>CM030362.1:89960714-91160714 GCA_017893485.1 Hemerocallis citrina | reverse complement strand
CACGTGGTGGTGTCGGTTTTTAGAGAGAGCTTCGAGAAGGTATATCAATTTGTAACTTTAGTTATTGGATTGTGTGCTTTTCATTTCTTTTCATAAAAATTATAATAGAAGGATGCTTAGAGTTTGTAGAACATGCTAGAGGTGAAAGATTTCGATTTCTATGGTAATAATATGGAAATTTTATTAGAGCATCTGTAGTCGTTATCTATATATCGATAATATCGATATATAGCTTAAAAAGTAGCTGCAGTCGTTTGCTATATATCGATATTATCGATAAATCGCTACAGTCGATTGCTATATATGAGAGACGAAATAGCTTTATCGATAAGTCAGCGACGGTGGTCGAAGAGCCGTCCCAGACGCGCAAAATACTGTTCTAGGCGTCGGACGGCACTCGATATGCCGTCCGTTTCAAAAATTCCGTAATCACCCTTCATTAAACTAAAGATAATTAGGATTATTAGCTACTATTAAGTATATATAGTATAGATATGTAATTATTTAGCTATTAAGTATAGCTATTAAGTGATGTTGACAGGTGGTAAGTGTCGGACGGCACTTCATGTGCCGTCCTAGACATGTGGTAAGTGTCGGACGGCACTTCATGTGCCGTCCTAGACATGGGTTGAAATTTTTTAGCTTTCGACGAGTGCAGCGAAATCCAAATTTCTATTTCTATATATCGATATATGGATAATTTAAACTTTAACGACTACAGATGCTCTTAAACATAGGTTTTGAGTTTAGGAAGGGTAAATAAATTTGTAGCTGTTGTATGCTAATAAATATCTTGGATGATGTGCAATAATATGGGATAATTTAGAAGCATTTATGATAAATTTTAACAATTGTTTGATAATTATTATGAATTTTTCCTGTATCAGAAAATTGTGAAAATAGAATTTATTGGTTTAAAAATAGGATAATTATGGAAAAATATGTACAAATACTAGACTTTATTCCCTAGATACATGGGTGAGTTGATTTTGGAATATAGAAGTTAATTTGGGTTATTTTACCTTTAAAATATAAAATATTGATTAGAATTCCTCCCATCGAGGGGTAAAATTGGGATTTGGTTATAAAACTAGAGAATTGTTGATTTGACATGCTTAGGTAGGTTGTATATGATGTGTGAGTAGGTTTGAAGTGCATTCGGGGGATAGATAACGTGTATTTTGAGAAATGGCTTATTAGTTTGAAATTTTCTTAATAGGTGTGAAAAAAATTGAAGTTTGATTAGCGACCGGGCGAGCGAGAAGTATCTTCTTGCCGGTTCGCCAGGTGAGTATGATTGTACTAGGTATTCATTAAGTTGTGACAAAATTTTATACGGATTCGATGTGATTTGTGTGAGTTATAGCCAAATGAAGATTTAATAGAAAATACGGAATTTTTGTAAGTTGAAATTGTATTATATTGTGAATTTGCATGATTTTGAATATTTAGTGTTATGGGTGATATATTGGGTATATACATGATAATATGAAGTAATTGGGGTTGATGTACGTATAATATACGGAAAATAAATAAAAATGACATATATATATATGGTGTTATGATGTGTTGACCAATATGGTGCATGTTTATGATATATGAGTGATAATGAGTTGTGATATGATAAACGATTAAATTAATGAGTAAGTATATGTATGATATAGAGATGTTCAAGGTGAAATTAATGGGTGATAAAATGATATAATCAACTATATAACTTGGCATATTCATAATATATTATAACGTACGTGACAAAATAGATACTTTGGTGCATTCATGATATGAAATAATATGATGTAATAATCTTATAAATTAAATAACCGGGACTATGCAAATATGTGATATAATGAAATAATAAATCGCATGGTAAATGCTAAAGATGTGATAATATATTAAAATAAAAGATGAGATGCTATGTGGTGATAAAATGAGATAAAAAGATGAGATAAAAATGATAATAACAATTAAATTTTGTTGATCAGTACCTACAGAAATCCTGGGGTTTTGGCTAGACCTCCTAATACCAAAGGACCAGCTTGGGGTGCGGTGTTTATTACCCAAACTATGTTTGGGGTGCGGTATTTTTATCGCCCAAGCTATCGGCTTGAGGTCCGGTTGGATGCGTAAGACCCTTGGTGGGCAGCGATGCGTAAGATCCTTGGTGGGCAACAATTTATGTTTTGACGTTGCTATCAGATCTAGTCTTAATGGATGCGTAAGACCCTTGGTGGGCAGCGATGCGTAAGACCCTTGGTGGGTAGCGATTTATGTTTTGATGGAGCTATCAGCTCTACTCTTGATGGATGCGTAAGATCCTTGGTAAGCAGCGGTGTTTCCCTCGCTGGCATAGGCTGGGAGGAAGACGTAGCCTCGGACGCATAAGACCCTTGGTGGGCAGAGGTCCGCATGTTTACTGGGCTGTCGGCTTTCAGTATATTGGGATACTGTGGCTCACTGGTAATAAATGTGAATGAAAAGTAAAGAAAGCTTATGATGTGAAATAAAAATGAGAAAGTAAAGAAAGCTTATGATGTGAAATGGAAATAAGTAAAGGAAGCATATGATGTGAAATGAGAATGGGAAAGTAAAGAAAGTATTTAATATGAAGTGGAAATGAGAAAGTAAAGCAAGTGTATGAGTTGAAATGAATAAGAGGAGTAAAAGAAAATGTATATATGAATGAAGATGAGAATTGAAAAAATTGTATTGAGTATGTAAATGAATATGAAAAGTAAATAATGTATGAAAATGTGAATGAAAAGTAAAGAAATTGCTTTATGTGATTACATATGAAAAATAACGAAATTGTGGTATGTACATATCTATGGAAAGAGAAGCAATTGTGCTATGTGATTAAATATGAAAAGTGAAGATATAGTGTTATGTAAATGAGCATGAAAGTGAAGAAATTATGTATGTGGATTAATATGAATAACTTGACGAAATTGCGGTATGAAAATGAATAAGAGAAGTACAAAAAATGTGTATGTATTATACGAGTGAAAAGTAAAGTAATATTCCAAGCTATCAGCTTGAGATGTGATGTTATATTACCCAAGTTCTACTTGGGGTGCAGTGATTATTACCCAGTTTATCTGGGGTGCGGTGATTATTACCCAAGCTATCGGTTTTGGGGTGCGGTATATTACTCAAACTATGTTTGGGATGCGGAGTATTATCTGATAAGAATGAAAGTTAAAGTAAATTATAACATGAGATGTAAGTAAAAAAATGAAAGTAAGATATATTATCGATAATACTGAGATGTAACTTAAGTTCTATGATGGGATGAAAATGAATTATAAAGTAAAATATATGATAAAATGAGAATGATCATTCTAATAAGCTATATGATGAAATTATAATGAAAAGAAGGTAAATTGTAATATATAAAATGAGAATGATGGTTAATGTATTACGAGACGTAATGAGATGTGTATGAGATGTGAATAAATGCGATGTTATGAGATGTGTTATAAAATAGGGATAATCGTAATATTATGAGATTGGATGAACGTGATGTTATAAGATTGAACGAATGAGAGATCGTGAGACTAAATGAAAATGTGATGATAATGAATGAATGAGATGATATGTGATGAAAATGAATGCATGAGGTGATATGCGATGAAAGTGAATGTGATAATATATAATTGAATGAATGTGAAGTTATGTGATGAGAATAAATATTAATATGTTGTAAGATTGAATGAGTGTGATGTTATGCAACAAGAATGAATATAAACATAGTATGAGATTGAATGAATGAAATGCTATAAGATTGAATGAGCGTGATGTTAGAGGCGAGAATTAATGTGAATATAGTATGCCTTGGAATTGTGTCGAGCAACTACACGCCTGCTATTTCAATGGAAATAGTGGGAACTACCTGCCGAGACACAACTTCAAGGTAAGGAGAGTGGATATTGATATGTAAATGGGTTGAAGATTCAAAAGGGCACTTGGTGCAAGAATCACTTTTGTTATGTTGTATATTCAATTTTCAGGTTAAACTTAATTATCATGGTATTCGTAAGTTCTTTCAATTTTCTTTATATAGTTTCATTTATTTACTTAACTAGTAATTATACTCACACCAGAAATGACTAACCTTTGTTGTTTTCTGGGGGTTAGGGGAGTCCCTCCCTGAGGGTGGACGACCCTAACTCTCCTGCAAGTTTTGATTAGCAGCAAGGTGAGATAGTTGTTATGGTTTTGATAGTTATACTTTTCTCGTTGCCGAATGGGTTGTATATGTATCTATTATATATTTTATTATCATAAGTTATGTAGAGATGGAGATAGTGTTTGGGTGATAGTTTGTATTGTGGAGGAATATGTGTATAACTATAAGGAATTATAATATATATAGTGATGTGATAAAGTATGAAAACTCATACCCACCTCGTCGTGGAGTACTGGATTCTGTGGTTGGTTTTTGAAAGGTTTTTCTTGTTAGAGATTATGAGAGATAATAGCAATAGAAATTAGGGTTAATATCCTAGACTAAGGTGTTTGAGATATTTACCCTAGGTATCAAGATTGGAATACCTAGACTACTATCACAAGCTAGTATTTATAGGATAAATATTGGTTTGGGTACTGGGTTCTCAACTCACTCAACCCCCGTTCCGATATTCATACAATTAGTACATGTAACACACGTGTTACCCATAGAATAATATTCCACATAATATTATTCATATAGTGAGAATATACCTATATATTAAACAATCTCCTCCTATGTTCTCAATATATAAACATACTGGGTTATCTCATCAGTTCAACATGAAGCTGACTGGCTGATAGCAGTCTTTAAATAGAACAAATGTATCACTCAATGTACAGTTCATAAGGAATAAATCAATTATAAATCCGAATAGTTCAAAAAAGACTAAACCAAAATAATTAAATAGTTTCCAAACCATATCAGAACAGAATAGTTCACAATGACTAAACCAACTGGAGAAATCTATCATAGTTTTAAAATCAAACAAAGCAAATATACTTCAAGAACAAAATAAGACTTTTAAGATCAATGAACACAAGAATCTTAAACTCAAAAGAGATTTTACCAAGCAAGTGACTAATTTATTCTCGAAAGAAATAAACTGAAACTATCCTTACACACTGCTTTATGTTTACTCCTCCATTTTGAGCAAATCATTATTTTGAAATCTATGTTGACAGATTCAACTCCTCCATCTTTGCTAGCTTATTGAAAACAAGAAGTTCAAGAGACGCATCTCTAAGAATTCTAGACAATTTTATAAAGTATCTAGTTCCACTAAATAACTTAGTACAATTCATAATTAGCTTAGCAAAAATATAGTGCAAGCATCACAATCAAGTTTCGTTAACAATATAAAGAACAAGAACTATTATAGTTTCTACACAAGAACTATACTATGTTTCATTTTGGAATGATAGAACAGTCAAATCAATTATGGTTAAATTCAGAATCATCAAAATTGGAATGAACAATGAATCCATAAAAGAGATATATCATCAAAATTGGAATGATATAACGACATCTTAAACATCGGAAACACATCGACAAGTTTTCACGCTTTCTTTTGGAATAATGAGATGATTCTAAGTAAATTATGAGAATATATAGCATCATCAAAATTGGAATAAAATTATATATTAACAAAATTTACATTGAACTTTTCAAATTATCTAAAGCATGCCAACTGCCTAAAATTGATACTTAAGTTTGAACTTCTCTATGGCTCCAATTGGATTTTAAATTTCAAAACAATTATGATGTTAAAGCTTTTTAGTCAATAGATTTTAACTCCATTTTCCCCACAGTTTAAATAATTAGATCAATTTCAAGTCTTTTAGCAAGAGCATTAGCTATATATTATTTCAATTACACTTTATTTATGAGAAAGTTCAACTATGCTTCTTTCAGCCTTAATATACTTCTCTACCTATTATAGAGTGAGTTATGAGCTACAGTGCATTGTAGCTTGATAGTCGCATAACAGAATTAGAGAGTTACTTAAACTTCTTAATGGATGACTACCAACAAGTTCTTCAATCCACTCAGCTTCTTCCCTTGTAGAGGATAATACATAGAAGTCTGATTTCATGGATGATAGTACAGTGCCTGTTTGCCTTTTAATTTTCATAACATTTCAATTTCTCCGAGTGTAAACACTTATCCAATAGTTATTGACTTTCACTAAATTCTGAGCATCATAATACATCAGATCGGTCATTCATTCGAAGGATGACTAGAGTAGCACAAAGCAAACTCATGAGTACCACTCCGGTATCTCATTAGCCTCTTAAGGGCAGTCAAATGTGTATGAAATTATTTGTAAATCTGCAGATCATACCTATCTCAAAGGCCATATCTATTCTAGTGTAGATCTTTGTATACATGAGAGTTTCAATTCATTTAGAATGATCTACCTGTCTCATAGTTGCACCATTATTAGGTGTCAACCTTTTATCATAATCATAAGGTATTTCAAAACACATTTTCAGTCACTATATCCCCACTTTTGGAACGCATTATTGATTTAATGAGTTTGACTAAGGGTTATCTCTTGCCAACCCAAACTCACTCTTATACCTAATATGATGTCACTTTCAATCAACAAGCATGTCAACAATATACAAATAAATGAGGGCAATTATATTTGACTCACTACAAAATTAAATACATTTATCTGAATTACTTGATTCAAATCTAAGCTCTTTAAAAGTCTGTCAAATTACTTGTGCCTCGAGATTAACACATGTTTTAAAAACATACAATGATTTTATCAATTTGTAAATATAGTTCACTAAACATATTAGTGCAAACTTCTCAGTATAGAACTATTTAGTACAAAACATTTCAATACAAAACATCAATACAAAACTTTTAGTACAAAACTGTTTAAAACATCTTTCATGAATAACAAAATTTTCAATAGATGCAAGAGCAAGAAGAATATTTATTGTAGCAATATGACAGAGATGTGAGTAGACTCAAACAAATCTTCCCCACTTATCTCAGTCAATCCTTTAAATGCATTAAAATTGCTACTGAACATTTCAAAACTAAGCTTCTTCTACAAAACCCCACTTACTTACTATAGTTTTAGCCCCTTTCGGCAAATCAACTAATTTAAAGTATTATTGAATAACAAAAAATTCATTTCATTATCTACTAAAGACTTTTCTTGGCTTATTTACCATTGAAGTTTTAAGTGTCAGTAAGGTTAGTTCTTGATTCCCACTGTGAATCGTTTACCGTGTCTGTAAGACTAGATAATTTCATACATTTATCTTTGATGAACACATTCTCAAAGAACTCTGCAAGTCTAGATTCTTCTAAAACAAATTAGATAGATCCAATATCTGTCCACAGAACTACATTCTGCACTTTCTATGCACACACAAATATTTTTTATAGGTCCTACTTTAGGCCTTCTAGGGTCATGAACTCTAACAAATATACCGCACCACATTTTTTCACTTTAATAAAATTATTTGTGTTTTTATGCCATAATCTACAAGGTGTATTCAATTTAGAGTGTAGTAACATATTTGAAATATGATTAAAAATACAACATCACTTATAGTTACACAAAGTCAAACAGCGGTCAATAATAAAGAATTCAATATTTCACTTAGTGTTTGATTCTAACTTTTATCAATACCGTTTTGACTGTTGTAAATAGAGTGCACTAGAGATTATGCCAAATGCAAACTTCTCTAAAATTATTAAAACATATTCACCACATCAAAACTGAACCCTTGATCATAACATTTAACTAGATTTTAATTCATTAAAATAATGAGTGTTTCATCCTCCATATATATATGACAAACATTCAATAATCATATACATAAGTGATTAAATACTTCATTATCTCATCTAGTCACAAAGATACTGAGATCATAAATATCAGAATGTATTGACTCAAGAAGTTGTGTGCTCCTAGAAACCATACTAAATAATTTTATAGTGATCATAATCTGAGCACAATTTTTACATTTGTCATATTTTAATGAAGTGTTGTTTAGAAAAGTAATGAATTTTTAACAAGGGCAAACAATTTAAATATAGTTCATATGTCCTAGCCTATTATGACATGTTCAAGGACTACACAAATTAGAATTACTATTGTCAATTGCTTCGTTTGTTAAACTCAACTTACACATGCCATTGACTATGATTTGCACATTATAAAATAATAACAATATGAGTTAATACAGAATTACTCTACCACATTTCACAAAACTATTTGCTTTGTCTTGTGGTTCTAACAATGTCCATATGCTCAAATACATTGAGCGAAGAGTCCATTTCTTTATTCGTTCTTCATCATCTTCGAAACGCTAAACGAGATAATGACTAACATGTTATAATTCAACTTTGCACACATAGTACAATGAACAAGAAAGAACAAAACGTAACTAATGGAGTCATATCCTACATTTACAGACATTTGTTATACATCTTATACATCAATCTTTATTAGAGAAGCAAACATACAATCTCATCAAACTGCAAACGATGTGTTACCCAATATATCTATACACATAGTATGACAAGGCACACTAAACAATTTAAAACATGCTAGTTTAAAAATGAGAATAATTATGATCTAAAATTCCCATTCATGTGATCAAACGCACACAACGTTAACACATTCATCACATGAAAATATTAAGAAAGATTAGAGTAGATCATACCGACACATCAAGTTAGAAGTATTTTTTAAATTTGATGGAGAAGCCTGCGTAATGCAGACTTACTCAACTGTGATGCATATCCATCGTCTCCAACACACACAATTTGTAAGTAACTTTGAAGTTCCTCCCGCACTATCTCCAAAAATTTTATCCACATCTCATATTGTGCTCTTCACCTTCCAACCGTTAAATTCATCACTACTGAATCCCTCTAATTTAGGAACCTCGTACCGACGATTATGTTTTTCCATCTCAAAGGAATAAACAATAAATTCCAAAAAATAGAGGGTTCTTTCTAAATAATTACTACTTACGTAATTTTAGTAAATGAAAGGGTTTTTCTGTAAAACTGTAAAATAAACAATAACACAAAAAATTAAATTAAATAGAGTGGCACAAATATTAAAGTTTAGAGTGGACCGAATCTTGATGAAGGTCAAGAAATAGTGGAGGGTTAGAAATAGTGGAGGGTTAGATCTGATTTTAAAATACGCTGCAGTAAACACAAAATACCAATTAAAGACCCAATCAAAAGAAATCAAAAGCCTCAGTCAAAACAAGTGGAATCTGAGTTGAGTGGGATCTGCTCTTGGATCCGAACATACACCACCAAAACTTCAGCCAATGAGAACTCTGGTTCCATTCAGAACTGAGTCTAACTCATCAGTGCATCTTGGATCCCCTCTTCAAACTAAAACACAGAACACAGTTTCGAGCCAATGGTGAGTTTGGATCTCACCTAACACAGCCGTTCTCTAATTGCACTCGGAAAGAGAGAGAAAGAAGCTGTGCGGGGCAGCAGCTAGAGTGGCTTGCATCGGCGCCAGTGACGGCAGGTGTCGACGCTGGCAATGGTGGCGGTTGGCAATGACGACGACGGGATCCCGACGAACGATGATTCCAACAACTACGGCGATCTCTCTTTCAATCTCAAAATTAAATTATTAATATTTCAAGATTGTTAGAGATTATGAGAGATAATAACAATAGAAATTAGGGTTAATATTCTAAACTAAGGTATTTGAGATATTTATCAAGATTGGAATACCTAGACTACTATCACAAACCAGTATTTATAGGATAAATACTGATTTGGGTATTGGGTTCTCAACCCACTCAACCCGCGTTCCGATATCCATACAATTAGTACGTGTAACACACGTGTTACCCATAGAATAATATTACACATAATATTATTCATATAGTGAGAATATACCTATATATCCAACATTTCTAAAGTTTTTCTAAAAATCTTATATATTTTCAAAAGAATTTTTGGTTTAAAAAACAAAAACAAACAGACAAAAAATCATTTCCCATCTATTGAATTTTTTTTAAAAAATAAACTGACAGGAAATGAAAAAAAAACTAAACGGATGTAAAATCATTTCCCGACCATTGAAATTTAAAAATAAAACACCACACAGATGGGAAATCATTTTCCGTTTCTACAGTAAAAAAAAAAAAAACAAAAACAAACGGACAAGAAATCATTTCCTGTTTGATAATTTTTTTAAAAATTTAATCACGGAAGCTATATTTTACAAACAGCAAAAAAAAACGACGAAAGATCATCTTTCGTCGGCTATATAGCTGACTACTGTTTTCCTCAAATCCAAAATTTGGGTATTTAACCAACGACTGCAACACTAATTTTTTCAAATTTTGCAAATTTTTAATTTTTAACTAACGACTATAGATACTGTAATCCGATACCTCTTGCTAAGATAAAACACCATCGCTGAGATGAATTTGAAATTCGAGATTCAAAACGTTGATACATAACAATTCACTGCAAAGTGAAAAAAAAGAGGCTGCACAAAATTTTATGCGGATGTGGATGAGCCCTGGCATGACCGACATTGATTAGACTGCCTCCCCTGCTCTTGTGCAGCACTTATCTTATGTGCACCAAAAAGGTTCCAGAAGCCTGTTTTGTAAAGTTTCAGTGCTAATGATAATTGTCAATCTCCTCAAATTCTTCTCTGATCACTTGAACACTCTGTAGTTCATGGGAGTTTACTGCGAACTTTGAATTTTGACTGATAATGACAAATTTTGAATTTCCAAGTTTTGACGATATTCTGTGGGTTATATAGTTCACGAGTTTCGATCAATTTTGAAAAATTCTTAAGTTGAAAATTTGGCCATATCTTATGAATTATTCAATTTCCTGCCGATTTTGTTCAATGTTTTGAGCAAATTTTGTGGGCTGTGTAGTCCGACATTTTCGACCGATCTTGAGAAATTAGAATTTCACAGTTATCGCCAGATTTTGTAGCTGTAGTCCATTGTTTTTTTTTCTTTTTTTTGAAAATTCTAAATTTTACTGCTTTCGTCAAATTTTGTGGGCTAAGAGCATCTACACTCGTTTTTGCCAAATTTGACAATTTGGCAAAATGAATTTTTCTTTATACTGGTGGATTGCTAAAATATGAGAAAACAATAAAAAGGACATTGTCAGACGAAACTCGTTGTGTCGTCTAATCTATAAAAAAGAATTCTTTATTTTTATGTGAGACGGAGCTTGATGTTTTTTACCATTTTTTTTAAAATTTAAAAAGTGCACGGGACAGTACATGTACCATCCTAGAGCAAATTTTTTTCAAAAAAAAGCTGGGATGTAACATGTTTTTCCGTTCCATTTTTGTGGCTTTTTAAAGGGATTTTGAGTGTCGGACGAGAGACGTTGTCACGTCTGATGCTTTTGGTCCGTTGAAATTGATTGAGGATTTATAGGATGAAACATTATCATTCGTCTCTACTCAAAATCAAGTTGAAAAGACTCAATTACCCCTTTCCGACCTCATTATAAATCAAAGATTCGAGCCCTTATGAAATTAAACCATATCTATAATGCGATCTTCCTCCATTCGTTCTTTGAGTTCGTGATCTTTTTGTTTAATCGCAAGCATCATTTCAGTCGTCTGGATCACCTGTTCTTGTATCTCTTTATAGGAAGTGTTAAAAAATCTTGTCTCTTGTCAAGACTAAGTCGACTGAGCCTCCATCAGTCGACTGAGTTCACATAAGTCGACTGAATCCTATCATCAGTCGACTGAACAAGACTGCAACCACTACAACAAAACTCTCGGTACAGTCGACTGATATCACACTACAGTCGACTGTACGCAATCCGCAACAACCCCTAAAGATCTGCAACTGCGTCAACAACTCCAGAAGAATCAGCAACTGCGTCAACAACTCCAGAAGAATAGATCTTCAACTGTATCCCTAAAGGATAGGATCTGTAACCAATAAGATCTGATTTGATTTTGTAAAAACTCTAAATATACCATTATGTATCATCGGTTTAAGGTGTGCAAGCCAATCAATAAAATTCACTTGGTATCAGAGCCTATCTGATCCTAAACCGAGCTTAACTTCCTCCAATCATGGCCACCCCTCAATCCGTTGTAACCAATATTGTATCCACAACACCATCTCCACTCCCACCGATCCAAGTTCACCATCTAATCTCCGTCAAGCTCGACAACAACAACTATCTTCTCTGGCTCACCCAATTTCGACCTCTTCTAAAGGGGTACGACCTCGAAGGATACGTGGATGGGAGCTTCCCTTGCCCCACACGTCTTCTCCCACAATCCACAGAGATTAATCCAGCTTATACCACCTGGAAGAAACAAGATCAAATTCTCCTAGAATGGTTATTATCATCCCTCTCCGAGTCAGTCCTGGCTCAAGTAGTTGGCCTTAGCACGTCTCGAGATGTCTGGAAATCACTCCGCAAACACTTCTCCTCCCAATCTCAGTCCAGGGTCATGTATCTCAAGCGCGAATTACAAAATATACGCAAGGGAAACAAGTCAATGGCTGAATATTACCTCCATGCGAAACAACTCGCTGACAATCTTGCCGCCTCTGGCAATGCTATCTCAAACACTGATCTCCAGCACATGATGCTAGGTGGTCTTGACTCATCCTATGATCCCATTGTAATGGTGCTTACTGCAACCGCAGCCGATCTCCATATGGATGACTTTTACTCAAACCTGTTAGCCTATGAGATGCGCTGGGAAGCTCAACATGCAACCTCCCCTCAGCCCATGGCAAACATTGCCCATCATGGCCCTTCGCGTCCTAACAATCGCTACAACAACTCTCGAGACAGGTTCGGCTCTCAAGGTCAGAAGAATCGGCCTTCCAACAGAGCCCAAGGCCGCCCTCAACCAAATCGCAATCCCCAAGGACCATGCCAGCTCTGTGGCAGAAAGAACCACACTGCTATGGAATGTTGGTATCGCTTTGATCACAATTTCACCGCCGCCTCTTCATCCAGTCCACCAACTGCATATGTTGCTGCCCCTGGATCACTCCTTGATGGTAACTGGTGCCCAGATAGTGGTGCTACACACCACTTAACCCCTGATCTGAACAATCTTCACATTAAGTCACAATATGATGGCCCTGATCAAATCAAAGTTGACAATGGTAATACACTTTCTATTAAACATGTTGGTAAATCCTCCTTTTGCCTTAATAATCGAACTTTTCATTTCAATCAAATTTACCACGTACCATCTATCTCTACTAATCTATTATCTGTATCCAAATTCTGCATTGACAACAAAGTATTTTTTGAATTTCACCCATTCTCTTTTATTGTGAAGGATCAGGAAACGGGGACACCGCTGTTGCACGGCACGAATAAGGGAGGATTGTATCACTTTGTCGACAAGACAGCTAGTTCTCTTTCTGCTTTTCAATCAGAGTCAGTTTCATTGTGGCATCACCGGATTGGCCATCCGATGCTAAAAACTATCAATAAAATTGTGTCAACCTACTCATTGCCAGTAGAAAATAAATTCACATTGTTTTGTCATGCTTGTCGTGTTAGCAAGAGTCATAAATTGCCCTTTTCATTGAGTTCCACAATTTATAAAGAACCATTACAACTAATTGTATCAGACTTGTGGGGCCCTGCTCCAATGCTTTCTAGAAATGATTCTCAATATTATTTACTGTTAATGGATGCATTCAGTAGATACACATGGGTCTATCCCCTATCTCACAAAAGTGATGCTTTTACTGTCTTCAAACAGTTTAAGTTACAAATTGAAAATCTCACTGGCAAAAAGATAAAAACTTTTCAAACCGACAATGGGACTGAGTTCAAGAAATTCACACCCTTTCTTCTCCAAAGCGGAGTTGTCCATCGCTTTACATGTCCACACACCTCAGCTCAAAATGGATTAGCAGAGAGACGCCATAGACATGTTGTTGAGTCTGGTCTCTCTCTCATAAACCATGCATCAATGCCCTTAACATTTTGGGCTGATGCATTTGTTACTAGTTGCTACCTCATAAATCGCCTACCATCCTCACCACTAAAAGGTCAAACTCCTATTGAACTGTTTTTTTGCTCCACACCAGACTACAATGCCTTAAAATCCTTTGGGTGTCTTTGCTACCCATATCTCAGACCCTATGCATCAAATAAATTAGATAAAAGATCCCTTGACTGTGTCTTTATTGGCTATTCTAGCACTCAAAAAGGATACATATGCTATCATCGACCATCCCAAAGAATATACATCTCTCGTCACGTCGACTTTGAAGAAACAATCTTTCCCTATTCGGCAGTGCACAGCAACCCCACCAATGTAAGTACTACTTCTACATCCTCTGCACCTTTACAAACCACATCAATTTTACCCACTCTACAAGCATCTCACATATCCCCTTTACCAAATAACCCACCTACAATTAACCCACTTCAACCTGCCCCTCAACCTCCCTCTCCCTACTCTCAACCAACACCTATTGCTCCACCTCTCTCGGTACAGTCGACTGCTAGCACACTACAGTCGACTGTACCCAATCCTCCTTCACAAGAACCCGTTCCCCAACATCATATGATTACTAGGGCAAAAGGTGGTATACGTAAACCTGTTAATAGATTATGTTTGCATGCCACTAAACACCCTTTGCAGGATGCAGAATTAGAGGAACCAACCTGCTTCTCACAAGCACAGAGCCATCCTTAATGGTGTCGTGCTATGGATGATGAGATCAATGCCCTCTTACAGAATGGCACATGGACCCTCACCCCTGCTCAAAGCAATCAGAACATTGTGGGATGCAAATGGGTCTTTCATATCAAATGAAAATCAGATGGCACTATTGACCGCTACAAAGCCCGCCTTGTAGCAAAAGGATTTCATCAACAAGCAGGTATTGATTATGGAGAGACTTTCAGCCCTGTGATTAAACCTTGCACAATTAGGCTTGTCATTACCATTGCACTAATGAACAAATGGGCACTCCGTCAATTAGATGTTCAAAATGCTTTCCTTCATGGCCATCTCACAGAAGAAGTTTACATGAAACAACCCCCAGGGTATGTAGATTCAAGATTTCCAAAGCATGTTTGTCGCTTACGGAAGTCTCTCTATGGGCTCAAGCAAGCACCTAGAACTTGGTACTCCAGACTCACTGGGTATCTTTGCACTCTTGGTTTTGTCAGCTCCAAGGCCGACTCATCTCTGCTCATAAGACAAACTGGTGATTCCACTCTCTTTATTTTAATATATGTTGATGACATTATTATCACAGGCACACCGGGGAACCATATCAACACACTCATCACCCAACTCCAATCCACATTTGCAATCAAGGACCTGGGCCCATTAAGTTACTTTTTGGGTATCGAAGTCCTTACAAATCGCAAAGGCCTTTTCCTATCTCCGCGCAAATACATTCTGGATCTGCTACTAAGCACTAAGTTCGATGGTGTCAAGCCTATCACCACACCCCTGGCAGCAAACACTCAACTCTCTCAACATGATGGGCCGGCTCACAATGATCCTACCCAATACAGAAGTATTGTGGGATCCTTGCAATATCTATCTTTCACTCGACCTGACATTGCAGTCGCTGTCAACAAAGTATGTCAGTTCATGCATAACCCTTGGGATGTCCATTGGTCTGCTGTTAAGCGAATTCTTCGCTATCTCAAACACACCATCAATTATGGCTTGCAGCTGTCTACCCCAACAGCTTCCACCATTCATGCATATTCAGACTCGGACTGGGCAGGATGTCCTGATGATCGCAGATCTACAAGCGGCTACTGTATTTTCTTTGGTGGCAACCTCATCTCATGGAGTGCAAGGAAGCAAAAGACAGTCTTCAGATCAAGCACGGAAGCTGAATACAGAGGCGTCGCAATTGCAACCGCTGAAGTCCTATGGATCCAATCTCTACTCAAAGAGCTTGGTTACTCAAAAATGCCTCCACCTACTCTTTGGTGTGATAACTTAGGGGCTACATATCTCACAGTAAACCCTATCTTCCATGCTCGCACAAAGCATATCGAAATCGATTACCACTTTGTCCGCGAACGTGTTGCTTCCAAACAACTCAATGTTCGATTCATTTCCACAAAAGATCAGCTAGCAGACATCTTCACCAAAGGTCTGATCAGTAACAGGTTTCAGGACCTCAGGAACAAGTTGTCCATCCAAGCTTGGCCGTTCAACTTGCAGGGGAGTGTCAAGACTAAGTCGACTGTGCCTCCATCAGTCGACTGAGTTCACATAAGTCGACTGAATCCTATCATCAGTCGACTGAACAAGACTGCAACCACTACAACAAAACTCTCGGTACAGTCGACTGATATCACACTACAGTCGACTGTACGCAATCCACAACAACCCCTAAAGATCTGCAACTGCGTCAACAACTCCAGAAGAATCAGCAACTGCATCAACAACTCCAGAAGAATAGATCTACAACTACATCCCTAAAGGATAGGATCTGTAACCAATAAGATCTTATTTGATTTTGTAAAAACTCGATATATACCATTATGTATCACCGGTTTAAGGTGTGCAAGCCAATCAATAAAATTCACTTCTCTTCAAACATTTCAGCCAACTCATATGATTCAGCTATTTTTTTTTTTTCATTTTCATCTTCTCTGCTTTTTGGCCAGGTGGTGTGGAGTGTGGACGAATCCATGTTAGGCGGTACATCTGAATCGTAATAACCATCATAGGGAAACATTGACTACTACCACCTTTCCCAGATTGAGAACTCGGGGCAAGTCGAACACATGGGTTGTACGTAAAGAAAATTTCGATAGATCTTTAAATAATTCATAACATTCTTCAAATCTAAATGTTTTATCACCTGAATGCATGTATTCACTTCTAGCATCGCGTATCTATCAAAATTACAAAAATATATACGTTATAAATTACTCAAACTTTTCATATAAAATAATATCACATTAATTATACATACCTTATCAGCCTTATTTATTCCGCTTGCAGCTCTATTAGGTACACTGGTCATCTTTTCAATAAATGGGGTGACTTCTTTCGAGATTATGTGGAATCGACTATAAAGAGAGTTTGTCGTTCGGTCGGTTGGAGTACCTAAAAGAACCTTAAATGTCCACTGATCAAAGGATCTTGAGTTATACTATTTCAGCTTTAGGAAAGAGTGACGTCTTTAACAGTTATGTAAGCTCTACCCCTGATAACACGATTCGTCATTGTTTCCAATAATAATTTCACGTCTGAATCAGTTGATATATTGAGGAAAATATGAGTTTGGTGAGATGTAGTTGAAATCTCAAATATATATATAGAGAAAGTGAACGTTGGAATTGAACCCAGCCGTTGAAATAGCGATGGAATAGCCGTTGGAGACAAAAATTAACATTGATAGCCTGTTGGAGGGGGAAAAAGTCCCCAAAAAATTACAAAATAAAAATCCCCCTTAAAACTTGGAAGGAGCATGTTGTCCCGTCCAAGCAAAAAAAAACATCGGACAGGACAACATGTTGTCTGATCCCTATTTTTTCTTTTTTTTTAAGTTCAATTTTTGGACAATACATCATGTAACGTCAGATATCCTTTTAAAAAAAAACAATATAAGGGTCGAAACATGATGTTCTGTTCCCTATATTTGGCAATTGACAAATTCGTTTTTCAAATATGAGAAGCCACTGTTCCTCAATTCTCTTATTATGGCAAAGTAAGAAATGAGTGCAGCTCTCCGTTTCTCAAAATATAGGAAATATGGAAATATGAGAAACGTGTGTGGATGCTCTAAGCTCAATGTTTTTGCCATATTTTGAGAAATTTTGAGTTCCACTATTTTGGCCCATACGTGGGGGTAGATTCCACAATTGTGGCCCAATTTTGAGAAATTTTACTTTGCGGTTTTAGCAAAATTTTGTGGGTTATAATCTAATTTTTCCTCCGATTTAAAGGAGTTATGAAGTTTAATATTTTGGCCAGAATTTTTAGGATATACTCCACTGTTTTTGACCGATTTCGAGAAATTTTATAGTTCAATGTTTTGGGCTAAATCTTGTGGCCTATGATCTACTGTTTTCAGGCCAATTTAGAGAAATTTTGAATCACTGTTTTGGCAAGATTTTATATGACATAATATCAGCCCACCGTCTTTCTATCAATTTTAAGAAATTTCAATGTTTTAGCTAGATTTTGTGGATAGTCCAACATTTTCGGTATGGTTTTGAGAAATTGCCATATTTTGTTGGTTATATTGTACTTCATTTTCACCATATTTTTGAGAAATTTTAAGTTGCTCTATTTAGTCTTGATTTTGTGTTTATTATATAGTTTATCATTTTCGATCGATTTTAAGAAATTTTGAATTTGACTATATTCTTCGGATTTTATGGACTATAATCAATCGTTTTCGGCTCATTTTGCAAAATTATGAATTTCACAATTTTTAACCCAAAATTTGTTGGTTATAGTCTAGCATGTTCACCATATCGAGAAATTTCAAATTTCACTATTCTTGCCAATTATATAGTTCAATATATTTTGCCGAATTTTTAGAAATTCGAATTTTCATTGTTTTGGCCTGATTTTTGGGCTATAGTGAACGTTTGTGGCCCATTTCCAGAAATTTTGAATTTCACTATTTTGGTCAGATTGTTTAGGCTATAGTCCATTGTTCTCTAGCGATTTTCAGGAATTTTGAAGTTTGTTTGCTAGATCTTATTGGTTATAAATCCATCGTCTTCAGCCAACTCTGAGAAATAATTAGTGTAACCGCTTTGGCGAGATTTTGTATGTTGTAATTCATAGCTTTCAACCAATTTTTATAATTTCCAAAATTGTATCTTGTGGACAAAATTTATGGGCAATATAGTCTACCGATTTTGTCTGGTAATGAGGAATTCCAAAATTCTATATTTTTTCCCAGATTTTTTGAGCTATTGTCCAACTTTTTTCAGCCGATTTTGGAAAAGTTTGTAGTGTGATGTGTTGGCTAGATTTTGTGACCTATAATCCATCATCATCAACTGATCTCAAGAAATTCTAAAGTTTAATTTTTGGGCAGGTTTTGTGGGCTATGATGGTCCACCGTTTTTTTACCGATATTAAGAAATAAGAATTTCAAAAATTTTGGCCAAATGTTGTAGGTGAAATTCAACGTTTCTTGCCGAGTTTCAAAAATTTTGAAATTTAATATTTTTGCTAGATCTTGTGCACTATAATCCACCGTTTTCGACATATTTTCAAAATTTTTGATGTTCAATGTTTTGACCAGATCCATCGTTTCATGTTGATTTTGGGAAATTTTAAAGTCAAATGTTTTTGTCAAATTTTATGGGCTATAGCCCAACATTTTTACCATATTTTTATAAATTTTGCATTTCACTGTTTTAGCCAATTATATAGTCTACTGTTTTAGCCCATCATTTCTTGTTGTTTAGGAAAATTTTGAATTTCACTGTTTTGATCAAATTTAGTGTGCTATTGTCTACCATTTTCGACCAATCTTCAAAAATTCTGCATTTCACTATGTCGGCTAGATTTTGTGGCCTACAATCCACTATTTCAGTCGTTTTTAGAATTTATGCTTTTCACTTTTTTGGCAAGTCTGTGTGAGATATATTGAAAAAAAAAATCTTAATTTTATTGTTTTGGCCATATTTTGTAGGTTATAGTTTACCCTTTTTGACAAAAAATGAGAAATAATAGAGTTAATTTTTTGCGGGCAAGATCTTGTGGGCAATTTTCAAAAATTCTGAATTTTCACTGTTTTGGCTCGACCTTGTAGGTTGTTGTCCATCGTTGTCGACTGATTTTGAGAAACTATGAAGCTCAATGTTTTGGCCAAATTTTGTGGGCTATAATCCACTATTTTTGTCGATTTTGAAAAATTCTAAATTTTATTGTTCTGCCAAAATAACGGGCCACCATTTTTTTATCGATTTTAATAAATTTTGAAATTCACTGTTAGGATCAAATTTTGTAGGCTATAGCCCTCTACATTTGGACGATTTTGTGAAATTTTGAACTTGATTGTTTTTGCAAGATTTAGTGGGCTATATATAGTCTGTCATTTTTGTCCAATTTTGAAGAAGAAGAAAAAATTCGTTCTCGATTTTTTACATTTAGGCTAAATATGAAAAAACCTCACCCAACTAACTATTGTGCATTTTAAAAATATCATACAAAACATTTTTTTTTTAAACCTCACCCAACTATGTTTTCCAGGCATGGGTGCGTAAGGTTTTTTTTAAAAAAAAATTGTGTTTAAAACATAGTTGGATGAGCTTTTTTTTATATAAAAAAAAAGTTAAATATAGTTTTTTTAAAATGCACAATAGCTGGGTGGGTTTTTTTTTTATATTTAGCCACTAGGCTTATGGTTAAAAAGGTTTTTAGATTAACGTTGAATTGTCAAGGGTTTGGAGTCAGAAAGGTTTTTAAATTTGTGTTGGATAGTCAAGGGTTTTCTGAAATTTAGCATTGTATTCATTTTTATTTACTATTTTTTCTACCAGAAAACTTTTAAATGATTGAGATAGAATTGTACTCTGACTGCAAAAGTCCTCGTAATGCGTAATCAACATGTGTTAGTGCAGAACCTCCTTTGTCCCTATCTCGAATGTGGCGATGACAATGCTGCAGGGCACAGGGAGGAAGATGCAGTGATTGTTGTGAATGGAGGACGAGGAGACAGTGCAGGCTGCAATACTTGACAATCATGTACCAGGGTATTCTTGCCTGATACAAAACGCTGTCAGATGCTCACTCGGCTTTTGTTTGTTTGTTCCTAACGCCATAACAATCATCGCTTTCTGTGTAAAAAAAAATATATAGCGAAACCCACACTTCATGTTTCAAAGTAACTCTAGTTTACAAAACCTGAAAATCTGAGACTTATTTCCGCATAACTTGGCCTCGGTTTCTTACAATCTAAGGCTAAAGCCAGCTACCAACATAACAAACACCACCAACCTTGATGATGGACTCTTCTACTATCTACTTGCCATACATACCCCACATGGTACACACAAGCAGTCCGTTCCTAACCCTAATAAAGTGGTCATACTCTTGTATTGATATGTTATTCATCAATTAATAACATAATGTTACATGTACTGGGAATTGATTTTCCAACCACCATGTGGAAAAAATTGGTCAATCCTTTTTTGACTCTTCACTCAAATTAAGATATACAATATATCATTATATCATTATATTCTTCCTTATTGTCCAACATCATGATTCATGATCCATAGTTAATCAGAAGGAAAAAAAAAAAAAAAAAAAAAAAAAACCATGAATGATTCAGTTCAAGTTCAGCACAAGATTCACAGGTTAACAACTGTATTCGACCTTCTTAGTATAAAAAAAAAAAAAAAAAAACAGAAACAAAATGAAAATGTATCTTATGGAAAATAATCAGCAATATTTATTGATCTACCTTGAAGAACACAAGTCGGAATCGCGTGTATCTGGATAACCATCAACATCTACTTAATGTCTTTAGGTTTGTGTTGGATTAGTCAAGTGTTGCTTTCCATGTAGGTTTGGATACATTAATACACTCAAAGCTAAACAGTTCTATCTCTGCATGCTTTGATTAAGCTTTCATTTCTGCGAGAGCTTGACCTACTAACAGACACCAGTTTCAGTTAATTGCAAACTTCCTGCCTCTATTGACCCTGAAATCGATATCTGAAATATAAGGACGAGACCTCCAATCTCTGAACAGAGAATTCGTTAACTTTTATATAGATAATGCCAAAATGTAGGTTAGATGCTTTTGGATTACAGCAGTAGAAGACATTATCGTATCTAATATTAACATCCTGAGCAAAATCAGAATTTTGTCTTAGCAACAGCTTCAAATCTCGTATATTTACATTACAACATTCCCGAGGTGCAAAAGAGGAGCCCAGAGCTAACATATTCTTCCTCTCCCTCTTTACAACATCACTGAAGGGAAAAAATGATTTCCTCTTAAGTGAACTACCTCCTAGCAATACTAAAACTTCTCAATCTAGATATGAAAATACAATGATATCGTACTAAGTAGCTAGGTTTGATCATACCCGATTATGCAATTAGTGAGAAGTGGACTTTTTAACTCCCTGAGTTGATCGGTCTGAAAGTCTAAGTGTGCCTCCAAGCTCTACAGGCACCAGAGGGACTAGAGAATGGAGGACATCGGTTATCAAAGGCCGATAACATGGTTCAGGTTGGACACACAACACTGCAACAGCTGCCACCTATACAAAAGACCACAGTAAAAACATTAATTTTAACCTAAGAAACCTAATAAAGGATAAGAAACAAATAAACTCTAGTGAAAAGAATCTAACCTGGTATAGGTGTTTTAAATCCATTGTGTTTTTAATAACTGGATCCACTATGTGTGGAAGCTTTGATCTATCAGTGAGCTGAGGCATTGCCTGCAAAATTTTCAAAACAAGACAACAACCAAAAAAAAAAGAAATTATACTTTAATCATATTAATGTTAGCAACAAACTCTGAGGGGGTAAAGGAATATTGCATACCCAAGTTACAATAGTTTGGCATTGAGATTGTGTCAATTTTTCAATTGGTTTCCTACCCATTAGAAGATCGAGAAGAACTACTCCAAAGGCATATACATCGCTTTTCTCAGTAAGTTTACCTGCATAAAAAGAGACACATTCAGCTTCAGAAAGGCAGAAACATAAGGCATAAATAAGTATAAAATAAGGGGGGAAAAAACTTGAATATGATTAATATATAAAAATAAATAAAATGGCAATTAGAACCAACCATCTAGAAGGTACTCTGGAGCTACATAACCAAGAACTCCTGAAAGGCTGATATTGCCCTTATTTTGGTTAGTGCCAGCCCCGGCAAGGCCAAAATTTGAAATCTGTTTCATGTAATACAAATTGGAAGCATCAAAATTTGAACTTGAAACTAAACCTCAAATAACTTTGATCTAAACAGAAAAGAAAGCACTAGTACCTTCGCATTGAACTCCGAATCGAGAAGAATGTTTGATGATTTTAAATCTCTATGGATGACAGGTGGGTTGCAATGCTCATGAAGGTACTCTAACCCTCTAAATAACGTCACCGTCAAAAAAAAAATTAACAAACATATATCAATAATTTGAAAATCCAATGAACGAAATGTGATGTAACTAGTAACCTTGCTGTATCGAGGGCAATCTTCATTCGAATGTGCCATGTTAAATCTGATCCACGAGTTCGTCCTAATAAAAGGCAAACAAAATAGAAAAAGTAAGAACAATCTAAAAGTTCTGTCTCCTTGTTCAACCAAAATCAAAAGGCTAATGAAGCAAAGTTGATACCATGCAACTGGGATTCAAGAGATCCATTTTGCATCAACTCATACACAAGAAATCTCATTTTGCCGTTAATACAATAACCCAACAGAGAGATTATATTCGGGTGTTGAATCTTTCCTAACAAAGCTATCTCATTCTGCATCGAAATTAATAGCTATGAGCATAATTTTTCAAAATCATGAAGAATACACGAAGAAAATCCCCCCAAAAAAGAAAACTACCTCAAATTCTCTTTCAGTGTTTCGGCCAACACATTCTACATCTAGTTTCTTAACTGCAGCAAGCACTCCCCCATCAAAGCAAGCTTTATAGACAAACCCGAATCCCCCTTCTCCCAAAATATTGCTCTCACAAAAATCATTAGTTGCCAATTCTAGTAGTGAATATTCCACCATAGCAAGTGAGATTTTTCTGCCCATCTTAAATGAATTGAACTTGCTCGATATCGGGATCCCCCTTGAAGAATCTACATTTAAGTAGTTTCTCATTGTTAAATATACACACACAAATGATATTAAGCTAATATACAAAAAATGCGAATTTCCAAACAAAATACCTGATGCTTGACCATTTTTTGAATTTGGGTCTCCATGCTTCTTCCTCTGGCAAAAGATCCAGGTAACAAAAGTTGATAGAGTGATTAGAGCCAGGGCGACCGAAGACAACGCAATTGCCAAAATTAGTTGTTTGTCTAAATGGTGGTGTTTATACACTACAATAATCTGCATCACTGAAAGTTACAAGATGCTGAGTAAAAAAGAAAGAACAGATGGCATTTAAAAAAATAAAAATACAAAGATCCGGGGAGTATGAAAAGGCCAGTTTAAAAAAGAAAATTAAAATAATTTCATTCAATGTAGCTGAAAAAGACAAATGTGCAGAAATTCAAAACAATTTCTGCTATAAAAAAATTGAAGAATAAAAAAACAAATGCCAAAAAGAAGCAGTTCCATTAATTAACTGGGGATTAAAAAATAAAAATAAAAACTTTAGAATAAACAAACAAAACCCAGAAAGAAAATGCGGTGCAAGATTGGAACTTTAGAATAAATGGATGAAAAAGATGGTACCTTGAGGTGGCAACGCTGCAGATAGAGTAGGGGGGGGAATGGGGAAGGGTTGATTCGGGGATTGAGAAGGGGCAGAGAATGGAGAAAGCAATGGTGGGTCTCTGCCATTTGCGAAGACAGCCAAGTTCAAAATGAGCAGAACCCAAAAAACCCACTTCATCTCTCTCTCTCTCTCTCCCTCCTATTTGAGAAGAGACAGAGAAAGGGTTACAGAAAAATCCCAAGAAAGAATCTTTAAAAATGGTGTATTCTTCTTCTTCTTGGGTTTTAGAATTGTAGCTCTCCGTTCTCTCTCTCGAACTTGAATGAGATCGTGGGGTTTCTCTCTCTTGTTTCTTTGATTTGTTTTTGGCTCTTGATTTATTATTAATAATTATTATTATTATTTTAAGGAATATAAGCCAAAGGGAAGAGGACAGGGACAGCTGCACGAATTACAGGAGATAATGCAAGACCTTGCTTTTTTGTTTTTTTTTTTTTTTTTCTTTTTTTTTTTCTTTTAGGTAAAAGGTGGAATAAGGCAAGACCTTACTTTCTTTCTACCAATATTTGAGCATATGTAGTAGTCTAAATTTAAAATATGGGTATTTGATATAAAGCAATGAAAAATATCGAAATCAGTTGGACAAAAGATCATTTATTGCGTGAGTTTTTTTTCCAAAAATATCGGGCGGGATATGATATCCGGTCGGATAAATAAATTCTGATTATTTTGAGTAAATCTATCCATATAGATGAGTATAGGTTGAGATGTACAGGATAAAAATAAAGTTGAGAAGAAATGAAGTGGGACGGTATATGATTTCACTATTTGACTTGTTTGATATCGGGTCCGATCTAATAAATGAATATATATATATATATATATATATATATATATATATATATATATATATATATATATATATATATATATATATATATATATATATATATATTCGCTCGGACGAGATATCATGTTCCGAAACCCAATTTTTGGTTTTTGCCATTTCTTCTCCCACTTCTGGCAGTCGGCAGTTCATCGCCAACCCAAAATATTGGTATTTGGCCAACGACTGTATATATTCGCTCGGACGAGATATCATGTTCCGAAACCCAATTTTTGGTTTTTGCCATTTCTTCTCCCACTTCTGGCAGTCGGCAGTTCATCGCCAACCCAAAATATGGGTATTTGGCCAACGACTGTAGCTAATTTTTGGCCACATTATTCATTTTTTGGATATTTGGCAAACGACTACAGACGACTACAGATGCTCTTAGAGAATCCATAGTCGTTAGGCATCTATATAATAAAACACAAGACAATTTTAAAAAAAAAAAAACTATCAAGTGGTTTCCCTTCAATTGAAACAAAATTAACGATTCAGATTCACCTTCCCAAAACATATTTTCCCTTCAAAAAGTTTCCCCACCAAACCCTCAAAAAGTTTCCCCGCCAAAACCAATATTTTTCCTCCAAAACTAAAAAAACTCACTACTTTATTACTATATCTCTTTTCTCTCTTCACTTTGTTATATTTCTCCTCACCCTCATTTATAATTATTTTTCAACATATACTAATTGAACCATGTACTTTTTGTTTACAACTAATTATTGTCACACTATTCAAACTTGAGCTACATAATTGTTGTTTTACCGTTACAAGGCTTTTCATATTTTGTATCGTTCCGAAGACGTGTCGTAGGCACACCCATGGGCAAATCTAGTCTGTATAATAAAACACAAGACAATTTGAAAACAAAAGCTATCAGGTGGTTTCCCTTCAATTGAAACAAAATCAAAGGTTCAGATTCACCCTCCCCAAAGATATTTTCCCTTCAAAAAGTCCCCCCTCCCAAACCAAAAAAAAAAAAAAAAAAAAACTAAAAAAACTCGTTACTTTATTACTATCTCTCTCTTCTCAATTCACTATTTTATATTTCTCTCTCTCTCTTTCTCTCCTCCCCACTCTCTCATTCTCTCTCTCTATTTACTCAGAAATTTAAATTTTCAGATTTCAGGTTTGTAATATTATGGTTTTTTTATTGCTCATGTTACATTGAAAATAGCAAATATCTTCTTAATTGTTGAATTTCATTATTTTCCACCCTCGAAGTTCTAAGAATTTTGATTTTATACCCCCATTTATAATTATTTTTCAATATATACTAATGGAAACATGGAATTTTATTTACAACTAATTATTATCATACTATTCAAACTTGAGCTACATAATTGTTGTTTTTTATTGTTTATAAGGCTTTTTATATGCTGTATCGTTTCGAAGACGTGTCGTAGGCACGTGCCCACGGGAAAATCTAGTTTATGCATAAAATAGATAGTTCTTCAAAAAATGCTCTGCAGTCATTAGGTAAAAATATATTTTTTGCCATTTTGGCTACAGTAAATAGACAAATATGCATATGGATATAGCTATATGCATATTATAAGTGACGAAACATGTCTGCTTTTTTTTAATATTTTTTAAAATCATCGATGATGTTTCTTTTTTTTATGGAAAAGTCTTGGCTCGAATCAGGGACCTTGGATTCGAGCCGTCACTCAATACCCACGCCACCCAATACCAATCAGGACATTGCCTGTTGGTATCATCGATGATGTTTCGTCCGATGAAAATAAGAGTTTTTAAAAAAAATTAATTACACCAAAGAAAAAAATGAGTTAGTGTTTCGTCCAATCTCTTTTTAGATGGGATGTTTCGTCCCGTTCAATTTTTTATAAAAAAAAGTACAAATGAATTTTACCCCTACTCTCATCCAACCATTCATTTCTTGATCCAACAAATGAAAATTTTGCAAATGACAAATTTACACAAATGATTGCAATCATCTACAACAAGTTTCCAATTTGAATGATTGATGTAGTCTACATTCTGCAACTCCACTTCTATTTCGCTGCTTGTTTCTGCTTCAGCTGGCATTGGTTGTTGACGCTTTGATTTTATCCGGCCAATAAATCTTTTTATCGAAGACATTGACTAATATAAACCGATATAAAAAAAATTTGGGGATAACAATCAAATTATTAAGAAGGCAACAGATTTGATGAAGAGAGGTTTGAGAGAGATGAAATATGGAAGAGATTGAGTTCTCGGGTTTGAAAATTAAGAGCTCAACTCTTCATCCAAATATATAGAAGAAGAAGAGGGGTAAATGAGTCATTTAATACCAATAGAAAACAAAAACAACAAAGACTCATTAAACCTGGACGAAACATTTCGTCCGGTTATTTTGCAATTTGCAAAATAATGGGACGAATCATGTTTCGTCCAAAAAAAAAAAATCACATCGGACGAAACATGACTTTTTTTTTTGCATCATGTTTCGTCCCATTTAAAATATTATTAAAATTTTCATTCCTCCTTTAAAAAATCATTAAATTTTAAAAAAATTCTACCGTCATGTTTTGTCCCTTTTTTTATATTTTAATTTATGCATTTTTTAGCTTTTCACCACAGCAGGAAATGATCGAAAAAACTATTTTATATTATGCATATATGCATAATATAGCTCTAACGACTGTGTGTGCTCTTAGTTAGAATTTTTTTCCCGAAATAGGCCACTTTTTGAAACTAATTCTCAAAATAGGACACTTTCAAAATTAATTTCAAAATAGATCAATGCGGTACCCAACTGTAGCCTCTTTGATTTTGAGACCGCAGTTTACAACTGCGGTCTAAGTATATATCATACATATTTGGCTAATAAACCCTTAGACTTGAAAAAAATTGTCCATGTGAAAAATAGGAGGCCACAGTTGGGTATTGCGGCATCGATACTAGAGAGACCGTAGTTCACAATTGCGGCCTCAGTTATATGGTCGAATGAGTATTATAAGGTATTAAGAACTGGACCTCATCGACCATATAATTAAGATCGCAGTTGTGAACTGGGACCTATGTATTATCGAGGCCGCAGTGCCCAACTGCGACCTCTTATTTTTCACGTGTGTATGATATATACTTGGGCTGTTGTTGTGAACTGCGGTCACAAATTCGAAGAAGTCGCAGTTCAGTACTACGGCTTTTGTAGTTTCGAGGCCGCAGTATCCAACTGTGGTCTTCTATTTTTGACATTTTACACTTGAACAACTTTTTTCCAAATCTCCGAGCCTATTAGCCAAATATGTATGATATATACTTAGGCTGCAGTTGTGAACTGCGGCATCGAAATCGAATAGGCCGCAGTTCGGTAGTGCAGCCTATGTAGTTTCGAGGTCGCAGTACTCATCTGTGGCCTTCTATTTTTCGCATTTTACACTTGGACAATTTTTTTTTTTTTTTTTTTGAGGTAAAAGGTGGAATAACGCCACCCTGTTTCATTAATAAGAGATTAATAAACAACCCCGAAGGATCGAGAAGATAAAAGTGCAGTGCAGGAAATAAAAACACAACCCCCAACAAAACCCTGGGGGGTGGGTTACATCATCCAACCCTAGGCAACCAAAAATACAAAATACAACGGCCTACAACAAAATATATAGAAATAGAGTGTGCATCTACTGAAGTAAAACATGGGAGCCCATTCCTTAATCCAGAGTTGGCCCGAACTCAACCTCCTCGTCGTCAAACTCTTCCACCTGGAATATCCTTGCAATCCTCCCTCTCGCTCCTGACGCAGCAGCTGCAGCCCAAAAGGAGATCAGATGCATGATATGAGTAAGGTTACTAGAAATAGAATTACATGAAGCACGAAAATAAAAATTGTTCTTATCTAGCCATAACACCCATGTGGTTGCCGCAATGGCAATAAACCATGCGTCTTTCATATCGTGGCGGTTTGCTGCAAATCTGGGGCCAACCCATAGTTCCTCATAGTCTCTTGGATAGTCATTTGTTCCTAGGGCTCTAAGCACCTCAGTCATAATGGCCTTGCTTCTTGAGCAGTGGAGAAACAAATGGTTCAGGTTTTCCACGTGCACGTTGCAGAACCCACAATTGGTCGCAGTATGAGGTTGCCTCTTGGCTAAGTTCTCTCTAGTGAGTATGGCATTGTTGAGCACAAGCCAGAGGAAGACTCTAATTTTTAGAGGAGTTTTTGCCTTCCATAATACCGTTGCCCAGTTGGGACTGCATCCACGGTAATGAATTCGGTGGTAAAGTGATCTGACCGAGAACACTCCCTTGTTCTCGAGTCCCCAACGCAATTGATCAGGGCCTTGGGCACAAATCACCCCGGATTGACCGATGTGCGTTTGTAACTCATGCAGTTGCTGAAGCAAACCTGGAGAAAGACTTCCTTGGAACGACGGTCTCCAAGTCCCTCTTTTCCATGATTCTGCCACTGAGATATTCGGTCTAGTTGTCTTATCATACAGCTCTGGAAAACTCTCCTTGAGAGTATGAGGACCGCACCATTTGTCCCACCAAAATCTAGTGGTTCGACCGTTACCAATCACGGATGAAACAGCTGAGTTGAAAGGCCCGCTGGCTTTGGCAACTCCTTTCCAGAATCGAGAGACTTTAGAACCAACTCGAAAGCCTAGCCGTCTTGTCCCTTTCCCTCTGAGGTAGGGTTGAATAAAATCCTGCCATCCTTCTCCGCCGGGATGAAACACTTTCCACCACCACTTTCCCAGGAGGGCCAAATTCATGTCCCTGAGGTCAATGATGCCCAGCCCTCCATGCCTCTTCTTCATGCAAGCGATATTCCATTGGTAGCCTCCCTTATTTGAGTCTGCACCTTTCCAAAGGAATCATTTTCTGATACGGTCAATCCTTTGGATCACCCACTTTGGGAGTTCAAAAAAATACATGTAGTATATGGGCAGATTGGATAACACCGAATTGATGAGAACCACTCTGCCCCCCCAGGGAGAGTGATTTACCTTTCCATCCAGACAGTCTGTCCTCTACCCTGTTAATAATAGGCAACCAGTCAGCCTTAGTGAGCCTCCCTGGTCAGAGCGGGAGCCCTAGATATTTGATTGGGAATTCTTCAATCACGCAGTTGAGGATGGTGGCATGCTCCCGGGTTTCAGCTTCTGAGAGTGAAATTGGTACTAGCGCGCTCTTGTGGAAATTAATTCTAAGGCCTGACCAGGCTTCAAAGCAGTAAAGGGCCCCTTTAAAGCATATAGTTTCCGCTCTAGTCCCATTTCCAAAGATTAAGGTGTCGTCAGCATATTGAAGGATCGTGCATCCCTGATTAGTAGTGTTGTTGGCCACAGGCTTAATCCAACCTTTTCTTTGACAATTTCCGAGCATTCCTCTAAGCACATCTGCTACAATAGTGAATAGAAGTGGGGATAGCGGATCTCCCTGTCGTAGACCCTTCTTGCAGGGGAACGATGGACCGGATTTCCCATTCACTGAAATTGCCGTTTTGCTAGAGTGTAAACATTGTTTAACCCAACTAATCCATTTGTCCCCGAAACCTCTTCCTCTGAGAGCCTCTAGCAAACAGTCCCAGTCAACGGAGTCGTAAGCCTTCTCAAAGTCCAAATTGATGAGGAAATTCTTGGAGTTGCTCTTGTGGCAGTGGTGGATAACTTGTTCAGCAGTAGCCACGCAGTCTAGGATACATCTGCCCTTAATGAATCCCGTCTGTGTTCTACTGATGAGACTGTCCATAACGCTTCCCAAGCGGATAGCTAGGACCTTAGTAATGATCTTAGCCGAGCAGTTAATCAGGCTAATAGGTCTAAAATCCCCGACAGACTTAGAATCCTCCCGCTTGGGAATCAACACCACTTCTGCAAAGTTGAACATTCCAAGCCTAAGGTTATTATGATAAAATTCCATCATTAGATCCATAAATTCTCCTTTAATCTCTTCCCAGAACACATCGAAGAACATCATCGGAAAGCCGTCTGGCCCAGGCGACTTGTCCGCTCCCATCTGGTGAATGGCCGTTTTGACCTCCATTTCCGTGAAAGGTGCCTCCAGGGCAGAGAGGTTTTGTCCAGGTACACTCTGATACTCCTGCCAGAAGCCCTCACTCAATGGGATCCTAAAGTCATTCTTCCTCCCGAAGAGACCCTTATAGTACGTCTGGAAGGTTGTGGAAATCACCTTTTCGTCCTGCGATGTTCCTGTAGCTGTCTGAATTGATAGAATAAGATTGGATCTCCTTCTAGCACTAGCCACACGGTGAAAATATGCCGTATTCGCATCTCCCTTTTTGAGCCACGAAATCCTGGACCTTTGTTGCCATTTGATTTCTTCTAGCCTATACAGATTGGCAATGTTATCTCGTAGTTCTAATAGCCTGTTTCGCTCTTCCTGCGATAGGACTCTGGTTTCTTCCACCCTCTCAAGCTCATCAATTCCTTCCAGATAGTGCTCCTTATCACGCCAGATGCTCGAGAATCTAGATCGATTCCATTTACAGAGCCTCTTCCTCAGTCTTCGAATTTTTCCACACCATCGGGATGCCGCATCCCTGCCTGCCATTGGGAGTGACCAATTTTCCATAACCATATGATGGAATCCCTAAATTTCCAGCCAGGCCTTTTCAAATCTAAATTTCCTAGGCTTGCGGCCTCCCCGAATCCCCACATCAAGAAGGATCGGGGTGTGGTCTAATGTCGGTCTAGGGATTGTTCTAGCCGACGCGAGAGGAAATTTCGCTTCCCAATCCATAGAGACTAGAATCCTGTCCAACTTGGCCATAATCGGCGTCGCTTGCAAATTAGACCAAGTAAAAAGTCTATCGCTGATTGGGATATCAATCAGTTCTAGCTCCGTGATCACTCTATTGAACTCTTCTCTGTGCCTGTCGCTAGCGCCTCTCCCCTTATGCTCAAATGCAAATCTAGTGATGTTGAAATCCCCACCCACAATCCAGGGTCCCGACCATCGCTGCCTAATGTCTACAAGTTCATGCTAGAAAGCCTCTCGGTCTGTTGCCACATTCGGCCCGTAGACAACAGTCACCGTCTGTATCCAATCATCAGATCGTCGCTTAAGACGGGCAGACAAGGAGAACGTTCCACAGTGTTCCTCTTCACACGAGAGAATATCCGAATTGAATCCTATAGCAATCCCCTCTGAGGCTCCGACAGAGGGGTGTAACAACCACTCCTTGATTCTGTTACCCCCAACTCTTTTGAGTTTGAACCCGTGCTGGAGTTTGGTCTCCTGCAACCCTACTACTTCCGCCTTGGAATTACTAATGACATCCCTCACCATATCTCGCTTTCCCCTATCCCCCAATCCCCGAACATTCCAAAATAATGTATTCATTGGGGGATATTATCGTCAGAGATCGTTGGAGAGGGTGTAGGGCCGGCTACATCCTCTTGATTGATAGTCGGCCCCATGCCAACTCCAAGAGCGTTACCTTCACAGGATCTAACTCTTTGTGTTTCCCAACCCCGAATCTTATTGAGGAGTAAGGCAATACGTTCAGTGTCCCAAACCTCTAACCCACAAGTGATAGCTAGATATAAAACATCAGAATCTGACATGCAATTTAAAATAGAAGCAAGATAACTTGTCGTACCTCCATTGTCGATCCTAGCGGCCTTTGCTGCAGCGGCGACCTCAAGATAATCATCCAAGGACTCCACATGAGCCCTCTTAGGTGATTGCCGAACTCTGAATCCAACTGCCCTTCGAGACTGTCCCGAGCTATCTCCCGGGGCTGAGTCTGGAATTGTGGACAGGACAACCTCCGGCGAGATCTCCCTCTGGGTGTTAGCAATGACCTCCGCCTCCTCTGATTCCTCCTCAGAGAAAGAGAACTCTACATCTAGATTAAGCCTTTCTGCTTGGTCCTCCTCACTGTCTGTGAGCATGGATTCCTCATTCAGAGTGTGCAATTTCACCACGAGCTCCTCATTGGGTCCGTCTCTTGTAGACTCAGTGATAGTAGCAATCTTGTCTGTTGCGGTCCCCTCGTTGGGCCCGCCCCCAGCCTGGCGATGGGTCGTGCTGCTCGAGTCTTTAGTATTACAAGACCCATGAACCGTAGAGGGCATTTTGGACCCCTCTATGGGCCCACTACCTTCTAAAAATAGACCACTCCTAGGCCTATCAGCATTAAACTCATCCGAAGTGTTAACAAAAGTGCTGCCGTGGTACAACATACCAACCGAGTTGATCTTCGCGCTCCTCGAAAGAAGCAATGGGACGGAAATCGAACCGCTCCTGACACCCCCACCACCTGTCACCCCTTGATTGGGCAAAATGACGGTGGGTGCAACACCCACACCGTCCCCTATACACGACCTCGAAACCAGCAGTTCTCTCTCAACACGTGGCAGCGAAATATTGGAGGGGGTTTCGGTGGGTAGCAGCTCATTATGGTTCAATATTTTTGGCGCAAAACCCCTGGCATTCCTTCGATAACCTTCGTCTTGTTCAACGAGGCCAGCCTAATCTACTGCTTCGTTGCAGTTTCTTTTCTCTTTATCTTTCCCCAACCCAGAAGCTTTACAACCTACTTCCACCGTGGTGAGGGCTTTCTCAGAGTTGCTTTTCTCGCTCTGGTTGAAGCCAACCACTCTCGTCGCTTTCCCCATAGAGATTTTTGCCTCATTTCTCAGAGCTGCTACAGATTCTTTTCCCCCTGCTTCTCAGAAGTTTCTTTCTCTTTTTCAGATGGAAACCATCTTTGTGTAACCCACTCTTTGGTCGACAATGGTCTGTCATTTGTTTTTTTCCCCAAAGAAGTAGATTCCTCCACCAACCCCCCTCCCAAAGCCTGCATGCTGCAAGCGAGCCCTGCGCTGCCATTAATGGTGGTTGTCGCAGTACTTTTGGCTCTGCCTGAGATGGAGCTCTCTGATCTTACCAAATCAGGCCTGTAGGGCTGGAACACCGTTGGATCTGATGCGTTGAGGGCCCTAGAGCGTTCTTGACTGTTGGATTCAGCTGGGTGAACCTGTCCTCCCCCCTGTTTGTTCGGAGTTCCAGATGATCCACCCGCCGCAGCGCCAGGCCGTCGCCCCTGTCCCTTGGCCGCCTCGATAATCTCTCTGTGAGCCCGTTCCACTTCGTGGGATCCATCAATAGTAAGCTCCTTACTCGGCGATACTACCTGACGGTATGATCTGCCATCCCTAAGAGCTGAGGAGGGTGATGAGGGTGGTGTTTCAACTCGCCTATCAAGGACGAATCTGAAGAGATACGATTCGTCGAAGGAAAAAACCTTGGCGAAGCGCGGCATGAGAGCAATATCAGTGCTTCTGATAAGAAGCCTCACCGACACAATCTCTGATCTCCTCACCGTCTTTTCGTCAATCTTCACCACCGACCCAAAGTCTGCAACAATTTCTTGGAGGGCTTCTTTCTTCCAGAAATGCAAAGGGACATTGTGTATCCAAATCCAAAACATCTCACCTTGGGGGAGCTCCGCACCAAACGTCGGAGTCCACGCCGAGAAATGAAGTTGAAAGTGCCCAAACTCCACTTTACCCATCCTGACTACCTCAATTACTTTCTCTGGCGAGGGAAATGAAATAAGAAATTGCAAATGGCATAATTTTTTGGCAACCCAATCGCCATGAGCGCTCATCGGCCATCTCTCCGCTAGCGCTTGCATGACGTGGGCTTCCGATGGTCTCCCTTTGATGACTTTGGCCACTGCGCACCATTTTCTCAGCCATCTTTCTTCACTCTTAATGATGTCCAGGCTCCTGGTAAGTCTTATAACCGACGGCGAGTCTGGGGATCTACCACGATGCACCGACCTCTCCTCATCACTATGGGTTTCGATAACATTGGTACAGACATACGATAAGTGACCCCACTTCATACATTTTAGACAGCGTGGCTCTTTGGTGCATTCGCTTTTGAAGTGGCCTAGGTCTCCACAATTGAAGCACGGCACCGGCTTCTTCTTGCCCTTTCTCTGTTTCTTATTACGGCTCACTTGGTCAAGATACTGGTTAGTACCGCTCCCATCTCTCTTGTTGTGTCTACGCCCAACCTGGATCCACTGCCCCTCCCCCTCCTCAACTCCAGTATCCCTACCATCCGAACTCCCGTCTAGCGTGACCCCTTGCGTGGTACGCTCGACCAGAGCTTTGGGTGCAGGGCTACTCGTCGATGACAGGTTGGGGAGTAGATTGGTGGTGAGGTTAAGGTGGGTGTTTTGACGAGGTTGAGGGGAAGGTTGGAAGGTCGGGTTGGTGTTGGTGTAAGCATCGGAGGGGGGGTCACTATGAGTGACACTGTTGTATTGAGTCAAAGGGTTTGAGAGGAGTTGTTTAGGGATAGAGAGGTGGTGTTTGTGGTTAGAGCTGGTGTTGGAGGTGTGTGATTTGGCAATGGCCTTAGGCGGGAGATGACTAGACTCAGTGGGCTTGGAGTTGTGAGCCGGAGGAGATCGGTGATGTTTGTGCGAAGGGAAGTTGGAACTGTAGTGGGGTAAGACAGAAGGCCTGTAAACCTGTCGATTGTTGCGACCACCGTCAGTGGCCTCTACCCTATCCTGCTCCTTATACTGGGGGATGTATGGCTCAGTGTAGGTGGTTCTCCTACGCCTCCCCTGGTCAGTAGGGGGACCCCCTCGTTGGGCCCCCCCTCAAAATGCACTCTGTACCGTCGTTGGTGACCATGGCCCCTGGATGCTTCCTCCGAAGAACGATGATGAACGACATTACTCCCCGTAAGACGCTGATGCGTTCTGTGATGAGCACGCGTCGGGGAGTGATCTCGTCTGAGATCTTGACTCTCTCCCCCACCGGGGGGAGAGTTAAGAGGAGGGGGAACCAGAGCCGAAGCTATTGGTACCTTTGCGGCGGCAAGGTGAGTGGCGGGGAGTTGTAAAGGTCGTGGTTTCTCAGGTGAAGTAGAGGCCAGTGCAGTGGAAGTAGCCGCGGTCGCAGTATCAGGCGGAGGTGAGGGGGTGTGTGGGTGGCGGACCCTCTCATTGGGCCCGCACCCACTCATCTCTAGGAGTGATAACATGGCGGATGGGTAGCGATGAGGGTGTGAAAGCAGAATGGAGCTCAGAGGTCAGTGTCGATGGAGAAACAACAAAGCAATGCTGGTAAGGGGAGCAGGTGGAGAAGAGAGTAAGACGGAGAAGGTTGAGAGATGAAGGTTTAAGGGAAGGTCGATGGGTTTAGGGAGAAGAAAGGCTGGTGCTGGGAAGCAGAGGGTTGTGTAGTTGGTAGGAGCTCCATACTCTTGATGTACAATTAATTACACTTGGACAATTTTTATCCAAGTCTCATAGCCTATTAGCCCAATATGTATGATATATATACTTAGGTCGCGATACTCAACTTCGGCCTCCTATTTTTCGCATTTTACACTTGGACAATTTTTTTAAGTCTCAGAGCCTATTAGCTAAATATATATGATATATATACTTCGGCCACAGTTGTGAACTGCGGCCTTGAACCCAAAACGGCTGCAGTTGAGTACTGTGTTGGTCTATTTTGAAAATTAATTTAGAAAGTAGCCAATTTTGAAGATTAGTCTAAAAAAGTAGTCTATTGCGCGGAAAAAAGTCTGTTGGTTAGAGCATCTGTAGTCGTAGAATGTAAAAATATCCATATATGGATAAATAGAAATAGGATTCCCAATTTTGCTGCACTCGTGCAAAGCTATTTTTTAGCAAGCTATAATAAAATATTGAGCGACGGCACATGAAGTGCCATCGGAGTGGAAAAAGTGTAAAAACGAGTAAATTTGTCAGATGGCACATGAAGTGCCGTCTGAGAACAAAAAAAAAAAAAAAAAATCCGGCCGTAAATGATGGACGTGCCGTCTGAGAGGGGAGCAACTTTAAATTTTTTTTTATAGTGTATATGTATACTTTTCACCCCATCGCTTTAAAAAAATTTTTATAGTGTAAAGTAAATTTTTTTTATAGTGTATATGTATACTTTTTATGTATACGATTCCAACACGGACAGGGGAGTAATATTGTGTTTTGCACCATGAAGTATACATAAAAAACCATGAAGTATACATATTTCACCCCATCGCTTCAACTTTTTTTTTTTTTTTTTAAATAACTCAACGGACGGCACATGATGTGCCGTCCGGGAAAAGGGGAATAGTGTGGGATGGCACTCCGAGTGCCGTCTGAGGGGATTTGTATTCGGGGTTTTTAATTTCTTTTTGGCTATAATTAATGCGGAAAATTAATTAATTTTTAAACGGACGGCACTTGAAGTGCCGTCCGACGAAAAAAAAATATTTTTTTTTTCGTGGGACGGCACTTCGAATGCCGTCCCTCAATTATCGATAAAAGCTATATCGATTCTCATTTATAGCAATCGACTGTAGCGATTTATCGATAAAATGGATATTTGACAAACGAGTGCAGCACGTTCGTTTGTCAAATATCCATTTTATCGATATTTGACAAACGACTACAGATGCTCTTAGGGGAGGGAGAAAAAGAAAATGCAGACGAGATCACAACTAAAGGCTGTTTAGTTACGAAAAGAAATCATTCTTTTTAACCCCTTTTTAAAGCTTGATCTTACTTTTATCAATTTTGTGTTTGGAAGGGCAAGAAACTACTCCATTAATTTTTCGACTCCAAAAACAGGCGCTAGTTTGAAATGTGAGATTTGAGTTCTTTGTCATTTGCAAGAAAAATAAATAGACCACTGAAAATTATAGATACCCATATGTATGACTGATTAGAGCATCCACGGTTTCTTATAAATGGCAAATTGTCATTTTATAAAAAACGGATCGCTGCAATGGTTTTTCATTTTGCCATTTTATAGCAAATCTGCTATATTCGTTTTTCATATATGAGAAACAGAATAGCGATTCTCAAATTTTGAAAGACGGTACAACATATACCGTCCGGTATATGTTATACCGTCCGGTATATGTTATACCGTCTCATTAATTTTTTTTTAAAAGTGGGTCGGGCGGTATAACATATACCGTCCGGTGTATGTTATACCGGCCCACGTATATTATTATTATTTTTATTTAATTTTTTTCTAATCCAACGGTCAGATTTATTCTTAAAAAAAAAAAAAAAATTAAAAGGTCAGACGGTATAACATATCCCGGCCGGGATATGTTATACCGGCTGACCAATCTGAATAGGTTTAGTTAGTTTAATAGGTTTTAGTGGGTAGGCTAGGTGGATATAAATAGGTTTAGTTATTATTATATTATTTAATTTATTTAAATAATATAGTTTAATAGTTAATAAGTAATTAACTTTTTTAAATTTATTTTTAAACGATGAGACGGTATAACATATACCGTTGCTCGCTTATTTTCTAAAAAATGAGAAACATATAGCAAACGACCACTGCAGCAAACAGGTTTATTTGCTATTACTGTAGCTGTCATTTTTTAACATATGAGAAAAACGACTGTGGATGCTCTTAGTGATTATGATGCGATGAATATAATACTCCATGGTTTTTCAGTTTATAACTAACGGTACTAATTTCTTTTCAAACAAACTATTTGGTGATATGATTGAGTGAACACTTGCATTTGAGGTTGAGAGGTTTTCCTTCTAAAATAGGACTATATGTTTGCATTGATTTGTTTGTTCTTGATAAAAGACAATTGATATGTTTTGGCAAAAACCAAAGCATCTCTTTGGAGTTGAATTTACTCTCTATTACTAGTTATCACTAACTATGCTGATTTATCTTTGAAAAAAATGTATTTGCATTTGTAAAATTACTAGGTTTGCCCGTTGACACGTGCCTACCGTACGTCTCCGAAACGGTGCACATTGTTTGATAATATAAAATAGTTTTGAAGGTCGAGCAAATTAATTGAAGTAGCAAACATATTATATGATAAACTTTTGGGGGTCCAGCAAATAGTATTTTATATGATTTTTTTGAACTATTTTTAAAGTTTTTAAAGTTTATATTTTTTTTAGTTTTTAAATTTTTTATTTTAAAAAAATTTTAAAATTTTTTATTTTCTTAATTTTTTGAATAGAAGGAGGGAGAGTGAGAGAGAGAAAAAAAAAATTAAATAAATATAGGAGTTGTTTTGGGTGGGGGATTTGAAATTGAGTTTTGGAGGAAACTTTTAGGGAAAAATATGTTTTGTGATGTAAAATCTGGATCTTTAATTTTTGGGGATTGAAGAAGAACCATTTGATAGCTTTCTTTGTGTTTATATAGATTTCCCATTTAACAGCACTTGAACGCAGTAGTTTTTAGTTAGAACAACTAGTTACTGAACACGCAGAATACATGCATGTATTTTCAAAATTCCTTTTACAATACTACTGTAGTTTTTAAAAGCATCCTTTGTTCTCAAGAAACATTTAACTTACAATTAAATTAAAAGAAATGCATGTCAGTAGATGCAGAATTAATTATATGTGCATGTCTAAAAAATCACATTCCGATTCTCTACAACAGTAAAGATCTTTGTCTCCACAGGTGGCTAAGGCTGGCCATCGCTGTCCCGTCATCCCTCCTTCCACTCGCTCTCCTTCCTATTGTGATCCTATAACGTAGATGCCCCCCCCCCCCCCCCCCCTCCCCCCCCCCCCCCTCCCCGCGAAGTGTTTCTTTGTACTCCGCCCTCACCCGTCACTGCACGCCTCCGACGCCATTGATTCCCCTTCCTCGAGCTCCTCTTCGGCGGCACCTGGGGTCCACCATCGCCCACAACCACTGTCGCCTTCCCATCCCCGTCGAGCGACGCGTCTCTCCAGCATCATTTACCCCCGTCATCCCTGCCGTTGAGCCATGCTATCGAGCCGACGACCAAGCGTCGATCCGATGACCGTGCGTCTACCTTTAGATCTGTGACCGGCCTTGGTTCAGTTTGTGGGGAATTTGGAGATGGGGATGAGTTGGTTGGGGTTTGGGTTAGGTTGAGGTTGGATGTCTTTGTTGAAAGTTTGTCCACTCTTGGGACCCAGATGTTCTTCGCGGTAGCCACCATGTCCACACTCTCGGGGCCAATCATGGTGATTTGCAGCTATGATTTGGTTTTCGAAGGTTGGTAGTGCGTGCGAAGAAGCCGGGGTTTCCTTCTCTCTCTGTGATACGCAATGAAGAGAGAGTAAGTGAGGATGGCAGTGCCGAAGTGAGAGATGGCAGCGGTTTTATTAGTGAGGTATTATTAGTGAGGGGGGTCGGAAGAGCTGTCTGAGTTGGGTTTGACTCGGTGTGAAGATTGCGGTGTAGTACGGTTGTGGGGCTAGGGCTCGAAGATGGGGTCCTCCCATGAGATGAGCCCACTCGTTACTGCACAGGGTGGGGCTTGGGCCCACAGAAGTGGTCCCCCCATAAGGTGCGCTGAGGGGATATGTAAAGTTGGAGATATTTCTGTTTTTGGTCGGGGACGAAGCTGATGGTCGGAGATGGCGAGATCCCACACGGTGGGGAGCTAGCATCTTCGCCGTCCTTCAGATCTAGTGGGACCACAGTCGACGGGACACCACCACCACTACGCCCTCATAATGGAAGCTGACGCCCAACGCCATCGCCCGTTGTGGCGAGAGGAGAAGGTGATACTTCAATCAGCTGGGTCTTGTATTGGTTTTCTGATTGAGAGAGAGAGAGTGAGAGAGTGAGTGAGTAAAGATGTTGCTCCTCACTACTCTATGTTGGTGGTGGTCTGTATTTATGAGAAATCACTGGAGATAGTAAGGGCGTGAGAGAGGCGAAGGAATCCTCTTCACGACTCTCTCCTTGACTGCGAATTTTGGTGGGGGCCGGAGTAATAATAGCTAGATTGTGGGAGAATAGGAGGTGTAGACTGAGCTTGGCGGTTGTCAAAACTCTGCCTACGAGGCTTGGGCCCAAAGATGGGGTCCACCCATCGAGTATACTGAGCTCAGCAGTTGTCAAATTCCACCTGCGGGACTTGGGCCCAAAGATGGGGTCCCCCAGCGAGGAGAAGGCAGAGCTCGGCGGGTGATAAAATCCTGCCAGACTAGTTTCAGGTGGGTGTGCATGTGCCGTGGAGGCAGTGTACGAAGCTAAACTGACGTACATACAATTTTGATGGACCGAGCTTGTTTGTCGGCCCACCTTCCAGGGTTGTTGGAGGGATTTGTTGTTTGTACGGATTATGTTGCTCATGTATGTTCTATTTTCTGTCTGTTGGTTGTAACTTGGTCCAGTACTCTGGGTTTGTTTCTTTAATTTTTTATTAATGAAACAAGGTGGCCATATTTCACCTTTTTTCTTTAAAAAAAAACAATACATGATAGAAAATAGTTGTGAATAGTAATTAATGGACTTAATAATGTATGAAAAAGATTTATATACAGGGATTAGGGGGTCAAGTGAGGGGGTTAAAAAAGTGCCATTCAAACCAAAGGGAATCTTACCTTTGTGTTTAACTTTATGCTTGGGCAGTTAGAGCATCCACTGTTTGTCGTTGGCTAAAAACTCAAAAATTAGAAATGGCTTTAGAAAAATGCAATGGAGTCGTTTGCTAAAAACTCAAAATTCAGGATAGGAACGCACAGTAGCTTACTAGAGTTAGGAGAGCCTTTAGACAATTGCTAAATTTAGGAGACGGAATATGTTCATCCGTTTGACGAAAGGGACAGATGAAGATCATCCGTCTAGTTGAATAAAAATTAAAAAAAACCGAGAGACGGATGAAGATTTTTTTTAAAAAAAATCACTGAAAAAAATCCAGACGGATGATGTTCATCCTTTGGTGTTTTTTTAATGATTGTTTTTGATTTTTTTTTTTTTGATTTTTTTTATGATTTTAAACAAAATAATAATAATAATAAAATTTTTAAAAAAAGTCAAAACCCACCAAACGGATGATGTTCATCCATTTGGGAGGTTTTTTGACTTTTTTTGATTTTTTTTTTCCGTTTAAAATCACCGAATACCCATACCAAAAAATAAAATAAAAATTACTAAGACGGATGATGTTCAACCGTCGCTACTATTTTTAAGATTTGAACGACTGCAGCGTGATCTTTCTATTGCTATTTCTAAATGCTATATTTAGCGATGGCTTTAGAAAATGATAGTGGATGCTCTTAGGTAAACAAATAGTTGCATCCATTGTTGAATCTAATTTTTTTTTTTTTTTAAAGTAGAACTTTTCTTTACCATGCATGCTCAGTGCACATTTTTAACATGAACCTAGATAGTATTAAATTTTGACTAAGACCAACTCCAACCATGCTAGCTATTTTGGCTAGCTAGAATAGCCAAAATAGATAATATGTGGATAATTTGGCTAGCGAAAAAATCTCACACTCCAACCATGCTATCTATTTTGGCTAGCCATAAATGTTTTAATTTTTATTTACTCATAAATAGTTACAATCTTATTTTTTTAAAATACTATTGTCAGTGTAATTGTAGAGATATAGCAAAAGAGAGCAAGTAGACCAAAATGTGTATGAATCTCCAAGGTGTAACCCAACTATGAAAGATAATTGAGGCTAAGGAAACTGATCTGGACATATATCAGTGATATAGACTACATAATTATATTATCTCATGGATTGTGAGATCTGCAGATTAGACTACATAAACATATAATATAGACTACATAAACTTAACATTGTGAGATCAGTTGTATGATTATAGTCTTCATTAGATTTTCTTAGTGTGTGCAGTATTTGCATGCCAATCTTTGATGGCCATGGATAATCAACTAAACATGCACAAGGTGTATGAATCTCCAAAATGTGTCAGTGTAATTGTAGAGATATATTGTCAGTGTAATTGTATAGATATAGCAAAAGAGAGCACACTACTATTGTCAGTGTAATTGTAGAGATATAGCAAAAGAGAGCAAGTAGACCAAAATGTGTATGAATCTCCAAGGTGTAACCCAACTATGAAAGATAATTGAGGCTAAGGAAACTGATCTGGACATATATCAGTGATATAGACTACATAATTATATTATCCCATGGATTGTGAGATCTGCAGATTAGACTACATAAACATATAATATTGTCTACATAAACATCTGCAGACTACATTGTGAGATCTGCAGACTACATAAACATCATGGATACTATTAATATCCATGATAGTCATGTAGATCTGCAGACTACATTGTGAGATCTGCAGACTACCATTTCATCATGGACACTATTAATATCCATTGTGAGATCTGCAGACTTGAAGTTTTTAAAAATATTACAAGTGAAGACACAAACAATTCCGATGGCTGCACTATGAGTAAGTAAGAATCTACAAGCCAGTAACATTCACATATCATGCAGACATGAAAGCTGTTAACATTAGCACAAGGCTGAAAAGTTACCCATGCCATCAGTTTGACATTTTCTTCACTAAACCCTGAATATGAAGACTCATTCTTCTACACATTCTTGGCTGCATTGTATACATTCTGCATTATATATCTGCAGATTATACATTCTTGGCTGCATTATATATCTGCAGAATGTATATCTGCAGATTATACATTCTTGGCTGCATTATATATCTGCAGATTTTACTCAATGCAGCACCTTTCTATAGTGAGCCCTGCAAGCATTGATGCTTTTGAAGATCCTAATACACTTAATATTGCTGCAGATAGCTGCTGATACACTTAATTTTGAAGATCCTAATACACTTTTTTTGAAGATCCTAATACACTTTTTTTTAGCTGCAGATAGCCATACACACTTTTTACATTGGTTCGTTGATACTGAAACATCTGCAATTTTCAAGATAGCCATACACACTTTTTTTTAGCTGCAGATAGCCATACACACTTTTTACATTGGTTCGTTGATACTAAAACATCTGCAATTTTCAAGATAGCCATACACACTTTTTTTTAGCTGCAGATAGCCATACACACTTTTTAGCTTCAATCCTACTTAGTTCGTTGATGCTAAAGCATCAACAATTTTCAAGATGAAAAGGTTTATTCCGTCACCAAGGTGAACACATTGACAAACAAGCATAACAATTATCTCGACCATTATAACAAAATGGCAGACAACCATTTACAATCAATACTGCCACACAACCTCAAGTCTAGGGATAACATTATTGAATTAAAGATTTAAAGCACCAATGACAAATTTCTCTTCAATAATAACGAAGCAATTTGTCTAAAAGATTTGAATAAAGTTTAACAATGTTGCTGCTCGGACTGCAGAATAGCATGTGCATGAGTTACTATGATTCAAATTAAATTGATTTCTAGCTAATTCTCCCATCAATTTTAACTCTTTTATCCCATGGATTGTGAGATGAATCAGATCATATGCAATACAATTAAAGGCAGACCAAAGACAAGAACAATCCACATAATTTCAAATCGCAAATCCACATAAAAAAAACAAGAAAAATTCAAAATAATTTTTTTTTACCTGATGAAGAAGAAGAAGAACCCAATCAACAAGAACCCAATCAACAAGAAGAAAAACCCAATGAATGACCAATCTACCAAGAACAAAATGGAGAAATTGAAGAAATTGAAGAACACCGGTGTCGATTTAAATAAGCGGGAAAGAAATTGGAGAAATCTTACCGTTTATGGCCATCGAAGATCAAGATGGCGAGCGGATCCCGCTCGCCAGATTTGGCGAGCGGATGGAGAGGGAAATCGAAATCGTCAGGATTGCGATCTGAATAGCGATTCCGTTGGAGAGGATTTTTGGGGTTTTCGATCGCTATTTTGGCAAAATGGAAGAATAGCGATTACAGTTGGAGATGCTCTAAAGGGTGAAACACTAATTTTAGAATATAGAGGCAGAAATGCTAAAAAGCAGTTCAAATTTGGCTGGTGAACTGCTCTGTCACTCTTTGGGAAACCACCCAGGAATTATTATCAGTTATTAGCAACCACTAGAAGGGAGGAGAACAACCTAATTCTTCACATTATTATTGTTTTGAGAAAGAAAAAATCGCAATGCTAAAATAGGACGAAAACTCTCTAATTTAGAAAAAATCGCAATGCACTATCAATATTTCTTGCTATATTTTCTGTGTTGTTTTTTTATTCTATCGTTGATTAGTTATTTTCTCCGATTCACTGCATGGCAGACGAATTGGTTGTTTCATTTATCTTATCACATTGTTCTTTCCTGATTTCTTTACATCAATGTTTTTATCTTGCTATATTTACTGTGTAGCTTCGTTATTCTACCACTGCTTAGTTATTGCCCCGTTTCTCTGCGTTGCAGACGAATGGATTGTTTCATTCATCTTCTTACATTGTTTCTTTTCTGGTGTTCTGAGAAATTTGCAGGAGTGATCGCTTTGATTTTGGACCTTCCCTTGTGGTCTTCTTTTGCCTTTTGATGCTGGCGTTGTTCTGTTGAGTCGCTGACTCATCTATTTTGTTGACGCCCTGGTCTTGGTCGGGTTTCCTCTTTGGCGCTGATCGTTGTTAGCTGGGCAGCGCCTTTATTAGGTTTCTATGGTTTCTCTTTGGTTGTTTTTCTCTTTTTGTGGTTACCTGTGGTAACAATTTAGGTGGGTGAGCGTGAGATTGTATCTAATTACGTTCTAGCTCCTTGACTTGTAATCCGTACTGGTGATAACCTTCTCTGGGATCTCTCTGTTCAGTTTTATTATGTTTGATATTTGGAGCAGGCTCCTCCCTTGTGCAGTTTTATACTCTGTTGCTTGAATTGCGATGGGTTTATTGCTTTTGGTTCTGTGATGTTCTTTTGATGTATTACTATGAGCTTTCAAGTGCCTTCTTAGGCTGCTGAACTATTGTTAGTTTTTCATGCTATTGTATTCTTTCGACATGCTGGCTGTTTGTTTGGGTTGGTTCTTGCTTTCCTGAGCCTTAGTTGCGGGACGTTTTTGGTCTGTTTCAGGAGCGCTTCCCTGTTCCTTTGACTTCTTCAGGCATCGCGTATTTAGGCCCGCTTCCGACATTGCTTCACCGTCTCTCTGGCCCCAGCCGAGCCGGGAGTGACTAGCTTCCCCTTGTCTGTCGCGTTTGGTATCGGAACCCCGACTGTCTGCGAGCTTTATCCTCGTCCCATGCTCAAGCGTCTCTAGCATTTATTGTGGCTGCTTGCGTTCCTGATTCCCGACCAGACCGTCTTCCTCGCTGATTTAATTGTTGTCTCAGACTGTATTGTATCTTTATTTCCCACTTGTTTTATTATCTATGCTTGTTTTTAGCGATTGTTAGGCTGTCGCTTTTGTTTTACATCTTGTAAAACCATCGATGATTGTCTTGTACAGTTATTATCTTGTTATCAATATATTTTTTGATCGGGCTGGAGTCGGTAGACTCTATCCGCTTACATCAAAAAAAAAAAGAAAGTAGTTGTACTCGCATTGTACGAGTTTATATGTACAATTTGTATCGTTCATCATATTTATTACGTCAAAAGACTCATGTAAATAAAATTTTTAGAGGCTTCTTATCTTTACACTGCGTAATGCCAATTTATTATTATGTTGAAAACCGTCCGTTTTGCTTCCACTTCAAACACGATTAAGAATCTCAATTTTCATAGACGTATATATCACATGACATAGAAATCATTTTAAATATGAATAACTCATAATAGGAAGTGATTATAATAACTTGTTATAAAGTTATAAAGATATCACGTTGTCATATAAGCATGAGGTTACTTTTCAGTTTTTCTATCATTATTTGGTTAATAATGTAAATCACCCTAGAAGGTGAATATGGTGATTGTGCGGAATTAAAAATGTCACGCCCCGCTTCCCAAAATACGGGAATACGAACTCATGACGTAGGCCCAGCGAATGATTTTAATATCATTCATAAGCTGTACCAGTCCCAACTCAACAATACTCAGAAAATCAAATTACAACCACACAAAAATAATAACATCACAGAACAATAATTGAATTCAATAAATTAATAATCCAACATGATAATAAGACTTGAGAAACAAGTAGCAATTACAGGTCAGGAGCCCGGGGTACAAGTCTAAATAAACAAATGAATTACAATGAATGAAAAGAACAAGAAAGGAAATAATTTATTATCATGCAGTTGCTCCAATCTAAAAGTACTGCTCGCCAACTCCTTCTGGTAGATCCTCAGGTTCACCTGTGGCTGGGTTAACTAAAGAAGAAAAATAAATGTCCTTAGAGCAAGTACGGACAGCAAGTAGTGAAAACAGAGAGTAAAGGAGTAAGGTACGTGTAGGAAATCTGAATCAAAATCAAATTTGCAAAGACAATAATGGTACTAATAGCAATGGTCTTAATCAATTATATATACATGTCAACTAGGTCTATTATCAAGTTGTTCTCCTATCTAGTGCACGTACTACTGCATCCCATACTACAGGTTCGATGCACGCACATCAGTGTTCGTTTTAGACTTCGTGGTGGGGTCAACAGAGCGTGTACTCGGGTATATCACGATGACAAGATAACAGGATAACAAGATAACAAGTTCACGTCTCCACAAGTATTCTCCACCTTCCATGTAACAAGTCCATGTAACAAGAGGGCCCTACCGAGTACATTTTCTGAGACGGCCCACTACTAGGTCAACCCTTAGAAACCCCGGCTTATTTAGTATTTTGTTACTAAGTCATATATGCACATGCGGGTAGTCATAAGAATGTCAAGTGAATGATGATAATGCAGCAACATGGTATATTACACAATAATAAGCAGGAAACAGTAAATCTGAAATAGCTGACACAGTCACACTAAAACAGGTATAACTCCTGGATTAAAACTCCAAATTCGGACTTCTAGTAGGCTCTGGACATCTAGACAGATAGGGCTACAAGTTATATTCAGGGACTTTCTGCTAGTTCTAACTGTATCTAGGCTAAAAACTCCATTCTTTGCAGTTTAGCTGTTCTGGCAGCAACTAGGTGTCAACTTCTAAGGGGTGAAAACATGGTATAAATATATTATAAAAATATACAGAAATTTGAGGTGAACCCTAAGCATGTCTATAAGGTTCCTGAAAAATTTCATAGCATTCTAACACTTCTGCATAGTATTACACCATCAAATATGTCGAGGTTATAGTAATTTCTGCGGTCTGAAAATGTAGACTAGCGGGACTAAAACTGTTATATCTTACAGCTCGTGACTTCAAATTAAGATTTGTCACTTGGGTTGGAAACTAGGTCCAATAGGTAAAAACTCTCTTTTATATCTTGTGTGCTAATTCTCATATTTACAGGGTCGAAACCTCTGTGCTAAACAATACATGCAACAAGAATTTTATAAAAACTATCATGTTTATATTCATCAAGTGGGTAGTTATCGAACTAATGAATCACACATATATCAAGATTAATGTAAAGCAAGCATTGTGAATTTTCTAAATAACAAGTCAAGTGAATTTATCAAGTTCAAGTCACAAGATTTCATATAAATAATATGCATTTAATCACGGCGTGTTTTCCTCATGTACAAATTTATTTATTTATTCATGTCAAATGTATGTCTAGGCTTGGGTTTGAGTCAATGGATAATAAAAGAAGTCAAGAGTACGTCGGGTTAGCTCGTGTAAACCCTCGATACTCTTAACGAGACGGGACACAAGGCAAAATTATCGATTAATAAATTGGAACTACTTGCATAAGAGGTGAACTAATCTTGAACTAGAATGAATAAAATAGTCCAAGTGAACTTGCCTTTTTCATAGTAGTCGATTCGAATAATTAAGAATAATGGGATCAGAATCCCGGGGAACAATCCTAAGAGCACGTGCAAAAATGCGCGTAAGGAAACTCCAACAGCAACAAACAGCAACAGTGACTTATTTCCCCACACACGATCAGTCAAAACAGCAAGGTAGCAAGAGGGATTCAGTGCGGGTAGAACACAGAACAGCTAAACTCGACCAATCAGATTGCGACCCCCACAGCGGATCAGCCCGAACAGCAAACGGCGGACTGGGATCGAATGCGGCAAAACAGCGGACAGCCGAAGTAGCCAATCGCCGATCGCCTTCTTCCTTCGATCGGAGAGAGACAGAATGGCGAACGGCGTGACGACTGCTTGAGCTCGCGACGGCGACGAGCGGTAGCTGGTCGGGAAGCGACTCAACCACGAGCTACGGCGGAAGTGACGGCGGCGACAAAACTCCGGCGAAGGAAGGAGCTCAGTTTCGCGCTCAAAAAACAGGAGAGAGCGGTGACGACTTCGACGGACTTGGACGGTGACGGCGAGTCAATGTGGGAGTCTTCGGAGGTTATTAGGAGTGGTGCGGGACTACAGTGACGACGGCGATGGCACTTGGTCAATGGCAAGGTCGGTTCTGGTGGTGTTTCGATTGGGTTCAACGGGATGGATTTGGGTTTCGGCGGGAGTTCTATGGCAATGGAGATGGGGGGGACGTTAGTGAGTCGAGGAGAGAACGGGAGTGGGCTTGGGTTGGCGTTTGGGTTTGGTGAAGTTGTTGGCAACGGGAAATGCGAGAGTTTGGGGTTTACCTTCGGTTGGTTTTGAGCGAAGGTGAGAAGGAGAAGGGAGAGGGGCTAAGTGGTGACGGAGGTGGCGTTGGTGGTAGTCGGCGTGTAGGGGAGTGAGGTGAAGGTTTGGTTTGGGTGATTTTGGGTGAAGGCGAGAACGGGAGAAGTGAGCGGGAGGTTGTGGGTTGTTTGGGTTTTTGAGGAACAGGAGAGGGAGAGAGAATGGGAGAGAGAGAGAGAGTCTGTTAAGTGGTAGTTCTGATTTGTGGGGAAGGTGGGGTATTTTTAATGCAACCAATAAAGAGGAGATCGTGGGAAGTTGGGGAATTGTGGGATTGAGGGAGGATTAGTCTGTGTTTTTGTTAGGGGAATTGGGTTGTGGGTAGCTTTAGTCTAGGATCCAATATCCAATAAGATTAGGGGTTGGGCTTGAGTGTAGATGGGCCAAAAATGCAATAATATAATAAATAAATGGGAATTAGTAAGCCCACAACATGACAAAGGCCTAGATATAACAAATCAGCGAGAAAAATACATCAAAAGAAATACAAGAAAATAATTCGTACAATAAAAAATAGGGGTTACAAATCCTATCCACCTTACAAGAAGAATTTCGTCCTCGAAATTCATATCGGTGGATCGTAGGTACCCCGAGAGAAGAAAAAGAAAAACAAACAAACAAGACAAATACAATTACTCAAAGAGATGAGGGAATTTCTTCTGAATTTCTTCCTCCAATTCCCAAGTCGACTCACCGGGCGAGTGAGGATTCCAGGAGACACGAACGAGTTTGATCACTTTGTTCTTCAACACTTTCTCGCGTCTGTCCACAATAGCAACTGGCTGGACTTCGCAAGACAAGTCTGGTCTCATGGACAACTCCGAGTAATCCACCACATGGCTGTCGTCTCTAACATATTTCCTGAGTTGGGAGACGTGGAATACGTCATGAACTATGGACAAGGCTGGTGGTAATGCAAGTCGGTAGGCTACCTTGCCCACACGCTCCACAATATCAAAAGGGCCAATGAATCAGGGACTCAGTTTACCCCCTCCACCAAATCGGATGACGCCCTTCCAAGGTGATTGTAACGCCCCGAATCCCATTTTTTACTGAATTCGAGATGTTCTTCAGGATCTTTTCGCTTTCTTCACATACAATTTTACAAGGAATTTAAAATCTTTACTTTTACATCAGAGTTACAGCATGTTACATTTAATTTTACACAGCGGAAGCAAAAAGGTACAATATTTACATAAATGAACAACAATATAATGAACTCTTTGTGCATCCATTCCTTTCACATGTGATTATCCTGCATAAAACACTGTGGGTACGTCAGTTTATTCAACCGACGATAATTATACATGGCCATCCTCTCTATGCCAGGAACAGTATAATGAATCTCATTTCTTACAAACCACAAGCCAGTTCAACATAAGCATGAAAGTAAGGGAACTTTTAATGATGTCGTGTCGTGATTGTGCGCTTAAATCCTTAATGCAATTTACTTAGTTAATTATGACGCTAATGCATACTTGTTCGAATTCTATGCATCCCATACTACATAGGTTCGAGTGCAAGCCTCTTAAACGATCTTCATTTTTAGTAGGGTTCAATCCCCCGCCATGAGTTATTCTACGACTGTAATTCCAATGAGTATCCTAGATGAATCTATGAGTACAAGCATGTATCCTGGCCCCTGGAGTAGAATTTCGCGCCATGTCTTGACTCGTCAAGCATGCATTCTGCGACAATTCAGCCTCCTCCCTGAACACACTCCTCTTGCAGTCACCAACACATCCCATAAGCGTGACTAGAGTCCGATCATTACTGAGTTGTGCCCGCGCCATGTCTTGACTCATCAAGCATGCATTCTGCGGCTCACACACCCGCACCGTACCCTAGCTCTCATACTCATGTTTTTCTCTCACCTTCATCACCTCCACACTATGTATTTAAGTTATATTAGAATCATGAATAAAATCAAGCTCTAGAGTTAGCCTCTCCATCATCCGGACTCATCATTTCATTTCACTCGACCAACCTGGTCTATTTCTCAATATCATTTCATTTCACTGCCGGGGAGACTTAGCTACTCTTTCGTTCAATTTCAAATTCACAATATCCAATGGAGCATCATCAGCTCATCATTCATTTTAGAGTCTCACAGACTTTCCCATCATGATTTCACATTTCATACATTCATTTGGTTCTCAATTCTCATCTATGATTCAATTACACAATTCATGTATCCATAAACAGAGTCCATTGACTTTAATCATACAGTTCACAATTACCAACAGCAAATAACATGAATTCAAGTATACCAGAGTTCACTCTGTACAGTCGACTTGGAAGAATACCAGTCGACTTATACAGTCATACAGGGTTATCAGAATGCTCGGGATAGTCGACTGTATACACTACCAGTCGCCTGTCCCGCAACTTTCATGTTCACAATATTAGTCACACGACAGTCGACTGTTCACACCTCAGTCGTCTGTCTTAGCCATTTCAGCAGCATAATTCTATGTCCAGATCAGTCGACTTGCTACATGCAATCGGTCGACTGGACAGATCCCTTTTCAATAGATTATTTACAGTTCTTACGTGCATTTCATCATGATGTCAATTAACAGTATACATAAGTTCATGTTCCACAGACAAGGTTTCTTATCATTCAGTAACACTACAACATGGATCTTCACATTACTAACATGCTCTTCCCTTGAGGGAAAATAATTAAGACATGCATTCACAATGCTTATATTTTATTACAACAATAAAGATGTAAATCCAAGTCATCAAACTGGGTCCACATGATGAAAAATATCTCAATTTATGAAAGTACCAAATAATCACAGTCAGATTGAAGTGTCAGTCGACTCAGCACAACATCAGTCGGCTGCTTCGACAACTCTAATTTATTAATCACCATTAGTTCTTTTCATTCATTCACTTTCCCTCCATCATATGTGTCATAGGGAAATTATATAATAGTAATCACACCATCATGTTCATTTATACACACGTTTATCATCACAATCATGCAAAATAATGTCTCGTACCAGTCGACTGTCTCACATGGCAGTCGACTGCATCGACAGACTAGTTTCCATAATAACAGCATATCAAGCAATTTCTATTGCGTTTAATTCAATTTCGTAGCATGGCATCAATCATGACAATTATAGTAACATTCCTACAATAGAAGTCCTGAGAAACACCCACCTTTTGTGACGAAAATAACGAAATCCCGCAAAGTCCTTCAACGTAGAGAACACCTTCTTGCTCCTTTGCTCCACGCCGAGCTCCTCAACAATGCTGCTTGCCTCCACAGAAGAGCTCCCACACAACTCACAAATACTCTCTATTACAGTAATAATCTTAGTGTAAAAGAGATAGGAGATGAGAAGGGGTATTTATACTAGAAAATAGATAGAATAGATGGCTAGGATTAATAGGGGAGTTGGTGAATCAAAGGCTGAGATCTAATCGGGAGTTAAGAAACTACCCACACCTCAAGATGTAACCGCCCATGATCCTAGACCATCACTTCCACAAATCCGGCCAAGAGAGTGTCTTGTGCACGTGTACATGAAGTGCACGTGTACACACACAAAACCCCAAAATGCACATCTAATCCGGGAAAATAAAGAGAGAAAAAATGCTACATATACAAGTTATGAAAATAAGAGGTCAAGTTTAGGGGTTTAAATACATTTGGGCCAAAATATGTATTTTTATACAAGAAAATAAACAAGTCACATTTGGGCTTTGAGAAGAATGCTTTATAAGAAAATAATACACTTTATTTATCATGGAGAAAAGTAATAACAATAGGCTATCATAAGAAAATAAATCCCCTTTTATATATATATTAAGAAAAATAAATCGGGGTACTACATCACTCCCTCCTTAGAATAGTTCCGTCCCCGGAACTACAGTCAAGAGCGAGAACCGAAGAGATACAACACACCCAACCAGAACAAAAGACATAAGATACAAAATACCAGATACAATCAATACAAATACAATCAAGCAAAAAGCTCAGGATAGTCCTTCAACATCTTGTCCTCGGATTCCCAAGTAGCCTCTTCAACCAAGTGGTTTCTCCAGACTACCTTGACCATCGGTATCGTCTTATTCCTCAAGACTTTCTCCCTACGGTCAACGATCTCAACAGGAGTCTCGATGTAATTCAGGTCTAACTGCAAACCTTCCGGTACTTCTGGCAAATGATGACTCGGGTCTGGAATATAACCTCTCAACATAGACACATGGAAAACATTGTGCACCTGAGACAACTCTTCCGGTAGTTCAAGCCGGTAAGCAGTTTTCCCGATCCTTTTCAATATTTTATATGGGCCTATAAATCTCGGGGCTAACTTCCCGCCCTTGCCAAAACGAACCACACCTTTGCTGGGTGATACCTTCAGAAAGACAAAGTCACCAACCTCGAACTCAAGGTCCCTCCTCCGGTTGTCTGCATAGCTTTTCTGCCTGCTCTGAGCTTCCACCAACCTTTTCCTGATCAGATCAATCTTCTCAGAAGTCAGCTGTACAAGCTCAAGACCAAACAACTGACGCTCCCCAACCTCATACCAACACACAGGAGTCCTGCACTTCCTGCCATACAAAGCTTCATACGGCGCCATCCCAATGCTAGTTTGAAAACTGTTGTTGTAGGCAAACTCCACCAAAGGTAAATGCCTTTCCCAACTGCCTCCGAAATCTAGTATACAACACCGAAGCATATCCTCAAGAATACGGTTGACTCTCTCGGTCTGCCCATCGGTCTGTGGATGAAAAGCAGTGCTGAAATCTGTCTTGGTACCCAAAGCTGCCTGAAGACTCCTCCAGAAATGCGAAGTAAACCGCGCATCTCGATCAGACACAATAGTCGAAGGAACGCCATGAAGTCGGACAATCTCACCAACATACATCTCAGCCAACCTGTCCATCGAAACTGTGAGTTTCATCGCCAAAAAGTGAGCGGACTTGGTAAGTCGATCGACTATAACCCAAATAGCATCATTGCCTTTAGAACTCTTAGGCAAACCCGTGATGAAATCCATACTGATGTTATCCCATTTCCATTCCGGAATAGGTAACGGCTGTAGTAGACCTTCGGGTCTCTGATTTTCGGCTTTGACTTGCTGACAAACCTCACACCTCGCGACAAATTCGGCTACATCCCGCTTCAAACCTGACCACCAGAAATGCTGCTTGATGTCTTTGTACATCTTAGTACTCCCAGGATGTACCGACAAAAGAGTAGCATGCGCCTCCTGGAGAATACTCTCTCTCAGGTCCGCCTGATCTGGAACGCACAGCCTATCTCCGAACCACAGCACTCCATCCCTGGTCTGAAAACCGGGCAACCTGCCAGCACTAACCTGCTCCTTCATCTCCAGAATATCAGCATCAACTTCCTGACTTGCAATGATCCTGGCATTCAGAGTAGGCTGAAGCTTCAATTGAGATAAAGATGCTCCCAATCCTTGCAAGACAACCTCAATACCTGCTCGGTCCAACTCCTCAATCAAATGCCTCTGAGTCGTAATCAAACAGGCCAAACTGCTCTTGCGACTAAGTGCATCAGCAACAACATTAGCCTTTCCGGGATGATACTTGATCTCAGGTCGCATATCCTCGAGCACTTCCAACCATCTCCGCTGTCTTAGATTGAGATCCCTCTGCTGGTAGATATACTTCAAGCTCTTATGATCCGTGTACATGTTCAGCTTCTCACCATACACGTAGTGCCTCCACTGCTTCAAGGCAAAGATAATCGCAGCCAGCTCTAGATCATGAGTGGGATAGTTCTTCTCATGCGGTCGTAGTTGCCTAGACCCATATGCGATCACTTTACCTTCTTGCATTAAGACACAACCAAGCCCCCGATGTGAAGCATCGCTATAGACATCATACTCAACTCCTGCTCTAGGCAAAGCCAAAATAGGTGCAGTAGTCAGTCTATCTTTCAACTCCTGAAAACTCGCCTCACATTGCTCGGTCCACTTGAAGCTCGCATTCTTCTTGGTCAACTCGGTAAGCGGCACAGCTATCTGAGCATAACCTTGAATGAATCTCCTGTAGTATCCAGTCATCCCAAGGAAACTTCTGACTTCCTTCACTGTAGTAGGCCTAGCCCAATCTCTCACTGCCTCTATCTTCTGAGGGTCAGTTGCCACTCCCTCCTTAGAAAGGATGTGACCTAGGAATGCCACTTCAGATTTCCAGAAATCACACTTGGATAACTTGGCATACAACCTCTGCTCTCCCAACTTCTGCAAAACTGCTGCCAGATGCTCAGTGTGCTCCTCCTCAGACTTGGAGTACACGAGAATATCGTCGATAAACACCACGACGAAAGAATCGATAAACGGCCTCAGAACTCTGTTCATCAAGTCCATGAAGATTGCAGGTGCATTCGTCACTCCGAATGGCATAACTAAGAATTCGTAATGCCCATGCCGAGTTCTAAATGCAGTCTTATGCACATCTTCAGCTTTCACTCGCACTTGGTGATATCCTGATCGAAGATCTATTTTAGAGAAGACAGCTGCTCCTTGTAGACGATCGAACAAGTCATCAATTCGAGGAATCGGATATTTATTCTGAACAGTGACTTTATTCAGCTCCCGGTAATCGATACACATCCTCATCGATCCATTCTTCTTCTTTACCAAAAGCACTGGTGCTCCCCAAGGTGACGCACTAGGTTGAATAAAGCCTTTTCCCAATAGTTCCTCAATCTGCCGTTTCACCTCATCCTGTTCCACTGGAGCCATCCTATACGGTGCCTTAGAAATGGGTGCACTTCCCGGTTGAACAGTGATGCTGAACTCTACATCACGATGCGGAGGTAACCCAGGAAAATCTTCCAAGAACACATTCGGATAGTCCCGCACCACAGGAATCCCTTGCAATTCCACAGGAGCCTCTTCCTTGCGGATAGTTGCCACCAGCTTAGAACACTTCAACTTCCCTTGGAAAGTGACTTCAGGTCCACCTGGAGCCTTCACTGTCACCGTCTTGGCCTTACACTCGATGCTCGCACTGTACACCGACATCCAATCAATGCCAATGATAACATCGACTCCCAAGATAGTCAGCTCGATCAGATCAATGCCAAAGATTCGATCCCCAATCATTATCTCGCAATCAACATAATACCGATCAGTGGTCAATGTTTCCCCTGATGGTGTAGCCACTGCTAAGATCTTGCCTGGGAAAATCTTCGGTTCGACTCCCAACACTTTAGCAAATCTAGGAGACACAAAAGTATGAGAGGATCCAGTATCAAACAACACCACAGCTCCCTTTCCATTAATATAGAGTTCTCCTGTTACATAACATACATCATTACATAACAGTTTTACACTATGATCGGGAAGGAGAAATGAAAAAGAAATCACACTAGACATCAGCCCTCGTACCAGAGATAACCTGATCTGCTTCCTCAGCATCAGCTTCTGTCAAAGCAAATACTCGCCCTGACTGGTACGGCCTCTTCCCAGTCTGCTGTATTGGCACATTGTGATTGCCAATCCGCGGTTTGAGACATCGAGATTGGTAATGTCCCACTTCACCACAGTTAAAGCAAGTGACTGCAGAAGGTCTCCCTGCATCGTTTCCAGGTCTCCCAGCTACACTGACGGCATTCGCCCCTGTCGGTTTGAATTTCTGTGCAGATGGTTGCCCCTTGAAACTCCCCGATGGCGCGGGCCTCTTCCCAGACTGCCAGTTGCTCCTCTGATGCTGAGCAACATGGAACTGCTCCATATCTGCCTCCGTTGCTGCCGCCCTCTTCACCAGCTTATCGAATCTCCGGATACCAAGGGGTATCATACGAGATTTCAAGCTCGGCCTCAGACCATGCTCGAACTTGCGAGCCTTCTTCGCCTCATCCATCACCAATTCTGGAGCATACCTGGAGAGTTGAGTGAACTTGGTCTCATAGGCTCTCACTGACATGCTGCCTTGTTGAAGTGACAGAAACTCCATGGCCTTTTTCTCCTGGACGTCGGAGGGGAAATAATGACTGCGGAATTCCTCCAAAAATTCCTCCCAGCCAAGCAACAAGCCGCCCATAGTCCTCTTCATCGACTGCCACCAAACAGCCGCATCCTTCTCCAACTGCAAAGTCGCCAACTTGACCTTGCTGCCCTCCGGTGTTTCCAACACCTCGAAGATAGTCTCCACTTGCCGAATCCAGTTATCGGCCACATCCGGGTCGGATTTTCCCTCGAACACTGGTGGTTTCATTCTCTTGAATGATTCCACTAGCTTGATTGCCTCGGGTACTGGATTCACCGGCCCCCTTCCTTGGTTTGCAGCCACTGCATTCAGCGTCTGGTAAACCCTTGCAAACTCGGCATCCAGGTCCAAACCTTCACCATTCCTGGCTCCCCTTCTCGCCATATTCTGATGCAAAAGATCCATTAAATCCGAAGTATAAAACAAGAATTTAAACCAACTTTCATTTCATTGAATTTCAAAGTTTATACATTCGAATTAGAAAAACATTTTTAACATCAGAATAGAAGAAAATGGAAACCAAGACAATCTAATCTCTACGGGTCCTCTTCGCTGCTCGAAGTTCATCCCGCAGTTCATCCACCTCATCCTTCAGCACATCAGTTAGGTTCTTTTTCTTCTCAAGTTCCCAAATCCGATGGCTAAGAACAGAATAGTCAGCATTTCGCTTCTCCAGCTGAGCCTCCAAAACTCCAACTCTATACTTCAAGGTATCCACTTGCCTCTGCAGAGAAGCCACAGCGTTACCCAAAGCTGGTCCCTTTTCTTCATCGGAAGAAGAAGAATCATCAGGTGAGTTCGGCGGTGGGGTGATCTCTCGGGATTCAGGGTACTCCTCATCATCAGAATCAGCTTGCCCAGGGTGATACTCGTCCTCAGAATCAGCCTGTCCAGGATGGTACTCTTCCTCAATAATGTGCCAGTCGTCGCCTCCAGCAGGGTCGAAGTGATCAGCCATCTTAGAATAGAGAGGAAGAAGCATGAATCATAGAGCAACACAAATGTAAGTTACTTACATTTAAATCTCTAAATCCAAACACACACTCTAATGTCCACATCTAGGGTGTCGTTCCTTATAAATTTGTACGAGTGTGAAAGCATAGAAAGCGTGGCTCTGATACCACTCTGTAACGCCCCGAATCCCATTTTTTACTGAATTCGAGATGTTCTTCAGGATCTTTTCGCTTTCTTCACATACAATTTTACAAGGAATTTAAAATCTTTACTTTTACATCAGAGTTACAGCATGTTACATTTAATTTTACACAGCGGAAGCAAAAAGGTACAATATTTACATAAATGAACAACAATATAATGAACTCTTTGTGCATCCATTCCTTTCACATGTGATTATCCTGCATAAAACACTGTGGGTACGTCAGTTTATTCAACCGACGATAATTATACATGGCCATCCTCTCTATGCCAGGAACAGTATAATGAATCTCATTTCTTACAAACCACAAGCCAGTTCAACATAAGCATGAAAGTAAGGGAACTTTTAATGATGTCGTGTCGTGATTGTGCGCTTAAATCCTTAATGCAATTTACTTAGTTAATTATGACGCTAATGCATACTTGTTCGAATTCTATGCATCCCATACTACATAGGTTCGAGTGCAAGCCTCTTAAACGATCTTCATTTTTAGTAGGGTTCAATCCCCCGCCATGAGTTATTCTACGACTGTAATTCCAATGAGTATCCTAGATGAATCTATGAGTACAAGCATGTATCCTGGCCCCTGGAGTAGAATTTCGCGCCATGTCTTGACTCGTCAAGCATGCATTCTGCGACAATTCAGCCTCCTCCCTGAACACACTCCTCTTGCAGTCACCAACACATCCCATAAGCGTGACTAGAGTCCGATCATTACTGAGTTGTGCCCGCGCCATGTCTTGACTCATCAAGCATGCATTCTGCGGCTCACACACCCGCACCGTACCCTAGCTCTCATACTCATGTTTTTCTCTCACCTTCATCACCTCCACACTATGTATTTAAGTTATATTAGAATCATGAATAAAATCAAGCTCTAGAGTTAGCCTCTCCATCATCCGGACTCATCATTTCATTTCACTCGACCAACCTGGTCTATTTCTCAATATCATTTCATTTCACTGCCGGGGAGACTTAGCTACTCTTTCGTTCAATTTCAAATTCACAATATCCAATGGAGCATCATCAGCTCATCATTCATTTTAGAGTCTCACAGACTTTCCCATCATGATTTCACATTTCATACATTCATTTGGTTCTCAATTCTCATCTATGATTCAATTACACAATTCATGTATCCATAAACAGAGTCCATTGACTTTAATCATACAGTTCACAATTACCAACAGCAAATAACATGAATTCAAGTATACCAGAGTTCACTCTGTACAGTCGACTTGGAAGAATACCAGTCGACTTATACAGTCATACAGGGTTATCAGAATGCTCGGGATAGTCGACTGTATACACTACCAGTCGCCTGTCCCGCAACTTTCATGTTCACAATATTAGTCACACGACAGTCGACTGTTCACACCTCAGTCGTCTGTCTTAGCCATTTCAGCAGCATAATTCTATGTCCAGATCAGTCGACTTGCTACATGCAATCGGTCGACTGGACAGATCCCTTTTCAATAGATTATTTACAGTTCTTACGTGCATTTCATCATGATGTCAATTAACAGTATACATAAGTTCATGTTCCACAGACAAGGTTTCTTATCATTCAGTAACACTACAACATGGATCTTCACATTACTAACATGCTCTTCCCTTGAGGGAAAATAATTAAGACATGCATTCACAATGCTTATATTTTATTACAACAATAAAGATGTAAATCCAAGTCATCAAACTGGGTCCACATGATGAAAAATATCTCAATTTATGAAAGTACCAAATAATCACAGTCAGATTGAAGTGTCAGTCGACTCAGCACAACATCAGTCGGCTGCTTCGACAACTCTAATTTATTAATCACCATTAGTTCTTTTCATTCATTCACTTTCCCTCCATCATATGTGTCATAGGGAAATTATATAATAGTAATCACACCATCATGTTCATTTATACACACGTTTATCATCACAATCATGCAAAATAATGTCTCGTACCAGTCGACTGTCTCACATGGCAGTCGACTGCATCGACAGACTAGTTTCCATAATAACAGCATATCAAGCAATTTCTATTGCGTTTAATTCAATTTCGTAGCATGGCATCAATCATGACAATTATAGTAACATTCCTACAATAGAAGTCCTGAGAAACACCCACCTTTTGTGACGAAAATAACGAAATCCCGCAAAGTCCTTCAACGTAGAGAACACCTTCTTGCTCCTTTGCTCCACGCCGAGCTCCTCAACAATGCTGCTTGCCTCCACAGAAGAGCTCCCACACAACTCACAAATACTCTCTATTACAGTAATAATCTTAGTGTAAAAGAGATAGGAGATGAGAAGGGGTATTTATACTAGAAAATAGATAGAATAGATGGCTAGGATTAATAGGGGAGTTGGTGAATCAAAGGCTGAGATCTAATCGGGAGTTAAGAAACTACCCACACCTCAAGATGTAACCGCCCATGATCCTAGACCATCACTTCCACAAATCCGGCCAAGAGAGTGTCTTGTGCACGTGTACATGAAGTGCACGTGTACACACACAAAACCCCAAAATGCACATCTAATCCGGGAAAATAAAGAGAGAAAAAATGCTACATATACAAGTTATGAAAATAAGAGGTCAAGTTTAGGGGTTTAAATACATTTGGGCCAAAATATGTATTTTTATACAAGAAAATAAACAAGTCACATTTGGGCTTTGAGAAGAATGCTTTATAAGAAAATAATACACTTTATTTATCATGGAGAAAAGTAATAACAATAGGCTATCATAAGAAAATAAATCCCCTTTTATATATATATTAAGAAAAATAAATCGGGGTACTACAGTGATACCTTCAGAAACACGTGATCACCTGCCTCAAACTCTAAAGGTCTGCAACGACAGTCAGCCCATTTCTTCTGCCGGTCCTGAGCGGCTTGCAGATGCTTCCGGATCTGAGCTACTGCATCAACTGTCTTCGTAATCAACTCTGGTCCCAAGAGTTTCCTCTCTCCAATGTTGTCCCAACAGACTGGAGACCTACATTTACGACCATAGAGTGCTTCAAACGGAGCTGCATTGATGCTTGCCTGATAACTGTTGTTGTATGAAAACTCGACCAGGTGCAAGTGATCCTCCCAAGAACCACCAAATTGTAGAACACAGGATCGCAACATGTCCTCCAGTGTCTGAATCGTCCTTTTGGACTGTCCGTCCATCTGGGGGTGGAATGCTGTGCTATAGTTCAACCTGCTCCCCAGATTCTGCTGAAGACTCTCCCAGAAATGCGACCTGAACCTCGTATCCCTGTCGGATACGATGCTGACGGGAACACCGTGCAGTCTCACTATCTCCTGAATATACCGTTCCGCCAGGCTCTCAGTAGACTGACCCACCCTGAATGGGATGAAGTAGGCACTCTTCGTCAACCGGTCCACTATCACCCAGATAGCGTTATGACCTTTAGAACTCCTGGACAATGCCGTCACGAAGTCCATAGTAATATTCTCCCATTTCCATTCTGGAATCGGAAGAGGTTGCAGTAATCCAGCGGTCCTCTGATGCTCTGCCTTAACTTGCTGACAAATCAGGCATTGTGACACAAACCTTGCCACAACCCTTTTCATTCCATGCCACCAAAAATGCTGCTTCAAATCTCTGTACATTTTGATACCTCCTGGATGGATAGAGTATTGAGACTGATGTGCTTCCTCGAGTAATCTCTGCCTGACTTCACCTCTAGGAACACATAACCTGGATCCAAAACGGAGTGATTCGTCTGAATGAATGACTAAGTCAGACCTCAGACCTGCCTCCACTTCACTACAGAACTCCTGCAGTTGCTGATCATCTGCCTAAGCTGCCTTGATCTGCTCCACTAACGAAGACTGTAACTGCAACATCATAAACTGCGACGCTGCACCTGGGAGAACCACTTCCAATTCCAGCCTCCTCATATTCTAATATCTCCCTCTGCTTGGTCAGAAACATTGCAGTAGGCCTCCTACTCAAAGCATCGGGTACCAGATTTATCTTGCCCGGATGGTACTGCAAATCGATGTCGAAATCTGCCATCAGTTCTAACCATCTCCTCTGTCTCATGTTCAGCTCCTTCTGCGTGAACATATATTTGAGACTCTTGTGATCTGTGAAAATTTCGACTCTATCTCCGAACAAATAGTGTCTCCATAACTTTAGAGCAAATATCACCGCTGCAAGTTCTAGATCGTGGGTAGGGTAGTTCTTTTCATGCGGCCTCAGCTGCCTTGAAGCATAAGCTACAACCCTACCTTTCTGCATCAGAACTGCACCTAAACCTCTACCTGAAGCATCGCAGTGAATCACAAATCCTCCAGAACTGTCTGATATCATCAGCACAGGTGCTGATGTCAACCGATTCTTCAATTCCACAAAAGCTTCCTCACAGGCACCATCCCAGAAAAATCTCTGCTCTTTCTTCGTCAAGTTGGTCAAAGGTCCTGCAATTTTTGAGAAGTCTTGAACGAACTTCCTGTAATATCCTGCCAATCCCAAGAAACATCTGCACTTTTGGCGCTGACTTCGGCACTGGCCAATCCTTGACAGCAGAAATCTTCGACGGATCAACTGATACACCCTCACCAGAGATAATATGACCCAAGAAAGCAATACGATTCAGCCAGAATTCGCACTTGCTGAGCTTTCCGTACAATTGATTTTCTCTCAGCGTCTGTAGGACAATCCTCAAGTGCTTGGCATGATCCTCCATGTTCCGTGAGTACACCAGGATGTCGTCTATGAATACAACGACAAACTGTTCCAAGAATGGCGAGAATACCCTGTTCATCAAGCTCATAGATACTGCCGGTGCATTAGTAACGCCGAAGGGCATCACTAAAAATTCATAGTGTCCATATCTTGTGCGGAACGCTGTCTTTGAAATATCTTCTGTCTTTACTTTGACTTGATGATAACCAGAGCGAAGATCCAACTTTGAGAACACGGATGCACCTCCCAGCTGATCGAATAGATCATCAATCCTTGGTAGTGGGTACCTGTTCTTCACCGTAACCTGGTTCAGCTCCCGATAGTCGATGCAGAGTCTGAGACTACCGTCGTTCTTGGTGGAGAACAACACTGGAGCCCCCCACGGTGACACACTTGGCCTGATAAAGACTCTGTCCAATAACTCTCGGATTTGTACCTTCAGGTCAGCCAATTCAGCTGGCGCCATGCGGTAGGGATTCTTTGAGATTGGCGTAGTACCTGGCTGAACTTCAATACTGAACACTACGTCTCGGTCTGGTGGGAGCCCAGGAAATTCATCAGGGAACACATCAAGGAAGTCCCGCACAACCACGGGCGCAACTTCTCCATCAGTGCACATTGACTCAAGTGCACCAGCCTTCGGGGACATCGGGCTCTCGACACGTGCAGACGGTGTCTCACCCGCATGAAACTCGAACTCAGGTTGCCCAAGAAGCTTGAAGGTCACCTTCTTCTTCCGACAGTCAATCACTGCGTGGGTGATGCCTAGCCAGTCCATTCCTAGTATGACGTCGAAACCCGAATTGTTAATCACAATTAAATCAACTTCGAACTCTCTGCCACCAATCAGTAGGGGACTCTGTTTGCATACTTTAGAGCAAACAATATTACCTCCACCAGTAGTAATGTCCCAAGCTGCTGGTATGTCATCGCTTGCCAATCGATGACGGTCGACGAAACGGGAGGACACAAATGAATGGGTTGCACCAGAATCGAACAACACATGGGCAGGGAGGGAATGCACAAGAATAATGCCTAATAGAAGATTCAATGAATAAGACATGAGAATTGCATGCAGGGTAAAACAAAGGATCAAACAAAAAGGAGGAGAGATATGCAAGAACTGAATATAAAATAATACAATGCAACTACAACATACCTGCAACTACTCCAGTAGTTGTCTCAGCTTCAGCTGTAGTCAGGTTAAAGGCCTGACCACGACCTCCCACCTGACCTCCTCCAGAAGTCATCCTCCGGTGAACGAAAGCACGTCTCTATGGAGGGAGAGGTGGCCTCGCCTGAGGTCGGACAGGTGCTCCAAACTGAGCTGAACCTCCAGCTGGTGCAACAGGTCTGTTCCTGGGGCAGTCCCGCATGATGTGATCAGCACCCCAGCACGTAAGGCACAGGCGGTTGGCACAGCGGCAATCCTTGTGCAAGTGCCCGACTCGGTTGCAGAAGGAACATGTCGGGACAGCAGGCGGATACAGCTGCACTCTCACAGGCGGGGTCGGAGCTGGCCTCCGAATAGGCCCCACAGCAGATCGAGAGAAGACGGGGGTACTGTACCCCTTGCTGGGTAGTATTGGTCCTCTTGTGAGCTTGTTCCTGGACCCTTGCTGCATCAAGTATGTCTTCATAAGTGCGATGGCGGTGGGCCACCAACTGGTTATGTAGGTCCGGACGAACCCCCAACAGAAACTTGCGGGCTCGATCTTCCTCGGTTGTAACCAAGGAAGGTGCAAAATGACTGAGCCGAAGAAACTTTGCGGCATACTCTTCCACCGTTCGATTCTCCTGAGTCAAGGTAACGTTTTAATTAATATTGTCACATATGACATAGGCAACAATAAATGACTTAATTAGCATTACCGAACCTGAGTCAAGTTGACGAATTGCTGCTCCATCTCAGCTCTAGTGACACTGGGGAAGAATTTCACCATAAAACTCGCGGTGAAGGTGGTCCATGCAATAGGCCTCTCCAATCTATCAGCTTCAGCCTGCCACCAGATACGGGCAAGGTCGGTCAACTGGATGCTTACTACATCCACTCGGTCTGCTTCGGCTATCCTAGCAGCGATCAACAACTGCTCTGTCCTAATCAGCCACTGCTCAGCCTCCAATGGACCTTCAGCACCTGTGAACTTATCGGGGTGTAGCCTCATGAAATCAGCTACATTGCCCGGTCTAGGCGGCAATACTCCAGGCGCAGGTGCAAGAGGCTCCCTATTGACAGCTCTTAAGGCTGCCTTCATCATCTCAGCATGCTCTCTCTGCATTTGCGCAAGATAACAAGATAACAAGTTCACATCTCCACAAGTATTCTCCACCTTCCATGTAACAAGTCCATGTAACAAGAGGGCCCTACCGAGTACATTTTCTGAGACGGCCCACTACTAGGTCAACCCTTAGAAACCCCGGCTTATTTAGTATTTTGTTACTAAGTCATATATGCACATGCGGGTAGTCATAAGAATGTCAAGTGAATGATGATAATGCAGCAACATGGTATATTACACAATAATAAGCAGGAAACAGTAAATCTGAAATAGCTGACACAGTCACACTAAAATAGGTATAACTCCTGGATAAAAACTCCAAATTCGGACTTCTAGTAGGCTATGGATATTTAGACAGATAGGGCTACAAGTTATATTCAGGGACTTTCTGTTAGTTCTAACTGTATCTAGGCTAAAAACTCCATTCTTTGCAGGTTAGCTGTTCTGGCAGCAACTAGGTGTCAACTTCTAAAGGGTGAAAACATGGTATAAATATATTATAAAATTCTACAGAAATTTGAGGTGAACCCTAAGAATGTCTATAAGGTTCCTAAAAAATTTCATAGCATTCTAACACTTTTACATAATATTACACCATCAAATATGTCGAGGTTATAGTAATTTCTGCAGTCTGAAAATGTAGACTAGCGGGACTAAAACTGTTATATCTTACAGCTCGTGACTTCAAATTAAGATTTGTCACTTGGTTTGGAAACTAGGTCCAATAGGTAAAAACTCTCTTTTATATCTTGTGTGCTAATTCTCATATTTACAGGGTCGAAACCTCTGTGCTAAACAATACATGCAACAAGAATTTTATAAAAACTATCATGTTTATATTCATCAAGTGGGTAGTTATCGAACTAATGAATCACACATATATCAAGATTAATGTAAAGCAAGCATTTTGAATTTTCTAGATAACAAGTCAAGTGAATTTATCAAGTTCAAGTCACAAGATTTCATATAAATAATATGCATTTAATCACGGCATGTTTTCCTCATGTACAAATTTATTTATTTATTCATGTCAAATGTATGTCTAGGCTTGGGTTTGAGTCAATGGATAATAAAAGAAGTCAAGAGTACGTCGGGTTAGCTCGTGTAAACCCTCGATACTCTTAACGAGACGGGACACAAGGCAAAATTATCGATAAATAAATTGGAACTACTTGCATAAGAGGTCAACTAATCTTGAACTAGAATGAATAAAATAGTCCAAGTGAACTTGCCTTTTTTGTAGTAGTCGATTCGAATAATTAAGAATAACGGGATCAGAATTCCGGGGAACAATCCTAAGAGCACGTGCAAAAATGCGCGTAAGGAAACTCCAACAGCAACAAACAGCAGCAGTGACTTATTTCCCCACACACGATCAGTCAAAACAGCAAGGTAGCAAGAGGGATTCAGTGCGGGTAGAACACAGAACAGCTAAACTCGACCAATCAGATTGCGACCCCCACAGCAGATCAGCCCGAACAGCAAATGGCAGACTGGGATCGAATGCGGCAAAACAGCGGACAACCGAAGTAGCCAATCGCCGATCGCCTTCTTCCTTCGATCGGAGAGAGACAGAATGGCGAACGGCGCGACGACTGCTTGGGCTCGCGACGGCGACGAGCGGCAGCTGGTCGAGAAGCAACTCAACCACGAGCTACGGCGGAAGTGACGGCGGCGACAAAACTCCGGCGAAGGAAGGAGATCAGTTTCACGCTCGAAAAACAGGGGAGAGTGGTAACGACTTCGGCAAACTTGGACGGTGACGGCGAGTCAATGTAGGAGTCTTCGGAGGTTATTAGGAGTGGTGAGGGACTACGGTGACGATGGCGATGGCGCTTGGTCAATGGCGAGGTCGGTTCTGGTGGTGTTTCGATTGGGTTCAACGGGATGGATTTGGGTTTCGGCGGGAGTTCTATGGCAATGGAGATGGGGGTGACGTTGGTGAGTCGAGGAGAGAACGGGAGTGGGCTTGGGTTGGCGTTTGGGTTTGGTGAAGTTGTTGGCGACGGGAAATGCGAGAGTTTGGGGTTTACCTTCGGTTGGTTTTGAGCGAAGGTGAGAAGGAGAAGGGAGAGGGGCTAAGTGGTGACGGAGGTGGCGTTGGTGGTAGTCGGCGTGTAGGGGAGTGAGGTGAAGGTTTGGTTTGGGTGATTTTGGGTGAAGGCGAGAACGGGAGAAGTGAGCGGGAGGTTGTGGATTGTTTGGGTTTTTGAGGAACAGGAGAGGGAGAGAGAACGGGAGAGAGAGAGAGCGAGTCTGTTAAGGGGTAGTTCTGATTTGTGGGGAAGGTGGGGTATTTTTAATGCAACCAATAAAGAGGAGATCGTGGGAAGTTGGGGAATTGTGGGATGGAGGGAGGATTAGTCTGTGTTTTTGTTAGGGGAATTGGGTTGTGGGTAGCTTTTATCTAGGATCCAATATCCAATAAGATTAGGGGTTGGGCTTGAGTGTAGATGGGCCAAAAATGCAATAATATAATAAATAAATGGGAATTAGTAAGCCCACAACATGAAAAAGGCCCAGATATAACAAATCAGAGAGAAAAATATATCAAAAGAAATTCAAGAAAATAATTCGTACAATCAAAAACAGGGGTTACAAAAAATTTTAAAAAAAAATCAAGTTGTAAAGTAAATGAGAAGAGATAAGAAATGCAAACACAGCAAGCACAAGTGACGCAGCGATATAACGTGGTTTGACCCTAAGGTTTACGTCCACACCACCTACTTGTAGTAATTCTCCGCCACAAGTATTTCACTATACCCAAACCCTTATACAGTGATTCTCGGATTCAGGCCGAGAGACCTATTACACCCACATGACTTCTAACACAAGCCCCGTCAATCTCATCGAAGTGGAAGAAAAGAAAAACTCAAGATCCTTAATGATCCTGACTGAAGAAAATAAATAATTATCACACACACTCGGATTGATTGTTGAATTGATTAATTCAGAAGATTTTTCTCAGAGTAATAGGTGAAGAATACACAGTGGGTTTGTCCAAATATATAGACTGGGAAGTGTATGTATCAAAAATGAAACCATACATTACAAAAAAAATGAACTACGTGAGTTACGGTCGACCGCAATAAAAGGATAGTCGACTTTTCATCTTTAAACGAAATTTGAAAGATGAATGATTGATTGTTTCATTATATTGCTATAACGTGCGGTCGACTGTGGTGCGGTTGACCGACACTGAAGTACGGTTGACCTTAATCGTGTTGTTCATGACGAATCCACTTTATATTCTTACCATATATTAATCAATTCACAATCAATTAAATACATATAAAATCTCATGGATATGGAATCCCAATAACTGATTTTGCTGGCTTTCTTGGGCACTAATTAACATGTGCTTCTTTTTGAATAACTTCTTCTTTTGCTTGATCTTGCAACCCTTCTTTATTGCTTTCCTTCTTTGCTTATTCTTGAATCTCTTTTGAATCTTTTATTGATATTTATAATCCTGAAAATTTGAACAACTCAATTTAAACTTATTAGTATTTATAGGTACATTTTGTGCACACCAAATTAAGGGTCAACAATCTCTCCCTTTTGGTGTGAACAAAACATACCGTTGAATGTTGAAAATAAAAAGTAAACAATAAAGCATATAAATACCCCCCTTAATTCAACACTTTCTGTAACACAAATTTTCATAGATAAAGAATATTTAAGAAAGATTTGTAAAGATTAAATTTATTTTCATTGACTTTCAGTTAAAAAGCATTCGTAAAAAGTTCTTCCCCTTTTTGGAACACACCAAGAGGGGGCGGAAGAATATCATAAAAGAATATCACATACTCCCCCTAAATCCATTCACTACAAAAGAAAGTAGCTTTCCCGGTGGTTTTTTCCGTCTATACCGGCGTTTTTTTACGCCGGGGAAACTTACACCGGCGTTTACAATAACGCCGGTCCAACTGCCGCCGAAGCGGGCGTCGCTGAAACGAAGGGTCCTACACCGGCGTTTTTGGTGGACGCCAGTAAATACTAGGACTACACCGGCGGTCATAAAACGCCGGTGTATGTCCGTTTCTGGGCGCCGTGTTTGTGTGCCTATATACATACACCGGCGGTCGTAAACCGCCGGTATTTAACCATTCACCGGCGTAAATAAAAATGCCGGTGTATATCGAAAGTATACCGGCGGTCAGGAAACGCCGGTGTATGTCCGTTTGTAAGCGCCTGTTTTTCCCTGTTTACGAACACCGGCGTGACTAAAAACGCAGGTGTAGTTATATACGCCGGCGTTTATAAAACGCCGGTGTATACCTGTGCCGTTACAGCTGAAAACTTTCACCGGCGTGCGTTGAAACGCCGGTGTATCATACACTCCAACAATTAAATTATATACACCGCCGTTTTTTAAAACGCCGTTCTGGCTATGCCCGTTTATTTTCGATACTCCGCTTTTCCGTTCGATTTCAATTCACAGTTTCATTTACATAACCTGTAAACTAATTCTCACAACTGATTCAATCAATTTCATTGCATACTACTGCGCAAACCACAGCCAAACACAAGAATAATTAAAGATAATCAAGTTTCACACGTGTCATATCAACGTCCAAATTCATTGATTAATTAACAATGTCATAATTAACAAATTAATATAGAGACTAACATCCAAAATATCCAAACAAACCAGTCTGACAAATATCCAAAATATCCCAAATTCAAAGTATGACATAACTCTCATAAAAAAAACCAGTCTGACATAACAACGGCAAGGAGGAGGACATAAGAACAACAACCATACAGCAAGGAGGACATAAGAACAGCAAGGAGGACCGCAAATTCATACCCCTCGAGTAGCTTCAGCTCTGATCATCTGCATTTCCTTCATCTTGACGACCGCTCTGTGAATAAAAAATAATAGTTTAATTGAACAGTAGATCACAATACAGAATATACATATTTTTTGAACTTGCAAAAAGAACTACCTGTGTCTCGAATTATAAGATGAAAGTGCCAACTGCAAATGGAATTGTTAATGCTATATACAGAGGTAAAATAATTACATTGCAATGCTAAAAATTCCGTACTTAATTTTGTTTTTAAATATATCTAAAATAACAAAACAAATGAAAATTCAGTATCTAACTTGAAACCTTTATATTCTCCTCTGATTGGGAATATCAACTATCTAAAACAATAAAACAAATGAAAATTCAGTATCTAAGCATGTCCTTCATGGATTGTTCAGACAATCCATGAAACTGTCATCGTGGACGGAAACCAAATATAAGAAAAATAAGAAAAATAAGATAGGGCTCATATCAAGTGTATTTTTAGGAAACTGTCATCGTGGAAGGAAACCAAATATATATAGAAGCCAGAAATGGAAACAGAAAGAAGAAAGGTAGATACTTTGGATACACCAGGCTACCATAGCGGCATTTTCCTCATCTCTCTCTCATCCCTTATTTCCCTTCAGCACACGAACAGAAAGAGACATCAGCAACCACCTTAAGAGCGACAAGAACAACAATAATAATAAATTATTATGAACAAGATGTCTCTATATGGGTTTCCAGTTCTCCACTCGAGCCCACTCTTTCTAATCACAGCCCAATTAAGAACATAGACCACATCCACTAAACAATCCAATCATAGCCCAGTCAAAATTTGCCATCCTAGATCTTAATGAAATACGCTTCATTAACAGTGAAAGAAAATGAGGATGCTAGCAGCATACTTAGTTTGGAAGTGAACCCATTTTTGTTCAAAAATCATGCCAAAGATTTCATTTTCAGCTTCATTAACAGTATCTGAAAATGAAAATTTCCATTAACTGAGCTTATATGTTGCTCTACTAATTCACTGTGCCCAACTAAATCTAAAACCCAATTGTTGTGCGTATCCGGAGGATTTTGGCATACGTACCTATAGCATCCTCAGTTCACAGTAAACCCGTTTTGCTCAAAAAAACATGCCAAGATCACAATCAGATGCATGAAAATAAGCTTCACTATCAACAAAAGAAGAACTGAGGATGCTATGCAGCATACTTAGTTTGGAAGTGAACCCATTTTGTGTTAAACAATCAGGTTACATTGACAGTATCCGAAAATGAAAATTTCTCCATTATCTGAGCTTATATGTTGCTCTACTACTTTTTCAGCACCAACTATATCGCAAAACCCAAGTGTGGTGCATATCCGGCCGGAGAATTTTGGCATGCGTACCTATACAATATTCTCAGTTCACAGTGAACCCATTTTTTGGTATAAAAACATACATGCCAAGAAGACAATCAGGTGCCTGAAATCAGCTTCACTAACAGTTAGTGAAAATGGGACCATAGAATAGCTTAAGAAGACCATCAGGTTTGTGAAGTAAGCTTCACTAACAGTGATAGAAACTGGGGATGCTATGCAGCATACTCATTTTGGAAGTGAACCCATTTTGTGTTAAAAAAACCATGCCAAAGATTGCAATCAGGTTACATTGACAGTGCCCGAAAATGAAAATTTCTCCATTATCTAAGCTTATTTGTTGCTCTACTACTTTTTTAGCCCAACTATATCGCAAAACCCAAGTGTGGTGCATATCCGGCCGGAGAATTTTGGCATACGTACCTATACAATATCCTCAGTTCACAGTGAACCCATTTTCGGTATAAAAACATACATGCCAAGAAGACAATCAGGTGCTTGAAATGTGCTTCACTAACAGTTAGTGAAAATGGGACCATAAAATAGCTTAAGAAGACCATCAGGTTTGTGAAGTAAGCTTCACTAACAGTGATAGAAACTGGGGATGCTATGCAGCATACTCATTTTGGAAGTGAACCCATTTTGTGTTAAAAAAACCGGTTACATTGACAGTATTTGAAAATGAAAATTTCTCCATCATCTGATGACCACAGTGAACCCATTTTTGGTTTAAAAACATACATGCCAAGAAGACAATCAGGTGCTTGAAATCAGCTTCACTAACAGTTAGTGAAAATGGGACCATACAATAGCTTAAGAAGACCATCAGGTTTGTGAAATAATCTTCACTAACAGTGAAAGAAACTGGGGATGCTATGCAGCATACTCATTTTGGAAGTGAACCCATTTTGTGTTAAAAAAACCATGCCAAAGATTGCAATCAGGTTACATTGACAGTGCCCGAAAATGAAAATTTCTTCATTATCTAAGCTTATATGTTGCTCTACTACTTTTTTAGCCCAACTATATCGCAAAACCCAAGTGTGGTGCATATCCGGCCGGAGAATTTTGGCATACGTACCTATACAATATCCTCAGTTCACAGTGAACCCATTTTCGGTATAAAAACATACATGCCAAGAAGACAATCAGGTGCTTGAAATGTGCTTCACTAACAGTTAGTGAAAATGGGACCATAAAATAGCTTAAGAAGACCATCAGGTTTGTGAAGTAAGCTTCACTAACAGTGATAGAAACTGGGGATGCTATGCAGCATACTCATTTTGGAAGTGAACCCATTTTGTGTTAAAAAAACCGGTTACATTGACAGTATTTGAAAATGAAAATTTCTCCATCATCTGATGACCACAGTGAACCCATTTTTGGTTTAAAAACATACATGCCAAGAAGACAATCAGGTGCTTGAAATCAGCTTCACTAACAGTTAGTGAAAATGGGACCATACAATAGCTTAAGAAGACCATCAGGTTTGTGAAATAATCTTCACTAACAGTGAAAGAAACTGGGGATGCTATGCATCATACTCATTTTGGAAGTGAACCCATTTTGTGTTAAAAAAACCATGCCAAAGATTGCAATCAGGTTACATTGACAGTGCCCGAAAATGAAAATTTCTTCATTATCTAAGCTTATATGTTGCTCTACTACTTTTTTAGCCCAACTATATCGCAAAACCCAAGTGTGGTGCATATCCGGCCGGAGAATTTTGGCATACGTACCTATACAATATCCTCAGTTCACAGTGAACCCATTTTCGGTATAAAAACATACATGCCAAGAAGACAATCAGGTGCTTGAAATGTGCTTCACTAACAGTTAGTGAAAATGGGACCATAAAATAGCTTAAGAAGACCATCAGGTTTGTGAAGTAAGCTTCACTAACAGTGATAGAAACTGGGGATGCTATGCAGCATACTCATTTTGCAAGTGGACCCATTTTGTGTTAAAAAAACCGGTTACATTGACAGTATTTGAAAATGAAAATTTCTCCATCATCTGATGACCACAGTGAACCCGTTTTTGGTTTAAAAACATACATGCCAAGAAGACAATCAGGTGCTTGAAATCAGCTTCACTAACAGTTAGTGAAAATGGGACCATACAATAGCTTAAGAAGACCATCAGGTTTGTGAAATAATCTTCACTAACAGTGAAAGAAACTGGGGATGCTATGCATCATACTCATTTTGGAAGTGAACCCATTTTGTGTTAAAAAAACCATGCCAAAGATTGCAATCAGGTTACATTGACAGTGCCCGAAAATGAAAATTTCTCCATTATCTAAGCTTATATGTTGCTCTACTACTTTTTTAGCCCAACTATATCGCAAAACCCAAGTGTGGTGCATATCCGGCCGGAGAATTTTGGCATACGTACCTATACAATATCCTCAGTTCACAGTGAACCCATTTTCGGTATAAAAACATACATGCCAAGAAGACAATCAGGTGCTTGAAATCAGCTTCACTAACAGTTTGTGAAAATGGGACCATAAAATAGCTTAAGAAGACCATCTGGTTTGTGAAATAAGCTTCACTCACAGTGAAAGAAACTGGGGATGCTAGAGAATGAGGATACACCAGGCACCAGCCTATGCACCATCCTCAGTTCATGGAAGAAAAATACGAATAGGGCTCATAGCAAGTGTAGTTTTAACTGGAATTGTCATCGTGGAAGGAAACCAAATATAGAAGCCAGAAAGAGGAATGGTAGAGAATGAGGATACACCAGGCTAACGTAGCGGCATTTTCCTCATCTCTCTCTCACCCCTTCTTTCCCTTCTCCACTCCAACTCGTCTCTTTCTAATCACAGCCCAATTTATATGCTCAGATTATGGAAATTTTCAGTCACTGTTAAAGAAACTAAGTAGGCTGCATAGCATCCCCAGTTTCCTTCACTGTTAGTGAAGCTTGTTTGGAAAATTGTTCACTCAAACATGCCCCTTGTTTCTGAACTCAAACATGACATTAATAAACATCTTTTCTAATAATGGCTACACTTGTGAAAGCTCTCTCTAAGCCTCAATTCTTCAAGGTTTTGTTGCCTACTTCTTTACAGAAGTTGGTACTCCATTCTCCTCTCTTTAAAGAAGAATAGAGTACCAGCTTCTGTAAAGAAGTAGGCAACAAAACCTTGAAGAATTGAGACTTAGAGAGAGCTTCCACAATTGTAGCCATTATCAGAAAAGATGTTTATTAATGTGATGTTTGAGTTCAGATACAAGGAGCATGTTTGAGTGAACAATTGGGTTTTGAATGGAGATTGTAGTCATAGATCAATTCTTCATGGAATAAAAATACGAATAGGGCTCATAGCAAGTGTAGTTTTAACTGGAATTGTCATCGTGGAAGGAAACCAAATATAGAAGCCAGAAAGAGGAATGGTAGAGAATGAGGATACACCAGGCTAACATAGCGGCATTTTCCTCATCTCTCTCTCACCCCTTCTTTCCCTTCAGCACACGAACACATAGAGACATCAGCAACAACAGCAAGAGCGACAAGAACAACAACCATAATAAATTATTATGAACAAGATGTCTCTATATGGGTTTCCAGATCTCCACTCCAACTCGTCTCTTTCTAATCACAGCCCAATTAAGAACAATTGTTCACAGTCACTGTTAAAGAAACATATATGCTCAGATTATGAAAAGTTTTCATTTTCAGATACTGTTAAAGAAGCTGATTTCATGCATCTGATTGCAATCTTTGGCATGGTTTTTTTAACACAAAATGGGACTACTTCCAAACTAAGTATGCTGCATAGCATCCCCAGTTTCTTTCACTGTTAGTGAAGCTTATTTCACAAACCTGATGGTCTTCTTAAGCTATTTTATGGTCCCATTTTCACCTCCTCCAAATCAGTACAATGTCATCTATACCAGGTTATGTGCCAAAATGGGGTTGGGCATACGATGCAAGGCCGACAAGTATTAGTTGTTTGTGAGTATGCAATAGGATGCAGCTATGAACATGGGCTCATATCAAGTGTAGTATTACGGACTGTCATCGTGGAAGGAAACCAATTTAATATAGAAGCCATATAGGGAGCCAGAAAGAGGGATCGTAGAGAATGAGGATACACCAGGCTAACATAGCGGCATTTTCCTCGTCTCTCTCTCATCCCTTCATTCTCTTCAACACGCACACAAAGAGACATCAGCAACAACAGCAAAAGGGGATTGGTCCAACAATAAGTGTAGATTATAATAAACGAGATGTCTCTATTTTGGGTTTCCAGATCTCCACTCCAGCCCTTTCTCTCTAATCACAGCCCACTTAAGAAACATAGACGAAATGCAACATAGACGACAGCCACAATGCAGACTCACAAACACTAGTACGTGTCTTTCATGCATTCAAGTAACATAATCTCCTTAAAAATACCAATTTCAAGACTTACCGATGTTTTTTGACAGTGGGCGGCGTGCTACCCTCACTCTCATATGTTTGCCTGCCACTATTATTTAGTGGCTGCTCATCCCCATGGCTCTCGTTGCCATCATTTATATTTACCCTCTTTCCACGCCTCGGCATGTTGTACCTGTCAAGGATCCGATAACTTGGTTCAAATGATAGTTTGGTTCAAATGACACTAAGCATAGTTTAATGTAAATAATACCAAGCAGTAGAAAATAGAAAGACAATTAAACCAGTGTATTAAACTCATAATGAACATATTCGAAATTACAGACATAATATTACAACAAGATTTAAGACATAAAATTACAGACATATAATAAACTTGCATAAAAAATCATGTAAACTACAATACGACATCTTCCAGTACATCGCCCTCTTCTCCATCCTTGCGGAGCCAAGTCCCGCAAATTCCAAGATCTGTTGTGTTTACATCAAACACAGGAAACTCAGAAGCAATGTAACTGTTCATGTCTTCACCGTCTTCATCGTCTGAAGTATCGCCCAGTTGGAATACATCTCTTGGTTGCATAGGGATAGCCACATACGATTTTGGCAGGGTTGGATCTGCAATGTAGAACACTTGTTGCACTTGGAATGGAAACACAAATGGCTCATGGCTAATGTGTGTACCGATGTGAATCAATTTTGAGAAGTTCACAACTGTGAAGCCAAGCTTGTCCTTGTTGTTAGCAAAATTCCTATCAAACTCAGCCCAATCCCCACGAAATAAGACAACACGGAAATGGCCAAAATAATTCAACTCAATGATATCCGTGAGCACTCCATAGTAGTCGAGATCCCCATCTACAGGCCTCGTGTCCGATTTGGAAGCATAACTTCTAGTCTTAGACGTCACTACCATTCCACTATTTTGAGACTTCAAATTAGATTCACGATCCTTAGTACGAAATCTAAAACCATTGAATATGTATCCTCCGTATCTTTTGGCCATCTGATAGGGACCTTTGGCAAGTACTTGTATTTCAGATGACGCACCTTCAGGACCCAAAGAATGTACCTATTAATTTTGCGCAAATCGTATCAACACCATAGAAAATATAGATATAATAAAGATTAACTTGCATAACTGTAATTCACCTACATGAGATTCAAACCACTTATGAAATTTTTCATTCATCAGCTTGTTTTGTTCACGTGGTGGTAGTCTTCTTGGTCTAGCCCTTCGTTTGATGTCCCTGACAAATTCGCTAAAAAACAAGCAATTGAAATTAGGAATAACAAAAGTATCAAAAATATCGAACTCCGCGGTTTTCACTGTATTCGATTTACATTTAAAAGCAACTTACTTTCGAAATGGTTCCACTGATGCATGATGGTCTAGCACATATCGATGTGCCTGTTCCCATGCTAAGCTATCGAGCTCAAATGCATCAACTTTACCAACAGTGGTGCCAGCGGTATCAAAAAGATATTGTGCACCATCAAGGTTGGAAATGTCTGGATTTCTACGTGGTCTACTGGAAGATGTCTCCACACCAGGCAAATACCTGGAAAAAAAATGTGAGCACTCCTCTGATAGATATCCCTGGGCTATTGACCCTTCAGGATATGCTCTATTTTTCACATAACCCTTTAGCCGGTATAGGTACCTGAACATGTACAATTAATAAACTAGAGCGGATTAGGGGATTAAAAGAAATGAGCTTTTGAAAATTCAATTTCGTAAGATGAACGAATTATTTTACCTCTCAATGGGGTACATCCACCGATAGTGAACAGGACCACCGATTCTGGCTTCACCAGCAAGGTGGATTATCAAGTGAATCATAATAGTGAAAAACGATGGAGGAAATATCATCTCCATTTTACTAAGTGTCAATGCCGCCTGCTGCTCCAATTGGTCCAGGTCTTCAACACGAAGCATTCTTGAGCAAATACCTTTATATATGCTACAAAGATCTTTCAGGACAGTAGTGACTTGCTCACACATTGAAGACCTTAGGGCCACAGGAAGGAGATCCTGCATTAGGATGTGGTAGTCGTGTGACTTTAGCCCCTGAAGCCTCTTCTCTTTAAAGTTGACACATTTTGCCATGTTAGAAGAATAGCTATCGGGGACTTTCAGTTCAAGTAGTACTTTGCAAAACAACTCCAACTCCGATTTTGACATTGAATAGATTGCAGGAGGTAGGAGCACTTTCCCGTTCGGCAATTCTTCTGGGTGCAACTCATGTCGGATGCCCATTGACTTCAAATCAAGTCGGCTCTTCAGATTGTCCTTTGTCTTCCGATCATCTCCCATAACTGTTCCTATACAATTCTCACCTATATTTTTGCCGATATGCATCACATCTAAATTATGTCTCAGTAAGTTGAATACCTAATACGGCAACTTGAAGAAAATACTCTTCTTCTTTCATGCACCTAAACTCGTCAAGTTTTGATCCTCATCCTCGCCATATAGATCGGTCTCCTCATCTTGCTCCGGCCTTGCCCTTTTCTTGCCCTTTCCTGACTTCTGGTTCCTTTCCATATTTGAATTGATGACCATCTACCCGCCTCAAAATATCTGAACCAGAGGAAGACCCAGGAGCATGTTCCCACTCGTCGGTGCCATCAAATGTCGCTGCCTCTGCCCGAAATATATGTGTGTCAGGCAACCATCTCCTATGACCCATATAGCAAAACTTTCTGCCATTGTACAACCACCTTGAACTAGTTTGGTCAGCACAACATGGACATGCATAACGTCCTTTAGTACTATATCCAGATAAATTTGCATATGCTGGAAAATCATTGATTGTCCAAGACAACACGACACGAAGAGAAAATGTTTCTTTAGCCACAGCATCATAGGTTGGAACACCCACTCACAACTTCTGAAGTTCATCTATTAACGGTTGTAGGTACACATCTATATCATTTCCAGGACCTTTCGGTCCAGGAACTATCATGGACAAAATAAATGAGGACTGCTTCATGCATTTCCAAGGCGGCAAATTGTATGGTATCAACACAACCGGCCATATGCTGTATGTACTACTCATTTGCCTGAAAGGGTTGAAACCATCACTAGCTAGTCCAAGTCTCACATTTCGAGGATCTTCCGCAAAATCAGGATATCTTTCATCAAATCTTTTCCAAGATTGAGAATCAGCAGGATGTCTAAGAATCCCATCATTAGTGCAGCCTTCAGCATGCCATTTCATATCAGAAGAAGTTTTCGTGGACATAAACAACCTTTGTAACCTAGGGATCAGAGGAAAGTAACGCAATGTTTTGGCAGGCTTCTTTTTCCTACTTCGCTTAGTAGATCCGCTGGCTCCCTCGTCTTGATTTGGTCTTTCTTTCCATTTCGAAGAACCACACACTTCGCAATTCTCTAGACTTTCCTTACCACTCGTGAAAAGCATACAGTCATTTGGACATGCTGCTATCTTCTCATATCCTAGATCGAGAGAACTTAGGAATTTTTTGATTTTATAGGCTGAGTTTGGAATACAGATTTCAGGAAATGCTTCATTCAACAATTCAAGTAGCATAGTGAAGGACTTAGCAGACCACCCGTTTAAACATTTAATCTGAAATAGTCTGACAATGAATGAGAACTTAGAAAATTTGGTGCAGTCGCGGTACAACGGGATACTAGCATCTTCAAGTAACTTAGCGAAGGATTCTTGCTGCTTATTATTTTCATGGGTGGGGCCAGACATTTCCTCGTCCACCCCACCACCAATCTGGTTTGTTTCTATTGACTCATTGTGAACTTCGGTTGTTGGGTCATTGGTGTGGAAAGGAACATTATGATTCCCCATGGCATCTTGTAACAAAGCATGCATCTCATCGGGAACGCTTAAGTCTTCGTTCACTAAGGGCTCAGCCTCATTTTCTAATACAACCGGACGAACAGGAGCTGCCGTATGATCCTCTCCATGACAAAACCACCTTGTGTACCCTTGAAGAAAACCGTTGACAGCCAAGTGTGTATGTACTACGTCACATGTCCTCAGCATACAATTTGTACAGCGAAGGCATGGACAAAGGATTAGGTTGGGATCACGGGAATGTCGTTTGGCAAAGATAATAAAATCTTTAATACCATCACGGTACTCCTTGGATAATCGTGGTTTACTAATCCAACTTCTATCCATTATATCAATAGCACACAGTCTGAAATTAAAATTTGATATATTAAATAGTAATAACAGTAAAAGGCATTTTGTATATTAAATTTCACCTATTTGAAAATCATCCCTAGCTGCAAATAAATAAACGATATAATCTTTAACTGTAAAATAAAGAAATTGTGGCTCCAAAAAATGTACAAAAAAAAACTACTTCTTAATACAATCTACTCTATTCACCAAACCCTAAACGACCTTTTGTGGAAATGATCACAACCACCTTAGACGGTATTTTATCACACACCCTGTGTTCGAGCATAAAAAAAAATCGACTATAGTCTCCCCTGTATTTGGCTTTCCGTTCAAGGAGATGATGATGGTAAAGGGTATTTTGCTGATGAAGAGGAATCGGCCGAATAATGAGTGCGTCCTGCTGTAACTACGGTAACAAGAAGATCTGATGACTCATGAACTATTCTGTTCATGACTACTAATAATCACTTATCTCATAATAATAATAATAATAATAATAATAATAATAATACTAAACAAAAGAAACAGTAAAAGAAAAATTAAAATGTCTAGTATGTAAGCATATATTTTGCAGGCTGAACCAATTGTTGTACATAGCCGGAGAATTTTGGCATAGAGCTATAGCATCCTCAGTTCACAGTGAACCCAGTTTGGTCAAAAAAAACATGCCAAAATGACAATCAGATGCATGGGATAAGCTTCAATTAATTAACAGTGAAAGAAACTGGGGATGCTATGCAGCATACTTAGTTACGAAGTGAACCCATTTTGTTAAAAAACCATGCCAAGGATTCCAGTCAGGTTACTTTAACAGTATCTGAAAATGAAAAATTTCCCATTATCTGAGCTTATATGTTGCTCTACTACTTCTTCATCCCAACTAAATCTAAAACCCAATTGTAGCCGCATATCCGGCCGGAGGATTTTGGCATACGTACCTATACCATCCTCAGTTCACAGTGAACCGATTTTGGTAAAAAAAACATGCCAAGATGACAATCAGATGCATGAAAATAAGCTTCACTAACAACAAAAAAAAAAAAAATGGGGATGCTAGCAGCATACTTAGATTGGAAGTTTACCCATTTTTGTATAAAAAACCATGCCAAAGATTGACAATCAGGTTACTTTAACAGTATTTGAAAATGATAAATTTTCCATTATCAGAGCTTATATGTTGCTATACTACTTCTTCAACCCAACTAAATCTAAAACCCAATTGTTGTGCGTATCCGAAGGATTTTGGCATACGTACCTATAGCATCCTCAGTTCACTTAGTCTGGAAGTGAACCTATACAAACTGGGGATGCTATGCATGCAGCATACTTAGTTTGGAAGTGAACCCATTTTGTGTTAAAAAACCATGCCAAAGATTGCAATCAGGTTACTTTAACGGTATCTGAAAATGAAAATCTCCCATTATCTGAGCTTATATGTTGCTCTACTACTTCTTTAGCCCAACTAAATCTAAAATCCAATTGTTGTGCATATCCGGCCGGAGGATTTTGACATACGTACCTATAGCATCCTCAGTTCACAGTGAACCCATTTTGGGTAAAAAAACATGCATGCCAAGAAGACAATCAGATGCATGAAATCAGCTTCATTAACAGTGAAAGAAAACGGGTATGCTATGCAGCATACTTAGTTTGGAAGTGAACCCATTTTGTGTTAAAAAACCATGCCAAAGATTGCAATCAGGTTACTTTAATAGTATCTGAAAATGAAAATTTCCCATTAACTGAGCTTATATGTTGCTCTACTAATTCACTGTGCCCAACTAAATCTAAAACCCAAGTGTGGTGCATATCCGGCCAGAGAATTTTGGCATACGTACCTATACAATATCCTCAGTTCACAGTGAACCCATTTTGGGTAAAAAAACAAACATGCCATGAAGACAATCAGATGCATGAAATCAGCTTCATTAACAGTAAAAGAAGATGAAAATTTCCATTATCTAAGCATATATTTTTCTATTAATTCTTCATCTCAACTAAACCATTCATGCTAAGGAAATCGAAATGAATAAACTGAAAAAAGCTGCCTTTTTTGGAAAATAAGGGAAATCAAGAGATCATACCGAAGAGAGAGGGAGGGAGCGGGGCGACGAGGGCGGGGGCGTAGGAGAGAGAGAGAGGGGGCGACCGCCGATTCACCTCCAGATCGAGAGAGGGAAGAACGAAATCGAAAAGGACGAAGGGAATAAGGGACGATTTCGAATGGTCGAAGGCCGTCGAAGAGGACGAAGCGGCGGAGGCAAACGCGCGGGAAATAGAGCGGGGAAGGAGGGAAACGAAGCGCCTTTTTTCCTTCTTTTTTTTTTGGGGTAATGGGTAAATGGCGAGCGAACGATTAGGGTTCGTGGGTTTTATTCCCAGTTATTCACCGGCGTTTTAATTGGAAACGCCGGTGAATGTGCCAGTATATTCGCCGGCGTTTATAATAAAGAACGCCGGTGAATAATAAACTTCACCGGCGTGTTTAGATAAAACGCCGGTGAATACTAACATTCACCGGCATTTTAAATCGACCGCCGGTGTATGACCATCCCATCTGGCGCCCAATTCCTACTGGCTCCCTACCCCGGCGCTACTAGTAAAACGCCGGGGAATAATCGCCGGGAAAGCTACTTTCTTTTGTAGTGATTAAATAAACATACATTAAGCAAAACAGATGATTAATTTGGGGAAGATAATACTTTTTTAAAAACGTAAAGAAAATCTACTTTCATGATACCGTTGATCGCGAGACTCTTTGATATACAGTGAAAGCTCTTCATGGTATCATAGATTGGAGATTTTCCAGACATGTGGTATAGAACAAAGAGAGAAGAAGACTGAATTTCAAGAAATCAAAATCATAGAATACTGTAAATAGATTTCTTTCAGCACAATTAAAAAACGAGCAATCAGTGAAAGAACAGGTCGACCGCATGCTCATTTCGAACTTTTCCAGATGCATGCTGATTTATAAAGATGCCATCCTTTCTTTGTTGAATTTGAAGTACAAGAAAATAAGTTACTTCACCCATCATGCTCATTTCGAACTCATCCTGCATTTGCTTTGAAAATTCTTTGCAAAGATTTTCATTAGTAGATCTAAATATAATATCATCAACATAAATTTGAACAATTAAAATATCTTTAGAAACATATTTTATAAATAGTGTAGTGTCTACTTTTCCTTTAGAGAAGCCTATGTGAAGTAGAAATGAACTTAGTCGTTCATACCAAGCACGAGGAGCTTGCTTCAAACCATACAAAGTTTTATCAAGACGAAAAATATGGTTTGGGTGTGTGGGATCAGTGAATCTCGGTGGTTGTGCAATATAAACTTCTTCCAAAATAAAGCAATTTAAGAAAGCACTTTTGACATCCATTTGAAAAAGAGTAAAGTGCATATAAGAAGCAAAAGCAAGTAAAATACGAATGGCTTCAAGTCGTGCAACAGGTGCAAAAGTGTCATCAAAATCGACACCTTCTTGTTGGTTATAACCTTGTGCAACACGACAGGCCTTATTTCCAGTAATAGTGCCTGATTCATCCAATTTGTTCCTAAACACCCACTTAGTTCCAAGTATGGTCCTATTGTGAGATCTAGGAACGAGTCTCCATACTTGATTCCTTTCGAATTGTTTAAGTTCTTGCATTGCAATGATCCAGTCATTATCTTGCAAGACCTCCTTAATATTCTTAGGTTCAAGTATAGAAACGAAAGCGGAAAAAACACATGAAATTTTGAGCTTGTGTGCGAGTAGTTACTCCATTCGACATATCGCTTCGTATAGGATTTGGTGGATAGCTAGACATGATTTTCCATGCGGTGCGCCTTTCGTTGGTAGAAAGTTGATTTTGTATATGATCATCTTCCATGACATCAATTAGTTATGTATGCATTTCTTCTATTTGAGATTTGGATGCATCTTCATTTTGAGGAGGCTGATGATTTTGAGAATCCAGATTTTGTTCTTGGTCAATGTGTACCTGTTTCTTTTTAACCCGAACACATGTCTCATCATCATCAACAACATGCAATATTTATTTGGTGTAGGAATTAGTTTCATCAAATATAACATCAATGGATTATTGAATGGTGCATCTTCTTTTATTAAATATACGATATACTTTGCTACTTAAGCAATATCCTAAGAATACGCCTTCATCACTTTTACTTTCAAAATTTTCCAAATTATCAAGAGTATTTAAAATAAACACTTTGTACCCAAAGACGCGAAAGTAACCTAGGTTGGGAATTTTGCCATAATATAGTTCAAAAGGTGTTTTCTCAAGATATTTCTTAATGATTACTTGGTTAATTGTATAAAATGATGTATTGACAGCCTCTGCCCAAAATGATTTAGGTAAATCTTTTTCACTAAGCATGGTTCGGGCCATTTCTTGAAGAGATCGATTTTTTCTTTCGACAACCCCATTTTGTTGGGGAGTGCGAGAGCAAGAGAACTCATGTTTTATTCCCTTTTTATCACAAAATGATGTGAAGAGTTCGTTTTGAAATTCTCCACCATGATCACTACGAATAGTAACAATGGTGAGGTTTTTCTCATTTTCCACTCTACGACAGAATTTTTGAAAAACATACAATGTGTTATCTTTCCGTGACAAAAAAACAACCCAAGTAAATCTACTATAATCATCCACAATTACAAAGTCATATCGTGCACCTCCATTACTACGTGTTCGTGATGGTCCAAATAGGTCAATGTGCAAAACTTCAAGGGGTCTAGAAGTTGATACCATTTACTTGGGTTTGTGAGAACTTTTAGTTTACTTACCGAATTGGCACGACTCATAAGGTTTATCTTTTTCGAATTTGATTTTAGGGATCCCCCTCACAAGCTCCTTGGCTACAAGTCTGTTGAGATTATCCATGGATGTGTGTCCAAGTCTCCGATGCCATAACCAACCATCCTTATTTCTAGCAACAAAACACTTCATATTTTCCTGTGCTAATTCATTAGAATTTATGACATATACATTGTTGCATCTGTTAGCGAGAATTAAACAAGATTTATTGCTATCTAGTATAGTGCATGTATTTTTATCAAAAGTAACAGTATAATCTTTATCACATAATTAACTGACACCAAGTAAATTGTGTTTCAAATCTCTTCCCAATAAAACATTCTCAATGGAGCATGAAAGACCAAAGTTTATTTTACCATTACCAATGATTTGACCAGTGCTATTATCTCCAAAGATGATATCATTCCCTCTTTCCCTTGATAGTGATGTAAAGTATCTATTGTCACCTGTCATATGATCTGACCATCCACTATCAAGGTACCACCGATCTTTAGTCTTGATACGCTGAGCTACCTACATCAAGATTAGTAGGTATAATTTTGGGAGCCCAAGTTTGTTTTGAACCTGTATTTACATTCTTTCTTACCCAAACAAAATTAGTATTCCATTTTAGTGAATAATTGTAAGAAATATGCCATAGTCTACAGCAGTAGTGACATGTGATACGATTATTGTTGACTCTTAGTTTGGCGTGCACAAAACATGCTCACTCATACTAATAAGTTTGAATTTAGTGTGTCAGATTTTCAGGATAAAATAATATCAAAAAGAGATCCAAGAGAGATTCACAAATATACAAACAAGGAAAGTAATAAAGGAAGATTGCATATACGAGTAAAAGAGGAAGATATTCAAAAAAAATTCTCAATTAATTGGCCTCCAAGCAATCTATCATGATTGGATTTTTAGTAATATTTTTGTGAGACATTTATTGTAAATGATTGATTAAAGATTGATTAGTTTATGGTAAGAAAACAAAGTGGATTCAAATTATACAGTCAAGACCAGTCGACCGTACATAATGTCGGTCGACCGTGTCATAGTCGACCGCAACCTGAGTTGCTTAAGATAGCAGTTGACCTTTCATCTCTCTACTTACGTCAGAGAGCTGAACGGTCGACCGCACATTTTTGACGGTCGATCGTAACCTGAGTTGTATACTATTTTGGAATGTATCGTTTCTATTTTTGATCGATACACTTCCTCTTCTATTTAATTGAATGAATCAATTGTGTCTTCTTCACCTAATCACTTCTGAAAAAATTTCTGAACTAATCTTTCATTTAATCAATCTGAGTGTGAGCGTTTATTTGGTTGTATTCTTCAGTCAAGATTATTAACGATCTTGAGTTTTCTTTTCATTTCTTTTCCACTTCGGTGAGATTGACGGGACTTGGATTAGAAGTCCTGTGGGTGATATAGGTCACTCGGACTAAATTCGAGAATCACTGTACAAGGATTTTGAGTATAGTGGAACGCTTGTGGCGGAGAATTGCTATAAGTAGGTGGTGTGGACGTAGACCTGGGGGTCGAACCATGTTATATCGCTGCGTCATCTGTGTTTTCTTTTCTTATCACTCTTGCATTTACTTTACGTTATTTTATTGTTTTTTTAATTCCGCACAATCACCCTATTCACACCCCTAAGGTGATTTACAGTGGTATCAGAGCAAGGTGCTTATAAAAAGCTTAAAAGCTTAAGCAAAAGGTCAAATGGCCAAAATCCCTCCTCCCCAAAACTTGTACTCATCGGAGCCCTTCGTCTCCAATGGGACAAGTCTTACACGATCACCATTTTTTTAATGGAAAATGCTATGACGTCTAGAAATTTCGTATGCCTCATTTTTCACAGATGCTCGGAGAAGAGGTATGGAATATATGTATCAACAAAACAGAAATCCCAATTAGCGATGGAAAGAAGGCATTCACACAGGCGGAGTTATCCCTCAAAACAGCAAATTCCAAAAGCCATGACGGCTCTTTATGTAGGGTGGAACAATGAAGAGCTAATGCAATGCGGGCATATCTGCAAAACAGCTTACGAGATCTGGAACAACATGCTAAAGCGGCATGAAGGAACCGCTTCCGAGGTAAAAGCTAAAGTGAATTTTTGTTTCTATAAGTTTGATGTGTCGCATGTTGCCAGGAGAAAATGTGGATCAAATGCTCGCCCGCTTCAATATCATTGTCCATGAACTTGAGTGCTTGGGTAAGGGGGTTGATGATGACCGAAAAGTCGGAAAGCTCATAAGTTGTCTCACGCCAAAATGGGACGTTAAGGCCACGGCAATGAGAGAGACTCTTGAAGAGAAGGGATTCGACTACTATACATTTCAAGGAAAGCTGAATACGTATGAGATGGAAATGTTGGAGACAAAAAGATACAGGCAAAATATCGAGATTGAACCAAAGATTGAGGAGAAAACCATTGCACTAAAGGCAGAAAAGGCCCAACCATCAAAAGCTGATTCAGATCATGAGGAGTCAGACGAGGACATTGCTCAAAACAAGAAAATTTCGTAAGTACCTCAAACACAAAAAATATGGCAGGTATCAAGAAGAAAGGGAAAAAGAGAAGGAGGATGTGTGCTACAAGTGCAAGAAGCCAGGACACATCCGTGCAAATTGCCCTATTCAACAAGACAGGAACAGGGAATACTATCGCTCAAATCCAAGTCAGAAAAAGAAGGCGCTAAAAGCAAGTTTGCTAGACTTGGATTCAAATGAGGAAGAGCAAGGCCACGACGACGTTGGCTTCATGGCTCTTGGGAGTGGTGAGGTGCAATCACCTTCTCAAGAAGAGGTAATCGAAGAACCAAATTATGATGAACTTATAGATATGTGTAATGGTTTGAGAGACTATGCAAAAAACTAAGTCGAGAACTTAGGCAATATAAACAGAATTCAAATGAACCACATGACTTATGTATTGAAAAAAATAAAAAACTGAAGAAGAAATTTGCCTTGATTATTGAAAAAAATTGAGTCATGTAGAAAAGACTATGACATATTGCTAGAAGAAAACGATCTTTTAAAACAACAAATTCAAGATTCTTTAGCAACGCATGATAGTTTCTTAAAAGAGATTCATGAGAGATCTGTTTATATTTCTAAACTCACAAAAGAGTTAAGAGAATATAAAAGAAAATTTGATGAAGTAGTTGAAGGATGTAACGAAGTCCTCAATCAAAATAGAATTCTTGATGCTACACTATACACTCTTCGTTTGAATAAAAAAGACCATGAGATAACTAGAAAAAGACTTTGTAAAAGAGTAATTGAGCTTAAAAAAATTGTGGGAAAATATGAAGGGCCCAGTTACTTTATTACAAAAAATTCAAGATCCTATCATGATAATCGAGGACTTGGTTACGAAGTGCCAATACATCATCAAAACTCTAAATCATCATGTCATACACACTTGTATAAAGATCAACACAATCACAAAACAAATCTAAATCGTACAAGTGTGCATGACCCAAGGCGTAGTCATATCATATGTCATTACTGCTGCAGATTAGGACATATTTCATACAATTGTTCATTAAAAAGGAACACTAATCTTGTTTGGGTAAGAAAGAATGTTGATGCAGGCTCAAAGCTCACATGGACTCCTACAAACGTACAGGTGGGCAGTACAAAGCTTTTAACGTAGAAAAAGTGCAGAAACCTTGATAGAAACGCACAAAACTCAACAGGCATAGTAGTAACCTGCATCTCTATCAAGGAAATAAGTGAAGAACGTTGTTCTTCAAATAAGCACAACACCGGGTAAAATCTATACTTGCACAAATTTACAATAAACATGGATTTATGAATTGTGCTTACAAAAGGTGAATAACCGGTCGACCGTACCTCCTAAAATTTCTTTTATGTTGAGATCGGACCGGTCGACCGTGCGGTCGACCGTCCACCCCTCTGACCTTGCTTGCTTAGTTAAAATTTCACTTACAGTAGGGTACGTTCGACCGTGTACTAAACCGGTTGACCGACACAGTCGGCTGAGTATGTTTTTTCCTCTCTACTATAAATAACTCTTCATCCCCAACTCCTTATTTCACTGAAAAACCCTAGCCTCCTCTCACAAACCCATTAGCAAATTCTCTCATCTCTCAAAAATTTCCCACAAATCTCTTACACTCTTCCACTTCTCCTTTGCTACAATGGCTTCCTCCTCTCAAAGAGCAAAGGGCAAGAAGGTGGTATCAAAATTTGTCACTAAAGAGAGTATCGTCTTTCGAAACTCTCAATGTGTAGATCTCTATTTTTCATCTCTTGCTGGTGCTCCTGTTGTAGCCAATAAGGCAATTAACTTGTCATCTTTGGGGGGTCAATTCTCTGTCATGGTTAGGATTCTTAGGGCATTTGGGAGGGAAAATTATCTTAGCACTCCTAGTACCTATTCCTAATCAGTGACCCGACAATTCTATGCTAACCTTGACGGACTTCAAGATGGTGACCTTACTCTCTCTTCTCTCATACTTGGGAGAAGAGTAAAAATCACCCCCGAATATCTCCATGCATGATACGAGTTTCCCGAAGGGGAATTCGATGCCTATCATCTTGAATTTAAAACCCTTGAGTACAAGCTGAGTCACGATCAAAATACTGTTAAAACCATGATTGTGCAACCCGAATTTGTTCATCTTTCTCTTCCCGCTTCCACAAACTTTACTGATTCCACTCGCGTGCTTAATAAAATTGTTAATGCTGACATCTGGCCCAAGAAAAATGATAAAACCAAAATTAGGGTAGACCAATCCTTCATTATCTTCCTTATTCTTGGAGAGTATAAATTTGATCTTGCCATTTTCATCATTCGTACAATGAATTTTGCTACCTCTACAAATCGTGACCTTCCCTTTAGCTCTCTTATCTACAATCTTGCTATTGATTCCCACGTTGAAGTTGGGAATTACTTGATTAGCAAAACTCTATGCCCATTCTTCCTCAACAAATGGGTATTGATATCCCTTTTAATCAGCGGGCTCGATGTCGCCAAGCCCAACAACAGGCGAGGCAAGAGGAACAAGAGCAACAAGCGCCACAAGCCCCTCCCTCACGTGATAGAAATGCTTCCTCCTCCTCCCCCTCATTTGTGACCTATGAGCAGTTTGTTGCTGATCAAATGCTAGTATGTGACTACTATACAAACACTCTTGAATACTTGCAAGGCAAAGAGGATTGGGAAATGCTTCCACCCCTAATGTAGCGGGAGAGGATGAGAACGGAGGAGAAGAGGAAGAAGAAGAAGAAGATGAAGATGATGCATAAATTGTAACTTACTAATGTAATATCTTTATGTATGCTCAATTTAGCTCTTATCTTCATGCATGCTGATTGTTCAAATTGAGTTAATGATTGTTGCTTATGCGTATTGTTGGTATCAGTATTGTGGTCGACCTGGCAGACGACCGGTATGTTCTCTGGACCCTTTACAAAATTAATTTCACTCTAGTTGATCATGTGTATCTGTTTTATAAGTATATCAGTTTTGCGGTTGACCGGTTCATCTTCTGGTCCTCTCTTACAGCTTTTTTGAAGATCTAAAATTTCTTACATTTCTAAGTTCTTTATAAATTGCTTGTGTGTATCTAAACACTTTTAAATTCTCCTTATGCTTATAAATTATTTATTAATTTCTTGTTTGAGTTTGCAAATTTGCGTTTACAAACTTTTTATACACTCTCCTTCCTTTCTCAAAATCTTGATTTTTTTTGCTTTCATGTGTATTGGGAAGAATCTCGAATCTATGATATTATGAGGAGCTCTCACTGTATAGCAAAGAGTCTCGCTATCAACAGTATCATGTAAGAAGATTCTCTTCCACTTTCTTAAAAATTACAAGTTTGTATTCATTGTAATATCATAAAATGTTCTCTAATTCTTTTGTGTTTTCATTGATGATTTGTTCTACGAACTTTTCAAGGCTTATTTTACTTATGTCTCCTCCATTTATCCCCTCTTGGTGTATTCCAAAAGGGGGGAGAATTGTTTTTAGAATGTTTTCAAAATGTTTTCTCCTTATTTCATGAACAACTATGTATATTACTCTTACCCCTATCTTATATTTGTTTTTGAAATTCTGTATTACAGGTGGAATTATATTAAGGGGGAGTATTTACTCCCTTAAAAGCTTTATCTATATGAAAATCTGTATTACAAGATGTGCTAAATTCAGGGGGAGTATTCATATGTTGTGTTTTAAATTTTCAAACATTCGTGCATGTTTTGTTCACACCAAAAGGGGGAGATTGTTGACTCTTGGTGTGCACGAAACGTGCTCACTCATACTAATAAGTTTGAATTTAGTGTGTCAGATTTTCAGGATAAAATAACATCAAAAAGAGATCCAAGAGAGATTCAAAAATATACAAACAAGGAAAGTAATAAAGGAAGATTGCATATACAAGCAAGAGAGGAAGATATTCAAAAAGAGTTCTCAATTAATTGGTCTCCAAGAAATCTATCAAGACTGGACTTTTAGTAATATTTTCGTGAGATATTTATTGCAAATGATTGATTAAAGATTGATTAGTTTATGGTAAATAAACAAAGTGGATTCAAATTATACAGCCAAGACCGGTCGACCGTACATAATGTCGGTTGACCGCGTCACTGTCGACCGCAACCTGAGTTGCTTAAAATAGCATTCGACCTTTCATATCTCTATTTACGTCAGAGAGATGAACGGTCGACCGCACGTTTTTGATGGTCGACCGTAACCTGAGCCATATACTATTTTGGAATGTATCGTTTCTATTTTTGATCGATACACTTCCTCCTCTATTTAATTGAACAAATCCACTATGTCTTTTTCACCTAATCACTTCTGAGAAAATTTCTGAACTAATCTTTCATTTAATCAATCCGAGTGTGAGCATTTATTTGGTTGTATTGTTCAGTCAAGATCATTAACTATCTTGAGTTTTCATTTCATTTCTTTTCCACTTCGGTGAGATTGACGGGACTTGGATTGGAAGTCCTGTGGGTGTAATAGGTCACTCGGTCTGAATCCGAGAATCACTGTACAAGGGTTTTGAGTATAGTGGAACGCTTGTGGCGGAGAATTGTTACAAGTAGGTGGTGTGGACGTAGACCTGGGGGTCAAACCGCGTTATATCACTGTGTCATCTGTGTTTGCTTTTCTTATCACTCTTGCATTTAATTTACTTTATTTTATTGTTTTTAATTCCGCATGATCACCCTATTCACCCCCCTAGGGTGATTTACAATTATGTCTTGGATCATGCACACTTGCATAGTTTTGAGTTGGTTTGTGATTATGTTGGTGACTGTGCAATTATATGACATGATGATTTAGATTTTTGATGGTGTATTGGCTCTTGTAACCAAGCCCTCGATTATCATGATAAGATCTTGAATTCTTTGCAATAAGGTAACTGAGCCCTTCATATTTTTTAACAATTTTCTCGAGCTCAATTACTCTTTTACGAAGTCTTTTTCTAGTCATCTCATTGTCTTTTGTGTTCCAACGATGAGTGTCTAGTGTGGCATCAAGTATTCTATTTTGGTCAAGGGCTTCATTACAACCTTCCACTACCTCATCAAATTTTCTTTTACATTCTTTTAAATCATCAGTGAGTTTAGTAATATAAACAGATTTCTCATGAATTTCTCTTAAGTTTTCATTATGTGTTGCTAAGGATTCTTGAATTTGTTGTTTTAAAAGTTTATTTTCCTCTAGCAATACATCATGATCTTTTCTGAATGACTCGAATTTTTCCATGATTAAAGAATTTTTATTTTTCAGTTTATGATTTTTAGCAATGCAAAAATCATGAGATTCATTTGAAATTTGTTTGTATTGTCTCAATTCACGACTCAATTTCTTAGCATTATCTTTTAGTCCATTATACATGTCTACTAACTCATCATAAGTGGGTTTTTCGATTACCTCTTCTTGAGATGGTGATTGCACCTCACCATTCCCAAGAACCATGAAGCCAACATTGTTGTGATATTGCTCATCCTCACTTGAATCTGAGTCTAGCCATGTTAGAGTGGTAGTAGTGGTAGTAGTCCCTATTCCTGTCATGTGAGATGGGACAATTTGCCCATGTGTCCATGCTTCTTGCATTTGTAGCATACGTCTACTTTATCCTTTTCTTTTTCTCCTTGCTACCTGCCATATTTATGTTTAAGGTACTTGCAAAATTGCTTAGTCAATAAGGCGATATCTTCGTCTAACTCCTCACGGTCTGATTCTGCTTTGATGGTCGGGATTTTTCTGTTTCATGGCGATGGTTCTCTCTTCAGTTTTTGGTTCAATCCCGATGTTCTGCCTATATCTTTTGGTTTCTGTCATTTCCATCTCAATGTCTCCGGCTTTCCGTGGAAGGTGTAGTAATCGAATCCCTTTTCCTCAAGGGTCTCCCTCATTGCAGCAGCTTTTACATCCCATTCAGGCGTGAGACAGCTTATGATTTTTTCGACCTTTCGGTCATCATCCAACCCCTTACCTAAGCTCTCAAGCTCGTGTGCAATGATATCGAAACGGGCAAGCATTTGATCTACGTTTTCTTATAGAAACATACGAAAAACATCAAACTTATAAAAACATAAATTTACTTTAGCTTTTATCTCAGAAGCGGTTCCCTCATGCCGTTTCAGCATGTTGTTCCAAATTTCTTATGCTATCTTACAGTTTCGTCCGCATCGCATTAATTCTTCATTGTTCAATCCTGCATACATAGCTGTCATAGCTTTGGAATTTGCAGTTTTTAGTGCTAGCTCTGCTTTTGAGAAGGCCGTCTTTTCATCGCTGACCGGAATATCTGTTTTTTTTATGCACACATTCCAAACTTCTTCTCCAAGAATCTGTAAGAAATGAGACATACGAACTTACCAAATATCATTGCATTTTCCATCAAAATATGGTGAGCGTGTAAGACTTGTCCCATTGGAGACGAATGGCTCCGATGAGTACAAGTTTTCGGGAGGAGGGATTTCGGCCATTGGACCTTTTATTTAAGATTTTAAGCTTTTGATAAGAACCTCACTCTATACCACTGTAAATCACCCGGGGGGGGGGGGAGTGAATAGGGTGATTGTGCGGAATTAAAAATTTAAAAAAAATTAAGTTGCAAAGTAAATGAAAAGAGATAAGAAATTCAAACACAGTAAGAACAAGTGACGAAGAGATATAATGTGGTTCGATCCCCAGATCTACGTCCACACCACCTACTTGTAGCAATTCTCCTCCACAAGCATTCCACTATACTCAAATCCTTGTATAGTGATTCTTGGATTTAGGCTGAGAAACCTATTACACCCACATGACTTCTAACACAAGCCCCGTCAATCTCACCGAAGTGGAAGAAAAGAAAAACTCAAGATCCTTAATGATCCTGACTGAAAAAAACAAATAATTATCACACACTCGGATTAATTGTTGAATTGATTAGTTCAGAAGATTTTTCTTAGAGTAATAGGTGAAGAATATACAGTGGGTTCGTCCAAATATATAGACTGGGAAGTGTATCTATCAAAAATAGAAACGATACATTCCAAAAAAAATTGAACTACGTGAGTTATGGTCGATCGCAATAAAGGGACAGTCGACCGTTCATCTATAAACGAAAATTTGAAAGATGAATGGTCGGCTGCTTCATTATATTGCTATAACGTGCGATCGACTGCGGTGCGGTTGACCGACACTGAAGTACGGTCGACCTTAATCGTGCTGTTCATGACGAATCCACATTATATTCTTACCATATACTAATCAATTCACAATCAATTAAATACATATAAAATCTCACAGATATGGAATCCCAATAACTGATTTTGCTGGCTTTCTTGGGCACTAATTAACATGTACTTCTTTTTGAATAACTTTTTTTTTGCTTGATCTTGAAATCTTTCTTTATTGCTTTCCTTCTTTGCTTATTCTTGAATATCTTTTGAATCTTTTATTGATATTATTTAATCCTAAAAATCTGAACAACTCAATTTAAATTTATTAGTATTTATAGGTACTTTTTGTGCACACCAAACTAAGAGTCAACAAATAATCTCAAATTTAACAATATTTATATTATAGGATAGGATAGGACTTAGGAGGCCGTGCTTTGTGTTATATATGCCATGCCATTACAGGCATACAGAGCTCAACTATTGCAAAGTAGTAGAATGTGGTCCTTATTTGTGACCAGCTAATTATAAGTGAACTGAAATGGATATCCTTTATGAACTACGTGTTAGGAATGTGTCTTGAATACTCGTGGTTCAAATTAGAAGAAGGTAAGATGAAGCACGGAGGTCGAAGCGTCGAAGAGAGTAGAAGAAAACAGAGCAGCAATACTGCAGACATAATTGCGGTCGACTGTCCCAAGTTACGGTCGACCGCACCCCCGACTGCACACCCGACCGCAGTTGTACTGGGTTTGGTCGAGAGCAGGACGGTCGATCGGTCTTATTGGACGGTCGACCGACCGCGGTGCTGTATTCATTTTGGGCCTCAATTTGTTAGGTCGTTTCTGCCCAATCTTCAACTCCAAGTTAGATCGTATGGCTCATATTCAGTTACTTCTTTTCCAGGTTATACCGGACAACTGAGAATCAAGATTAGACCTAGGTTTCTCTCTATTCTTCTATATATATTGTAAACTCCTCCAATATGAGAATAGAGTACTTCATAGATTCTTTTCTCCATTGCAAAGAAATGCTCGAGAGACATAGTTCTTGGTGGGTGAGTTTAATTCCTTGTATTGAGTGAATCAGTAACTCCTTGTAATCTCTTCTAGTTGAATATCAGATCTCCCTATATTTCTCCCCAGATTAATCAAAAGCTAACCGGGATAAATCCTCATTGTGTTTGCATTTGGATTGGTGGATCTACTTTCTTGCTCAATTAATTTGTCTCATCTCTTCGACTTCCTCATTGCACTAATTAGTTTCGCTGCGACCAGAGGCGTTTGTTGATGCCCCAATCCCAATAATTGGTATTAGAGCTTCAGGTTGCCGAGTCCCTTGGTTAAGATGACAGGTCACAGTCTTTTGAGGATCAAGCAGTTCGATGGAAAAATCAGTTTCAATCTTTGGAAGGTTGACATGTATGATGTCCTTATTCAAGAACGTTTGTAGTTAGCCGTTAAGAAGAAAGAAAGGCCATTCGATGTGAAGGAAGATGTTTGGGAAGATATTCGTAAAAGAGCCATAAGTCTGATCCGACTATCGTTGGTGGACGAGGTCAAGTGCAGATTTTTTGAAGAAACTGATGCGGCGAGTTTATGGAAAAAATTCATAGCTAACTACTCTGATTCTTCGTTATTAGATCGGATGCATTGGAAGAGAAAGTTGTTCTGTTTATCTACAAAGGAAGGTACCAATCTCCAAGATCACATTACTGTGTTCAATAAGATATTATCTGAACTTAAGGCGATTAACGCGGTTGTGTGTGAGGAAGATAAAGCTTTCAACCTGGTATATTCACTGCAGGATTCGTACGAGATTTTGATAACTACCATGCTACACGGCAGATCTGCCAAGGAGAGTATTTCGGTAGATGGTGTAATCAAAGCATTGAAGGAGGATCAACTTAGGAAGGAGACCCATAAATCATCATCGTCTATTCCTACAAGTTGTCTAGCAGTGGATGGTCCTTCGGAGGGAAGACAAAGTGCTTTGCAAAAAGATTCGATCTGTTGTCGTTATTGCAAGAGGCCAGGGCATATCAAGAAAGATTATTGGAAGTTGCAAATCAGAAGAGTGCAAAGAACGGGAGTTCAGTTGCTAATGTGGTTAGTTTCTTTGATTTAGGTAATTCGTGTCTTCTTGTTTCAAATTCTTTAGAAGTGGATTCTAGTTAGCTTCTTGACTCAAGGAGTTCTTTCCATATTTGCTCCGAGAGCGAGTTGTTTTCTACTTATAAGTCTACTACAGGGTGTTGTGTGACAACGGAAACTTGAGAGATTTGTGAAGTAGTATGTGAGGGGACAGTCTAGTTGAAGATGATATTTTGCATGTTCCTCAGTTGAAATAGAATCTGATTTTCTTGGGAACTCTTAATGTACAGGTTGTAGGTACACGCTCGAGGTGGAGTTCTGTCTATCTTTCAAGGTCGTCATGAAGTGATTAGAGGTATGAGAATGGTTGGACCAAGCCAACACAATCTCTACAAGCCTTGAGGTATCCGAAAATCTTGCAGAGGGGTTGTTAGTTCTTTTCCCATTATTCCCGCAAGCTCAGCTAGTTTGCCGCAACTATAATCATCGAGGTGAGACCACAAAGTTCGAATATCGTCAAGAGGTGGAGAAAGCATAAGGGTAGGTGGAGTTCGTACGGAGTTTGGCAACTTCATGAGTACATCTACGGAAGTGTGTCTTTGAAGGGCTACACTGGATCAGGTGAGATTGGGTAGAGATCAGTTCAACTAGAAGAAGAAGCTATTGTTTTATGTTTTTTTTGCAAGTGGAATTCATTAAAGTTTGGAGATGAATAACATATCATGTGATAGCACTCGTATGCAATCAAAGGTGGAGTTTGTTATGAATGTGTCTTGAATACTCTTGGTTCAGATTAGAAGAAGGTAAGATGAAGCACGGAGGTTTAAGCATCCAAGAGAGTAGAAGAAAATAGAGCAGCAATAGTGTAGGCATAGTTGTGGTAGACTGTCCCAAGTTGCGGTCGACCGCACCCCCGACCGCACACCCGATGCAGTTGCACTGGGTTTATCCGAGAGGAGGACAGTCGACCGGTCTTGTTGGACGGTCGACCGGTCTTGTTGGACGGTCGACCGACCGCAGCGCTATGTTCGTTTTGGGCCTCGATTTGTTAGGTCGTTTCAGCCCAATCGTCAACTTCAAGTTAGATCGGATGGTTCCTATTTAGTTACTTCTTTTCTAGGTTATATCGGAAGACTGAGAATCAAGATCGTACGAACACTATAATAATGGTAGTCACTACTCTTTAAAAATATTGTATTAGGTTTATATGTTTTGCATGCACATGTTCGATGAGAAGACGATGAAGCGATGAGAGTATTAGAAGGAAGATTGAAGAAATAGAAGAGAAACAGTTAGCTAGTAACAACAACAACAACACAGAGGTGGAAAATCGACTGTCACTCTTTTGGGTCTGAGTTTTGCTGATTGCTGTCAACTGCAATCTTGTGCAGTCGACCGCGACTCGCAGGTTGATGCGGTTTTGGGTCGGGTCTTGGGGATTTGTGTGAATCCCAACTTCATCTTCAAGTTAGATCGTACGTCTCTCAACGAATGGTTATCTCTTCAATATACATCAGATGGTTAGTGTATCAAGTGTATATAACTAGGGTTTCTTTAGTTCTTTATATAATCAGTTGTAACGGCCCCAAGAGAGATACTGATTCCATTGAGTGTCGAATAGGAGAAGAGAGTACTTCATCTAAGAGGTAAGTGATTTTTCCATTGTAAATAACAAATAGTTCCAGTTAGGCTTGAGAGAGGGTCGTGGTGAGAATTGTAATATTTTTGGATCTTCTCTAGTTGAATAACATATCGATTCTTACTCCACCGGATTAAGGAGAAAGCCCCTACCGGGACAATTCTTGTGTACTTTGTGTGATTGAAGTGATCTAGTATTTATTTGGTGCTTTGTATTGATCGTGTCGAAAACTCAACAAGATCCTCTAGAAGGAATAATTCTATAACAAGTGGTATCAAAGCATTAGTTTCGTGGGTTTGTTCGAATTTCTTGGAGAATATGGCAGATCGAAAGACAAAAATCAAACAGTTTGACAGTAAAATCAATTTCAATATATGGAAGGTGGACATGTATGATGTATTCATTCAGAATGACCTACACCTTGCCTTAGAATAGAAGAAGTCAACCAACATGAAGCATGAGAAGTGTGATGAGATTTATTTGAAGGCCTTGAGTTTAATCCGGCTGTAATTAACTGACGAAGTCAAGTGTAATATGATTGAGGAGAAAAGTGCGGCGAGTCTAAAGGCAAGACTCAAATATGACTATTCATGATCGTCGTTATTGGATCAGATGTATTGGAAGAGAAAATTGTTTTGTTTCTCAATGAAGGAAGGTACCCATCTTCAAGATCATATTCTTGAGTTCAATAAGGTAATATCTGAACTGAAGATGATTAACGCGGATGATCTTAGCGAAGAGGATAAAACTTTTAACTTGATATATTCACTACCAGATTCTTATGATCACTTGATAACTATCATGCTACATAGGAAATATGCCAAGGAGACATAGTAGCTCAGGTGATTAAGGGTTTGAAAGAAGATGAACTGAGGAAGGAGACTCATAAAAGATGTTCTATTTTTGTAGGTTGTTTGGCGGTATATGGTGATACTTCAATTGAAAGGGATATGGCACAAGGGTAAGATTCGTTGTCACCATTGTAGAAAAATTAGGCATTACAAGAAAGACTTTCACAAGTGCTGAGTTAGAAGAGTGCGATGTAAATGAACCTGGAGGGGGGGGGGGGGGTGAATAGGGTGATTGTGCGGAAATTAAAAAATTAAAATTAAGTTGCAAAGTAAATGAGAAGAGATAGAGAAAGCAAACACAGAAAGCACAAGTGACATAGTGATATAACATGGTTCGACCCCCAGGTATACGTCCACACCATCTACTTGTAGCAATTTTCCGCCAAAAGCGTTCCATCATACTCAAATCCTTGTACAATGATTCTCGAATTCAGGCCGAGAGACCTATTAAACCCACAAGACTTCTAAGATAAGCCATGTCAATCTCACCGAAGTGGAAGAAAAGAAAAACTCAAGATCTTTAATGATCCCGACTGAAGAAAACAATAAGTATCACAGACTCGGATTGATTGTTAAATTGATTAGTTCAGAAGATTTTTCTCAGAGGAATAGGTAAGGAATATACAGTGGGTTCGTACAAATATATAGACGGGAAAGTGTATTTCTCAAAAATAGAAGCGATACATTCCCAAAAAAGTAACCAGCGTGAGGTACGGTCGACCGCAAATAAGGACAGTCGACCGTTCATCTTTTAATCGAAAGTTGAAAGTTGAATGGTCGACTGTCTCATCATTTTAACAGCGATGAGCAGTCGAATGTGGTGCGGTCGACCGACAATGTGGTGCAGTCGACCACAATCTTGCTGATTGTGACGAAACCACTTTATATTCTTACCATAAACTAATCAATCAAGAATCAATCAATTGCATATAAAATCCTCACATATACAGAAAGAAAGAAGCTGATCTTGCTGGCTTTCTTGCGCACTAATCAACATGTGCACTTTTTGAATAACTTCTTCTTTTATTTGATTTTGTAATTCTTCTTTATTACTTTCCTTCTTTTGCTTGATACTCAATCTTGGTAGCTTCATATTGATTTATTTGTTCCTGAAAACTTGAACATCTCCACTGAAATTTATTAGTGTTTGTAGGAACGTTTTGTGCACACCAAACTAAGAGTCAACAATCTCTCCCTTTTGGTGTGAACAAAACATACCTTTGAATGTTTAAAAAAATACTCCCCCTTAATTCAATACTCCCCGTATCATTGTGCATCAAGCAAAAAAATTCATATGTAAAGTATAAGAAAGGTAAAAGAAAGTTTTTAAGTTTAAATCAAGCTTAAAACATTCAAGATAAATTTTAAGTAAGTTCCAGTTAAGTTTTATTTTCAGTTTTAGTTAAGTTTTAGTTAAAACATTCAAAAGATTGATTCTCCACCTTTTTGGAACACACCAAGAGGGGACTAGAAATGATAAATGATGTATAAATGAGTTATTACAGAACAAGGCCTATAACATACTCCCCCTAAATTCATGCATGGGAAATGTTAAATAGTATAACACATTTTAAAGATCAAACTAGTATGAAGAATATGCATGAGAGTAGGCAATTTTGGGAAATAAAAATGAAACTGGTCGTCTGCAAGACCGTGAAGAATTTTTAAATCCAACAAAGCAAACAGTGAGCAAACCGCTCGACCGCACGGTTGACCGCAATACCAATTGAAAGCCCAGTTGTCAACAAAATAAAAAAGAACCCGAGAGCAAACCGGTCGACCGCACGGTCGACTGCAAATCTTCTAAAAACAAGTTTGGTGACTAAACAAAAACTCGAGAGCTAACCGGTCGACTGCACACCTTTACAGGTGAATAGTCGACTGTCCAGTCGACCGAAAAACACAAATTTAAGCAGAAATATCAATAACGTTTAAATCACCCTTTAAAAAATGAAATTGTTTTTCATCTAAAGGTTTAGTAAAAATATCAGCAAGTTGAGAATCATTGGAGACATACTCAAGAATAATATCCCCCTTTTGAAAATGATCTTTAATCAAGTGGTACCGAATGTCTATGTATTTTGTATGACTATGTTGATCTGAATTTTAAGTCATATGAAAAGTGCTAGTATTATTGCATTTAATCGGAATGTGACCAAAGAATACCTTTTTATCTTCTAAAGTGTTTTCATCCATAATACCTGTGCACAACAAGATCCTACTGCAATGTATTCGGCTTCGGTAGTGGAGAGAGTTACAGAATTCTGTTTCTTGGATGCCCATGAGACAAGGCAGTTCCCCCAGGAAGTGACATGTGCCGCTAGTGCTTTTTCTATCAGTTAAGCTTCCGGCATAGTCTGCATCAGAGTACCCTACAAGAGAAAAGTTTATATTTTTCGGGTACCAAAGTCCAGTATTGGGTGTGCCTTTAAGATATCGAATGATACGGTTAACGACAACCAAATGCGATTCTTTGGAACACGATTGAAAAAGCGCACATAAACAGACATTAAACATGATATCTGGACGGGATGCAGTGATATAAAGCAGACTACCAATCATACCACGATAAGTAGAAATATCAACATTATTACCAGATTCGTCCTTTGAAAGCTTAGTGGTAGTTGTCATAGGTGTTTTGTAAGCATTGGAATTCTCAAGACCAAACTTTTTGACTAGTTCTTTTGCATATTTGAATTGATTTATGAAGATGCCATCCTTTCGTTGTTGTATTTGAAGCCCAAGAAAGTAGGTTAGTTCTCCCATCATACTCATTTCAAATTCATCCTACATTTTCATTGTAACACCCTAGATTTTTAAAATTATGTTTTTGAGGTTAATAAATGAATTAAAATGATTTTTTTGGTGATTTAATAAATATTTTTCTGAAAATTATCTTTTCACACGTGCAAATATTTTCTTGGGAAGTTCAAAGTCAGAAATTATTTTGGAGAAACCTAATATTTATTAGTAGGTATTATTTATGAATTTTCTATATTTTCTGATATTTATTTGACATATTTGTAAATATTACAAAAAGATGGGCTTTTGTGCAAAATTACCACTTGGAGTAAAAACTCCAGAATTTCAGTTTTCTGGGCTGAGCGTGATGGTTAACCAACTCAGATATAAAGATTTTACTTTTTATTCTAATAGATTTGGTTTATTTCACAATTTGTTAAAGAATGGTCGTTTTGCAAAATTGCCACTTAGTGGCAAAAATTATAAAATTCGTTTTTTTGGGTTTGAAACTAGTGCCGGCCAGATCTAGAGAGTTACTTTGATTTTAAATCTAAATTTATTTGGTTAATCTAATTTTCTAGTATAAAGATTTATTATGTAAAGATATATTCTAAAGGGATAATTTGCAAAATCTTCTCAAAAACCCTAATACCCAGATTTCGGCTATTAAAAAGAGAGTAGTAGCTATCCCCCTCATCTGCATTACAAAAGTATATTTTTATTATTGGTTTTCTTGGAGTTTCGAAGTGAGGATCTTTGATTTTTGTGAAAGGAAGGATTTTTCTTAATTCTTTATTATCTTTGATTGATTCTTCAATAAGGTGAGTGACATATGTTTGTTTTCTTATTGTTCTATGCATGTTGTATGTGATGATTTTTCTATTAGAATGCATGCTAGATGGTAGTATGATGATATAATGAATATATTGATGGATGGATGATTAAAAGTGAAATTTTTATGAATGTTATGAATAGAATCTCTATATATATGATTTAGAATGTTAAAGAACCAAATAGAAATCATGGGCATGTTGTTTCTTTGTTATTCTTGTTGTTTGATTGTATATATATTGAGCTTATATGATGGGGATGCACAAATTTGATTAAAGATGAGTATTTTACTGTTGATCATATATATTCATACTGTTTGAGAATATTGATGAGAAGAACTTGATTATTTACATGTTGTAGATGCGTATAATTATGGGCAAATTAATATAACTGGTTGTATATGTGTATAACAAGTTGCAAAGAGGTTTCTGGAATCAAAAGATCAAATCTTGAAGTGAAAAGGGGGGTTCGAAATTTCGGGTCTGATGGTGTTCATCCGAAATTGATTTTTGTGTTTTATGAAGTTCTCGAATTGGATCTTGAGTTATTTTGTACTGAGATTGATTGGAACAATATACTACTTATATACGATGATTTTCTTGAAGTTTCTGATGCTTAAACACACACACACACACACACACACACACACACACACACACACACACACATATATATATTCATGTCCACTGATAATGAAGAATTTGTCAAAATTTGCTCTTTATGAACTTCTTGATATTTTGATGTGTTTTATGAACTCCAGTATGTTAGACAAGTTTTATTTGATCATCTCAAAAATTTTATTTTACAAATTTATACTTTTAAAGAATTAAAACTAAGTATCGATGGAAAAGTGCACGAATTTTAAAGTGGTCTGAGTATCAGCTGTTGGTCGACTGCCCCATTTTGAACTGTGGGTGACGGTCGACTGACATTCCTTTGGATTTGGAGATTTCACATGACAGTTGACCGCTGTCTTTTTGAATTAACATGTCGGTCGACCGTCAGCTGTTTGGCTGAGTGTTTTGTTGAGCTTTTCGTTGTTTTTCTTGAACGGTGATTTCTTCACACTTATGGATTTTTGATCAACTGTTTTAGATGAAGTTTTTGCTACAGATTACTATAAATTACAGAGAGTTACATCTTGATTATAATAGAGTTTAACTTGCATTTATATGACTTTATAAAGTGAAATATATACGGTTTTCGAAGGAATTGATGTTTTGTGATTTTTCTACGACTTCAAAATATGAAACTCAGTTTTTTAGTGGATTTAATATTTTATTTCAGTTCTGAAAATTTGTGAGTATATGGGATGAATTTGGGTTTTCGAGTTTTCTTAACATAAACATTTTGATGATGGAATTAAGAGTTTTATTGAAGGATTTTGTGTTGATATTCGAATTGTGAGTCTCTCGGAGTTGAGTGGGATTTCTGTAAACCAGGAGATGAGATTTTATGGATTTTGACCAGTTGGTTCTTGGGGTTGTTTTGTGGAATTAAGTTCGGCAGGGTACACTAATTCTAGAGAGGGGAAAATTTGTGTTTTAATAATAACCAACCTAACAACAAGCACTAGTGTAGATCTAAGAGAACTTGGAAAATGTAAGTATATGCTCTAGGGGTTGGTCCAACGGATGCGTTCCGGGACTGTGTGTTATTGTGTCCTGAGAGGACAGTTGGTATGTTCGCGTGTCGAGGATCGGTAGGCCTATTCATGGAACATACGGTGCATTCACATGTCGACGGTTGGTAGGCCTATTCACGGGATGTACTGTGTATCTGCACATCGAGGGTCAGCAGGCCTATTCGTAGGGTACACGGCAGGGAGGTGATTCTCCGGTTTTGAGCTATGCTTACAAAATGCTTGCGCGTTGAAGGTTGTCAGGCCTATTCATGGAGTAATCTAGATCTTATTTTTGTCACCGTAGTAGGATTAGTTGCATAACGAGGGATTTAACTCTATAAAGTGGAGAACGATAAGGGCTTGCACCAGACCTATGTAGTATGGAATGTATAGAATCCGACAAGTATGCATTAGAGAGTCATCATACTGCATTTGTGTTTTCTTGACTTGGTTTTATGCATGTTTGTTTTCTGTTTTCCTACACTTGACACATAGCTTAGTTTCACTTGATGTTTTCATACTTTTATTGTTATTTCATATTCCATTCGTTACTACTGTTGGCATGTGCTAATTATGACTTTATTTTTTATGTTTTATTTATGTTGCATTTCTTTTGATGTCACTCACACCGTTATGGCTGACTCCGTAGTTTTGGGGATTAGGGTTATCTCTAGCCTCATATTTTACAGGTAGATACCTATAGTTTGGAATTTGGATGCACGTGGTAGAATGATAATATGGTATGCAATTTTGTAAAAGAATGTGTTGTAAAAGAAAGAAATTGTAATTCAAGGTGTTTAATTTTCCGCTATGCTTTGTAAAGAATTGGTGTAATTGTAACATCCTGAATTTTTATATAATTAAATATAAATTTTGCATTTGTTTTCACGTGTTTCGCACATGCAAATTAATGTGTGCATTTGGCCTTGAAATTATTTTAATGTCATGAAAAAATATTTCATTTCTCTTTTGAAAGCCTTTTATTATTTATTATAGGATCCTAGGCCTAACAACTTAATTCTAGCCCACCCAAAATAAATTAAATTAATTAATTAAAAGCCATTAGAATTAGCCCACCTAGCAAGCCCACTAGTTAATTCATTTATTAATTAAAACAACTTGTATGGTAGACTTGTCATGTAACAAATTAGTGTAACAAACTAATGAACAAATAATTGTCAGTGTGCATTTGGGGGCACGCGCATTGCACATGCACGTGCAATTGAATGAGAGGAGTAGGTTGGCCATTCATGGAGAGTAGAGAGAGTGGGTGGTGGTTGCATGCTAGTGAGTGGTTCTTCTAACTCCCAAATGCATCTTAGCCCTTCATCCAAACATATCTCAACCCTTCATTTGTTCATGAATTGTGTATAAATAGCCCCCTTTGTCATTCATTATCATTTGCACTTAGAATTTTTTAAAGAGAAAGGGAAGAGATTGTGTGAGAAAAGATTGAGTGTGTGAGAAAGCGAAAGAAATTGTGTGTGAAAAAGAGTGAGAGCGTGTGTTCATTTTCATTGGAGGCCGGCATTGTACAAGGAGGAGGAGTCTCAGATTTTGCACACTTTGGAGGAGAAGGCTCGCGGCTAGGATCAAGGAGAAGGGAAGCCAATCGTGCTTTCAAGGAGTTTTCTTTAAGAACTCTAAATTCGTTCTTCAAAGAGGTGGGCGATTTCTTTACTTTTAATCTAGATATCATGCTAGTATGTTAAAATTATGAATATACTAGAGAAAATAGTAAAAATGTGCCATGTGATTTCTTAAAAAGACTACTAGGGAAAAAGAGAAAATCTTGATGGTTAATATACGAAAATTCGTAGAATAAATTTGAGATTAGTGAATTTATCATTGTGATATATCAATATTTCATGCTAGAATATCTATTTTAATGAACTATGCTAATTTGATAATTTTTCTTAGTGGATGACTTAATTGTTGATTGAGATGAATGAATATTGATATGTGTTAGTTGCTAAATAGCTTAGTTGTTATTTCAATTATGTGGTGATGATGTGATAAGAGAAGAAATAGTCTCACTAGTATATGTTTTATGAGTATAAGGAAATTTTTATGAGAGATAACATTTTATTTTAGAAATTGATAATATAATTTCCTTAATACAAGATGGAAGGAAGATTTCATTATGTTGTGAAAGATAAGAATTTTGTGAATATAAATACATGTACTATACTGTAATTTTGAAAGAAAATAGTCTGGAAAAGAATTAGATTTTGAATGGTATAAATTTAGTTGGAAATCGTAATTGTTAAAGAAAGGGTTACAAACAGACTAGAAGAATAAGGGAATTTTAACTCAGAATTATAACATAGAATGGGTTTGGGAGTATTGGCTTTCGGTGTAAGGATAGAGTGCTGTGAACAGTGTAGGAGGTCCTGGGTTCGAGTCTTGAAGAGTCTCTATTTTTGTTAAATTTTGGTTTTTCTCAAAATACAGTACAGTATATACATAAAGTAATTAAGCAAAATCATATCACCAGTCGTTGTTAGGCTTTCTGGTCTTCGAGTGCGCTTTGATTTGATTACTGTAGCAGGGGCGGGGGTTGTGGGTTCGAACCTAGCCTGGCCTTTTAATATAATTTTGAATTTTTTGGTATTTAAGAGTTTTTAAAGTGCATAATTGGATTTTTTTTTATTATTCCTCTAAAATTATTTAGATTTTATAAAAATATTTCTACAATATTTGGACATATTTTGTGAGAATTAAAAGTCTTTCTATATTAAAATAATGGGATGAAGAACTTGATAATTTTTCTTAAACTATGACTTTGTATAATTAAAGAAAGGAAAATTTTTGAATGTAAAGAATTTGTGTAGAGATCAAATATTGAGATTTTCGACATGAAAGATTGGAGTAAGTCAATAAATGAAATTTGGTGTTTTAATATATGCAAATGTGCATGGAAAATGAAATAAAAAAATCATGATGGATTATGGAATTTGTGAGTATAAACACTCAATTTTTGGTGAACATGAAAAGAGGTTAAAATCTAGAGTCTATCTAAGTCCTTACACCGGTGTGAATAAATTTTTGAAGATAAATGTTGTAGAAAAAGACCAAGAATGGGTCGTTGTTATCAACTGATATTTAAGACCGGTGTAGAGGTAATGCTAACTCTGTGGTGTTAATTTATTCATGGTTCAAATACCTAAGGACAACACTATAGTAAAGTTGTGATAAAGTAGGAGAAAAACACAAGTATGAGGGCCTCGAATTCACGGTGTGAGAGTTTTCACAGGCTGTCTACATGATGCGTCGTGTCATGACGTGAATTCATCTTCGAAATTATCGGGATCATGGCGACGCTGGTGGGGTGCTTGGTGACTACGTAGTGCCATTGTCCCTTGATGGAGGCAAATTGTCCATAGGCTGTCTACATGATGTGTCATGTCATGACTTGGTATTTTCTTTCAGGCTGTCTGAACATGGGCTTGCAACTCATAGAAAATCTAGGAACGTACCGTAGTTACCGTAGTAGTTAAACTCATAACGAGGGATTCAACCCTACAAGATGAAGTATGGTTAAGGGCTTGCCCTCGGATCTATGTAGAATGGGATGCATAGGTTCGAACAAGTGTGCATTATTTTCATGAAATATAAATAACTGCATTAAGGCTAAGTACACTAGCACACACGACATCAATATGATAGTCCCCCCTTAGCTTTGTTTGTGATCAAGTTTTTGCTTTCCAAGTAAGAGAAATTAATGTATTATATCCTAGCGTCAGTTGTATACAACTGACGTGCCCACAGTTTCTATGCAGAATAAAATGAATGAAAGGACTAAAGAAGGAATGCTGCTTAAAGAAATGTTTCAACTGTTATTTTAATTATGTGTTATGTTGTTTTTTGCTTCCGCTACGTTGATGTAAACATTGTTGTATAAAAAATTTAAATTTCTTGTAAAATAGTACGAAGTGAAGTGTAAAGATCATGTGGAACTTTGAATTCAGGATTATTTGGAATTCGGGGTGTTACAGTAATGAAAGTGAAAATTTTTATCTGTGTTTGTCTATGTTTACTATTACATTGAGGTAGATGTTGGAAATTGTGCCACGTATTTCTGAGATATTATATTAGAAATTCGGGGTGCTACATGCTTAGAGAATTCCTTATGGAGATTTTCATTAATAGAACCAAATATAATATCATCAACATAAATTTGAACGATTAAAATATCTTTAGAAACATGTTTTATAAATAGTGTAGCGTCTACTTTTCCTATAGAGAAATCTATGTGAATTAGAAACGAACTTAGTCATTCATACCAAGCATGAGGAGCTTGCTTCAAACTATACAAAGCTTTATCAAGACGGAATACATGATTTGGGTGTGTGGGGTCAGTGAACCCAGGTGGTTGTGCAACATACACTTCTTCCGAAATAAAACCATTTAGAAAAGCACTTTCGACATCCATTTGAAAAAGAGTGAAATCCATGTAAGAAGCAAAAGCAAGTAAAATACGAATGACTTTAAGTCTTGCAACAAGTGCAAAAGTTTCATCAAAATCAACACCTTCTTGTTGGTTATAATCTTGTGCGACAAGACGGGCCTTATTTATGATAATAGTACCTGATTCATCTAACTCGTTCCTAAACACCCACTTAGTTCAAAGTACATTTTTATTATGAGGTCTAGGAAAAAGTCTCCATACTTGATACCTTTCAAATTGATTTAAGTTCTTCTTGCATGGTAATGATCCAGTCGTTGTCTTGCAAGGCCTCCTTAATATTTTTGGGTTCAAGTATGGATACGAATGCATAAACACATAAAATTTTGCGCTTGAGTTCGAGTAGTTACCCCCTTTGTCATATCACTTCGGAAAAGATTTGGTGGATGGCTAGACATGATTTTCCAAGCAAGAAGCTTGTCGATGGTGGAAGATGGAAGTTGTACTTGTGGAGGAGGGTGTTCAGCTTCCATGGCATCAATTTGTTGTGTATACATGTCGTCTATCAAGGAGTTGTTGCCACTTTGATTAATAGATGTGTTTTCATCTTGATGTGGTACGTTGTTTTGACATTTTATATTTGGTCCCTTTTCAACATGTACTTGTTTCTTTTCAACATGAATACCTGTCTCATCATCATCAACAACATGCAATATTTCTTTTGAAAAGGGAATAGTTTCATTAAATATAATATCAATGGATTCTTGAATTGTGCATCTTCTTTTATTAAATACACGATATGTCTTGCTACTTAGGGAATATCCTAAGAATATGCCTTCGTCACTTTTACGATCAAATTTATCAAAGTTATCTAGAGTATTTAGAATAAACACTTTACACCCAAATAAACGAAAATAACTTAAGTTTGGAATTTTTCCATAACATAGTTCAAATGGCGTTTTCTCAAGATATTTCCTGATGATTAATTGGTTAATAGTATAACATGCTGTGTTGACATCTTCAGCCTAAAACGACTTTGGTAAATCATTTTCACTAAGCATAGTTCGGGCTATTTCTTGAAGAGATCAATTTTTCCTTTCAACAACCTCATTTTGTTGGGAAGTGCGAGGACAAGCGAACTCATGTTTTATTTCTTTTTTGTCACAAAATGATGTAAAGATCATTTTGAAATTTCCCACCATGATCACTACGAATAGTTACAGTGGTGAGGCTTTTCTCATTTTCTACTCTACAACAGAAATTTTGAAAAAAACATATGATGTGTCATCCTTTTGTGATAAAAAGGCCACCCAAGTAAATCTTCTATAGTCATCTTCAATTACAAAAGTATATCATGCGCCTCCATTACTATGTGTTCGTGATGGTCCAAACAGATCCACGTGCAAGAGTTCAAGAGGTCTAAAGGTTGATACCATTTTCTTGGACTTATGAGAACTTTTAGTTTGCTTACCGAACTGACATGAGTCACAAGGTTTATCTTTCTCAAATTTAATTTTGGGAATCCCCCTTACAAGCTCCTTGGTGACAAGTTTGTTTGATTTTCCATGGTGGTGTGTCCAAGTCGCCGATGCCATAGCCAGCCATCCTTGTTTCTAGCAACAAAGCATCTCACATTTTCCTGTGCTAATTCATTGTAATTTATAACATATACATTATTGCATCTGTCAGCGAGAAGTAAATATGACTTATTGCTATCTAGTACAGTGCATACATTTTTATCAAAAGTAACAATATAACCTTTATCATTTTTCATTTCCGCTTTATTAACTATGTGAAGCCGGTTGCTCTATATCTTGATAGTGTAGCTTTCCCCGCGTACTACTAAAAAAGGAGCGGGGGAGGCGTAGAGCCCTCACAGCCTTGGCACAACGACACAATTATCAGGGGCGCGCTCTACCACTGAGCTAATAGACCTTCGTGCGGGCCTCCCAGTGGGAGGCCCATTATGCCAAAAGCAGTTTTGTGTCAACCCATGCATTATGCTGATCAAAGATGAGACTTAAGTTATGAGTTTTCCTGCTCTCGTTGTTACTTCCCGCGTATGGGAAGCCCGAGCTAATCCGTATGATGAGTAGTAGCTGTTGGAGTACCAATCCCGGCTAAGGAGTTAACTGAAGTAAATTATGTTTCAAATCTCTTACCAATCGAACATCCTCAATGAAGCATGAAGAACCAAAATTTATTTAACATTTACCAATGGTTTGGCCAGTGCTATTATCTCCAAAGATGATGTCCTTCCCTATTTCCCTTGATAGTGATGCAAAGTATCTGTTATCACCTGTCATATGGTTTGGGCATCCACTATCAAGGTACCACCGATCTTTAGTCTTGATATATTGAGGTACCTACATCAAGATTAGTAGGTTTAATTTTGGGTGCCCAAGTTTGTTTTGAACTTGCATTTACATTCTTTCTTGCCCAAACAAAATTAGTATTCCTTTTTGAAGAACAATTATAAGAAATATGCCCTAATCTACAGCAGTAATGACATGTGATACGATTATGCCTTGGGTCATGCACACTTGCATAGTTTTGTGTTGATTTGTGATTATGTTGGTGACTATGCATATGTGTATGACATGATGACTTAGATTTTTGATGGTGTATTGACTCTTCATATTTTATGTTGGTAACAGGCACTTCATATTTTTCAACAATTTTCTCAAACTCAATTACTCTTTTACAAAGACTTTTCCTTGTCATTTCATCGTCTTTTGTGTTCCAACGAAGAGTTTCTAGGGTAGCATCAAGTATTCTATTTTGTTCAAGAGCTTCATTACAACCTCCCATTACCTCATCAAATTTTCTTTTGCATTCATTTAAATCATCATTGAGTTTAGCAATATAAACAGATTTCTCATGAATTTCTCTTAGGTTTTCATCATGTGTTGCTAAGGATTCTTGAATTTGTTGGTTTAAATACTCATTTTTCATGGTCTTTTCTAAATGACAAATTTTTCCATAATCAAAGATTTTTTATTTTTCAGTTTTTGATTTTTAGCGATGCAAGAGTCATGTGATTCATTAGAAATTTGTTTATATTGTCTTAATTCACGACTCAATTTCTTAGCATAATCTTTTAATCCATTACACATGTCAACTAAATCATCGTAAGTGGGTTCTTAGATTACCTCTTCTTGAGATGATGATTGCACTTCACCATTTCCAAGAGCCATGAAACCAACATTGTTTTGATCTTGGTCTTCCTCACTGGAATCTGAGTCTAGCCATATTGCCTTCAATGCCATATTTCTCAATCCTAGATTGGGGTGGTAGTAGTCCTTGTTTCTGTCCTGTGAGAATGGATAGTTTGCACGAATGTGTCCAGGCTTCTTGCATTTGTAGCATACGTCGTCTTTGTCCTTCTCTCTTTCTACCTGCCATATTTTTTATGTCTAAGATGCTTACGAAGTTGCTTAGTCAACAATGCTATGTCTTCATCTGACTCTTTCCGATTTGACTCTGTTTTTGAAGGTTGAGATTTTTCTGCTTTCAACGCGATGGTCTTTTTTTCTATTTTAGGCTCGATCCCGATGTTCTGTCTGTATCTTTTAATTTCGTTCATCTTCATCTCATATTTCTTCAGTTTTCCTTGGAAGGTGTAGTAGTCGAACCCTTTTTCCTCAAGAGTCTCCCTCATTGCGGCAGCCTTTACGTCCCATTCTGGTGTGAGACAGCTAATGAGTTTTCCGACCTTTCAGTCATTATCCAACCCCTTACCTAAGCTCTCATTCTCGTGTGCGATAATGTCGAAACGGGCGAGCATTTGATCTATGTTCCCTCCTAGCAACATACCAAAAACATCAAACTTATAAAAACATAAGTTAACTTTTGTTTTTACCTCAGACACAGTTTCCTCATGCCGTTTTAGCATGTTGTTCCAAATTTCGTATGCCGTCTTGCAATTTCACCCACGTCTCATCAACTCTTCATTGTTTAAGCTTGCATAAAGAGCTTTCATAGCTTTGGAGTTTGCGGTTTTTAGGGGTAGTTCGGTTTTTGTGAAAGTCCTCTTTCCATCGCTGACAGGGATATCTGTTTTTTTAAGCAAATGTTCCATACTTCTTCTCCAAGCATCTGCAAGAAATGAGACATAAGAACCTTCCAAACATCATAGCATTTTCATCAAAGTATGGTGAATGTGTTAGACTTGTCCCATTGGAGATAAATGGCTCTGATGACTACAAGTTTTCGGGAGGAGGAATTTCGGCCATTGGACCTTTTTCTTAAGCTTTTAAGCTCTTAATGAGTATCTCGCTTTGATACCACTGTAAATCACCCTGGGGGGTGAATAGGGTGATTGTGCGGAAATTAAAAAATTAAAATTAAGTTGCAAAGTAAATGAAAGGAGATAGAGAAAGCAAACACAGCAAGCACAAGTGACACAGCGATATAACGTGGTTGGACCCCCAGGTCTACGTCCACACCACCTACTTGTAGTAATTCTCCGCCACAAACGTTCCATTATACTCAAACCCTTGTACAGTGATTCTCGGTTTCAGGCCGAGAGACTTATTACACCCACATGACTACTACGATAAGCCCCGTCAATCTCACCGAAGTGGAAGAAAATAAAAACTCAAGATCTTTAATGATCCTGACTGAAGAAAACAAATAAGTATCACACACTCGGATTGATTGTTGAATTGATTAGTTCAGAAGATTTTTTTCAGAGGAATATGTGAGGAATATGCAGTGGTTTCATCCAAATATATAGACGGGGAAGTGTATCTCTCAAAAATAGAAGCGATACATTCCAAAAAAAGTAATCCACGTGAGGTACGATCGACCGCAAATAAGGACAGTCGACCATTCATCTTTTAATCGAAAGTCGAAAGATGAATGGTCAGCTGTCTGATCATTTAACAGCAATGAGCGGTCGACTATGGTGCGGTCGACCAACAATGTGGTACGGTCGACCACAATTGTGCTGATTGTGACGAAACCACATTATATTCTTACCATAAACTAATCAATCAAGAATCAATCAATTACATATAAAATTCTCACATATACGGAAAGAAAGAAGCGGATCTTGCTGGCTTTCTTGGGTACTAATCAACATGTGCTCTTTTTGAATAACTTCTTCTTTTGTTTGATTTTGCAATTCTTCTTTATTACTTTCCTTGACACTCAATCTTGGTAGCTTCATATTGATTTATTTGTTCCTGAAAATCTAAACATTTCAACTGAAACTTATTAGTGTTTGTAGGCATGTTTTTTGCACACCAAACTAAGAGTCAACATGCTACTACTGTAATACCCCGCAAAATAAAATGATTTATTTTGCATTAATAAATAATATTAAATTTGTAAAGTTGACTATTTTGACTATTTTCTTGAAATTGCAATTTTTGCACGTGCAACACACGTGCAAAGTTATGAATTTTGAATTTTTAAAATGTTATGGTTAATAATTGATTTTTCCTTATTTGTTTATGATATTTTAATTTTTAGATTTATTTAAATTAATTTGACTATTTTTACAAATTTGTCAATTTTACACGTGCAAATATTTTTGGTTCAAATATCCAATTTTATATTTTTATTAAATTCTCCTAATTATAATTGAGTCTATCCTAAATCTTGGGATTTTTCTGAATAAAGAAACTATTTTTATAAATACCTCGAAGGAGAGGGGCTTTTATGTAAAAAGCCGTTTTGATCTTAAATAAATAATGGGAATTCGTTTTTACTGATTTTTGGGCTTTTCATGGTCATCATTGAAATTAAAAATATATTTAAACTTTATTTAGAGTCGATTTGGTAAAGATTTAAACATATATGGTGTTTTTGCAAATATGGAATTTATGTTGGATCTGGTGCAAATGTTTTCTTGGAAGGTAAAAGTCAGATATTTTAATTGGAAAACCTAATATTTATTAGTAGACATTATTACTGAATTTTCTTGATTTTTATGAATATTTTATGATGTATTTGCAAATATTACAAAAGTGAGGGCTTTTGTGCAAAATCGCCACCCTGAGTTGTAAATCCGAATTTTTCTTATTTACTGGGCTGTACTGGATTGATGGAAAACTTAGTGATAAAAAGATTTGATTTGGTTTTGATTTAGTTAACCTATTTTAACTAAGAAAGGGGTTATATATGTAAAGTTATATTTTGGAAAGATTCTTTCGCAAAAGTGTTTCAAAACCCTATTCCTTTCAATCCCGGCCTGTATAAAAGAGGGTGTGAAACCGTCATTCGCTGCACAACACAAGTTTTATTATATTTTTATTTTCTTGGTGATTGAAGAGGAGATCTTTGATTCTTTACAAAGAGGGGATTCTACATTTTGCTTCGTGATATTCGCTTGATCTCTCCAACTATGTGAGTAACATTGTTTTGTTTTATTTTGTTTTTTGTATGTTGTAGGTGAGTAGATATAATTGTTTGGTTGTTTTGTTTGTTCTCCTTGATTTGTGTATGTCATATGAGAATGATATGAATGTTTAGATTGAATTGGATGTTGAATATGGATATGTATGGATGGTTAAAAAATTGGATCTTTGAGAAGAACCCTAGATATTTGAATGAGAATGATTTTAGATCTTTTTGAGAACCTAATATAAATTATTAGTAGGCTAAAAATATTGGATTTTTGTTGCGAACAGTCGACTGGTGACTAATAGCAGTCGACTGCTACTGCTTAGAATATATTTTCTTAAAAAGTTGGATTATTGTTGATTTGATTGAGTTTAATAGATGTCATGCATTAATTAAATTAAAGATGAAATTTTTGGGACTATTGGTGAGTTGGATAAAAACAACTTGGCCATGTTGAGGATAAATTTAGTTTGTTTATGAATCAACTATAGAAAATAGTTGAGATTGAGTTGAGGAATTTTGTGAATGATTAATGGTTTAGGGGACCATGTTTTGAGGATTTGAGTTATGAGGATTTAAATTGGAGATTTTTGTAAAAGATGTTGTTTGAATTTGGATTTCTCAAATGCTAAGTTTAAATCTAATTATTTTGGTATTAACAAGATTTGGAAAATAAAAGAAGTTATTTTGATATATGAATGATTCCTAAAAACCCTAGTTTTGACATATGCACAACCTAAAATCTTCAGACTGTAGGCCGACAGTCGACTGATACGACCTTTCAGTCGATGATACGACCCAGCTGCTATGATCTTTAGTTTCCTTGAAATTGGGTTCTGGACAGTCGACTGACAACTTCTACAGTCGACTGGTACCACTCAGATCACTTTTAAAGTTTCTGTAGTTTTCTCTCTGAGCAGTCGACCTATACCTTTTTCAGTCGACTGCTGTACTTAGAATGGTTTCTTAGAGATTACTAGAACTTCTCTCTGGTAAGTCGACCTATGACTTTTCAAGTCGACTTACAACACTTAGAATATTTTCTTAAAGAAATATTGGTATTTTCTCTGGACAGTCGACCTATAACTCTTTTTCAGTCGACTCATAATACTTAGATTTATTTTCCCAAAGCCACTATATTTCCTCTCTGGACAGTCGACTTACCCTTTTCTACAGTCGACTTGTACTGATGTATTCTTATAATTTTGAATGTTCTTTCAAATGATTTATTCTCTAAATGTTCTAAGAAATAACTTATTATTTTATACCCTATCTTCTATTGAACATATGTTTTCAAGATGTTAAGTTGAGTAGTTTAAGATGTAAGATAGGTTGAGATATTTGAGTTTGAGTTTCTAGAGGGTGTGTGTGATCCTAGTATACCGGTGGTTGAGTTCATTATGTTTAGGCCTGTTGAGGCATTTTTGTTGTTCAGTTGTTGAGTTAAGTCCGGTGGGGTACACCAACTTTAGGAGATTCGTTGAGTAATTAAATAACCTAAAAATGATAAGGACAGGCACTAGTGGTGATATGATGAACGGGAACATGGGTTATGGAGCTCAGTATGGCTTTCGGTGTGGGATTGATCTCCGAAATTATCCAGGTAAATTACCTGTGGTGTGGGATTTATCTCCGGAATTATTGGGGTCGAGGCGACGCACATATGGTATTCATGTGATGAGGGTCATTTCTGCGGTGCAAGATAATCCCCGGAATTATCTAGGTAAATTACCTGTGGTGTGGGATTTATCTCCAGAATTATCGGGACATGGGCTAATACTCACAGTTTATCTTTATCTCGTAGTAGTCATCGTGTTAGGATTAGTTGCATAGCGGGAATTGAATCCTATAATGTGGTGATATTAAGGGCTTGCACCGGACCTATGTAGAATGGGATGCATAGACTCCGACAAGTACGCATTAGAGAGTCAGCATATAGAATTGTGTTTTCATGACTTGGTTTTATGCATGTGGTTTCCTGTTTTCTACACTTGATACTTAGTCTAGTTTCACTTGTTGTTTACGTGTTTCCTTGCTACGTTATATTTTATGTATTCTTGTTTATTACATGTTGTTTAAGAATCCATGCTTAATGTTCATTTATGTTGTTTGCTTTTATGTCACTCACACCATTTATGGCTGACCCCTTTAGTTTGGGGGTTAGGGATCATCTCTAGCCTCATGTGTTACAGGTTATTGCTTAGAGTTTGGAGGTTTGGATGCTTGAGATAGTTTTGAGATAAACTGATGTAATAGAGCTTTATGTAAAATTTTGTAAAGAAAAGTGTTGTAAAAAAAAAAAAGAAATTCGCAATTCAAGGTGTTTTGTATTCCGCTGTGCTTTGTAAACAATTAATGTAATAAAAAGTTTTAATTTTCCCTGTATTTGGTTTCTATGTTTACGATTACATTGAAGTTGATGCTGGGAATTGTGCCACGTATTTCTAAGACATTATATTGGAAATTCGGGGCGTTACAACTGCAGGAGGTGCTCAAGCCAACATAGCCACCACTATTGATTCAGGTAAATTCTGGTGATTTTGAACTATATCGTCTTGTTTTAAGTTCTTCAGATGTGATTCGAGTTGGCATCTTGATTCGATGAGTTCTTCTCATATTTGTTCCGAGAGAAAGATGTTTTCTACTTACAAATGTACAACATGCTGCAATGTAATAACGACGATTGAGAAGATTTATGAAGTAGTTGGTGAGGGAACAGTGAAATTAGATATGCCAGATGGTAAAGGGTTCACACTAGAAGATGTCATGCATATTTCTTTGATGAAACAAAATTTGATATCCTTGAGGACTCTTGGTTCTCGGGGCCGCTGGTACACAGCTTGAGGTGAAGTGTTGACAGTTTGGAAAAGTCGTCATAAGGTGATGAAGGGTAAGAGAGGGATTGAGCAGTTTGAGCAGGGTCAGCACAACCTCTACCAGCTTTGTGAGAACAGAAAAACTCGGCCGAGTGTTTGGAAGTCTATTGTTCTTAAAGCATCATCTAGTAAGTTGTCACTACAATACCGAAGCTAGAATGCAACGTTTGAATACCGTTGGAAGGTGGAGAGAGCCTTGGGTAGGCGGAGTTTGTATGAAGGGTGACACCCCCATGATAACATCTACTAGGGTGTGCCATTGAAGAGGGCATACAATTGGTGGAAAATATGTGGAGGTAAATTTAGCTAGCAGAAGAAGCCATAAAATCGGGTTATTTAGAAAGCGGAGATGAAAGTGTCTAAAAGAGTTTAAATCACACATGTGTGGATTCATGAGTATACAATCCAATATGGAGATTGTTGGGTTTATATGTCTTGCATACACATGTTTGATGAGAAGACGATAAAGAAATGAGAGGATCATAGCAAAGATTGAAGAAGTAGAAGAGAAATAGTTAGCTAGTAACAGCAGCAACAGAGAGGTGGACATTCGACTGTCACCTTTTCGGGTCTGAGTCTTGGTGATTGTGGTTGACTGCAATCTTGTGTAGTCGACCACACCTCGCAGGCTGATGCAATTTTGGGTTAAATTTTAGGGATTTGTTTGAACCCCAACTTCGTCTTAAAGTTAGATTGTACGATTCTTAACATATGGTTATATCTTCACTATACATCGGATAATTAGTGTATCAAGTGTATCAAACTAGGGTTTCTTCTCTTTATAATCAATTGTAACGGCTCCAAGAGAGATAATGATTCTATTAAGTGCCGAATAGGAGATCAGAGTACTTCATCTGAGAGGTGAGAGATTTCTCCATTGTAAACTGCAAGTAGTTCCAGTTAGGCTTGAGAGAGATTCATTGTGAGAATTGTAATATTCTTATATTTTCTCTAGTTAAATAACATCTCGGTTCTTCCTTCCCCGGATTAAGGCGAAAACTCCAACCGGGACAATTCGTGTGTGCTTTGTGTGATTGGTGTACTCTAGTACTTGCTTGGTGGATTGTATTGATCGTGTCGAAAATTCAACAAGATCCTCTAGAGGGAATAATTTTTTAACATATTGATAATTTAATTAATTGCCTACCAAATTTAAGATTTATAGCCTGATGAATGATTATTGATGCATTTATCATTGTCTTAAGTTCTTTGTGATTGCAACTGAACTAATTAAGATTACCAGATAATTAGCCAATTCCGTATATTGAGAAATATTCACTAGTTAGGGAACCACAGATAAGATTTACTTGCGACTCTTAGACTTATAAGAGTGTCTACAATCGTATGCTATATATGCATTTTATTCATATTTGAGCGACTATAATGCTGCAGTCCTATAGCATTTATATTTTAGCTTTTCTGATACAGTAGATTGATATTTTGAAAATGAATATAACAATATGCATAATATAAATGACGAAATATCATGTTTCGTCCGAAATATTTTATAATATTTTTAAAGGATCGGATGTTTTGTCCGATGATATTGTGTATTTTAAAAATTTTAAAAAAATCTCTGAGAAAAATCCCTATTTCTTTTTTTAAAACTAAAAATTTAGTTAGTTAATTAGGTGATTAATTAGTTTAATTAGATATTTAGTTAGATAAATAGGTAAATATTTAATTAAATAATTAATACTAATTCTAATTAATCCCAAAAATCTTTAAAAAATTAATCTCACCACTGGGACGAAACATCTGCCATTAGTGGGTCCCACAAATTTTAAAGAAAGATTATTAGTGGGTCCCACAAATATTTAAAAAATCATTTAAAAAATCACTGAAATTTAGACAGACGAAACATTTCGCCCGTTCTTTTTTTTCCTACAACTTTGCTATATTTTGTCATTTCTCCACTGCAGCGAAACAACGAATTGCTATTTCTATTTATTCATATTTGTATTTTTCAATTTTCACGACTGTGGATGTTCTAATAGCGCTAGCTGCCTGGCTCTGTCATTTTGATTTGAAAAGAAACATGAATTCAGGATGTCACACGTGAATCAATCAAACAGAGATTGAGCAACTAAAAGAGTCTTTAACTTTAAAAAAAAGAATTTTTGAACCAAATTGGAGAAAAAAATTTCGAGATTTTTTTAAAATGGAAGGTAATCAAAGTCTTGTGGGTCCCACCGAAAAGCCAAGTTAGCTGTTTAGTTGTAGATGTCTGTTCCAAAAACACGCTATGCGTTTGGATCGTGTTTTAAAAACAGTTTTCAGTTTTTAAAATCAAAATATATGGTAATTTTGTTTGGATACAACTTTTTCGAAAACTCATTTTAAAATTTCACACTCAAAACCTATGTTTAAATGAGTTTTTTGAAAACAGAAAAAACCTGTTTTCTGAGATAAGTTTTTTCATTTCTCAACCAACCTGCAGTATTTTTATACGTATATGTATATATGTAAACATTATGTACGTATACAGTATGTATCTATATAGTATGTATACAGCATGTGTGTATATGTATGTATATATTATTATTATGATTGTTATTATTATTATTATTATTATTATTATTATTATTATTATTATTATTATTATTATTATTATTATTATTATTATTATATCTTATTATATATATAATTATTATATTTATTATTACACTAAATTTGCCCATGGACACGTGCCTACGGCACGTCTTCAGAACGATACAACATATAAAAAGCTTTGTAAACAGTAAATCAAAAATTATGTAGCTCAAGTTTAAACAGTATGATATTAATTAGTTGTAAATAAAAGTCCATGTTTCCATAATATATATATATATATATATATATATATATATATATATATATATATATATATATATATATATATATATATATATAGACACACACACACACACACACACACATACACACACACGAGAGATAGAGAGAAATAATTAAATAAATAAAGGAGTTGTTTTTGGGGATTTGAATTTGAGTTTTCGGGAGAAACTTTTTTGGGGCGGGGGGGGGGGGGGGGGGGGGGGGGGGTTGGGGGGTTAGATCTGTGCCTTTGATTTTGGGGGGATTGAAGGAGAGCCACTTGATAGCTTTCTTTGTGTTTTATTATATAGATAATATATTATTATTATTATTATTATTATTATTATTATTATTATTTTATATATATGCTATTATTGTAATATATTATTAGTTCATATATACTATTTTATATATACTATTATTATAACTAGTATTTAGCACGTGTGATGCACGTTTTAATAAATATATAGTTTCTAAAGTAATATAATATAGCACGTGTGAGGCACGTGTTGATAAATATATATATCTTTAAAGTAATATATAAAGAGTATAATGGGAGAGTTTGAGTTGTACATGCAATGAATGTAAGCTGGTAGATTTAAAATGTATAATGAAAGAGTGGAGTTGCACGTGCGATGCACATAAGGTGATAAATTGACACTAAGGCCTTCTCCCATTATAATATTAGAGATATATTATTATTATTATTATTATATATTACTATTATATATTATTATATATATTATTATATAATATATTATTATAATAATAAATTGTTATATATATAATTATAATATATTGTTATTACACATATTTAATTATAATTATAATATATTATGACATATATATTATTATAATTATTATATATTATTATATGTATGTATATTATTAATTATGTTTATTATAATAAATTATTTTATATTATTATATATCAATATGTATGTATCAATATGTATGTATGTATATTTATACAACATGTATGTATAAGAGTATATATACTGTATATACATACAACCAAACCCATACATACATTATATATAATTGTATACAATATAGAGTATTTATGTATATACATAAATACATATACATATATATATAAATATGGATTATATATATACATATATACTGTATACAGTTTATCAAACGCTTTTTACACTTTAATTTTTAAAAAACTATTTTATGAAAAAAGTTTACCAAACAATATTCTGTTTTCAAAAATTTAAAAAAAAACAACTTTATAAATTTTTTTCAAAAACTATATTTAAAATGAATTTTCAAAACAACAACAAACCAAACGCAGTCTAAGAGTACCGATAGAATACACAGAGAATCTTCCTTTAGAATTTGTCCCATTAATATATTATTACATACATATAACAGATCTATAAATTGTAGCAATTATTTTAATGCCTGTTTTATATTAATGAGATGATAACTTATCCGTCGCTAAGTCAAAGTTTTACTTATCTTAGACCATCTTTCATTAAAAAAGAAGTTTAATATACATTGGTTTCCACAGGCCTAGTACATTCTAAAACCTCTTCTCTTTCTCTTCCTCTCGTAGTTAGCCATGTTGGATTATACGTCAAACTAAGCCAATACTTCTAAAGATACCTAATCACAATTTGTCAAACTAAGCCAATACTTTTAAAGATACCTAATCACAATTTTTGGAGCCGAGTACAATTACCCAACTGACTATCTAATATTAAATGCAAATTTACACATAAAAATATAGTTGCATTTAGTCTAGACTTTGGCTACAAAAATAACCTTCAACCTCCAAACGTGCTAGATTATATATATTATGTAGGATAATGGCTCGATTCTGGTTCAGATTGTTTTGGAGTATCTGCAGCAAAAGAAAGTTACAGCATAAGTCGACTGATAGAAGGATCAGGCGACTGTCCAGAGAATTTTCGAAGGCTAAAGATACAAGCAGCAGCAGAGGATCAGTCGACTTATCAGTCGACTGATAGAAGGAGTAACAGTCGACTGGTAAGTCGACCAGTCGACTGTCGACGGTATTTTGAACTGGATCTGGCCCAATTCGAAAAGGCCCAATAGATTCCCTATAAATACACCCGTTAGGGTTTTGTAAATTGTAACACCTAATTCGGATTTTGTAGCCGTCATCTCTTGTAAAGGCTTTGTTTGCCCATTGGAGATCATAGTAAAGAAACCCCAACCGCCCCTTGTGGATGTAGGCATCGTTTTGCCGAACCACGTAAATCTTGTGTTCTTGTGTTGTTTGGTTTTCTGTGTTTTCTCTCGCTGGTTCTCTCTTTGTATTCCGCATTAGTTCGTTTGGATTGTTGGTTTGATTCGTACTCACGCACAACAAGTGGTATCAGAGCTATTGGTTCGACCTAGAGGGAGATGGCGGGTGACACAGATACAACCAAGGATGGTGTGGGATCAAGTTCATCAAGAACAACGATTCACAACGCAAAATTTGAAGTTGAAAAATTTGATGGGACAAACAATTTCGGGATGTGGCAATGTGAGGTGTTGGATGTTCTTGTTCAACAAGAACAGGATGTTGCTTTGGAAGTTGAAAAACCTAAGGATATGTCCGAAGCAGATTGGAAGAAGTTGAATCGAGTTGCGTGTGGGACTATTCGGCTCTTTATTGAGAAGGCTCAGAAGTACGATTTGATGAGGGATACCGTTGCTGCGGTGTTGTGGAAGAAGCTCGAAGACAAATACATGAGGAAAAGTTTGGAGAATCGGCTGTATTTGAAGAAGAGACTTTTTCGCTTCACCTATACGGAAGGTATGTCTATGAATGCTCATGTTGAATCATTTAATAAATTGTTGGCTGATTTGTTAAATTTGGATGAGCAAATTAAGGATGAAGATAAAGCCCTAATTCTGTTGAATTCATTACCTGAAAGTTATGATCATTTAGCAACTACTTTATTATATGGAAAAGATACAGTGAAATATGAAGATGTTGCAAATGCTTTGTTAAATAATGAAACTAGGAGAAGGGATAAGATGGTTGATAGAGAAACTTCTGAAGCGTTGATTGTAAGGGGCAGGACTGAGACAAGATCTGAGTCCAAATCTGGGAAAAAGGGAAACAAGTCTCGTTCCAAATCGAGAGGAGTTTCGAAGGACAGGAAAATACCGGCCAAAGATGAATGTGCTTTCTGTCATGAAAGGGGGCATTGGAAGAAGGATTGTCCAAAGCTACGAAATAAGGGAAATTCGACTGCAAATGTGACTGTTGATAATTTAGAAAGTGGCGAGGATTTTTCTTTTGCACTTGCTTCTAGTCCCTCACTTTATCAAGAAGTATGGTTTCTTGATACAGCAGCCTCCTATCATATGACTTGGAAAAAGGAGTGGTTTACTTCTTTGGAGTATATGGATGGTGGTGTAGTTTTGATGGGAAATGATGCACCTTGTAAGAAGGTAGGAGTCGGGAAGATTGAATTGCTAATGCACGATGGTCTCATTAGGGAGCTTTCAGATGTATGGTATGTTCCAGATTTGAAAAAGAATCTGATTTCACTAGGTGCTTTAGAGGCCAGTGGTTTGAAATTTGCTAGTGAAGGTGGCGTTCTGAAAGTGACTAGTGGATCACTTGTGGTGATGAAAGGCCAAAGGAAAAGAAACTTGTTTTTCTTGCAGGGAAAAACATATTTGGGTCAGGCTGCCAGTGTAACTGAAAAGCCTAAACAGGTTGTTCCCGACTCTACTAGGTTGTGGCATATGCGACTCGGGCATGCAGGAGAAAAGGCCTTGCAGGGGCTTGTGAAGCAAGGGTTGCTTAAAGATGCTAAAGGGTGCAAGTTGGAATTTTGTGAACATTGTGTTTTGGGTAAGCAAACTAGGGTGAAATTTGGTACAGCTGTACATCAGACTAAGGGTATCCTCGATTATGTGCACACAGATGTTTGGGGCCCTACTCAGACACCTTCTATGAGTGGTAGACACTGGTTTGTTACTTTTGTGGATGATTACTCTAGACGAGTTTGGGTATATACCATGAAGCACAAAGATGAAGTTTTGACATTGTTCACAAGTTGGAAGAAGAAAGTTGAAAATCAGACTGGTAGGAAGATTAAGGTTCTGAGGTCAGATAATGGAGGGGAATACAAGAATGATCCGTTTCTGAAGTTGTGTGAAGATGAAGGGATCCAAAGGCACTTCACAGTTAGGAAGACTCCACAGCAAAATGGGGTTGCAGAAAGGATGAACAGAACCTTACTTGAGAAGGTAAGATGTATGTTAGCACAGTCTGGGTTGAAGAAGACATTTTGGGCAGAAGCTGTTATATATGCAAGCCACATCGTCAACCGTTTACCATCAGCAGCACTTGAAGGCAAAACGCCTATTGAGGTATGGAGTGGTAAACCTGCATCTGATTATAGTTTTTTGCATATATTTGGTTGTCCTGCTTATTTTCATGTAACTGAAACTAAACTTGATGCAAGAGCCAAGAAGGCTATATTTGTTGGTTTTAGTACTGGTGTCAAAGGTTACAGGTTGTGGTGTCCAGAACAGAAGAAGTTAGTAATCAGCAGAGATGTCACTTTTGATGAGACCAGCATGATCAGCTCGGGACAGTCGACTGGTGGTTTAGGACAGTCGACTGGTGAGCAGCAGAAGAGTGGGGCAGTTCTTCAACAGGTGAGTAGAAGAAGTTCGGGACAGTCGACTGATGAACAGGAGCAGTCGACTGGTGGTCCAAAACAGCAGAATTGTGGGAGCTCGGGACAGTCGACTGGTGGCAATAACCAGTCGACTGGTAGGAGAGTGTTCCAACAGGTGGAGTTAGAAAATTTGTCAGTTGAAAACCCTGTTCCTGTCCAAGATGAAGATGATGTGGTTGATACTGAGAATGATGAAGAAGTTCCTATCCAGCAGGAAGAATCAATTGCAGTAAGAAGGCAAAGAAGAGATATCAAACGACCGTCTCGTTTTACAGACACAGTTGCATTTGCTCTTCCCATTGTGGATGATGAAGTTCCCTCCAACTTCAAAGAAGCCACTAGAAGTTCAGAAAATGCAGATTGGAAAGTTGCCATGGATGAAGAGATGAACTCCCTTCATAAGAATAAGACTTGGGATCTAGTGCAACTACCAAAGGGGAAGAAAGCAATTGGTTGCAAGTGGGTATATACGAAGAAAGAGGGTCCAAAAGGCAGTGTTCGGTTCAAGGCTAGACTAGTTGCAAAGGGGTATGCTCAAAAGGAAGGAATTGACTACAATGAAGTGTTCTCTCCGGTTGTGAAGCATCCTTCTATTAGGATTTTGTTGGCATTGGTAGCACAGTTTGACCTTGAGTTGACACAGATGGATGTGAAGACTGCGTTCTTACATGGGGAACTAGATGAAGAAATTTATATGTTACAGCCAGATGGGTTCAAGACAGCTGGGAAGGAAAATTGTGTTTGCAGATTGAAGAAGTCTCTCTATGGGTTGAAGCAATCTCCAAGGCAGTGGTATTTGAGGTTTGATCAGTTTATGAAGGTGCAGAGATATTCCAGAAGTGAGTTTGATCATTGTGTTTACTTCAGGAAGTTGCAGGATGGCTCTTTCATATATCTGTTATTATATGTGGATGATATGTTGATTGCCTCTAAGAATGCTAAGGAGATTCAAAATTTGAAGAATCAGTTGAGTTCTGAATTCGAGATGAAGGATCTTGGTGAAGCCAAGAAGATACTTGGGATGGAGATAGCTAGAGACAGGGCAAAGGGCACAGTGAGTTTGACTCAGAAGCAATATCTTTTGAAGGTGCTGAAACGGTTCGGTATAGATGAGAAGACTAAACCAGTAAGTACACCCTTAGCCAGTCATTTCAGAATTAGTGCTTCTCAGTCTCCAAGTACAGATGAAGAGAGACAGTATATGGCAAATGTACCTTACACTAGTGTGGTTGGCAGTTTGATGTATGCCATGGTTTGTACTCGACCAGACATCTCTCAGGCGGTGAGTATGGTTAGTCGATATATGCATGATCCAGGCAAAGAGCATTGGCAAGCAGCTAAATGGATTCTAAGGTACATAAGTGGCACCACAGATGTGGGTTTGAAATTTGAAAGGGATGACAATATTAGCAGGTTATTAGTTGGATATGTTGATTCAGACTATGCAGGTGATCTAGATAAGAGGCGGTCTACTACAGGCTATTTGTTTACGATGGCTAGAGCACCTATAAGTTGGAGGTCAAATTTGCAGTCCACTGTAGCGTTGTCTACTACTGAGGCTGAATACATGGCTGTTGTTGAGGCCATGAAGGAAGCCATTTGGATACATGGACTTTTGAAGAGCTTGGGGATTCATCGGGAGAAGGTGGAGGTACACTGTGACAGTCAGAGTGCTATTCATTTAGCGAAGAACCAAGTTCATCATTCGAGGACCAAACATATTGATGTCCGTTATCACTTTGTGCGTGATTTGATAAAGGATGGTGATATTCATTTGGTGAAGATTGGAACAGCTGATAATCCTGCTGATATGTTGACCAAAGTTGTTGGAGCAGCCAAGTTCAAGCATTGCATGAACCTGGCTAATATTTTGCATGTTTGATAATTTGGCATGGGCGAGTTGGGATAGTACTTTGCTATTGGTTTGTTTAGTATGTGATATCATACTAAGGTGGAGTTTTGGGTTCGTTTGTTGCATTTGGTGATGAGCATTGTTTTGGAGTATTTGTGGAGATTGCTTGGGCTATTTGGAAGATCTTGCCAAGGTGGAGATTGTTGGATACGTTGTGGAAGATCTCGCCAAGGTGGAGATTGTAGGATAATGGCTCGATTCTGGTTCAGATTGTTTTGGAGTATCTGCAGCAAAAGAAAGTTACAGCATAAGTCGACTGATAGAAGGATCAGGCGACTGTCCAGAGAATTTTCGAAGGCTAAAGATACAAGCAGCAGCAGAGGATCAGTCGACTTATCAGTCGACTGATAGAAGGAGTAACAGTCGACTGGTAAGTCGACCAGTCGACTGTCGACGGTATTTTGAACTGGATCTGGCCCAATTCGAAAAGGCCCAATAGATTCCCTCTAAATACACCCGTTAGGGTTTTGTAAATTGTAACACCTAATTCGGATTTTGTAGCCGTCATCTCTTGTAAAGGCTTTGTTTGCCCATTGGAGATCATAGTAAAGAAACCCCAACCGCCCCTTGTGGATGTAGGCATCGTTTTGCCGAACCACGTAAATCTTGTGTTCTTGTGTTGTTTGGTTTTCTGTGTTTTCTCTCGCTGGTTCTCTCTTTGTATTCCGCATTAGTTCGTTTGGATTGTTGGTTTGATTCGTACTCACGCACAACATATTATTAAAATTTAAAATTTTTGGTTTATTGGTAGCCTCTTTGATCATCATCAGATAAACATATCTTACAAAGTGATCCTAAGATTATACGAAGACTGATTTTTGAGTAAAGGTATACATGCATTTACCCTTCAATCAACTGTTATGGCGAGGGGCTTCAGTCTTCAAGATTCAGGTAGTTCACAAGAGCACGTACCCACACAGAGTCTTTAGATGATTATCTAGAAATTGCAAGCTGCAGCTAAAGCTTCCCGGACTAACGGTGGAGGTACGCATGTTTGGTTATCATCTATTTTTAATTATATGTCAGATGTCGATCTTTTCTGTCTAACCAAAACCTGTGGTCTTGCGGTAAGTGATGTTGATCGTAATGCCTTACTCCTCAATAAGATTAGAGGGTGTGAACTAGATAGAGGAGCCGTTTTGGTTGATACTAAACCTAATACGTCACGTAACCCCCAACCAGTTAGTAATGATTATGCTGATTTGAAATGTTAAGGGTCTGAGCGGGCATGGGAAACGGAAGATGGTTTTGTATGTTATTAACTCTTCCATAGCTGACGTCGTGGGTCTTCAGGAGACAGGAGATCAAACTTTTGCATGTTTCTAGATTCATGAGATTCGATGGGTTCAGGATCTCTGAATGGAGAATCTGTCTGTCCACCGAGGCGTCTGGAGGCATTGCTATTGGTTTTAAATCCAATCTTTTTACATGCCTGATTAGTTCCAAGGGGAATTCTCTTTATCACTCAGGCTTCAATGACAGACGGACAATTGGACCCAAATTATAACTGTGGTCTACGGCCCCAACCACCAACCTTCCAGAACTATGTTTTGGACAGAACTCCACTCAATCCAAATGCGGTGGCATGATCTGTGGGTGGTTAGGGGCGACTTCAACATCACTAGATTTTCTTTTGAGCATCGTGGAAGGGGATCGAGCGACTCAGAAAGTGAAGAATTCAATTGGGTTATCATCAACCTGGAGCTGGTTGACATCCCAATTTCGGATAGACTTTAACTTGGTCCAATATGCAAACTACTCCGATCATGGCTAAACATGACAGAGTTCTAATCTCGTTGGACTGGGAGGTGAAATTCCTGTTTGCCTTTGCCAAGGCATTACCAAAGCCAACATCTGACCACGTCCCTATCATCCTCTCATCTAGCGAACACAACTCCAGGAAAAAAAACCCGAATTTATGTTTGAAAAAGCTTGGCTGAAAGTTCAGGGCTTTCAACACCTGGTCATGGAAAGATGATCACTTCTAACACGGGGTACAGAAGCGGCTGTAATTTGATGCAAGAAAATCTGTAGGCTTGGGTCTAAGCTCCGCATGGAACTGCACCAGGTTTGGTACAATTTGGCGTGCGAGAGCAGTCATTCTAGAGGGCATCGACAAACTGAAAAGACAGGAGGAGACTAGATACCTCACACAAGATGAACATAATTTCCTATTAAAATTTAGGGAGGAGATAACTCAACTGTATAAGCTTGAAGAAATCAAGTGGCAACATAGATCTAGAATTTCGTGGCTCAAAGAGGAAAACACGAATACGGTATTTTTCCACATGATGGCTAGTGCGACGACGTTCCAACCTCATCCCCTCAATCTAGACAGAAACAGGTGTGATCCAAGAGCAACCTCAAATCAAACATGCTTTCCAATCACATTTCAAAAACCTTTTCAGATGCAAGTAAGAGTTTAGGGCTCCCACAAGCATGGAGTTCTAGGAGAGATCTCCGAACACGTGTCAAGATTTGATGTCAGTCGGAGGAGGAGGTCAAAGAGGTGATCTACAAATAAGGAGTGATAAATCTCCTGGCCCAAACGAATTTTCAATCTTATTTACCTGGTTTTCTGGGAAGAAATCAAGGACGATGTCATGACAGTCGTGTCGGAATTCTACGATCATAGACTTAAACTCTGTAGACTCAACTTTGCTGAGGTGGTGCTTATCCCAAAAAAAAAAAGACTCCCACAAGGTTGGGGACTTTTGACCTATCAGTCTTCTCAACTGCTCGGTCAAAATAACCATTAAGGTCCTGACCAATAAGTCAACGAAGTTGGTGGATAATTTGATCACTCGCGAGCAGTCCGGATTCATCGAAGATCGATGTATTCTGGACTGTGTGGCTACTACAGAAGAAGCGATCCACCACTATCGTATCTCGAACAGTAGGAGCTATTTTCTTAAACTCGACTTCGAGAAAGCTTACGACTCTGTATATTGGGATTGTCTGTTGGAGGTTCTTAGGGACAGAGGCTTTGGGTTAGATGGATCAAATGGATATGCCACTCCCTGACAACGAGTATGATGTCTATCATGGTTAATGGTATGGCCGAGTCACTGTTTTTTTTTTTGCAAAAGAGGTATGAGGCAAGGAGACCCCCTGTCCCTCCTCATGTTTGCAATTGTGGCCAATGTCCTTAAATGCAAGATTGATAAATGCAGTCTCACGGGGTGGATCACCCGGTAGCTAGTGGTTGAGACTGACTGGGCTGCACAATACTCCAATACGCTAACGACACCGTCATCTTCAGTAACGGAGAGTTGGGGGAGACCATCTCCTTCAAAGGGGGAGGATCGTCGGAGCTTTCTAGGTGGATGAGTACGACGAGGAGGTCGTGATCGGTTCTACTCTCGATTGATCGATGCTCGGATACCCACCATCTAGGGTTTTGTTGGAGGAATTCCGATCTATGTTCGTACTCCCTATGTTATTATTTTGCTGATTTTGGTTCTAGATAGTTCCCACCCTCCAGAGATTTGTTGGAAACTTGATAATTATGTTTTATTTTTCTGCTTCGGTAGTTCTTGTATTTGAGCTTAGTAATCTGAATTTATTTTGTTAAACTCCCTTTAATAAAATACGGTTGCTATGCTCTATTTTTTTTCTAAAGAGAAAACCTGCTATGGCGGCTTTGAAAACATAGATAAGCCAAACAAACAATAGAGAAGGTATATTTGTTTGTGTGTGGTATGTTTAAGATGTGGGGAAAATAATGAAGACCATCCGTGCGTGTGAAATAACTGCATATCATGAATTCACTCACACTACAAATAACTGGTACAAAATTTCTGCGTAGATATGTCATTAATTAAAAACCAAGAATATATATAGTATATATACTACATGATCAGAACACGCAAAGCTGTCAGTCTCATGTCGCGTGTCTCATGTGGCAATGAGTTGGATCTTGTAACTAACTTAATTACTAATCAGTATATTAATTAATACTACTATGTAATATAATAAAATGAAGTATATATATGAAGTGAGGATAGCTATACAAGGCCTCGTATTTATTATTTAAGGCCGAATGCATGGTCGGTTAGGATTAGGACCCTCTACTTAATTACACGCCCCACGTGTACTTGTAGGCGGCATTTAATAGTGAAGCTCCATCGTTCTTTAAACTCAAGAGTAGGTAGGAGAACTCTCCAATAGAAATATGACATCTAAGATGGTGAACAAAATAGTAGTGACATTGGTAGTGAATGTAGCATTACTCATAAACTAATCAGTAATAATCTCTAATATTATAATGGGACACTTGGAGTGGTCATTTGTCAACATACAAGCCCGTACGTTGCACATGCAACTCCAATTTTCTCGTTAATTACAACAAAAACAAACAAATAAAAGTCTACATATTTAAAACGTGCAACGCACGTGCAAAACAATTTTATAATATTTTTTTAACACTAAACATACACATATGTTGTATATACAACTCAAATTCTACTTATAAATACGTGCATTGCACGTACAAATTGTAGCTTTTTCTTCAAAATATTTTTTCTAATTATGTGCAACGCACGTCCAACTCTAAAACTATTCCTTATCACGTATATCGCACGATTCCGACTCTTATCAAAACCACTTGGAAAATACTAGTAATGTTAATCAGCAAAAACAAAAACAAAAAAACCCAGTAAGATTTGTTTTGATTGGACCCTAGCTCAAAACAATCAAGGTTATTAAAAACAAGACAAATGTAACAATGTAATCATGCGTGAATAGTTTGAAATATATATAATACCTGTCCTCGTTTAGTTTCTCTCCCTTTAGATCTCGTTACGAATTTGGGTTGCATGTCAAAAACATGAAGGACTTCTAAAAGAAGCAAAATCTCACGTGAAATAATTTGTAAGCATCTTGTTATATCATTCTACTATTACTACTAATATTTGCTGATTACATACATGATATTGCTAAAAATCATAGCAAATTAGGATCGTACGATTCGGACAAGCATCTTAAAGCTTTTAGGAGTATAACAATAATTTTACAATAATTGCAGGTCCACTAGAGGAGTTTGGGTTGTTTTTATACCCATAAACTCAATCAGGCCGCAATCAAGGTTCATTTACAGTCTAAGCAAGAGGGAATTTTTCTACTTGTTAGGGTTATCGTTCAAAACCCTCAACGAATAACAAACTATATATTTACACCAAAAGAAGGGTAACCGACTCTATCCTTTCAACAAGAGAAGAGCAACTGACTCTATCTCTTCATGAAGGGAAAAGAAGCTAACTTTATCTCTTCACCAGGGGAATCAGGAAAAAATGCCATGTTAAACGTCTATCTCTTAAAACTTAACCCAAGGCTATAAATGCTCTCTACTTCCACCAGGCTCTATAATGAATATTATCGCGACTATAACTTTCCTATTATTCCGAGTTACTGATATGGGCATCAGAGGGTCTATGGCAGGGACCAATCCCGATGTTTTAGACTTCTTGCAGATTTGCCGATCTATTTGTTTGCTCACACACAAATAATAAGCAGCAATAATACACATACGGAAGTACCATCTTTGTCCCATAATATAAGTCATTCTATATTTCTTCGTAATATAAGTTATTCTTGCTTTCTAGGCCACCCTAATTTAGTGTAAAAGTAATAATAAACATTCTTAATTATTGAAGTTCTTAAATGAGGTGTGTCTATTGTAAAATTTTAAACTTGTCATCTCTTAAATAAGCTAGTATTTTTTTAGGTAAAATAATTAAATGGCTATATAAAAGTAAAATTAAAAATCTCATAGAAGAAATATTAATGTATATTTACAAGTTGTTAAAATACCTCTCTAAAAAATCTAAAGCGGCATATATTGTGGGTCAAGTAAAAAAAAATACTAAAATGACTTGTCTCTAATATTATAATGAGTGGTCTTAGTGTCATTTGTCATTTTGTCATTCTACCAACATGTGCAACGCACGTACATAACTAATATAAAGGAGGTTTTCGTTCTAGTCAGAGTTTTTATTTTTATTTTTTGAAATTATTAAAACGTGCATCACAGGTGAAAATTACTAGTATTATTTAACGGAGGGAGTGATATCAAACAAGTAAGCCTACAGTTTTCTCCTAAAGTAAAGATAGTTTACAAAGTTTGTAAAGACAAAATCTGATAAACAAATTATAATTATGATTAATTAATGAATTAATTAGCTAAAAGTAAAGAGTAATGCTTCATCTAGTACCAATTTCACTACTATTTTGTTTACTATCTTAGATGGCATATTTTTATTGGAGAGTTCTCCTATCTACTCTATCTTTTTCTACATACTGGAACGTGCCATTAAGATAGTGAACAAAATGGTAGTGAATTGGTAGCGGATGTAGTTAATATAACAAGATAATAAGCTGATGGATAGCACGAGCCGATCTGTTAAGCTGTCGTTTTGTGTGCCAACTATCAAAATTAATTCACTTCAATTAATTTCCTAACTTAAACACAAGCAGACTTTCGGTGTCGATTAGAATAATCATGATAGTCTAGATTTGTGGAGGTGATCAACTAACTCCTGCAAAAAAAAAAACCCGGTTAACAAAAGACCAATGAACAAAGAAATTATGGTTCTTTAATGTATGTAGGTTAGGATCTTCGCAGATTGGAGTAGTTTAGAAGTACATTTCTAAATTATCTATCAAAGCATTAAGCAATGGGCCACAAATAGCTCGGTGCATGCCTCGACATTAATCGTGAATGAACGAACAATAATGAAGTCAACTATGAACCACCGTGGTCAATTTTGTTAGAGATTAACCTGTAGCTCTAGCTTCTTCTTCTTCAAGGCCTGCATGACTACATCCTAATTGCCGCAACTCTGATGTTATTTGAACTCGAAATGAGTGACTGCGGACCTAACGAGGGGATCTGAACTCGAAATGAGTGGCTGCGGACCCAACGAGGGGGTCCGACAGTCACCACTGTTATCTGATACCACACTTCCCCCACCACCCCCACAGAAAGTCACTCACCCACCAATTCCTCCTCAAAACGCACTTCCCCCACCACCCCTATAGGAAGTCATTCACCCACCAGTTCCTCCACCTCCCCAAACAGCTCGACTCTCACCTTCCCTGGCGACCTAGCCCTCCAATGCCCCTCACCATCACCTGGTTCACACCACTTTGATGAACATCCCCCTTGAGGTAGACCAACGGAGGCTCAGACGGTCTCGATTCCCCGTGCGTGCACACCGTAGTGCGCATCAACAGCGGCTTGGGCGAGATCTAGGTCATCATCGCCACTCGAAGCCCTCACACAAAGAGGGGGGGCCCACAGAGGGGTCCATGCTACATGCTACAATGAGCGTAACAGAGACCACCACGTAGGCCACCGTCAAGCCAACAGGGAGAGGGGGGGTCGAAGACATCACACTTACTATGAACATCACCAAAGATTACCAACTTATCAACAGAAACAACTATCATACCATCAACACCCATCAAACAGAAATCAGTCACCACCTATACCACTTTACTCCACCACAAACATGAACTCCTCCTTCAACCACAATCCACAAATCCCCTCAAGATCTTTGCGTGATCCTCCTCCACCGAAAAGGAAGTCCAAAGCCAGCCATAACCAGACCTTCACAACCCATACCCAACCACACCACACCCTCCCCAAACAACCCCAACCATCACCACAGGTACAACATCCACAAACACCCATCGTCGTGCGGGCCCAAGAGAGTGGTCCACAAAACGAGGATGGAAGGGAGGATGAATCTGGGCAGACGGAGGAGAGGGTCGAGGAGGAGTCATGGATTGAAGCCCACAGAAAAGAGAAAAACAAAGATATCAGTGACTCTGTCCAACCACATTCAGAATTAAAGAAGAGACAAAGGAAGGGAAAACGCAGACCTGCTCCATGCTTCAATTGAGGCGACTTGGGACATTATCGGCAAGACTGTACAAAGGAGGTGAGGTGTTTGAAGTGTATGAAATGGGGACACATGTCCTATGTTTGCATAAATATCGCCGCCTCCAGCAATGACGATGATTGTTCAATAACAAGAGGGAGATCGCCAGACAAACCCACCCTCATCCGATTAGCCAACAGCTTGGATACGATCAGTCGAGAAGAACAATGGTTGCGCCGATGGTGTGCCATTACCAAGATAAGGGTAGGGTGCCCATCGGAGAACCATGTCATACAAGCACTGATAGCAAAATGGCCAATGGTCGCACATAGAGATTGGGTAGCAAAAAAACTGTGTCACCAACAGTTCTTGGTGTCTTTCCCGCTGCCAGAGAAGATGACGGAGGTGGCAACTATGGGAGTTGTAGATTTTGGCCATTTCAGTGCGGAGTTCTTCCCTTGGACTCTGAGCTTCGGAGCTGAGTTGCCGCAAGGAGACCGTTATTGGATTTGGATCCATAAGGTACCTCTATATTTCTGGAAGAAAGAGGCGTTGCAAGAGATCATCGCTGACTTTGGGTCTATCGAAGAAATGAAAAACAAGACGGTACGGCGATCGGAGATCGTCTCCGCTAGAGTCCTCATCCGAAGCCCAGACATCACCCTCATGCCTCGCTTCGCAAACGTATACTCGTTTGAAGAGTCATACCTTGTGAGATTCGTTCCTGACTCGCAAGCGGCACCGGAGATGAAGGATCCCCAACCTCTATGACTCCCCTCCACCCTTAGAGATGGGCGTTCCTACCGAAAGGTGGTGCTTCCGGAGTGGGACCTCACTCTGGATGGGGCCCACGAGGTGGAGAGAGCACACCGAGAGCTCATCAAGGAGGCAAGGAGGAAGGAGTCGAGCTCAGCCCAGCCGCTCATCGGCGACAAAGGGAGAAAATCAACCGAAGAACCCAACGGTCAAAAGCCCAAGTCCTCAAAAATGGAAAACCGTACAGACCCAGATCCGAATCTTACAAGTACAGGCTTACAGAGAGCTCAAAATGGCAGTCAAACCCCACAAGATAGGGTTGAGATGCCTAGAGAGGAGGAGCAGAGGCATGCATCGACTTTGGTAAGCAACTTTGGCAAAAGGAAGGTTTTTTTGGGAAAGAACGGGGGTACCAAGGAGCAGGTAGCCATACATGGAAATGGGTTATTAGGGATAAAGCAACAAGCTCGGGGACTAAGGCCTTCGAGGCAAGAGGCCATTTTGGGGAAGACAATGAGAGCCCCTATCGAGTTAGAAGAAGAACAGGAAGGTAGTAAGTTTTGGGAAGAGAACGAAAAAGGTAAAGGGCGTATTGGGGAAGAGGACAAAAACGCCTCGAATCCAACGACTTCGGTGGTAATGCCCACCACAGAATTGGTGCCACGTGGCCCACCAACGCTGTCGACAGGCACAGAAGACGAAGGGCCTCTTCTGCTGAACCGCGAAGCAACGAGCCCCTTTAGCATGGGTTTTAAAGAGTGCGTTGATGGGCCTTTTTTGACTCAATCAACTCCAAGTGAGGGTTTTGTAGACAGCGCTAATGGGCCCAATGAGGGGCCCAAAGCACATCTCATCATTTCTAGGTCAATTCAGGGTATTAAAGAGAGCGTTAATGGGCCCAATGAGGGGCCTAAAGCACATGTTACTGTTCTTGGGCCAAAAGAGGGGCCAATTGAAGCGAAATTGCACAAAGAACAATGAATTTTGGCAAGTAGTGGGCATATCGAGGGGTCCACTACGGGGGAGCCAAATTTTCAGCAGGAAGTGGCGACAAGTAACGGGCTCATTGAGGGGTCCGCTATGGGAGAGCCCTATTGGCACACCACGGTGATGAAGACGATCGTGAAGACAGGCTGAATCTTGAAGATGATTTTGTCTACTCTAAGAGGGAGTTTGGGGAATCAGAGGATTATGATTTTGATGTTGATTTCCGCGTCACTTTCCCTGAGTTTGTTCCCTCCACCTGCCCATCATCCCAGCAGGACATAGGTTTCAAAGTTCAGAAAGTGGCAAAGAGGACTAATGAGGAGTCCCTAGATGATTATCTGAAGATCGCGGCGGCCGCTAAGTCTGCCAAGACTGGCGACGGAGGTACGCGTTCCTTCCTAGCATTTATTTTCAATTTCATGACTGATAATGAAAATTTTTAGTCTAGCCACTACTTGCAGTCTTGCGGTAGGCGATACCAATCGGAACGTGTTTCTCCTGAATAAGATTAGGGGGTGGGAAACCGATAGGGTTTAGCTTAACTTGAACTCGAAGCCCACATCGAGTCACGATCCCCCCCTAACCGTAGTTAATGGAGGCCCTTTTCTGGAACGTTAGAGGCCTCGATAGGCGGGACAAGCAAAAAATGGTTAGGGAAGTCATAGCCGGGTCAAAGGCTAACATTGTTGGTCTCCAAGAGACCAGACTTTCTCACATGTCTAGACTTAATAAAGTAGGGGGTACTCGAGTATCTGAATGGAGAATGTCCCCATCAGTTGGGGCATCTGGGAGAATCGCTCTGGGTTTTAATCCCAACCTATTTTATTATCTAAACGAGCACCACGGGCAATTTTCTTTGTTGGTTGTGTTAAAGCGAAAATCCGACGGGTGGACTCAAACGATTACGGTGGTCTATGGACCGTATACTTCTATCTCTAGAATGGCCTTTTGGACAGAACTAAGAGTTGTCCAAGCTAAATGGCCACACCCCTGGGTGGTGGGGGCGACTTTAACATTACTAGATTCACCTCAGAACACATAGGCAGAAGATCTAACGCCCCAGACAGGGAAGCTTAATGAAGTCATTACGGACCTGGAGTTGGTGGACATCCCCATCTCTGATAGGCTCTTCACCTGGTCGAATATGCAAGCGGCACCCATTCTGGCCAAGTTAGATAGTATTCTGGTCTCCACGGACTGGGAGACCAAATTTCCACTGACATCAGCCAAATCTCTCCCTAAACCAACATCAGATCACGTGCCCATTTTCTTATCCTCCGGGGAAGACCAACCCAGAAAACCGTCAAAGTTTCGGTTCGAGAAAGCTTGGCTAGAAATCCAAAGGCTTCCACCATATAGTTAACGAGAGTTGGTCTCGCCCAACCAAGGGTCATGAGGCATCTGCTATATGGTGTAAAAAACATAGCAGACTCAGGGACAAGCTCAGGAAATGGAATCGGACCCGATTTGCGCTGATTTGGAAAACAAAGGAATCCCTTCTAGAAGGAATTGAGAAACTTGAAAAAATTGAAGAAACTAGAGATCTGTTGCAGGAGGAGCAGAATCGATTGCTCCAATTCAGATAGGAAATTGACCAGTTCTATAGGATTGAGGAAATCAATTGGCAACAGCGGTCCAGAATTTTCTGGCTCAAAGAGGGAGATGCGAACACTGCATTCTTCCACCGAGTTGCCAGTGCCAGATGTAGATCTAACCTCATTCACTTGATCCACTCGGACTCCAAAATGGTACAAGGCGACGTTGCTATTAAGATGGCTTTTCAGTCCCATTTTAAGCACCTTTTTGGGCATAAAGCGGACTTCAGAGTCCCTCTCCAACACGACTTCTAGCAAGACCAAGCAAGCAACTCCGATCCTAGTCTGTAATCCCTCGAAGCACCCTTCACTGAGGAAGAGGTCTGGAAGGCAGTCCAACAACTTGAAAAAGATAAAGCTCCAGGTCCAGATGGTTTTTCGATACTGTTCTATCAGATATTCTGGGAGGAAATCAAATGTGACTTGCTGAAGGTGTTCGCAGACTTCTACGAATATTAACTCAAACTAGGGAGATTCAACTATGCGGAGGTTGTGCTGATTCCTAAGAAGGAAGACTCTCAACGAGTTGGAGACTTCTGCCCCATAAGCCTCCTTAACTACTCTGTAAAGATCATTACAAAGACTCTCGCTAACAGAATGGGAAAGGTTATGGATGGTATCATTATTCAAGACCAGACGGGTTTCATCAAAGGACGATGTATACAGGACAGTATAGCAACGGCTGAAGAGACTATCCATCGATGCCACACCTCGAATTCTAAGAGTTACCTCCTTAAGCTAGATTTCGAGAAAATCTATAACTCTGTTGAATGGGACTGTCTGTTAAAAGCACTTGCTGGGAGAGGTTTCAGGGACAGATGGATCAGATGGATCCACACCTGTCTTACCACCAGCAGGACGACGATTTTGGTAAACGGGGTATCGGGCCATCCATTCTCTTGCAAACGGGGGCTTAGACAAGGCGATCCGCTCTCACCCCTTCTCTTTACCATAGTGGCAGACGTGCTAAGACCATGATGGTCAAGTGCAATAGAGCAAGTTGGATCGTACCAGTGGCTAAGGTAGCCAATCATCAAGGTTGCTCTATATTCCAATATACAGACGATACTCTTCTTTTTGGCAATGGCAACCTAGGGAAAACTACCGCCTTCAAAGGAATTCTGTATAGCTTTGAATTCTGGTCTGGCCTTAGGGTTAACTTCCACAAGAGTGCTCTCACCTTCATTATCCTGACTCCAGCAGAGGCTCTTGAACATGGCACAATCCTTAATTGCTCTACAGAGAGTTTTTCCATTCAGTACCTTGGATTGCCACTAAGATCCGGGAAGCTAAAAAAGGCGGACTGGATGCCCATTATTGACCGGCTCGAGAAACGGCTAGCAGGCTGGAAAGGCAAAGCCCTATTCTTGGGTGGGAGAGTCACGCTTATTAATGTAGTCTTCTCAAACCTCCCCACCTATTATCTCTCCTTCTTCGAAATGCCGCGATGGGTAATCCAAAGAATTGACCGGATTCGAAAATGTTTCTTATGGAAAGGGGCAGACCCGGACCGAGAGGGTTATCACCTCATTAGGTGGGAGAAGGCGCGCATGAAAAAGATACATGGAGGCCTAGGTATAATTGACCTGTGAGATATGAATCTGGCGCTTCTGGGCAAACGGTGGTGGAAAGTGTTCCACCATAATGGAGAAGGGTGGCAGCAATTTGTTCAGGGTTATATGCATGAGAATGGAACGAGAAATCTGGGCTTTAGGATAGGCCCTCGGGTTTCCTAGTTCTGGAAAGGCATCACTAAGGCATACGAACCCTTCACTAGCTGTGTCAAGTCAGCTATCGGTAATGGCAGAATCACCAGGTTTTGGTGGTGTAACCCCTATTTCCGATTATACGGATTTCTATTTTTTTCCCTTTTTCCGCGTATTCTTGTATTTCAATTTTGTATAAATCATCCCAATGCATTTAAATCATTTTGAATATCCTATTGAAACTCAAATTTATATTCCATACTAGAATTTGTCTCTTCTTTTATTTATTTCACTTTGAAGCCCAATTTCGTATTCGATTTTAATTAAATTAATTTGAGCCCAAAATATTTTAGCCCAATGTCCTAATTGTTTTAATTAATTTTTGAGCCCAAGAACCAAACCCACTAACCCAGAACCCATTACCCCTATATTGTACAGAATCAAATCTATACACACAGCCCTATACAATTTCTTCACTTTTCCCCCACTCTTCCCACAATCCCGTAACCACTCCCCCACTATCTCTCTTTCCCGTTATTAACAACCCCGTTTCATTCTTTCCCCGTTACCCTCTCTCTCTCCCGTTCATTCTCCCCACCTCTCTCTGTTCTCTAACAAACAGAGAACGAGCAAAACAGAACCCAAACTCTTCTCCCTCTCCTTCGTCCAGCTCCACAGTCGTCGCCCCAGTCGCGCGACCCCGCCAGTCGACACCATCACCACCAGAGAACCCTGTTTCCTCCTCGACTTCTCCGTCAATGCGCCGCCTCCCCTGCCCTCCCGCAGTCGAACCCATCACCGAAGCTCCCCGCTGCTCCATCCCCGTCGAGTGCCTCGCTCGAGCCACAGTCGAGCTTCGACTTCTCCATCACCAGTTCTCCTCGTCGCCGTCTTCAACCCACTTCCACCTTGCCGCCTGCAATCAGCTCCGTCGAGCCGCCATTACCAACCCTTCGAGCTCTTCAGTCGTTGACTCCATCGAACCCCCTCCGCTGTCGCCTTCCTCCCCCTGCGCCGACCACCGCTCGAAGCTCCGTTTCCTCGTCGACGCGCCACCCGAAGCTTCGCCAGCCTCGTCTTCAACCATCGCTGCTTTCGCTCGACTCCCAGCCTCGACATCGTTCATCTCCCGTTCGTTTCCTCCACAGTGAAGCATCGACCACCACAAGCTCCTCACAGAAGTGCCGCACCGCTCACTCCTCCGCCTGCCACCTGTGCCGCAATCACTGCACCTTTCCGCCAGTTCTCTCCCGCTCGAACTCCGACCTCGATCGCTCATCGCTTCGCTCCAGTCGCGCCACCCTCCCTTTTCCGTCGCCGCTCTCCCGCCAGTCACTCGCCAGCGCCATCGCCGTTTCCCTCTGTGCGTCGCCTCCCTGAGCATCGCGCGCCGCCTGAGCCCTCACCTTTCCGCCGTCGTTCCCATCGCGCTCCCACTTCTTGCGCGCGCTCGCCCTTTTCCTCTCTCTCTCTGTCTCTGTGTTGAAGTGGAGAAGGAGGAGTTGGGGAAAATTTTAGTTGCTGTGTATTATATTGGTATTTGAAGATACTGTTTTGGTGATTGGATATTTGTATTGGAGTTGGTAATTGTGGAGGAGTAGATTGTTGTTGATGTTCGGTGTTGTGGAGTAGAAGATTGGATTGGAGGTGTTGACTGTCTTGAAGTTTGTGAAGGAGCTGCTACTGTTCGGGAGAAAGGAGATTCGCTTGATTGCTCTTTGGATTATTGGAGTTGCTGACTTGGCGTGGCTGCCACACATCTCGCACATGTTCGACTGCCCGGGATACTGATCCCGTTATTCTAGTGTTCAATTTCATCAGCGTCAACTAATTGGCAAGTCCACTTGAACTCTTTTAATTTTCTAGTTCAAGCTTATTGATCTCCTGCAAGTAGTTCCATTTCAATTATCTCAATTTGTCTTGTGTCCCGTCTCGTTAAGAGTATCGAGGGTTTATACGAGCTAACCCGACATACTCTTGACCTCTTAATATATCCATTGACTCAAACCCAAGCTTGAACATATATTTGACATGAATAAAATAAATAGAACTTGTACATATGGAAAACACGTCGTGATTAAATACATGTTATTACTTGTGACCTTGTGACTTGAACTTGACGTGATACACTTGACTTGTTAACTGGGAAATTCACATGACTTGCTGTAAGTGATTCTTACCACATGTATGATACAATAACTCGATAATTACCCACTTGATAAATATTTATGTGATGTTGCCTTGTCTGTCTTGTACTGAGGTTTCGACCCAGTTTTATCAGGAACCAGTTAAATTAATATAAATAGAATTGTTGTTTTAGAATTACTACTTCATGCCTATTATTGTGTAATATATCATGTTGCTGCATTATCACCATTCACTTGACATTATTATAACTACCCGCATGTGCATATATTACTTAGTAATAAAATAATAAACAAGCCGGGGTTTCTAAGGGTTGACCTAGTAGTGAACAGTCTCAGAAAATGTACTCGGTAGGGCCCTCTTGTTACATGGACTTGTTATATAGAAGGAGGAGAATACGTGTGGAGACGTGACTTGTTATCTTGTTATCTTGTTGTCGTGATATGCCGAGTACACGCTCTGTTGACCCCACCACGAAGTCTAAAACGAACACTGTTGTGCGTGCATGGAACCTGTAGTATGGGATGCAGTAGTACGTGCACTAGATAGGAGAAACAACTTGATAATAGAACTAGTTGACATGTATATACACTTGATTAAGACCATTTGTTACTAGTACCCATTATTGCCTTTGCAAACTTGATCTTGATTCATATTCCTTCATATACCCTGTTCCCTCACTCTCTGTTTTTCACTACTTGCTGTCCGTACTTGCTCTAAGTCTTTATTTTCCAGATATGGTTACTGAATTTCATTCTCGTTTATGTGATTATGTTTCCTGCGTGGTTGTGATTCATTTCTCTTATATTGTTGAGCTAAGACTGATACAGCTTATGGATGATATGAGTTGGCGTACTTATATCATTCGCTGGGCCTCAGTTACGTGCCTGTGTTCCCGTATTCTGGGAAGCGGGGCGTGACAGGTGGGATAAGTAGTGTGCTGATCACACACTCAGAATCCTGTTTTCCAATTTATACGAGCTAGCGATACAACCACACTGTACGGTGGCCACAACCTGGAAAAGAGGCGCCTGGAATCCATCTTTCAAACAACCGCTTGACATAGGCTCTCAGCTCTGACTTATGGAACTTCAGGCCTACATCTCCAACACTGGAATTGACTGCTCCCAGGGCCCCAATAAAAAATTCTGGGGATTGGAGAAGAACGGCAAGTTCACAGTTCGCTCCATCGCATCCATTTTACAGGATGTACCCCAAAGTGGGCTGCCGTCATCTGGAAAATGAAAGCTCCGCTAAAAATCAAAGTTTTCTTATGGTTGGTACTAAATGATGCGATCCTGACTAGAGAAAAACTCGCTAAGCGCCAACTGAGTGTGGACTCCCAATGCAAATTCTGCCACGCTGCCCTAGAGACTAGAGACCTTCTTTTCCTTCAGTGTCCTAGGATTAAAGCGGTACTCGTAGAGGTACTCAGCACCCTAGGGATAACTCAATACCCTTGTAACCCCTGTTTTTCATTTTTGTGTATTTTTGGAGTGTTTTTTGTTTTGGTGTATTTTCTCTCTTGTATTATTTTTATGAACCGTATATAGGATTGTTTTCAATATATATTCGTTTTATTTCATTTTGAGCTCTTCGTGTGTCATTGGTTGTCTCTTTTGTTTCACTCTTCATTATTTTGGTTCTTTCTTCATTTTGGTCTCGTTCTTGTTATTTTATATATATATATATATATATATATATATATATATATATATATATATATATATTTGGGTGGTTGTTGTGGTGGTGATTTGGTTGTCCTATTTATCCCCAAGCCTATTTGATATCTTATGCATTGTATCCTATTTTGAAGCCCAATTAAACATATCCTATTGCTAATCCTAATTACCCACAACTCAAATACCCATTAACCCAACTTGTATTTCTCAACCCTAATCCCCATATATATATATATATATTCTCTAATCCCCCTAACACAAACCCTAATCCTAGTCTCTCTCCCTCTCAATCCCGGCCACCCTCTCTCCCTCCCTCTCCTTGTGTGCAAACTCGACAGCAACCCCAGCCCAGCCACAACCCAGGCCGCCGTCCCCTTTCTTGGCCTTCCCTCCTCCCGGCAACACCCCACACCCGAGCCCCATCTCCCATAACCCGAGCCTTCACCCACCCTACCCCCGACCACTTCACCACACAAAACCCCTGGACTCTTTTCTTGGTGTTCTCTCATGGCCACAAGCCACCATTTCCGTCATCTCTCGTCTTGTGGAGTTTTGTTCGTGTGGAGATTCTCGCTCGAGTTGCTTGGATTCGTTGATTCGTGAATTTTCGTTCGTGGGTTTTGCTCCTACTCTTGATTTGCATCGTTCTTCATCTTCGGTTAAGGCAAGTAACTTGTACTCCAATTCATTTGTTTGATACAAGTCAAAAAAATCTAGCTATAGTGTAGTTGGGTCTAGAGATGACTCTTGTTTGTGATATGCTTGATGGATTTTGTTTCTATTGTAAAAATTTGACCATAGATGACTCACGACACAATATGGATATGAATTAACTTAGGATTTATCTGTTCTTGATATTGATCATGTATGTGAGATTTTTGTGAGAATTTGTGTTTTGGTTGAGACACATGTGATATTCTTGGTGTGGACATGCTAGATACCCTCATTCATGATGTTTAGACACTTGGTAGACTCGATTTCATGTTTGGGTGTGTTTGGATCAATTTTCTTGAATCTATGAAAATTTTATTTTTAGGGGGAAAATCTGTATTTTGTCGCTGATCTGTTTTGTTTGCTGTTTTGGACTGTGTTAAAGTCAGTATCTTGATTTCGGTATAAAACATGAGTTTTAGAGAATTTTGTCTATTTTCAAACCCCTCTGACCTTTCTTGCTTTTGATTTCGTATGAATGAGTTATGACTGTTTTACTACAGAGGTTTCGATCTTTTCCCGATTCTGTTTTTCAGTAATTTTGATGACAAACCATTTTAAAGAACTATGCTACATGTATTATTTTGATCCAAAACTTTGGTTAGTATTTCTTTATCAAGTTAGAGATTACCCAGAATTTTGGCGAATTTTATTGATGAGTTTTATGTGTTTTTTCATGCTCGTTTATGAATTCTATACTTGCTGTATTTTGCTCGTTGTTCTGTAAAGAACCTTGTTTTTACCCTGACTCCTTTTACTGTATGAAAAATATTTGTGAAATATGAAAGTTAGTATATTTTATCTATTTTCACATCCCTTTGGCGGAATTAGATTTCGTTTCACTGGTTGCGAGATATCTTAGTTTTCGTACAGCAGTGTTGGGAATTCCAGATTTGCCAAACTATGTTTACTTGATGCTTTCTTATTTTTTATGAGTGATCTAATCTCACTGGAAAATTTTGAAACTTTATATTTAGATACTGGACGTATAGGGGAATACCCCAGATTTTTCTGGGAATTTATTATGATGTTTTCATGTTGTTTTCCTATTCTTCAATTCGTTTTTCTGATTTCTGGCTGAACCTAATTTCTGTATAAAAATTAGTTTTGAGTTATGATTTTGTGAAATACTATATGGCTTATTTATACTCGCTGGATTTGTGTGGGAGTCTATTTTCCAGATCCTTCGATGGATCCAGATTTGGATGTTTGTAATACTGGAAATCACTGTTTTACTACAGTATGGTCGTGCGGTCTTGAACTTGAGAGTTGTTCATTTTTATTCTTTTATGAGATGTCTTGCACACGTACATATTTATCTTGCAACCTGCACTTGTTACATGATCATGACATGATATACTTGATATGTTTTTCACACCTACATGCTTGTTTGACTTAATAATAAAATAACCAAGCCGGGGTTAAGGGAAAGATCTAGTAGTGGATAGTGTAGAAACGTGTACTCGAAAGAACCTAGTGATTATTGGAGCTTGTTTATATGTGAAGCTTGACATGATATATATGACACGTACACACATGAAACTGGAGCTTGTTTGGATTTTGGAGCTTGTTTACATGATACATGATTACATGATACTTGGAGCTTGTCCATGAGTACACTGCCTGTAAGGTCCCCTACAAAATCTAAAGCGAAACTGTTTGTTGTAGCAACCATGTAGTAAAAATCGGGATGCATGAAGTACTATCTAGATAGTAATAACTATAAGACTTAGACTTGACACTTGAATATGATACATGCCTATTTGACACTTGACTACATGATACATGAGATTTGATACTTGATACTTGATACATGCTACATGATTACATGATTCTTGATACTGGTTACTTGATGCATTACACTTGTTTACTTGACACTCAACACATGCTATTATGCTTTCTCATTTTGCCATGCTATGATTTATATCCTGTTATCATGATTATACAATGCTAGGTTGTTATTTAGATTTACCTATTCCATGTACTTGTATCCTACATTATAAGTGGCCCGTAACTTGCAATTGACGGGTACTTGTTTTTCTTCTTCCTTCTCCTGCAAATTTACTAATTGCAGATCAGGAAGGTCAGCTGCCAGATGGTATTGGCGAGATGATGTACTAGTGCTGGATTTTCTAATTTATTATTATTATTACTTATTGCTTGAACTTGAATAAGATGTACCTAATTACTTGGATATTATCTTGTATTTGGGCGATGTGACCCAGAATATTTGACTTATTCAGAATTTGATTATTTGAGATTATTGTATTTAGTTTCAAGTAATTTTTGTTGGTATCTTGTTCAAATTATGCATGCCTGGTTGTATCTTTTGCTTCCGACTCTGATTATCTTGTGGAATATTATAAATATTCCTGAACAGCTTATGGATGATGAAAATCATTCACTGGGCTTTTGTCTCGTATCTGTATTCCGTATTCTTTTTGAAAAGCGGGGCATGAAAACCCTATTACTTATGAGGACCTGTGGGTAGGCCCAGAGTTCGCAACGGAGAGGGGGGCTATGACAGAAGCATGGTATTTAGCTATCGCCGCAGTGACCTGGGTTCTATGGCTAGACAGAAATAATCTTTACTTTCATAGATCTTGCAATAGTATTTCTGCCAATTTAACTCACATTATGCATTTTATTTTATTTTGGGCTAATGTGGCAGCAGGTCCCAGGGGAAGGATTGCGAGTGTTTTCCAGATAAAGGAGTTTGATGATGAGGAGATCGAGATCGGACCGATGATCGATTGGCAGCCAGCACAGCACGGCTACTATGGTCTTTGATATCCACCCCCCAGGGTTTGTTGGGAGGATATGATGTATCTCTGTGCGGCTACTCTATGTTTTTTTTGTCCCACCCCCCATGTTCGGGGTGGTATTTATGTAATTTTGTTCTGGTTGTAGGATCTTGTAGTAGGCTCAGTAATCTGAGTATGTTTTATTAATCTCTTATTAATGAAACTGGGTGGCCGGATTCCACCTTTTCTTCAAAAAAATAAAATATATTTGTTAGAGATTATGAGAGATAATAACAATGAGAAATTAGGGTTAGAATTTAATATTCCTACTGTTGGAGATATTATACCCTACTTATCATAATTAGAATATCACAATGGCACTACCTCTAAACCAGTATATATGGGATGAAACTCGAAGTACTGGACTTGAAGCGTCCGTCAATCCGGTCCAACAATTAACAGATAACACATGAAAGCATGTTTTGCCCCATAGAACATTATACACAATATTATTCTATTATATTGAGAATATACATACATATCCAACAATCTCCTCCTATATTCTCAATATATTAGGCAATGCTCTGTTATACAATTGGATCACAAAAGAATATAGTTCATAGACTAAATCAATTATAACTCGAATAGTTCAAATGAGACTAAACCAAAATAATCAAATAGTTCAACGACCATATCAGAACATAATAGTTCACAATGACTAAGCCTACTGAAAAAATCTATCATAGTTTCAAAACCAACCAAATCAAATAAACTTCAAGAACAAAATAGGAGTTTTAAGCTCATGAACACAAGTCTTAAACTCCATAGAAATTCTACCATGCAAGTGACAAATTTATTCTCGAAAGATATAAACCGAAACTCTATCCTTGCAAGCTGCTTTATGTTTACTCCTACATTTTGAGCAAAACATTATTTTGAAATCTATAATGACATATTCAACTCCTCCATCTTTGCTAGCTTGTTGAAAACAAGAATATCAAGAGACACATCTCTAAAAATTCCAACGAATTTCACAAAGAATTCCAGTGAAAAGTTGAGATCGAACAACAAGTCAGAAAGATGTTACAAGATGGTATTATCCAGCCTAACAAAAGTCCATTTTGTTCGCCAGTGCTTTTGGTTAAGAAGAATGAAGGAAAATGGAGATTTTGTGTCGACTATAGAGCCATAATTGCCATAACTATCAAAGACAAATTTTATATCCCTATAGCTGGCGAACTGTTTGATGAACTCCATGGTGCCAAATACTTCTCTAAACTGGACTTGAAAGCACGATATCACCAATTCAGAATCAAAGCAAAAGATGTGGAGAAGACAGCTTTCAAAATCCATGATGGCCATTTTGAATTCATAGTCATGCCGTTTAGATTGACAAACGCACCATCCACATTTCAAGCAACAATGAACAACACCTTCAAGCCTCATTTAAGGCAATTTGTGTTAGTTTTCTTCAATGACATCTTAGTGTATAGCCAGGACTGGGAGTCTCACTTACAACACTTATACAAGTATTAAGAACACCGGAACTCAACTTGTTCTTTGTCAGGCAATCAAAGTGCTCATTTGGCAAGCAATTTATAGATTATTTGGGACATGTTATTTCTACACAAGGTATACATGTAGATGCTGCAAAGATTGAAGCAATGGTGAAATGGCCTGTACCAACAAACATCAAGCAATTGCGTGGGTTCTTGGGGCTCACAATTACTATAAAAGATTTATCAAGTCCTATGCATATTTGGCAGCACCATTAACAAACCTATTGAATTAAGAAGGTTTTTCTTGGAACATTGAGGTAGAGGAAGCATTGCAAAACTTAAAAAGGCAATGACAAAGGCACCAGTGTTGGCATTGCCATATTTTTCTATACCATTTGAGTTAGAGACAGATGCATCAGAAGTGGGTAATGGGGCTATATTTTCAGAGAAGAGGCAACCCATAGCATTTCACTGTAGAAAGATGTTTATGAGAATGCAAAATTCATCCACAGAGAGATGTACGCAATTACTAAAGCAGTAAAGAAGTGGAGGCAGTATCTTTTGGGGCGAGAATTTACCATACTCGCTGATCAACAGAGTTTGAAACACATCATGAATCAAGTGATTCAAATGCCAAAACAATAAAAATGGATCCACAAGTTAGCATGGTTCAATTACAGGGTTCTTTATAAACCTGGCAAGCTCAATACTACAGCAGATGCATTATCAAGGCAATTAGAGGGACAACTACTCCATATTTCAACATCAACATCTCCAAAGATGTTACTCCTGGATAAAATCAAAGAAGAATATAAGCATGAACCAAAATGTGCTCAAGTGTTGAGCAAGTTACAAGACTTTACTACATCCAACCCTGAAAATAGTCTAAGAGACATTATAAATCTTTATAAGAAGAGAATCTTGCTACCGACTACAATAATACCTAAAGTACTCATTACATTCCATTCTTCGCAAGAAGATGGGCAATCAGGAATAGCGAAGACTAAAACAAGAATCAAAGAAAATTTCTATAGGGAAAGTATGTCACAGGACATTACCAAGTTTGTGCAAGAATGTCATGTATGCCAACAAACAAAATATGACACTAATGCTCTGGCAGACCTACTCAATCCCGTACAGATACCAGATCAAATTTGGGAAGATATTGTGATGGACTTCATCACTGGACTCCCATATGCTAAAGATAAGTGTACAATCTTTGTAATTGTGGATAGTTTTTCAAAATATGCTCACTTCATTCCTCTTCTTGCAAGCTTTAATGCTGCAAAGGTAGTAGTGGTTTTATTGTGGTGAAGTTACTTGGTATTCCCAAGTCAATTATCTCAGATGGAGACCCATTGTTTGTGAATCCATTTTGGAAGGAGTTATTCACTATCCAGAGAACTAAGTTGTGCATGTCTAGCACATATCACCCCAAACAAATGGCCAAAAAGAAGTCCTTAATAGGTGCTTGGAGCAATATCTACGCAGCTTTGTCTCAGAGGAACCAAGGGAGTGGATCAAGTACTTAGACTGAGCAGAGTACGGGTATAATACCTCATACCATTTAGCCATTGAGGTAGGATAAAAATGGCCTGGGGCCCTGGACGGCTCTCGCTCAAAGTCAAGCCGGCTCGGCCCCGGACCAGAACAGGCTCGGTGCCGAGCCGTAAGTTCACCGCCACGAAACCACCCACAACCCGCCACGACCCTCGGTCTCCGATCCTCGACGGTCTCACGGGCCTTCCACTCGGCCGGGTAAGGGAGGGGGATGACCTGGCACAACCTAGGCCCTCCAATTCTCTCAGGGACACAGGGCCCCCCACCATCTGCCATGTCAGCTCCAAATTCACTTAGGGCTTTGCCACGTCAGCCCTAAACAGCTCTGGACGCTGCCACGTGTGCCCTAAACCACCTGGGCCTCTGGCCACGTCAGGCCCATGGGCCTTCGGGTCCAGACCCGGCCCCCAAACGGATCCACACCCGGCTGGGTTATCTATAAATACCAGACCCTCACCCACCTTCAAAGGTAATCAATCTTTTTCTACTAAAACCCTAGTTATTGCTACTCTCTCTCAGAGACTGACTAGATCGTCGGAGGGTCTGCCACCGGGATAAACCCCGGTGTTCCGAGACCGTCTGCAGGTACACAAGGCCAGGCCAGCCGAGCCGACCCTTCAGCTCCGGAGCGAGCCTCCAGCTCACCGTCCGTTACCGAGCTCTTCCCCCTTTACAAATTGAGTCCAAACTCACACCTGGTGCATCCACACCTTTTCCAAAAACAAACCGCATCAGCCATCAACATGACCCTTTTGAAGTTATGTACGGAAGGAAACCCCCTACACTGCAGACATACATCCAAGGATTAACAAGAAACACCCAAGCAGATAACCATTTGCAATGTAGAGATGATATTCTTCAAAAGTTGAAAGCCAACTCACAAGAGCTCAGGCTAGAATGAAGTCCCTTGTTAATAAACACAGGGTTAGTAAAGAGTTTGAAGAAGGGGAATGGGTGTTTGCGAAATTGCAGTCTTTTCGACAACTTTCAGTTGCACAAAGGACTTCGCACAAGCTATCGAAGAGGTACTATGGGCCATTTCATATTATCAAAAGGGTAGGGAAGGTGGCATACAAACTTCAGCTACCTGAGCAGTCGAGAATACAACCAGTCTTCCATGTTTCCATGTTCAGGAGTTGCAGAGGAGATCCTGACATCATCAGCTTAGCTCCACTACCTGAGAATTTAAATTAACCCAATGTAGCAGTTTCACCTCTACGAATTCTCCAAGAACTTCGACTCAAGAAAGGGAATAGATTTGTTGACGAGATGTTAGTCGAGTGGGAAGGGATAGAAGCAGCTGCAGCAACATGGGAAGTATAGCCCCCGTTTCCGTCTATACATATTTTCTGTGTATTTATGTATTTCAATTCTTTATAAATTCTTTCAGCTCTCAACTTCATTTTTTAAATTATTTTAAATTCATCTTTGACCTCCTACTAAAGCCCTTTCTGAACATCAAATTGTATTTGTAGTTATTTTCATACGTTTAGCCCAAATATTATTCCATTGTAGAAGTTTATTTCTTTTCTTATTTTAACCATTTATAACCCAAACCAGGTTTATTATTATTATTATTATTTGATTATTTTAATTAAATTGAAACCCATTCTATAAAATATAATTTGATTTATTGATTTTTGGACTTAAGCGCAATCCAGTCTATAATTTATTTAGCTAATTAGTTTTGTAAGCCATATTTAATTCCTAACCCGTATTATAATTATTTTACTATTGATTGAAGCCCAATCTTATGTTCCTTCTATTTATATATAAAATTTTACTCCAGAGCCTAGTTATTTTATTGCTATTATTTTTCTCCTATCCCACTCTACAAATTAATTTTTTATTTTATTATGAGAACATAGTTCTTTCTTAGCCCAATTCAATCCCTAGCCTAACTCAACCCAACCATGACCCAAATAAAGATATCAACCACATCTCTTCTTCTTCCTAGAACCTACCCCATTAAACCAATTAATCACCCCCACTACTCCACCCCTTCACATTTGTAACCGAAACCATTCACTGTCATATAATCAAATCCCATCCCGTAATCACCTTTTAATCAATCCATTTATTCACCTACTTAACTAAACCCACTCATAATCAATTTTTTTCCCAAACCGATCTACTTTTTGAAAGTTTTTTCCAAACCGACCTACTTTTTTTTAATTCCCAAAGCGACCCACTCGGTCTTGTCTTTGAAAGACCGAGTCTAGTATAAAATAGCGCGGTCTTTCAAAGACCAAGTCTTGCACTTCGAAAAATCGAAGAGCAAGACTCGGTCTTTGAAAGACCGCGCTAGTTTATACTAGACTCGGTCTTTCACAGACCGAGTCTTGCACTTTAGGGGTTTTAATTGCGCAGATCTCCTTTCTTCTTCTTCTCGACTTTATTTACTTTTCGTATTTTTTTCTTCTTCTCTATATCCCTCAACGAATTTGGATTTGGTAGGTGTTGTAATATTTTTAGTTAGTTTGATTTTATAGTTTTTTAATGTTCTGTCTCGAGTTTAGAGTAGTATCTTATTAATGTCTCTAGTTTTTTCAATGTTCTGTTGGGCATATGTTGAGATGATATTGTGGAGATGTTATTGAAATTGTTGATGTGGTTGTGGATATGATATTAACAATATTGTGGAGATATTATTGAAATTGTGGAGATGTTAATGAGATTGTTAATGTGGTTGTGGAGATGTTGGAGATGATATGGTTGTGGAGATGTTAATGAGATTTTTGATATTGTGGAGATGTTGGACATATGGAGATGTTAATGAGTTTGTTGATATTGTGGAGATGTTAATGAGTTTGTTGATATTGTGGAGATGTTAATGAGTTTATGGAATTGTGGAGATGTTGTGGAGATATTGTGGAATTGATTGAACTCAAGACTCGGTCTTTCAAAGACCGTTCTAAATATGACTAGACTCGGTCTTTGAATGACCGAGTCTTACGTCTGTAAGTGATATTTTACAATCAGCATCAAGACTCGGTCTTTGAAATGACAACGGTCTTTGAAAGACCGAGCCTTGAAGCTGATTGAATTTTTTTGCGAAAAACTTCAAGACATTTTTATTCGAATATATTTGAAACTTATTGATTCCAAAATACTCTCTTTGGCCAATATTTAAACCTCAATCAATCATACATTTTCGAAAATTAAACACATCCAAACTTACTAGCTTCACGGCGACTATCAATCAAATCATGTACACTTTTAGCAAAAATCTTCCCTTCACATAAAAGCTTACTAGCTTCCTGTCGACGAGTAGTAAAGTAAGAGTTGAGACGTAAGAAGATCGTCTCAACAATCGCAGTTACTGGTAAACTACGGACTCATTTCAAGACTGAATTGGAGCATTCTGACAGGTTCGTAGTCATTATTCCATATCTTCGACCTTCATCTGCATAAAGTGCCCATTTCTCAACCGTCATACTTGCATGACAGCATGAGTTGATTATACCAAGTAATTCTATGAACCTGAGTTTATAGAATTTCTTTTGTTTTTGTATCGGAGGTGGAGTGCTATTTGGTTTTTCCATATCTTCGATCCTCATACTTGTATGAGTTGATTATACCAAGTAATTCTATGAACCTGAGTTTATAGAATTTCTTTGGTTTTTCTATCATCTCAGCAAAATACTTGTATGAGTCAATCTTCTGAAATGGATCTTTCTTCCCGATGACGTGGATATGCTACCTCCGATGAGTTGGAGAAATAGAATAGAGTAAAGTAAAGAGAGAGAGAAGAAGAAGAAAGGAGATCTGCGCAATTAAAACCCCTAAAGTGCAAGACTCGGTCTTTGAAAGACCGAGTCTAGTATAAACTAGCGCGGTCTTTCAAAGATCGAGTCTTGCTCTTCGATTTTTCGAAGTGCAAGACTCGGTTTTTGAAAGACCGCGCTAGTTTATACTAGACTCGGTCTTTCAAAGACCGAGTGGGTCGCTTTGGGAATAAAAAAAAAAAGTAGGTCGGTTTGGGAAAAACTTTCAAAAAGTAGGTCGGTTTGGGAAAAAATTCCTCATAATCCACTGCTCCTTCTCCTTGTCAAACCGAAACCCTGTTCATCCCCAAGCTCTCATCTCCCTCTCGACTCTACCACTGCAAGCCCCCAAAGCCACCTTTCTCATCGTTAATAACCACCGACAGCAACACCACGCCGTTGCTCCAGCCATGCCACCGACACCCGCATCCCCGCACCTCCATTGCCGACCACCGAAGCCTCTCACAGTCCCTCCTCCATTGTTGTGTACATCCCCGAGCACCACCGTTCTTCGACGTCGAGCTTCATCCCTCACCCACTGCCTCCACCATTGCCAACTCCGGGAACCCATCACCACCACTGCACCCGAACTCGACCCACAACCACTTCACATCCCGAAACCACCATAGCAGCACGACAGTCAAACTTTCCACCGCAGCCTGCAACTCTCCTTCATCATCACCGCAACCACCTGACTACCACTGCCCGCACTGCCATTTTCGCACTCGACCTTGTTGCTGCAACCCCACCACAGCTTACCCCAACGCTTCCAAAGCCACCGCTTGCCTCGTCATCGCTGCCGATCACCCTGAGCTCCTTTCGCTATCTTCTACCCGCAGCCGACGCCCGACCTCCCTCGCTGTTGTGCCACTGTCTCTTGCTCGCTGTCGTGCCCGTGTTGTTGCTGTTCTTGCTTGTGTCTTTGCTGTATCTTGCTGTTGTGGGTGTTGTTCTTGTTGTTTTCATCGCACTTGGTCATCATTGCTTCTCTTCCTTCTGTCGTTCGCCCGCATTCAAAAATCATCACCGTCATAAGGCAAACATCACTTGTACAATCTTTTTTTTGTGTGCAAGCATCTTCTTGATCTCTGCATGTAGTCTCATCTTTGTATCAATGTTATTAATCTACTTGTTATCGTCATATATTGTTTGAATTCGAATCCATACATCTTTCATCGTTTCATTCAACTTTCATCAACCCAAATGTCAAAGATTCATGAGAACCCACTCATATATGCATATATTACACAAACACTAACTAGAGGCACGAAATTATAAAAGAAAGAAGTGATTTGATTGAATTGTGCTTGCATGTGATCATATGATTATATTCATAGTTTAATATCGTTGAAATGCTAATATTCGTCATGTTAATAATATAAACCATACTAATTTCTAGATGTAGATGAATGTTCATTTTTAACCATAAAACTAAACTCTTACGAAGGAAAATCTTCAAAAAATCATCATGTATGTTTCTTGCCTGCTATATTCTCCAACGTGGACTGAGAATTGGACCTAGTCATCTAGAACTTATTAAATAGAAATTGTAGCACACTGTGTCTAGTTTCTAGAATATTTGACGGATTCTTAATCTGATTTATAGAATGTAAAATATTTAGATTCTACCACTGTACTATCGTAGTTCCAGATTCGTTGTTTTATAGTTATATTGTCATGTTCAACTAATTGAAACAGTAGTTTAACGTAAGAGTTAAGATCTAAAAATTGCAGGAATGTTAATGAACACTGTTAGGATCTAAATTATAAGTTTTGTAAGAATTTTAATTAAGTTTAGTCATATTCTACATATAATAACTTGATACTGAGTTGCTGCCTAAACAGTAGACCCATAAAGAATCAACCAGTATACATAGTTACTATTTTCTAAATGTATCGTGTGAATATGAATCAGAATCTTTAGGGAGTCTAGTTTCTAGAACTTATGACAGAACCTGATTCTCTTTCTCATAGCAGCAGGAAAATTAGTTTTTATACAACAACTCATTGATGTCCAGAATTGTATCTTCATGCTTTTAAATGTAAATATGTTTAAACATTGCATCTAATGAATTGCACAACATACCGTTCATTTTACAATTATTGATACCTCATTGATATTGTTTCTCATTCCTCTCCCTCTTCTTCTCACTCCCTAACTTCTCGACCATCTCCATTTTCCTCTTCTTCTTCTTCTTCTTCTTCTTCCTCCTCCCGACCCTAACCCTCTTCCTTTCCTTCACCTTCCATGCATTCCCCTTCCTATACGCAACCCTCACCGCCTTCCACTCTGGCGACAAGCTCGTATCAATCACCGTCACCTCCGTCGTCGAAAACCCCAACAACTCATCTCCTCCCCCTCCAACTCCCACCTTCTTACCACTCGCCTTCAGCTTTTGCTTCTTGCCCCCATTGCTATTGTTCGTGCTCGACTGCGAGCTAGCCCGATTGTAGGATCTAGGATGTGGTTGTTTGCGAGCGGATTTTCTGAGGGGGGTAGGGTTTGAGGAGGAGGAGGAGAAGGAGGGATTGGGCATGATGCAGAGGTCGAATAGGAAATGAATGAGGTTGTGGCAGTGGTTGTCTTTCTTGGAATTGGGGGGTTTTGAGCGTGGGGGTTGAATGGGGTTAAGGTTTGGGGTGAGGAATTGGTCAAGGGAGTCATGGTTGGTGGAGATGGGGAAGCATTTGGAGGACCGGAGGCGATCGAGCCAATTCGAATTCTTAGGGTTCGGAGAATGCATTGTCGACTAATTTATGAGCGTTTTTTGTTGTTTAGTTATTAGTTGCGGTTGTTTTGGGGGGAAAGGAGGAGGAGGAGGAATGCCGTAGGGATGGGAAATGTGCCCGGCTGGCCAGTCCGGTTCATGGCCGGGCCATTCACTGCACCGGACTGGTTCCGAATTTGGTTCGTGTCAGAGCCGGTCTGGTTCTAAGTGGGAAGGAGGCAAGCCCGGATCGACCCGCCAAACTGATCCCCCCGGTTGCGAACTGAGGTGGGCCAGTCCGAGCTGGTTTTAAAATATTTTTTTCTCTCTTAACATATAGAATAAAACACGTGTAATATTAAAAAGTACCTTAGTAATTATTATTATTATTTTAAAAGTTACAGTTTTTTTTAATAGAAATTTAATGTTTAAGTTAATTTATAATAAATTTAAAGTTTACAATTGATCTTCAATATTCGGAAGTTAGTGAGATTTGGTCTTCATACTCAAAAAGTTCTTGAGATGTGGTCTTCATTCCTTGGATTTTTTTTAATTTCGTTTTCATTCTTCAAGAGTGTCGTAACCACTTGAGCCTTCTTGTAATCCTTGAGTCATAATTTTTGCCTCTTCCAATCTTTCGAGCACACTAGCATTTACAAAATCCTCGGTAACAAATTTGTTTTCTCGTTTAATATCATGTCAGAAGAAACGCACTTTCCGATACAACGGTAGACACCTGGGGGGTTAGTAGATCACATGACATTCGGTAAAGAACTAAGGAGGATAGTTTGGTTTTTTTTAATGCTTTCTCGTCTTTTAACAAGGCGGCTTGCTCATAGTGTTGTAGGCTATGAACCTTTATTATTTTTCCATCATGTTAAAACATCAATGTTGTTATCACTAAATAGTGTAGGTTGTGTATTATACCATTTAATTTTTTTGGGTGCATTTGTCTTAGGTTTTTTAGATGTAATACGACTTCATACAGACGATAATGATGTAATGTCTTTACCTTTGGATTAAGATGTTGTTGTTGTATTTTGACAACTAGATGCAACTTTTCTATCATAAGTATCATATAAATTTCAAATATTGACTCAAATTTTAATATATATTCATCATTATCATAATCTAATTCTTTAACCAAACTATAAAACATTCAATCAAACCCTTTGCATCATCTAACTTGATACGATGATTCATTACACTTACAACACAATATAATATAGGAAGATGATGAAAACATTTCATGAATTTTGCTTAAGCGGGACTAACAATTGTTCTAATCAAATTGTCAAATTTCATTTCTTGAAAAGTTTGCATCGTACTAACTATAGTAAATTAAGCACAACTAAAAATGGAGTCATAAGAACTTGAAAATTGAATAGTTGCATTCTGAAAATGTTTTAAATTTTTTAACAAACTTTCGGCATAATTCAAATACTCTTGATTTATGCAAAAGTTTTTCATGTGTTTTGCATTACAAAAATCATTTATAATCTCTTTGTATTTACTAACAATTGCAATTAATTTGTAAGTATAATTTCATCACTAACAGTGAAAAAAAGAGTTTCTCTCTCTAGATTTTCTAGAGAGAAAAGCTCCCAAAAAAAACCCCAAAAACAAAAACCCTAGATCTAGAGAGATTGGAGGGGGTGGCGGCTGGGATCGCGCCGCCCCCTCCCCGATCGCCGTTCGGCGGTCTACAACCGTCGTCGCCTTTGATCTCGCCGTCCCCCTCCCTGCCGACGCCAATCCTCCCTCTAGTCTAACTCCCACCGTCGCTTCTCCCCCTCTATCCACTTCGTTTTCGACAACAGTGGCTCCTTCGGCCATCACCTCTCCCGCCGTCGAGTACCCTCCCTCCTCCATTCAGTGGCGTTCTTCCCGTAGACTGCTCCCCGCCTCGCTGCCGTCTAGCTCCGTCTCTGCCCCTACTGGTGGTGACCTCCCGCCGCCGCTCACGTCGCCGTAGGAGCGGTGGCTGTTCCGGCCAGGAGTCGTTCCTCCAGAGCGGATATGCTCCTCCGCCTCTATGCCGCAGACGAGCTCGCTTTTGTGAAGGTAATTTCTTCATAAATCCCCCCAGATCTGTGACGCTTTTGGAGTTGGGGGTGTATTTACTGGGGTTGGGGTTTGGGTTAGTTTGGGGTTGGTTAGCTTTGCTAGGTGTTTGATCGGTTGTTCTTCGCGCTTGCCACCATGTCCACACTCTTGGGGCCAATCACAACGATCTGCGGCTATAATTTGGTTTTTCGAGGGTTGGTAGTGCGTGTGAAGAAGCCGGGGGTGTGCTTGGCTATGCCGTAGTGCGAGACGGCAGGGTATTTATTTGTTTGGAGGGTTGGTGGAGCTGTCTGAGTTGGGTATGTCTAGTTGTGAAGTTTGCGGTGTAGCTCGGTTGTGGGGCTAGGGCCTGAAGACGGGGTCCCCCATGAGACCGCTTATTACATACTAGTAATTTACACGTGTGATGCTACGACTTTGATTTGGTTTTTGCGAGGGTTGGTAGTGCGTGTGAAGATGCCAGAAGTTAGGTATTATTATACGATTATGGAGCTTGGGGCCAAAGATGGGGTCCTTTCGTGATGGGTGCTCACTTGTCTCAACTTCCGGGGTGCTTGTCTCAACTGTCGCGGACCGACTATGTCACGCCAGAGCATCCTCCCGCGCCTATTGTCGCGAACACCATGGATCTGAGATTCAAGTGTGTGAGGTCGGTGGTTCAATTTGGGACCCGTGGGGCCAGGCCGGTAGTTTGTTGGTGTTGGGGGTGATGGGGTGTGGGGTTTGGGTATGGTTGGTCTGGAGTGTCATACGATGTCGCCGGTGCAGTCTTCACAGCGCCTACTATCAGGATATTAAGCTTCTTGGCTCGTGACAGCATCGCCTCTTCTTTCGGATTGGGAGTATGAGTCGAGATAAGTCTGTGTGGTGAGAAATCGCCGGAGAGAGGTTGAGTGTGAGAGAGGTGAAGGTATCCTCTTCACGGCTCTCTCCTGGAGCGTGGTGTTTGGTGGGGTGAGCGAGATAGTTATTTGGTGAGAAATCGCCTGAGAAAGCACTATCGTGTGAGAGGTGAAGGTATCCTCTTCACGGCTATCTCTTTGGTAGCGGCTGTGGGAGCTACTGGCACGTTTGTAGGATGAGTGGTGGAGATGGTGGGAGGGTGTGATCGTTGTGCATGTGCCGTGGGGTCAGTTCTCGATCTGCGGGGCTTGGGCCCAAAGATGGGGTCCCCCCAGCGAGGTGAAGGCAGGGATCGGCGGACGATAAAATCCTGTCAGACTTGGTTCAGGTGGGTGTGCTGTGCCGTAGAGACACTATACAAAGCTAAACTGACGTACTTACAATTTTGCTGGACCGAGCTTGTTTGTCAGCCCACCCTCTACGGTTGTTGGAGGGATTTGTTGTTTGTACACATCGTGTTGCTTCATGTATGTTTTATTTTCTATTTGTAGTTTGTACTTGGGCCCAGTACTCTGGATTTGTTTCGATAAGCTCTTATTAATGAAACAGGGTGGCCACATTCCACCTTTTCCCTAAAAAAAAGTATAATTTCATCTAATTTTAACATCTTTAGGGTATCTTCTAAATTTTACTCCTCTAAGACCACATCATTGTGTGAATTCTTAAAGATTATGACCACTTATATCAATAAAATACACATAATCTTTTATTTCATTAACATATAACTTGGCTGTATTCAAAGTATCTTGCACACACAAGTTGAGCATATGTCATGCACATTTAATGTAAAATATTTCAGGCAATGGATGCATAAACACATCAATTAATGAAGAAACCTTTTCTTATTATTGACTGCATTATCAAGGCTAATATAAAAAATATTTATCATCAATACCAAACATATTACATGTTTCTCTTATTTGTGATGTGATAACTACACCATTATGAGGATACATCAAATAAACAAATTGTATGATCATTTTTTGAAGAACTCAATCACTGTCAATCCAATGACAGGTAGAGCACATAACAGGAATATCATTACAACATTTTCAACAATCACTAGTTAATGCTACTTTAGAAGGAAAAGAAAACAAAGTAGCAACTAAAGTATCTTTAAACTCATTATATATTTTGAAATAATAGGATTTAATGGTGTTTCGATGAATTCTTTTGAAATGAAGATTTAGAGTGAGTTAGGCAAACATTTCTAGGTTCTTACTTTTGGAATAAATGAACAGTAACTCATCCTTAATAACGAGTTTAGCTATTTCCATACATACAATTTCATGATCATAACTAAAATTATCTACTGATCGGTCTCGGCGTTTATTTTTTGTTAGGAAAAATCTTATTGTGTTTCCTTGTAAAAAAATTTCAAGTGGCGCTTATGTGTACCCGTCACCCTACCCACTTTCCATTGGTAAGTCATTTGACAAATTCTACATACCATATTTTCCTCTTTCAGATTGGACGAAGATGGAAAAAATTTTAAAAATTGTGCACATCGGAAGTTTTTTTCTCTAGCTTTTCAGGAACAAGATGAGGTTTCAGTTTTTTTTGTGTTTCGGTATCGTCTAAGTGAATTTCATCATCATTATCGAGAAGACCAGAAAAATCAAAATTAGGAATGTTTATGGTATTCAATTCTCTAATCTCCTCGGTATCTAAATGTGTAACATAAACATGTTGAGATGCTTTGGCAGACTCTTGTGCACTTTGACTACGTGATGATGTCATAATGGTATGCAAAATATAAAATTAATATTAAACAAATACCAAATTCACAGTAACAAATATTGAATTATAAAAATGTTACCGCACAAGAAAAATTATCAAAGTTGTATTGTGAATGTTTCTTGAATATTGATTGATTCCAACAACTTCAAGATTGCAGATTGCATATTGCAAGAATTTTTGTATGTAATTTAATTATATAACTTGTAAGAATATATTGAGAGGGTTGAGAGAACTGTTTGGAAGTTTTGGTATGAATAAAATTGTTTGAAAATTGGAATACTTCTCTATTTATGAAATTTCATATTTTTTGTGTTTCCTAATTTACCCTCATAAACTAGTCATTCATACTATTGGGAAGGTTTTTTTAGACATTTATCTGGGCTAAACATTAAAGAACAACAATAAAAAAAGTTGTATAACTGTAAGCCCACCGGGCCAACAGTTGCTGGCTCGTCGGGCTGAATCTCCTGATTACGATTCCTAGTTGGTTCGGTTAACAACCCGGCGGGACACAAGCCAAAGTGGTCCGGTTCCAACCAAGCCTCTATCCAAAATAACAAGGACCGGACCGGACCGGACCGTCTAAATTAAGTAGGCCGAGTTATAAAATGGGCAATATAGATATATTGGCGGATGAAAAATAATTCACTTCCCTTTCAAAAAATTACGCTACCATAAATTAAGCTGGCTAGTAATACAGACTAGTAATTTACACGTGCGATGCAAGTCTTAATAATTTTTAAAAATAAAAATAAAAACTCTGACGTAGTGATGACTCGAACATGAAACCTCCTTCATATTAGTTATGTACGTGCGTCACTCGTGTTGACAGATTTACAAATGACACCAAAGCCTTCTTTCATTATCTCTACTACTATAATGGGAGAAGACCTTTGTCCTTAACCCAACCCGTGCAACGCACGTGTAGGTAAATTTTTTTTTGCCCTTTTCATTCCTCCCAATTTTTTCCCACGTGCACAGCACGTGTATAATACTAGTAATATTAGAGATATATAGGGGTAGTGATGCGAGCACAAATTCTTCCATCGCTTAATTAATGTCACACAATATCCAACTAGTGTATTTAGCGATCCATACAATGTACTAACGATTTTACCATATCTAAAGTTTGTGAACAAAGATTATAATCAGAGTTTAGGAGGTTTATCTTTTGATATGAAAAGAATTAGAACAAACTAGACTAAAGCGAACAAATTAAGGGTCCAAACTGAGCTATGACATCTAATAAGAGCATCCAGGCCGGTCCTGAGGTATTTAACAACTGGGACACAAAATAAAATCGTGCCCTTTATAGATATGTCTGTATTTTTTTATAAATTAATAAAATATGATATAACGACGGGGAACAAAAAATCAAAACCTCGAAAAATAAAGATTACCTTATTTTGCTTTATGACACCAATTACTGTTGAAGAATCTACCACAACTCGTAGTGCTAATAGCGGAAATACACCACAAGCAATAGAAACCACCAAGACTTAGATGAACCAAGAACAAGCCACCACTATATATATAAGATCTCATAAGAACACAATCAATATGCAGAGATAACCAATACTTCTTATTCCCAAAAAATATAAAGATTGCACAAGAGATTACAACTCTCAATCTCTCTCTCTCACCTTTGGAACACTCAGCACAATCCCCTCTTGAAGTTGAACAATGATAACGTCTTACCAAATCTCTCTATTTGGATGATACAAACCGTAGAATCTACAACCATATATATAGCCCCCAAGTAAATCCTAAAAGATAAACACAAATCCAGCTATTGGGCCTTAACCTCGTAAGCCCAAAAAACAATCAGCGCCGAAGTCTGTCGACCGCACCCCCAAGGTCAGTCGGCCGCAACGTGTAAAGCCAAACTCGAGACACGACCGGTCGACTGCACGGTCGACCGTCACCCCCTCTGTTGGACCTGTACACTCGAAGAACTCTCACAAATTGGGTCAGTCGACCGCACTCCCAGGTCGGTCGACCGCAACTCTTCAGACTACACTTCTTCTACTTGCACTTGTCTTCTCTTGTTGTCTTTGTCTCCTCCTCTTCTTCTCCAACTTCAAGTACTCAGTGCCTACGTGTATTTGAGGCCAAAACCCTAACAAATACTTCATATTTTTCATTTAGCATAGTGACAGTATTTCTTGAACTTAAAAAAAATCAAATCAATCACATCTGATCTAAAATAATTTCTCCTAGCATTTTTAGAAGCAAAATCATCAATTATGTATTTAACCTCAATATTTTTCAACATATTCTTTTCAATACCTAAAATTGCTAATCCATTTAACCTATCTTGAGTCATATCCATATTAGAAATCTCATCAAAATGTCTCTTTCTAAAAGCTCTATGTTTTATATGAAATAAGAGCTTAATTTTCATTTTAGATGCAATTTCTTTGGCTTCAATCATGCAATTTCTTTAGCTTCAATCATAGTAGAAGTAAATCAATTTTCTCTATATTTTTCAAAAAATGAAACTAACCCTTTCAAGTTTTTAATTGCAACATCAAGAAGCATATCTTCAGTTTGCAATTTTTTACTCACTATGTTTATCTTGTACAAAATTTCATACCAAATAACCAAACTTAAAATAAAACCAAAACATGAAAATTCACCTGATGCTAATTTCTCAGCACCCCAACTCACTTTAAAATCATCAAAAATTTATGCTAATTAATTAAAGTTTGTTTCAGAATGTAGTAAATAGTTAAGAACACTTATTGAACCATTAATTAGCAAACAAGAATTTAAAAAATAAAAATAAAAAAATCGAAAACCATTAATTAGCAAACATGAATAAAAAGGGTAAAAAACAAATAATCATTAATTAGTGAACATGAACATAAAAAAAGTAAAAGAAAAAATTACTCTTGTTGAGAGTCAAACTCAAGACCTCTCACTTACTAAACAAGTGCTCTAACCAACTAAGCTAGGAGGCCCTTAGCATTCCTAGTTCAAATATTAACTACTTAGTGTTGTTAACTCATTATACTTACAAATTGTTGTGCGCGTGCCCCTCAACTGAATTGGGCCCTGGGCAGCCGCCCAGCCGGCCCTGAGAGCATCCACACCAATGTACTAGCTATTTGAGTTGTCATTTTCATTTTTGCAACCTAAAGGACAACTTTAACAAAAAATACCAATAGGTTCTGCACCAATGGTTTTCATTTGGGTTGTCATATATATATATATATATATATATATATATATATATATATATATATATATATATATATATATATATATATATATATATATATATCTATTTCTATTATAAAAGCCACAATAAAAGAAAAAAATCTGTCGGGAAAAGATCTGGACCGTCGATCTATTATATTGATCTACACGATTAAAGGCTCAGATTAAATAACTTAATAAGAACGTGTATTACACGTGCAATGCTTTTTTCCCTCTCTTCTGTATGTATTCCCATCTTTAAACCCCCAAAATCCTAATAGATAACCCCAGCAACCACCGGCCTGCTCCCGCTGCCTCGATCCGCGCGCCGCCACTGACCGCATCCGACGCCGGACGCCGACAACCCTTCCCCACCCCCCCAAACACCACCACCATCGGTATCCTCCTTATTCTCTTCTTAAAATTATTTTATTACTACATGTGCAATAGGTATTTTATTGTTCTTCTTCTTATATTTGACGATTGGGTGATTCCAGGGTTAAGATCTTTCCAGATTCGATCGCCCTCTTCGCCCTTTCTCTCATCGTCTCCGACGTCCTCCGCGAAGTTGCCACCCCTTTGATGGAGAAATCCCATGTAATCATCTAATTTTCTCACTTGAAGCTTTAATTTTGGTGCAGTAGTTGATTAATCTCTATAAAGTATTGATTTTGGCATTTTTTAGATGGAGAAAATCCCATGTAATCTAATATCCATCCCTCAAGCTTTAAGTTTCGTGCAATAGTAGATAGTCTATAGAAAGTTTTGATTTTGGCTTTTTTTTTGGAGAAAATTCTATTCAATAATCTTTTTTCCACCCTTGAGCTTTAATTTCTGTGCAGTAATCGGTAGTCTCTATGAAGTTTGTTTCAATCAAAATCTCAAAAATGGATAAACAGAAAAGATTCAGATTTTTATTCGAGTTCTGCCATTAAATGTGGTCGTCTTTGTTTATACTGGCTTAGATTGACATCAGTGCCATGCTCCCGGTTCTTTCACCAAGTCTGTAAATCCATTTAGCATAAAGCAGAGAAGCAGGAAAGCTAGGCCTTACCGGCAAAAAGAGCCAATATTATTTAAAACTAAAACTTTATCAAATATTAATTCATAAGAAACAGTAAAGAGAAATTTAAGTAATATATAACTAATGAAATTATTCATTAATTTAACACTAAAAAGCTTTTTCCCAAAAAAGAAAAACACAACAAAACTTGTAAGATAGCAACGAAAGCAATCTTAGAAGACAATATTTGCTGTAAATGCTGAAGCAGTGGTGTCGGACAAAAGCATGAACTTAAAAGCTTGGCTCTCACTGGCTTTCTTACAACAATGCTGAAAAAGTTAAAATTATTCTAACACCTACCCACCGTCCTCTGATTGAACTTTTTGTTTGAATGTCCTCTGACAGCTGACCAGAACAAATCCTTGTGTCCAAGCTGGTTGATTTGTACCCGTATTGCAGATGTTGCATTGCAAGCAGATAATAGCAAATTGACATATTTTGCCTTGAAATTTTTGGCTCGTTGGATGTATCGTGGCGAGAATGCTAGACCACACCCCTTCTTCTTTCCGTCGATGAAGGTTTGATTGTTTCAGCTCTAAATACTGCAGGCAGAACATATAATTCCACCCTCGTTGATGCCTCTTGGGGAATCTTGATGCGTTCACTTCGTCAAAGGAAAACCCCAAATCCAAAGACTTTTCTTTCAAAGATATCTGCATATGCATCACTGGGAAATCTGCAGCGTTCTTTTGCTACTCTAAATGAATTTGAAACTGCATATAGGAATTCGGAGAACTCTGCAGATGTCGATGAGGAGTTATTTTCTCCCTTTTCCTCTTTGTATCCATTGGTCGTCGCTTGTTGCAGAAATGGCTTCTCATCCTTGGATTCGGTATGTGATGGTTTTTATTTTATTTTTACTTCAAGAGTTTTAGCATCATTTTCATAATTTATATCTTAAGTTTTAAAATATTGAAGTTTTTGTTGTAATCACTGCATTGTTTGAATATAATGATTAAACAGATTATTCTAAGTGTCAAAAATATTGATGCTTAATTAATTCTACCACGATTCAAATGGAAACATGTCTGTTCATTCTGCCTTCACAAGCATGGCTTGCTACAGTCAAAACTCAATTCCTGTTTATCCCAAGTTAATGTCACTTGCACTACTTTCGACAAATATATGTACATTCTTGGCTTTTGTATACGATTTAAACAATTTATTAGTCAGTACATTTCCGTTCGCACATCATGCCTAAGGGAAACTACTTGTTTGCTGAAGAATGGTCTACCTCATTAATGTTTGAATTAGAATTTCCAAGCTCGAAAGCAATCATGACATCTTTGAAGCCCTCTTTATCGGGTACAAATAATCTTTACGGGTCCCACATTATTCATCGGATCATTCAAACTAACCCAATTATGACTTTTGATGCACCTCTTTTAGGGGTTTCATGCCATGTGGTGATGCAAGTTGCATGTCTTCTAACTTTTAAAGAGAAATCTTTTCTTGATAAATGTGTTAACTAATTTTAATCTGAGAATAGCTAGATTCTTCCCTTTAATGTTGTATGCATGCTTGGTCATCTTAAGAAAATCTCAGCATTGGTTGCAGTCAGCTGGAAATGCACTCCACAATTAGGTGTTTTGACAAATATGACTTGTCACTGGAACTTCCATGAGGTCATCTTAATATCAGTCTGTTTCCTGAATTGGACATAGGATATTGACAATGTTACGGTTTAAGAATATTGTCTCTCTCCATATGGTGGTTGGCTGTTGTCAGAGCAGTTAAGGGAATGTTTTGGGGATAAATATGGGATCGTTCATGGGCGAGGGCACATCTGTATCTTACAAAATACTAATAGAAACAAAATGTGCAACACTTCATGATTGGAGTATGTTGAGTTTTAGAAAGGCGAAGATTTGTAACTCTTATAGAGTAAATCGTTTAATTTTCTTTTCCCATTGTTAGATATTATAGTCCCATATTGGTGGTAGAGTTGTTTTGATATCTGTTCACCTCCTATATATAGGTGGTATTGTACTTGGTTAAACTCAATTCAATATTCAGTATTGTCTTCATTTCTCTCTGATTTATCTTAACATGGTATCAGAGCCAATTATCAAAAAAATTTCCTCCACAAAAAATCTCAAATCCCAATAGCCAAATTATACAAATTTCTTCTCCAAAAAAAAAAAAAAAAAAAAAAAAAAAAAAAAAAAAGTCATCCAATCCATCGCCGCCAATCTTCATCTTCTCCGGCAAACCCTTCGTCATCAAATCCTTCAACTTCGTCATTCGTCCTTCAACCTCTCCAGCGCCGTCGTCCGCCACTCTTCATCTTCTCCAGCGCAGTCGTCCTTCAACTTCGTCATCCGATTTCGTCAGATCCAGCGCCGTCGTCAACAACCCTCAGATCGGCAACCACCCTCATCTTCTCCAAGATCGGCAACAACCCTCAGATCCAGCGCCGTCGTCTTCTTCGTCAGATCCAAGATCCACAACTTCGTCAGATCCAACTTCATCAGATTCCGAACAGTTGAGATCCAGCAACTCCATTGTTGGTTTCTTCAAATCCCCACAGTTGATAAATGCTTTAGTATTGTTTTAGTATTGTTCTGTTACAAATTTCTTAAAGTGCACCTGATGGTTTGAGGGCCTTTATTTTATTTAAAAAAAAAAATCAAAAAAAAAAAAAATCAAAAAAAAAAAAAAAAAAAAATCAAAAAAATCAAAAAAAAAAAACGAAAACGAAAAAAAAAAAAAGAAAAACGAAAAAAAAAAAAAAAAAAAATATTATTATTATTATTATTATTATTATTAGTATTATACAGGTCCTACAATGGCATCTCAGTCTCTCCCACATCTTTCCGGCTCCACTGGCTTCCCCGATGCAACCACCACACGTTCCTCCTCCAGATTCAACAAGCAGCAGCACCATTTGCAGTCTTCCTCCGGCATTCTACCTTCTCCTTACATCACCCATCACCATACTCCACCTCTACTTCCGCCACCGGTAGCACCGCCCTACTCCCTATCTCAATCCAGACACCAGCAGCATCTCCCTCCACATTGTGCTCTCAGTCATAGCAGTCATAGCAGTCACAGCAGTGCTTATTCCCCCACATCCTTCGCCATGCCTGTCACTCCGACCTTGCCGTCTTCTGCTCGGGCTAATACTCAGCAATGCCTCACTCAGCTGGAACTACAGTTCATGGGTCAGTCTATCAATGTTGGCTCCTCTGCTCCTGCCATTTCTGCCACTCCCGGTATGAATTCGTTCTGGATTTTAGATTCTGGTGCATCACATCATCTCACTAGTAATCAAACACTATTCACCACATGCACAACACTTTCCTCTCACTCTCCATCTCTCCACACAGCAGATGGCTCACCACTTCTTATTACCCACTCAGGGACAATTAACTCTCCCACTCTCACATTACCATATGTTCTTTATGCTCCTCATTTATCAATAAACCTTATTTCTATTAGTGCGTTGTGCGATAGTGGTCTTGTCGTTACTTTTGACTCTTTAGGTTGTTCTATTACTGATTCATCCACCGGTGAGGAGTTTGGGCGTGCTAGTCGTCACGGTCGTCTATATTATCTAGATTTTCTTCGTGCACATCACTCTCCTTCTAGTTTTGCCGGTATCGTTTCCTCTGATGCTGATCTGTGGCACAGACGTTTAGGTCATATTAGCGCATCACGACTTCAGACTATAGCTCGTAGTGGTGCTCTTGGTTCTCTCACTTTTAAAAATTTATCTGATTGTCAGGGTTGTCATTTGGCCAAACATATTGCCCTACCCTTTAGTCACAAAAGAACTTCTGAAACCACTCACCCTTTTCAACTTGTTCATTCCGACATATGGGGACCCTCTCCCGTACCCTCGTGGAAAGGCTATCTCTATTATGTTGCATTTATTGATGACTTCACTAGACATACATGGGTTTTTCTTATGCGTCAGCGATCTGAGATACCTGATATTTACAAGTTCTTTACAACTATGATTCACACTCAGTTCGGTGTGCGCATTAAGAATTTTCGTTCGGATGGTGCACGTGAGTACACCTCCACCACTATGAGATCCATCCTTCAGTCTCACGGCACCCTGTTTCAGCAATCATGCCCTCACACACATGAGCAGAATGGTGTAGCTGAACGCAAGCATCGTCACATTCTTGAGATGGCTCGCGCTCTTTTACTCTCCTCTTCTGCTCCTCGCTCATTCTGGGATGAAGCTATCATGACCTCTGTTAGTCTCATTAACATTACTCCCTCGTCTGTCCTAGCTGGTAAGACCCCTTACGAGGCTCTTTTTGATTCACCTCCCGACTACAGTATGATTCGTACCTTTGGATGCACCTGTTATGTCCTTCTCCCTCCTACTGAGCGCACGAAGCTCTCCGCTCGTGCTGCTAAGTGCGTTCACCTAGGTTTCAGCCCTGAACACAAAGGTTACCGTTGTTATGATCCATCAGCGGGTCGTGTCCGCATTTCTCGACATGTCTCCTTTGTGGAAGACTCCCCTTACTACTTGACCCCCCTCGAGGATACTAGATTTCTCGATTCTCCTGTTGTTGCTAGCCCCCCGACTTTATCTTCTCGCATTCCTTTTGATCCCACTCCCTTGGCTCCGTTCACATCTCCTGCTGTCCCTACACCTATTGTTCCCCCTAACGAACCTCCACCTGCATCTCCACAGCAGACACCACCCATCCCACCTACTTCACCACCGACACATGAACCTACTCCACCACACTCTGTCAGTCCACCACCTCTTCGTCAGTCTACCCGTTCCACTTCTGGTATTCCTCCGGCACGTTATACACCTGATGCCACTGGTCCTTCTGACCAGTTTGATTTTGCCACCCTAGCTTCCTACTCACCACAGTTTCATGCATATCTCACTGCTATACACTCTACACGTGAGCCCAGAACCTATCAAGACGCAATTCAATATCCTGAATGGAGGAAAGCCATTGCAGAGGAATTCAGTGCATTTGATCAGACTGGCACTTGGGATGTTGTTCCTCTACCAGAGGGCGTTCAGCCTATTAGCTGCAGGTGGATCTTCAAGGTCAAATATCAACCTGATGGATCTATTGAGAGGCACAAGGCCCGTCTAGTAGCCCGAGGGTTTACTCAGGAGCATGGCATTGACTATGATGAGACATTTGCTCCCGTTGCACAGATGACCACTGTTCGCACCCTTCTTGCTGTTGCAGCCATCCGCCGCTGGCCATTATACCAGATGGACGTGAAGAATGCTTTTCTTCATGGTACCTTATCTGAAGTAGTTTATATGCATCCTCCTCCTGGCCTTACTACTCCTCCTCGTCATGTTTGTAGACTTCGCCGTGCTATATATGGTCTGAAACAGGCCCCTCGAGCCTGGTTTGAGTGCTTCCGGCTTGTCATCACCAAGGCTGGTTTCCGTCAGAGTTCACAGGACCACTCTATGTTTATACGGTCATCACCGCAGGGGAGGGTACTTCTACTACTATATGTTGATGATATGATCATTACTGGGGATGACTCCGCCGGCATTGCATCCACCCAGAAATACCTTCACCAGCAGTTTCATATGAAAGACCTTGGTAAGCTACGTTACTTTCTGGGTTTAGAGATTGCTCATGGATCTCAGGGGATACTCATTTCTCAGCAAAAATACACATCAGATATTATTTCCGCTGCATGCCTTTCTGACAGTCGATCAGCTGATACACCCTTAGAGCTTCATGTGAAGCTTCGTCCCACAGATGGTGAGCTCCTTCCTGATCCCACTAGATACAGGCAGATTGTTGGACAGCTTGTCTATTTATGCATGACCAGACCCGATATTGCTCATGCAGTTAGTATTGTCAGTCAGTTTGTTTCTGCTCCTACATCAGTTCACTACGGTGCTCTTCTTCGGATCCTCAGATATCTTCGAGGCACTATCACTCGCTCATTATTCATGCCGTCTACATCCAAACTAGAGCTCAGTGCATATTCTGATTCAGATTGGGCAGGGGATCCGACTACCAGAAGGTCTACCACAGGCTTCTGTCTATTTCTTGGCGATTCGCTGATCTCATGGCGGAGCAAGAAACAGGCAGTTGTTGCATGTTCTTCCACCGAGGCTGAGTACAGAGCAATGGCAGCTACTACTAGAGAGATTGTTCATGTTCGTTGGCTGTTATCAGATATGGGTGTTACACTTACAGGAGCTACTCCACTTTATTGTGATAACCGGAGTGCATTGCATATTGCAAGCAACCCAGTCTTCCATGAGCGAACGAAGCATATTGAGATTGATTGTCATTATGTTCGTGAGCGTTTTGAGGCAGGGACCATCTCTCTCCATTCTGTTACCTCTTCCCAGCAGACTGCAGACTTCTTCACCAAATCCCATACAGTTCAGAGATTCCGACACTTAGTAGACAAACTCACATTGTTTGACCCATCGTGAGTTTGAGAGGGGGTGTTAGATATTATAGTCCCATATTGGTGGTAGAGTTGTTTTGATATCTGTTCACCTCCTATATATAGGTGGTATTGTACTTGGTTAAACTCAATTCAATATTCAGTATTGTCTTCATTTCTCTCTGATTTATCTTAACACCCATCACACGAGATCGACTAAAGAAAGAATTCGACACAAAATTTTAGGTACCCCTAACACTAAAGAATGCTGATAGGAGCATGACTTAATGAATACTTCATTGAATTTTGAAGTTGCTCGCTGGCTACCTAATTAGTTTTAACTTTAGGATGTACAACCCTTTTGTTCATATCAATCTACTCATCAGCTTTTACCATAGAAGTAATATCTGAAACAGAAAAGAATGTGTCCTCGAAACAAATGGACACATGCTTTTAAGGTGCTGTCTACAATGAAGGAAGTTTGATAGGAGCATAGCTTGTTGAGTACTTCACTGAACTTAAATTTTGCAGAAAAACCACCTGTCTACCTATATAGTTTTATCATACGAAGTAAAGTGCATTTTTTGCTTTTTAGGTGGACGTTCCTAACCAAATTAAGGTTTCGGTCTAATTAATTTGGGTAGGTTGCATTGCAGGTTCCAGTTTCAATTGGGAATATATTTTAGGGGTGTTAGCATGTATGTTCTCATCTTAATAAATAGTATATATTTCTCCTTGCATTGTTTTTTTTTTTTGAGGTTAAAGGTGGAATAAGGCCACCCTGTTTCTCCTTGCATTGTTGAGTGTATCTCAATGCTTTTGGTTTATTTTGTATATTTTGTATATATATCCTTAACTGATCAATTTTTTGTACAAGTCAATTATATTTTATAATTTTAACGAGTTTAGTCATGGTTCCCTGAATCTCTTTAATATGTGCATTCTTCAGAAAGTCATTTTTTAAAACTTAGTCACATGTGTAACATAAAATTTATATCACATAGTAAAATTTACAAATAATAGAAAAGGTGAAGAGTATTATTTTGGATAGTTAGGATTTTATAAAATATATAAGAGCAGCTTTGTTTTATAAATTAGAATTTAGTTGTCCTGTTTAACGTTAACCATTGAAGATCATTTAAATTTCTTTTTCCTTTTATAAAAACCATTTTTGTTGGATTGTTTGGAGATATGCTGATTAAGATTTTTTTTCCTGTGAAACTGAGAGTGGGTTGAGTATTGGAACACTATTTTAAAGGTTTTATTATTATTATTATTATTGTTGTTGTTGTTATGCTCGGCAAAGGTTCACTGCACCAACAATACTTAAAATTTGATTTAGCAAAACATCGCAGGGTAATAAACTGAATTGATGTACTATTTATCAATATCAAATTCTCCTTGAGTACCAATACTTACCACCTTTTATTTCTTCTTATTTATTTTTATTTTGTAAGGATATACATGAACTCAGAATCATTCTTCAAAATCAAAAGGGTAAGAAATAACAACGATTATAGAGAGAGAAAAAACAAGTAAAAGAAGAAAGCACATAGCCAAGAAGGTCGCAAAACTTTGCATGCTCGATCGATCAAAGCTTAATTAATTAAGTAGTAATCTTTGCAGCCAATTTCCTGTCTACAGCCTTCTTAAGAAAGCTCCCTTCTTCAACCACCATCTGCACTGGCAGAAATCCGATGCCATTCGCCACAGCAAGCATCACCTCCCTCATCTCTGCCTGAAACTCCTAGAAATCAACACTTCCATTGCCATCATGGTCGAGCAGAGCATAGAGTCCTCAGTATAGTCCAACAAGCTCTTCTTGGGTCAATACAGTTTCATCAATACCGAAATGAGTCTCCAAAATCCTTAGGCTTGTGAGCTCCTTGGCCATCTCTGAGTACGAGAGAAGATCATGGTTGGTGTCGAGATAGGGAAACCGATCTTTGATTGAGCTGTGAAAGGCCTCTTTGTCCTCAACCAACTCTCGAATGGTTGCTCCATCAAGAATCTCCACACTCGATCTTTGCTTGTTTGCTTTCTCTAATCAAACACTCTTTCCATTAACTGAAGAAACTAAGAAGATTTTGATTTGATGAAAGATAAATTGTTTCCTTCCTGCAGTATAACTCCCTCCTAGCTCCACCAACCATATATTTGCTCCCTTTATGAAGGTAGATCGCATAAGGACCTCAAGCTCTCAACAATGTCGCCAATGAGAAGATATGCTTTCGTGCCTCTTCACGATCAAAATAGAATGCACCAGATACCCGTATTTTCTTTGGTTGAATGGCCAACCATATAGCCGTATACTCTGCTCCTTCCTTGCTACTTCTCAGCTTTCCTTTTAACCTACTCGCATCATTGTAAAATGAATGAAAATGCGATTGACTAAACTATACGGTTAAGGGTATCTACATTCAAATGTAGATAGTTATAAGATAGAGATAGAATGGAAGATATATAGATATCCTAAAATATGATAATTAAGAAGATTATTTGATTATCTTTTTATAGTTTGTGGGTTATAAGCTTTTACACATTAAATTTGTCTACACTATTAAAATTTTTATTAATAAATAAGATAACAAATTTAAATTTGAATGAACTAACAAATTTACCATTAAAAATAGTTTAAAGTTTTCAACCAATAAAAAATTTGTTTTACTAATTTCAACAACATTTTTTTTGCCAATTTACTCCTATAAGCTTAATTTGAATTTTACCTTGGCCTAATATATTATAATGAGTAGATGAGTTTTTAAATTGTCAAAACTATACAGCACGGTAATATTGGGTTAAAAATTAAAATTAAATTAATCATACATCACATATTCAGTTTTTAAATTGTCAAAACTATACAGCACGGTAATATTGGGTTAAAAATTAAAATTAAATTAATCATATATCACATATTCAATTTATAGGGTCATATTATATTTATTTAAAAATTAGTTATAAGAGAGTTACATTCCCCTCAAGTTAATGTTCCCCTATAGGCTATAAATACCCAATAAAATTGCCAGACAAATTTATTACAAGTTTCGTCTCATCACAAGTTCACAAATCGGAAGGCTAGGTTGTTCGTGTAGCAATCAAAGGTAAAATTTACGAAGAGAAATTTCACTTTTTCTACATATATTTTTATACATTCTGAATTCTTGTTTAATGCAAATACGCTTGATATTTTATTCTGTGTGTTAAATGATATTATTTTCTTGTACAAACTGTAAACACTATGTATGGAACTAACTATTTCCATACATATTTTAGATTGTTTCTCTGCTTTCAGTTGTTCTTGCAATATTTATTGCAAATTTCCATACATATTTGTTTAATGCAAATTCCTCTTTTTTCTTGTGATTGTATCTCCGCTTTCAGTTGTTCTTGCAGGTTGGTTTCATACAATTTTTTTTTTATAGTTAGTTGGTTTATTCGTTGGTTAGTTTGTATGTTTTGGTTTTCATTTGTTATTTGAGTGTGGATCACTTCTTTCTTTGTAATTGTGTAAGTTCTAAACTGCGAAAAGTGTGGTCTCTTTTACAGATCAACTTAAAAAGAATAACTTAGATTTATCTTGCATGCTGTGGTGGGGATGAGAACAAAAATTAGAAAAAGTTGTAGTGGGAATTTTTGAAATTCCACTTTCTCAGGCTGTCCCCCTCAATCTCATTGGATACCACTACTTTCTGTTGTCTTGGTTCTCTGTACTATGTAGATTGTTTCAGTATTCTTCAATTTGAATCGAGTTAATTCATGATTGCAAACAAAAAGATGGATTCCAAATGTTTAACAACAATAGAAATGATCAGAATCTAATTGAAACAACGTTCAAGATTTTGGTATTAAAAGTTAAGATATAATTTAACATGCTGAACATTAATTTTAGAGGTGACTATGAGCATATGGGTGTATGGTCATTAAACCGAACATAGTGGTAAAAAGCTATGTTGTTTGGAGGTGTTTTTCTTTTTGAATCAATTTGTCTTTCATTAGAACTAGAATAACCTGTTATGCATCAGATGATTTAGAGTACTTTCTTACACTACATGCTAAGAAATAATTTATAAACAATGACAATGTCAATGACCATATGCATTTTTTGTATTTTTTCTGGTATGTGTATTGGTGAAGAAGCTCAGCTAGAGATTTTGCAACCAGGGACCGGGTTGATGAAGAAATATTAAAGATGGCCAACAACACAAAGAAATGGGATAGTACTGAATTTCAAAGATGAGAGATAGATATAACTAGCATGATGTCTTTAAAGTAGGTTCTAATTTTTATGTCTCATTAATTTGTGTTCTTCAACTTTATGCATGTTTACAACAAAGAGGAGCTCCTGAGGTGTTATAATAGTATTAGTTTATTGAAAAGTAATGGTATTTCAGTGTGTTCTAATAGCATGAAATTAATGTTATTGAGGTATTCTAACACAATTAGTTACACGAAAATATAACAAAGTGCTCTAATTTAATTAGTTTAGTTTTGATTTGAAATTGTATTAAATGCATGCAATTAGAATTGTGTATGAGTTAGAATTTGTCTCATGCTCAAAGAGTTATACTTTATTTATTGAAGTATGGGTCTATTGTTGTTGTCTTTTCCTTAATTTATTTTGACATTTTGATGAAAGATGTGCTCCTTTTCCCTCAATGAATTTTGAATATAGATGTGAAATTTTAAGTTTCATGAGATCACATGGTAAACAAAATATATAAGAACCCCTTTATTATTCATGGTGCAGATATTTGTATCCCTTCTTCTTCTGTACAAGTTAAGAGAAGAAATTATAGTGGGTGGATATCTTTAAGGAAATACCTGGAAATCTTCATTTCAAGGATATTTGTACACTTTTGAAACTACATGAATGTAAAAGAAATTTTGTTCCAAATAGGATGATGCAATTTTCATTCCCATGAATCCATGATTCATCAGAGCCACCAGTGGGACACCGTGGCAAGCAAAAATCTCCTTCATGGGTATATGGTATCAATGTATCATGTAGAGTGGCAGGGGAGCAGGAAATCCAATGGCGGCCTCCAGCCTCCTTCCTTGTCATTCTATAAAATATCATATACATGTGGGTATAAATAAAATTTTTTCTCTCCCACTAATAGGTCTGTAATGTCTTTCAAAATTTTGTAAAGGCCAACGACCCCCCACTTGTGAGTCGTGTAGGTTTGGTCTTTCTATTCATTTATGTTAATTGTAGTATTAGTAGTAGTAGGCAGAGAGAGGGAGAGAGTTTTATTCAATTTTTCATTAAATTACAAAATGATAAGAGAGAAACAGTTTCATAGTGAAGTAAGTTTCTGTTAGGCTGAATATGCATTGAGTTCATTGCCATATCCTTCAATTTAGTCTAAACTAGAAACTGTGTATGTTTCTGTGTGTGTGCATTCTAAAGTCCAAGTTCTTCCTACTTTTATATTAAATCAGACTTAACTTAAAGGTGGCCATTTAAGTGGAAACACACGCAAAGTTGATCTTCATGACAGTTCTCTAATTGGTCTCATTGAGCAATAATTTTGTTGCACATGTTGTGAAATAATGGAATGTGACTTATCTGATGAAGTATGTGAATATTGTAATTTTACTCTTGCATGAAGCAATAAGCACACATGAGACATGACAAATTGCCAACTTGTGTTGAGTGTAGTTGAAGCTAATATATAGTTGAACACATTAAGAAAGTAGTTACAATGTGTGGCTTTTGTTCCTAGATAATCTATCTTGCCAGAGTGCTATCTTGTCATCTTTCTCTGATAAATTTTGCTAATGAACTTTATATTGAATATAATGATTTGATGCGTTGAAAATATGGTTTACTGAAGCATGGATTCACTGCAATGTTAGTCTCAAGTGATTTAGAATTTTTGCCAAGGATATCTGTTTTTTTTCCAGAAACATATCTTTCTCTATCTCTCACCCCAAAATATTTTTGGTTATATTCTTTTTGCTGCCACATCATCTAAATATCCCTTTTACCATTCCTTGCAGATTAACTTAATTAATTGATTTTTTGCAGACTAACTATATCAATGGAAAAATCCCACGATGATTACTCCTCTATCAATTCCTTGCAAGAAAATCAACAATTGTGGACTATTAAAGTATTGGTTACGAAACATTATGGTGTAAAAGAATACAAAAATAGTAAAGGCACAGGAAAAATCTCGAAAGTGGCACTAATGGATGATGAGGTAGATACTTTAAATATTGTTAAAATATTCATACATATACATACATAAATAATTATTTTTTTGATGTATCGGATAGAGCCAAAAGGCTCCAGCCATCAAAAATATATTAATCAATTAAACAGTACAGGTACAAATAAATAATCAATGGCTTTACAAGATGTAAAACAGAATAGAGCGAACTAAACAATAAAGAAATCCTAACTAGGAGGCAAAGGACGCCTAATAAGGGAGCTAAAATACAACTGAAGAAGCACCCGCTGAACGGGGATACTAAAACTTCAGCCCGAAAAGCAAACTCGTGAAAAGAGAAAATGCCGCCCTGTCTCACCCACCAGAAGAGCAGAAACAAGAGGAGCGGCGAGCCAACCGCAGACCAAAAGGACCTCCTACCAAGCAGAAGACTAACTCCAGCGGCAGCCAGTGAGGAGAAGCTCTAGCGGCACAAAGGGAAACCACCAAGCTGAAAACGCGAGAACTCAACTGAGCGCCAACTGACGGGCTGACAAAACATGAGCTTGCCTGGCGAGGATACGCGCACTCACTCGAGCGGCACAAAGTACATAAATAATTATTAATACTTAATTTTCATCTTTTCTAGGGAACTATAATACTGGCGATAATGTTTAATGAAGCGGTGGAAGCGTTCCAACATACGCTTGAGGAGCATAAAACTTACTTAATTTCTAATGGAGTACTAAAAAATGTCGACAAAAGATATAATCCAATGCACGATAAATTTGACATTATTTTGAAGTTGGGAAGTGTTGTAGATGAAGTTGAGAAAAATCTTATCATTGATAAGGATAGGTACAAATTTGTAACTATAGACGAATTGCAAAATACATCTTCTACTGTCTTTAAAGGTAAAAAATTATATTTATGTTTATATATATATATATATATATATATATATATATATATATATATATATATATAAAGGATATCAAATACTAATTGCATTGAACTACAAATCTTTGTTTAGCAGTAATTAATGCAGGAAATGTAGATAAGGTGGACTCAAAAAATGGTAATGAAGTAGAGAAGCGAAATCTTACAGTTGTAGGATTCAGATAATATCAATTAATTAAGTTGTATAATAATATACATAATTTTTTTGTAATTCATACGTTTTGTCTTAATTTAAGGTCAAAACCAATCTTACTTACATTATGGGGAGAACTAGCAATCAAGGAAGGAAAAGCTCTGAAAGATTTATCACCCAACATGCCAATTATTGCAATTACCTCTAAAAAAATCTCAAACTTTGGAGGTAATTATATACAATAAAAACTAATAATGTTATTTATTATATATTTTATTTATTTATTTATTATTGATTTTTTCAAACAGGGTTCTCTCTCACATCAACAAACAACACTACAATAGAGATAAATCCCAATGAACCAGAAGCATATAAAATTCCGGAATGGTACAATTTATTTTGTATATTTAATTCTTTAATTATTGCTTTTTGGAGTATCACTTAACATAATTTTGTTTGTTTGTTTCTGGATAAAATGTAATGAAATTTTGTTAAAAAGTAATTTCTTACAAAAAAACAAAAGAAAAGTAATGGATGTGGAAGAAGTGAAACTATCTAACATTCTCTATTGTGCAGACGAAAATTCTTCGGAGGTATTATGGAGAATGAAATTATTTTAAATATTTTATTCAATTCTATATATGTCTATAATTTTTTTGATGACTTTAACTTTTTTTTTCATATTATAAGGCAAAATACTACTATTGCAAGTTTTGATCAAAAGTGTCAAAGACGTTAAAGATCCATGGTACATTGCATGCAAAATCTGTTCAACAAAAGTCAATGTCGAAAATGAAGAAGCTTATTGTCGAAAATGTAAAAAAGAGTAATGTTGAATATGAGCCAATGTATACAAAACAACATATTGTTAGTTTCTCATATTTCCATTCTTCAATCAAATTATTAAAAAAAATAAACAATTAATTAAAAAAAAAACTAAGAATAACATGTTTCAGATGTGTATTCAAAATCACAATAAAAGATAAAAGTGCGGAGGCAGAATTGACTTTATTTGATGAGGAAGCAAGGTGCATCATTGGTTGTTCCGCAAAACCCCTGGAAGATATTAAGAATAAGGTATAATATATTATTCTCATAGTGTTACAATTAATTAAGAGCTAATTTCTTAATTCTTTTTATATGCATGAAAAAATGTTGAAAATTTGATAGACGCACCAAGAAATGCATTGGAGATGAGTATACGTTTTTGATCAAATCACAAGATGTCCAATATGGAAGAACAACTACGAGAATATTGACAGGATGCAAAATTAAAAAGGATGAACAAGAAAGTACAAGCAATTTTAACCTCAAGAAAGTTAAAGTCGAAAGTGATAATTGATCTTATGAAAAATACGATGATATCAGATTAGGATTTACTAATTTGTTTTTTTAAATAATTTTTCAAATATGTTTTAGATGAAACTATTACGCATATATCTCTTTTTTACATCGTTCGAATTTTGATCCATTTTTTCTTTGTTTTGATTGAAATTCTGCTTGAATTGATTAAACTTGGGTTCTCGATAATTGCTTCAAATTTGATTTCGATGAGCTTTTTGTTGTTGGAGTAATTTTGAAATCCATGGTTAGCTTTTTAGGATGATTGACTTCGTCGAATTTGTAGTTCGAAGAATATAGGTGTGCTAAATGGAAGTATGTTTACATAAAATTTTCACCATTTATGTACACCAAGTCACGTGCACTTGGTGCACGGTAAATTCCAACTAGTATATATATATATATATATATATATATATATATATATATATATATATATATATATATATATATAGTGTATAATAGTTAGCACTGTCACATTTACCTAATGCCCGGACCGGACCCAAGCCGGCATTGGACCGGAACCGACCTGATCTATACAGGTCCGTGTCTGTGTCTTAAAATAAGACCCGATGCACTTTCAGGTTCAGATCCAATTCCGGGTCCGCTCAAAATAGAACCGATCCGGATCCGGGCCTGTTAAAAAATACCTTAAAAAATACGGAATTTGAATAATAGTGTTATAGGGATATACATGTAAATAGTAATTATTGAATATATATATGTGTAAATGTAATATTTATTCATGTACTTAAATGCAAAAATTGTTGAAACCGTAGGATATCGGCTGTAAAAAATTTACGTGCAAATATTTATTTCCCGCTACCGGACCCAATGGGTAGATTTTTTTAACTAGGACCCGGACCCGGACCGGTGAGGTATCGGGTCAGGATAGTAGAGAACCCGACCCGATAGGACCCGATACCAGCTCTAATAATAGTGTGTGTGTGTGTATGTATGGAGAAAAAAGAGAAAAAGTATTGCGATGTGACATATGGCATTGTCATTTGGTTTGCCAAATTTGACTAAAAAATGGTCATTTCCAAATTTGGCAACCCAAATGAAAAGTTGGTGTGAAGGGTTTTTTTCATTTGGGTTGCCAAATATGAAAATGACAACCTAATTAAATGAGACGTTGGTGTGGATGCTCTAATGGAGTATCCTTCTAAAGGGAAGCAGCTAACGGTGGGAGTAGCGGAACATTTGAAGACCAATACTTTTTGTTTGTTGTCGCAAATTTAAAGCTACCTCCTCCTTCCCCTTCCTCTTACCCTTCTTCTTTAGCCTCAACTAATGGCGATGTGTCTGAATTAGAAGCCAGGCCCACTGTCACAACTTCTTCCACAGCCATCATGCCTCCTACAGTAGCTATCTTTGTCACATTTGGAGCCAACTTCAGAGATTACATCACACGGGGAAGGACTGAAGTGGAGGTTGGTGGACTAAGTGGATCACGTCCGACGACTTAATAGTCAGTCATCCACTCACCAATTGTTGTTGATGGTGTACGGGTACTAAGGATAGTTTTTTTAAAATAAAGATGGAGTCGAGAGTTGCCGTCGGAACTGTAGGATAATGGCTCGATTCTGGTATTTGGTATCTGCAGTGTTCGAAAGTTTCAGAGCTTCAGTCGACTGGATGGAGGAGCAGTCGACTGTCCAGAGGAGTTTGTCGAAGACTGAGAATACAGCAGCAGCAGTCGACTGTATGTGGGAGTCAGTCGACTGTCGACGGGATTTGGATCCAGAATAGGCCCAATTCGAAAGGCCCAATAGTTTCCCTATAAATACACCCGTTAGGGTTTTGTAAATTGTAACACCTTATTCGGATTTTGCAGCCGTCATCTCTTGTAAAGGCTTTGTTTGCCCATTGGAGATCATAGTAAAGAACCCCAACCGCCCCTTGTGGATGGAGGCATCGTTTTGCCGAACCACGTAAATCTTGTGTTCTTGTGTTGCTTGCTTTTCTGTGTTTTCTCGCTGTTCCTCTCGTTTGATTGTTGGTTTGATTCGTATTCCGCACAACAAGTGGTATCAGAGCTGTTGGTTCGACCTAGAGGGAGATGGCGGGTGATGCAGATGCAACCAAGGATGTTGTGGGATCAAGTTCGTCAAGAACAACGATTCACAACGCAAAATTTGAAGTTGAAAAATTTGATGGGACAAACAATTTCGGGATGTGGCAATGTGAGGTGTTGGATGTTCTTGTTCAACAAGAACAAGATGTTGCTTTGGAGGTAGAAAAACCTAAGGATATGTCCGAAGCAGATTGGAAGAAGTTGAATCGAGTTGCGTGTGGGACTATTCGGCTCTTTATTGAGAAGGCTCAGAAGTATGATTTGATGAGGGATACCATTGCTGCGGTGTTGTGGAAGAAACTCGAAGACAAATACATGAGGAAAAGTTTGGAGAATAGGCTGTATTTGAAGAAGAGACGTTTTCGCTTCACCTATACGGAAGGTATGTCTATGAATGCTCATGTTGAATCATTTAATAAATTATTGGCTGATTTGTTAAATTTGGATGAGCAAATTAAGGATGAAGATAAAGCCCTAATTCTGTTGAATTCATTACCTGAAAGTTATGATCATTTAGCAACTACTTTATTATATGGAAAGGATACTGTGAAATATGAAGATGTTGCAAATGCTCTGTTGAATAATGAAACTAGGAGAAGGGATACAATGGTTGATAGAGAAACTTCTGAAGCTTTAATTGTAAGGGGCAGGACTGAGACCAGATCTGAGTCCAAATCTGGGAAAAAGGAAAACAAATCTCGTTCCAAATCGAGAGGAGTTTCGAAGGACAGGAAAATACCGGCCAAAGATGAATGTGCTTTCTGTCATGAAAGGGGGCATTGGAAAAAGGATTGTCCAAAGCTACGAAATAAGGGAAATTCGACTGCAAATGTAACTGTTGATAATTTAGAAAGTGGCGAGGATTTTTCTTTTGCACTTGCTTCTAGTCCCTCACTTTATCAAGAAGTATGGTTTCTTGATACAGCAGCCTCCTATCATATGTCTTGGAAAAAGGAGTGGTTTACTTCTTTGGAGTATATGGATGGTGGTGTAGTTTTGATGGGAAATGATGCACCTTGTAAGAAGGTAGGAATCGGGAAGATTGAATTGCTAATGCACGATGGTCTTATTAGGGAGCTTTCAGATGTATGGTATGTTCCAGATTTGAAGAAGAATTTGATTTCACTTGGTGCTTTGGAGGCCAGTGGATTGAAATTTGCTAGTGAAGGTGGCATTCTGAAGGTGACTAGCGGATCACTCGTGGTGATGAAAGGGCAAAGAAAAAGGAACTTGTTTTTCTTGCAGGGAAAAACATATTTGGGTGAGGCTGCCAGTGTAACTGAAAGGCCTAAACAGGTTGTTCCCGACTCTACTAGGTTGTGGCATATGCGACTCGGGCATGCAGGAGAAAAGGCCTTGCAGGGGCTTGTGAAGCAAGGGTTGCTTAAAGATGCTAAAGGGTGCAAGTTGGAATTTTGTGAACATTGTGTTTTGGGTAAGCAAACTAGGGTGAAATTTGGTACAGCTGTACATCAGACAAAGGGTATCCTCGATTATGTGCACACAGATGTTTGGGGCCCTACTCAGACACCTTCTATGAGTGGTAGACACTGGTTTGTTACTTTTGTTGATGATTACTCCAGACGAGTTTGGGTATATACCATGAAGCACAAAGATGAAGTTTTGACATTGTTCACAAGTTGGAAGAAGAAAGTTGAAAATCAGACTGGTAGGAAGATTAAGGTTCTGAGGTCAGATAATGGAGGGGAATACAAAAACGATCCGATCTGAAATTGTGTGAAGATGAAGGGATCCAGAGGCACTTCACAGTTAGGAAGACTCCACAGCAAAATGGGGTTGCAGAAAGGATGAACAGAACCTTACTTGAGAAGGTAAGATGTATGCTAGCACAGTCTGGATTGAAGAAGACATTTTGGGCAGAAGCTGTTATATATGCAAGCCACATTGTCAACCGTTTACCATCAGCAGCACTTGAAGGCAAAACGCCTATTGAGGTATGGAGTGGTAAACCTGCATCTGATTATAGTTTTTTGCATATATTTGGTTGTCCTGCTTATTTTCATGTAACTGAAACTAAACTTGATGCAAGAGCCAAAAAGGCTATATTTATTGGTTTTAGTACTGGTGTCAAAGGTTACAGGTTGTGGTGTCCAGAACAGAAGAAGTTAGTAATCAGCAGAGATGTGACTTTTGATGAGACCAGCATGATTAGCTCGGGACAGTCGACTGGCGGTATGGGACAGTCGACTGGTGAGCAGCAGGAGAGTGGGACAGTTCTCCAACAGGTGAGTAGCAGAATCTCGGGACAGTCGACTGATGAACATGAGCAGTCGACTGGTGGTCTAGAACAGCAGAAGAGTGGGAGCTCGGGACAGTCGACTGGTAGGAGAGTTCTCCAACAGGTGGAGTTAGAAAAGTTGTCAGTTGAAAATCCTGTTCCTGTCCAAGATGAAGATGATGTGGTTGATACTGAGAATGATGAAGAAGTTCCTATCCAGCAGGTAGAATCAATTGCAGTAAGAAGGCAAAGAAGAGATATCAAACGACCGTCTCGCTTTACAGATACAGTTGCATTTGCTCTTCCCATTGTGGATGATGAAGTTCCCTCCAACTTCAAAGAAGCTACTAGAAGTTCAGAAAATGCAGATTGGAAAGTTGCTATGGATGAAGAGATGAACTTTCTTCATAAGAATAAGACTTGGGATCTAGTGCAACTACCAAAGGGGAAGAAAGCAATTAGTTGCAAGTGGGTGTATACGAAGAAAGAAGGTCCAAAAGGCAGTGTTCGGTTCAAGGCTAGACTAGTTGCAAAGGGGTATGCTCAACAGGAAGGTATTGACTATAATGAAGTGTTCTCTCCGGTTGTTAAGCATCCTTTTATTCGGATTTTGTTGGCATTGGTAGCACAGTTTGATCTTGAATTGACACAGATGGATGTGAAGACTGCATTCTTACATGGGGATCTAGATGAAGAAATTTATATGTTGCAGCCAGATGGGTTTAAGACAGCTGGGAAGGAAAGTTGTGTTTGCAGGTTGAAGAAGTCTCTCTATGGGTTGAAGCAATCTCCAAGGCAGTGGTATTTGAGGTTTGACCAGTTTATGAAAGTGCAGGGATATTCCAGAAGTGAGCATGATCATTGTGTCTACTTCAGGAAGTTGCAGAATGGTTCTTTCATATATCTGTTATTATATGTGGATGATATGTTGATTTCCTCCAAAAATGCTAAGGAGATTCAAAATTTGAAGAATCAGCTGAGTTCTGAATTCGAGATGAAGGATCTTGATGAAGCCAAGAAGATACTTGGGATGGAGATAGCTAGAGACAGGGCAAAGGGCATAGTAAGTTTGACACAGAAGCAATATCTTTTGAAGGTGCTGAAACGGTTTGGTATAGATGAGAGAACTAATCCAGTCAGTACACCCTTAGCTCCTCATTTCAGAATTAGTGCTTCTCAGTCTCCAAGTACAGATGAAGAGAGACAGTATATGGATAATGTACCTTACACTAGTGTGGTTGGCAGTTTGATGTATGCTATGGTTTGTACTCGACCAGACATCTCTCAGGCGGTGAGTATGGTTAGTCGATATATGCATGATCCAGGCAAAGAGCATTGGCAAGCAGCTAAATGGATTTTGAGGTACATAAGTGGCACCACAGATGTGGGTTTGAAGTTTGAAAGGGATGACAATATTAGCAGGTTATTGGTGGGTTATGTTGATTCTGACTATGCAGGTGATCTAGATAAGAGGCGGTCTACTACAGGCTATTTGTTTACTATGGCTAGAGCACCTATAAGTTGGAGATCAAATTTGCAGTCCACTGTAGCGTTGTCTACTACTGAGGCTGAATACATGGCGGTTGCTGAGGCCATGAAGGAAGCCATCTGGATTCATGGACTTTTGAAGAGCTTGGGAATTCATCGGGAGAAGGTGGAGGTACACTGTGACAGTCAGAGTGCTATTCATTTAGCGAAGAACCAAGTTCATCATTCGAGGACCAAACATATTGATGTTCGTTATCACTTTGTGTGTGATTTGATAAAGGATGGTGATATTCTTCTGGTGAAGATTGGGACAGCTGATAATCCTGCTGATATGTTGACCAAAATTGTTGGGGCAGCCAAGTTCAAGCATTGCATGAACCTGGCTAATATTTTGCATGTTTGATAATTTGGCATGGGCGATTGGGATAGTACTTTGCTATTGGTTTGTTTAGTATGTGATATCATACTAAGGTGGAGTTTGGGTTCGTTTGTTACATTTGGTGATGAGCAGTTGTTTTGGAGTATTTGTGGAGATTGCTTGGGCTACTTGGAGGATTTCACCAAGGTGGAGATTTTTGGATACTTGGAAGATCTCACCAAGGTGGAGATTGTAGGATAATGGCTCGATTCTGGTATTTTGTATCTGCAGTGTTCGAAAGTTTCAAAGCTTCAGTCGACTGGATGGAGGAGCAGTCGACTGTCCAGAGGAGTTTGTCGAAGACTGAGAATACAGCAGCAGCAGTCGACTGTATGTGGGAGTCAGTCGACTGTCGACGGGATTTGGATCCAGAATAGGCCCAATTCGAAAGGCCCAATAGTTTCCCTATAAATACACCCGTTAGGGTTTTGTAAATTGTAACACCTTATTCGGATTTTGCAGCCGTCATCTCTTGTAAAGGCTTTGTTTGCCCATTGGAGATCATAGTAAAGAACCCCAACCGCCCCTTGTGGATGTAGGCATCGTTTTGCCGAACCACGTAAATCTTGTGTTCTTGTGTTGCTTTCTTTTCTGTGTTTTCTCGCTGTTCCTCTCGTTTGATTGTTGGTTTGATTCGTATTCCGCACAACAAGAACATCATATTAATAGCTCAAATGATTATATCAAAGATACATAATGTCTTTAAATAGCTCAAAACACAGAGTCAACTACTACAACAAGGTTCAAGAACAATAAAAAAGAACCCTTATCAAGTGTCACTACTCGTCTTCCCCAAAAGAGTGCCTTCATTTACGCTCTTCAACAGGAAGCGAAGAGTGGAGCCGAAGACAAAAGACACAGACCTAAAAGAAGTACCTCTAGACAGTTGCACCATCCTCTCTAGGTAACAACGGGCCCTTATGCGCTTTCTTCCTTGCACCTGGAATGGATAGCCATGAAGAAGTGAGAGAGAAAATTTTATGCATCAATTGTAAAAAATTACAAGACTGATTTTTAAAACACAAGTCATTTATGTCTAGCCAAATGATCAATAAAGAAGTAGCAACTACACAATCCCAATCCCGCCACCTCTCATGACCAACCTCACATTCTCTAAATATTCCCCATAAATGAGATGTTTGCAAAGGAAAACTGTTGATTCCCAATCCCAAAAGAAGGAAATCCTAAATTCGTTTACTGTGCACACACTCAAGAAAGAGGTGGTCTATGGTTTCTAGACGAAACCCACATCTAGGACAAGGGACCGTCGTGATCAAACTCTTTTTAGCAAGGTTTTCCCGTGTTAAGATCACCTCTTTGAGAACCAACCATAAGAATGCCTAAACCTTGTGTGGGGCACACGACTTCCACATTACTAGATTCTCCGCACATCTCAGCCCCCTATCATGGATTTGACCGAGAAAACCCCTTTGGGGGTAAGGCGCCAACCCCGCATCCAGACAGTTCGCATTGATGCTTGACCTACCCTCTAAAAATGTGTATAAAGGCATACAACTGATATGGTGATTTCCCACCCTAAGAGGCGACAATCTAATGGGCCAACTACACCTGACCCAATAGTCTGCAACTAGGGCATGTTTATTCAGGGCAATATCAAATTAACTCGGGAAAGATTGAAGCCAACGTATTAGGACCAGCCTAAGAGTCGAGCCAAAATCTGGTGTTCTCTCCATTCCCCCACTGTACGAGGCGAGTGACAGTGAAATAACTCGCCCACTTTGACAATCCCTCCCCCCCCCCCCCCCCCCCCCTCCCAAACTTGAAACATAGATATCTCTGATATCGAGCCCAACCAAATCCAAGAGAGGTTGAGAAGGGGGGAATGAATTTTCCACCACCATTTACATAATAAGGCACGATTCATCTCTCTTAAATTAAGAATCCCCAAACTGCTAAATTCTTTGCTTCTGCAGACGATGCTCCATTTAACTAAAGGTAACCCTCTCCCCTCTTCACTACCCCCTTCCATAAAAAATATCTACGAAGTTTATCAATCTTGTTGATAACCCAAGTAGGGAATTCATAAATTGACATCCAGTAGATAAGTAGCTATAGGTTAAATGGAACAGCGTTAATGAGCGAAATCCTGTCTCTTAACAAAAGATGTTTCTTCTTCTAATCGAGAAGTTGTTTCTCGATTCTCTCAATAAGTATGTTCCAATCGCTACGTTTGAGACGACCAGGACACAAAGGAACACCCAGATATTTAATTTGAAACTTACCCACTTTACATTCCAAAACATTGGCCATAAGCACAGGTGAGACGGCATCACATATTCCAAGACCTTTTGACGACACCAAGAATCTCACACATCTCAAAAGGTTTGTCTAGATCTTTTAGGCCCAAAATCTAAGGTCTTGACCAAAAGGACTCATTAAGTGAACACGCCGAACCTCTAGACCACCCTAAAAGCCCACGGAAATGGTTCTCAATATGGGACCTAACACAGAGTTGATCAGTCACCCATGTATTCCCAATGTTTATACCAGATATGAAATTGGTTCTTCTCCGCCGTTAGCAATCCTATGAAAGTATGCCGTGTTAGCATCCCCTTATAGTAACCATTGCCCACGTGATTTTTGTCTCCAGTTATCATCTTCCATGTGGAAGATGATATCTAATTCTTCTCTAGCCTTATGTAAGTTGTTAATTTCATCCCAATCTAAAGCTCTATCCTCCTCCATCAGTTCCAGGGCATGAATATGCTTCGAAATACATTCCTTATCAGCTTTGGATCGTCTTCTTTCTTCTGTAGCCCAAAGTTTCAGACATCCTTTGAGTCTTCAGATTTTAGAGTTCCAAGTAGACACGGCATTCCATCGTGGACCTTCTCTTCTTTCTACCAGAGTTACCCAGGAGTTAGAAACAATGGTTCGAATGTGAGCGTTCTGCAGCCAGGCCTTTTCAAAACGAAAAGTCTTAGCCCTACTACAGATCTCTCCACCAGAGGAAAGAATGAGCGGGGCATGGTCAGAAATACTCCGATTGACAGATTTGATAGAGGGAAGGGGAAAATGAGATTCCCAATCCTCAGAAACAAAAATTCGATCTAATTTTGCAAGAATGGGTCTATCTTGCATATTAGACCAAGTGAATTTACGATCGGGAAATTAAACTTCCCTCAACTCTAACAGATTTAAAACCCTATTAAAATTAGATATCTCACTCTGACTACTCCCCAATCCTAGGTGTTCATCAGAGAACCTAGTAATATTTAATTCCCCTCCAATAACTCACGCATCGTCCCATTTAAAACAGATATTCTAAAGTTCATCCCAAAATTGAGGACACTCCGACGCCCCATTGGGACCATATACCATAAAATATATATAACAAAAATCATCACTCTTCTCTCTAAGTCTGACTGAAACTGAGAAATTTTCAATCAAGAAATCAGTGCAGTGGAAGCGATCTGCAATAAACCGTACACTAATTCCTCCAGACTGCACAGAAGATGGTTTGGAGCACCATTCCCAGTTCCTATATGAGACCAATTTGCCAAGCATCTCAGAAGACAGATTTTCCATCCTAGTCTCACAAATTTTTAAGACCGAGAGACGATGATAGGACAACGTTTCCGTGACTTTCCTACATTTCTTACTACAATTCAAACCTCTAACATTCTAGAAGGCGTACACCATTGGATCACGATTGAAAATTCTCCCAAGCAGGTAAGTTTATTAAAGACTAATAGGACTCTTAACCCACTCTCTAATTCTCTTAGCACATTCTAATTGTGAGGATTCCCCCAACTCATGTCAACTCGACAGATCTTAACTAAACTAATTAACAAAGAATTAGGAATACAATCAATAATAGCTAAATTATAAATAGACTCAGCTGTCGAGGCTGATTCATGAACTTTCATTTTGACTGCACACGCAATCAAATCATCTTTGGGTATAGGGCGATTCCCATTTTTTTCCTTTTGCCTAAAACTACGTCTGAGATCCTCTAAAACTGCCTCCGTACCCTTCCCTGCATCTGAGAATTCTCTACTCTTTCCTCCCTCTCAATATCCCAGATCTGAGCCGCACTAACAAGAGGTTGGTCCTCATCAATATTTTTCAGCGCATTCGATGAGGTCATCATCATTGGGGACTCAAAACTAACTCTTGCTGTGGGACTAAGGATAGTTGGGGACACAATGGAAAAGAATTTGATTCCTTGGGCAACATTGACAACGGTGGTTCCAAGCAACCAGAAGAGCTAGAGGATGTTGCTGATGGTGAGCACGTCGACATCACAAGAAGATTTAAGAGCTGACAAATGATCTGCCTGATTCTTGCCAGCTTAAATTATAACAAAAAAGAATCTTGCAAAACTTGGTTGCAACTACATCAACAAACCAAACAGGCCCCCAAAAAATAATCTTTAAATATCGTTGTAATGCAAAATCAGTTTCTTGTTGTTTTCGAAAAATAGAAACAAAGCCTATTACATTTCACCAACTAAAAACCAAAGTCTTAGCCGAAAAGATCTAAAACAATGAAGCAAACATTTTCTTGAAAGAAAAAAAAAAACTGCCAACAATCTCGAAATTTAGAGAACAAACATGCACTCCTTACGTTTATTTGATGAAAACACTCAGATTCGGTATCTAAGGAGGGGATCTTTGAAGGGGAATCTTTCATGATAAACTTTCCATGCATATTCTTCAAATGGAAAGTGGCAGAATCTAATTTTTTGACAACCTTCAAGCTCAGATTCTTCATCAATATCTCCAACAATAATAGCATCATCTGATGCAAGGGGCGGTAGAGGGGAGACCACAGAATCCATCGGCAATGTCACCAGCATCGATATAGATATCGTTTGCAGATTATCGCTGTCTTTTGAGGATAAGGGATTGTACTGAGGTATTCCCCTGACTTTCTTAAATCTCCCATTGCTCCAAACCTTCACCATACACAAAACACACCCATGCAAAAGCAGAAAGCAAAGATAAGAGATTAGGGAACAGAAAAGAAAGAAGAGCAAAGATACGAAAAAAGTTACAAAAACCCTTGCATTTAATTTGAAGGTTACATGAGATTAGGGAACAGAAAAGAAAGAAGAGCAAAGATACGAAAAAAGTTACAAAAACCCTTGCATTTAATTTGAAGGTTACATGCCCATTATAATTTGCCCTCCAACTCTTTAAGCCAGCCCTTTGAAAATGAAAATGAAAATTCCAATTTCAATCCTTTTGAGAGCAACCCACTAAAAAGAAGAGAAAAGCAAACCCAAACTCCAAGATCCAAACCCATTAGGAAATTTTAAAAACAACAGCACAACTTTTAGCTTATATCTAGCTTTAAAGGAAAAGTTTTCACTTATATTTAATAAGTCCTAACCTCACTTAATTGTATGATATGTCTTCAATTTCGAAGAGTTAATCCTACCAGCTTTGGCATATCACCACAGCTTGTCAGCTTCATCCTAAGAATAGAATCTAAGATGATAAAATATAGTAATTTCAAATCTTTTTCCTATAAAATACCCACCAAATGGATACAAAAATATCATATATTAATAGGGAAAAAAATAATGATAATCTCCGCTAGTAATGGTTGGGATAATCATTCTCTTTTTCTAGTAAAGCCAATGTCAGAAATGAAGAACTTGTCTTTTTCAGGCTTTATTCCTACTTTAACTATTTTCATTTCAATTTCTATCACTTTCATCCTTGAATTAGATCCTTGACTTTATACACGCACTCTCTTTTAGTCCACCTTGATTGCCGGTAACTTTGCCAATCAGGCCTGCGAGCATTCAATTCAAACTATTTTTCTGAAATGTTTTATGCAATGTGAAGTATATTTAAGTGATTTTTTCAATTTCATAAATTTTATCTTGAGGGCAAAAAAACAGCTCATATAGTTTATGAAGTATAAACTCCATTTCTACAATTCTAATATTATGTGCATCTAAAAGAAGTTTATTTGTATATTAAAACAGTATTATGAACGAAGGGTGAAATGAAGTACCGAATTACTTGAGTATTATGGAAAAAAGAAAAAGAAAAAAAAAACACATATACTGCATGTGCAAATAGTTGAATAAGTACAAAGAAACCAAGTCTTAGGAAATCCTATTGACTGACCTGAGCAATGTCCCCAAGAGTAACAAGCACCGAGTCAGGAGAAGGATCGACAGCAACCCACTCACCCGATTCACCCATCACCCAACTTTTCGTCGTCTTCATCTGATACTGCAAGCTCACAACATAAGGAAAACATCTCACCCTCTTCATTTCCCCTCCTCCCCCTTCTTCCTCTTTAATCATATCAGTGTTGGTAAACTCACGAGGGGAAGAAGATGATGAGATCCATATCAAACACTTTGGCTTAATAGTTCCCTTGTTAAAAGGCTTGTCGATTGAAGCTGCCGACAAGATCAACTCGACCACCTTCAATCCCAACCACTCCAAACTCTTTGAAAACTCACTTATAGCTCCAAAAGAGACGAGCTCAGCCTCAGTTGAGCACGTATCGAACACAAGATCCTCATCATCGTCATCACTGAATCCTAGAGGGGAGTGGATGTTGTTAATGATTTCAGATTGGGAGAGGGACCGGACCTCTTCTGTTGCGCGACTGGGGAGTTCGGAAGGGATGCCATGGTCAGTAAGGTGGAAATAGCCCAAGTCAGAGGCTGCAGAGATGAGGCGATCGTGTTGGGGTTCGATGAGAGAGATGAGAGGAGTCGGTGTTGGTGTTGGTGGTGGTGCTTTTCTGGCGAAGCGGGGAAGTGGAGAGGATAAGGATGGGGCTGTTTGATTCAAAAGGAGTTGGTTGAGGAAGCGCGAAAGTTCCACTTCAGCATCGGCAGCAGGAAAGTTCTGGTTTGAGATGGTTTGATTGGATGGGGTTGGGGGAGGGGGTGCTGGTGTGCTGCCATACTGACCAGAGGTGGAGGAAGAAGCCATGGGCATGAAGAGGAAATCAAATCATAGAGGTAGTGGGAGGAAGGAAAAGTGTATATATAAGATATGGAATGAATGATTTAGGGTCTGTTTGGTTCAAAGGAGGGGAGGGGAGGGGAGGGGAGGAATTTTAATGGAAGGGAGGGGAGGGGAGGGGAGGAATTTTAATGGAAGTGAGGGAAGAGATTTAATGAAAATTCTGTTTGGTTCAAAGGAGGGGAGGGGCGGGAAAATAATAATTTTCTTGTTTGGTTCACAAGGGAGGGAATGAATTTTATAATAAAATTACTTTTATATCCTTTTACATATAATAAGAAATTCATACAACAACTTCATATAATAAGAATTGAAACAACAACGAATTAGAGAAAATTTTTTCTTCTTTTTCTAGTTCATCATTCAATCTTTAGGAGGGTATCATTTCAGTACATACAGCAAGAAGCAAAAATTGCTCTTAATTTCTCCTTTTTTATTCCATTTCCTTTCATGAAGTACACATTTTGCATAATGAACAACTCAAATTGTTATGCTTCCACCGATACAGATATGCTTCCACAGATAATGAGCCTAAACTATCCTTTCTCCTCATACAGTAGTGCTATGTAGGTGTTGCCAATCGCTGAAGAGCAAAGCATGTGTTCAATTGTTGAAAGAGATGGAATGTTTCGGATGAAAAACACTAACTTTTCGGCTGTTCAATGTATTGAAGTTCTCAATACTTCATATTATTTTCTCCTTCTTTAACCTTGACCATGTTTATGGAACAGTAATTAGAAACAATAAGGGAATTGAAATGGATGAAATCTTTGAATGATTGATACTTTCGTCTGCGTTATTGCCACCTGGAGTGTTGGTTTCCCGGAAGACGAACAGAAGATCCCCTCATGATTAAACAGACGACTCAATACACTATGATCTATATATGTATTAGAAGTAATAACATTTGAATGTAACTCTGTTGGCCACATGATGTATGTGTATAAAAAGTCATAACATTTGAATGAAACCAGAATGAGCTGCAATTGTTTAGCGTATTGATAAAGTTCAAGTTCAAATGCAATGACAAATCCTTCCGCATGTGCAATCTTGCTATGCAGTTTTATGTAAATGAAGCAGGTATTCATTTGGAGTTCCGAAGCAGGTGCATTCCTATAGTTCGTGTTCGCAGAGATTAATTAACCTCGAGAGTAAATAAAAAATTAGAGAGAGCAAAGGGCAATTTAGTCCATTCACATTAAAATTTTTTACATAATTTTTCTCCTCTCCAAATCCCCTCACTTTTGGAGGGGAGCCAAAATTGGCTCAGGAGGGGTGTTGCACCCCCCATTTCCCTCCCCTCCCCTCCTAAAAAATGAACCAAACATGAAAAGTTTTAATAAACCCCTCCCCTCCCCTCCCCTCCCCTCCATTCCCCTCCAACCAAATACTCTATTTATTTTTTTTTATTTTTTTTAATAAAAAGATAGAATCCAAACATGATTACAGGCAAAAATATTATAAGTTTTTAACTTAACCAAAACCATAGTTTGGACCATACAACTGTAACATCCGTAATTTCTAAAATATAATATACAATAGTATATATAAATCCATAATAATAATAATAATAATATAATGGGAGAAGGCCTTAGTGTCATTTGTCATTGTGTCATTCTACCAACATGTGCAACGCACGTACATAACTAATATAAAAGAGGTTTCCTATTTAAATCCTTCCTACATCAGACTTTTTAATTTTTATTTTCTGAAATTATTAAAACGTGCATCGCACGTGTAAATTACTAGTCTAATATTATAATGGGAGAAGGCCTTAGTGTCATTTGTAAATGTTTTGTCAATCTACCAACCCGTGTAACATACGTGCATAACTATTATAAAGGAGGTTCTAGGTTCAAATCAAGACTACGTCTAAATTTTTATTTTAAAAAATTATATTTATTAAAACGTGCATCGCACGTGTAAACTACTAGTATATATAATATAAGGTGATCGCAAAGTTGTAAATAAAGTAAAAGAATGGAGCCCACGGTTGAGAGACGACAGCCGGGTGCTGCTATTTCTCGCTGAGGGGCTACCCGAGATGTTCAGGAATTTCTTTCCAAACTGTTGTTTCCCGCTTTTTGATTTTTCCCAAACCACCCTACTTTTTTAAAAAATTCTCAAACTGCCTCACTTGGTTTCTGAAAAAGCAAGTGTAGTTAAAATCTCATCGCTTTTTCAGAAAGCGAGTGTGTAGACTCGCTTTCTGAAAAAGCGATTGGGTTTTAACCAACTCGGTTTCTCAAAAAACGAGTGAATTGTTTTGGTAAATACTTTTGAAAGTGGATCAGTTTGGTAAATACTTTAAAAAGTGGGTCATGTTGGAACATGTTCTCCAGAATTAAGGTGAATGCCTATGACCTATTCAAGTGCATAGCATGAAAAAATGTATTTATCGCTTATTGTATGTGTGATTGTAATTGACTGACCACCATGTTATATTTTCAAATAATGCAATTTTACCACTATTAACTTGTAGATGAATCTGATATTAAACGAGAAAATGAACAAAATTGGCTAAAGAAAAATAATTATAGGACTCGATTATTAATATTTCTTTAAATATATTTATGTATGTAACTCATTCAAAGTTTTTTTATTTTATTTTTTGACTTAAAGGTGGCTGACAAAAGATGGTTGACACACCGTGCCTCATTAATTGATAAAATAACAAAATAAGTGTTCATAGTACATAATACCCAGAATCAAATGAAAATGCAAAACAAATAAACAAATGTGCATCGCATGTACAACTCTAACTATCTCATTATATTCTTTATAATATTACTTTAAAATATATATATTTATTTATACGTGCCTCACACATACTCTATTATATTACTTTAAAAATTATATATTTATTAAAATGTGCATCGCACGTGCTAAATACTAGTATGAGTATAACTTACAAATTCATATACTAGATAAACAACCTCTAATCTTCTTGATGCTAAGCAAAGATAGCATATTCCATGTTCCGTACAACCTCCTACAACATGTTAATACAAAAGATAAAAGCATATACAAATAAATCAAATCACCTCCTACAACATGTTAATACAAAAGATAAAAGCATATACAAATAAATTAAATCACTAACTGTAGCACCAAATTAGAGTATGAACAAACTAATACAATTAGCACTACTCTTAACATATTTATCTTCTTAACCAAGGAAAAATTTCTCAAGTTATCTCTAAATGAATCATTTAAATATTACTCTTAACATATTTATCAAGGAATCATTTAAAATATCCTTGATAAATTACATCTTTGAAAATATATATCATTTCAAAATGAGAAAAAAGGTAACGAACCAAATAGGAAAAATTATCAAATAATAAAACTTAAGAATAAGAATAACTAACCGTTGAACTTCGGATCCATTCACAAATAATCATTTAAAAGAGTTCATAAAATACATTAAAATTATTAAAATTTAAAACTTTGAATGAAAATAAAACCATTATCATAAAAACAAAACCAAATCAGTTTATTGTTAACTTATACCAAATAGATTGCCACTGTTTTTACCAGTATTCACATAACGATATCTAGGTTGGGCAAGTCCGGTCAACACCATTGTATCAATTCAGACATGAACATTTCAAAACAAAAACAAAAAAGGGTGTATGTGTTCACCGGTGTAAACAATGGTTTCATTGAAGATTCCAACTTGCACTTGCAGTTAATCATATATGCAACATATTTAGTCATGGTAAAAATTTCAAAATCCCAGCTCAATGAAGCAATCATGTAAAATTAAACAATTCTGATAATAATATACTAACCTCATTAAGGTAGTCAAACCAAACATGAGGAGGAGACTCCTATTCATTACCTTCTCGTTTATGATCAGTTTTGATCTAGTACAGACCAACAAAGAAAATAAGGCCTTACATTATTATGAGTGTTTTCTCCCATAAAAGTAAGGGCCTTATTTTTCGCTTGCTTCATTAGAAAGAGGAAGATAGATAATGACAGACGTAAAGGAAGAGATTGAGCTATTGAGGAGATCATGGTTTGTTAATTTTTATTTTTAATTGATTAAGTTATGTAGCAAGTCTTACAAAACAATTAATTTAAGTCAATGAAGGGTGTCAATTAATTTTTTTCCCATCCCGAGAAATTCAATGGCCGATGTTTTTTTGAACTTGTTACCAAAATGACCCACTTTTTGAAAGTATTTAACAAACTCATCCACTTTCAAAATTATTTATCAAAATGACCCACTCACTTTTCGAGAAAGCTAGTTTGGTTAAAACCCAATCTCTTTTTCAAAAAGCGAGTCTAAGCTTTCGAAAATCAAAAGTCTAACACTCGCTTTCTGAAAAAAGCGATGAGGTTTTAACCACACTCGCTTTTTCAGAAAGCGAGTGAGGCAGTTTGGGATTTTTTTTTAAAAGTATGGTAGTTTGGGGAAAACTTTCAAAAAGTCGGACAGTTTGGTAAAAAATTCGATGTGCAGATGTTGTTCTCTCTGATGACGTGGCACAGCGGGGCTCACATTTAGGGCTTTGTGTGCTCACAGGAGAAAGAGAAGGAGAATGATTTGGAATAGTATAGTCTATAATCAAGAGTCCCACATCGGGAATACAAAATGAAATATATAGTTATAAATAATATAGTCTATAATCAAGAGTCACCAATCCGGTTCCACTTTTTGAGAGGCAGCCTGTGGTGGACAGTTGTACTATAATATAAATAATTTATCTGATAAATTGTATAAATTGTCCGAGTTTGGGGCAGAGACGACAAATGGTATCTATACAACAATAACTACAAACATGTCGTGTTTATTTACTAAACTAATTGTATTTATCAGACATTATTAATCTGCAGGTGCGATGCACGTTTTAAATTTTTTTTAATATAGTAAATAATAAGATGTAATCTGGCCTCAAACCTGGGATCTCCCTTTACTCATCACATACTCTTTACAAATTACTCATAGTGGCACGAACTTTTATTTTATATGAGTGACACTTTTGTAATTAATAATTATTGTAATTTATAAGTGCAATGCACATCTTAATAGATATATATTTTTGAAGTCTAAATTTCAACATAGTATGGCCTCGAATCTGAGACATCTTTTATATTATTAATGTAGGACAATGCACGTCTTAATATTTTTTTAAAAATAAAAACTCTGATGTAGTGAGGACTCGAACTTGAAACCTCCTTCATATTAGTTATGTACGTGCATCACACGCATTGGTAGATTCACAAATGACACTCAGGCCTTCTCCCATTATAATATTAGAGATTAGAGATGTCGTAAATAAATTTAAATTTTAGAGTATTATGGTAACTAACAACAGTTGAGTAAATAAATAGTTAATATAACTCCCACTTAAAAAAGAATGGTTGAGATTAAATAGTTGAATGTCTACAAATTACAGATTGTCTACAAATGATAACCCCAACTCTTCCATTATAATATTAGAGATTAGAGATTGTAATTTTACGTGGAATGCACGTCTTAATAAAGATATATTTTTAAAGTAAAAATTTCAACGCAGTCTGGCTCGAATCTGAAACATCTTTTATATTATATATGCACGGACAATGCACATCTTAATAAATTTTTTTTTAAATAAAAACTCTGACATAGTGAGGACTCGAACCTGAAACCTCCTTCATATTAGTTATGTACGTACGTGCATCACACGCGTTGGTAGATTTACAAATGACACTAAGGCCTTCTCCCATTATAACATTAGAGATAATGCACAAAAGGTCAAGGAAAAAAAAGAAAAAAAGTGTTAAAAAATTTGCGATTGGTGGATCCCCACCTATATGTGAATTCTTTGTGGGAATAGGCCACTTTTTAAAAATATTTGCAATTATGAGCCAGTTTCGAAACTATTAGCGCTCGTGGGCTATTTTATGCCATGTCAGCAACGGCTGCTATTCTCATTAGAGACATCTTCATTTTGAAAGTCGCTAATGAGAATAACAGCCTATGTTTTAAAATATTTGAAATTTTTTGTTTGTTGTCGTTATTCCTATTAACGACCAAAGCATATATGAAGTCGCTAATGAGATTAGCGACCTTTAATGAACCTTATTATAACATTTAGCAAAATCTAGAGAGCTTTTGCTCTTTGAAAAAATAACAATCAATTTATTTTGAAATTGAGGTCGTTATTCGGAATAGTGACCTTAGTTGTACAAAGGTTGCTATTCAGAATAGATCTTTTATTGTACTAAGGTCGCTAGCTATTCCGAATAAAGGTTTTAGTTGTGTGACTATTTTGTAAATTTTACAAAGAATAAGGAGATTGAGTTTCCTACTGAGGTTGCTATTGCGAATAATAACCAAAGTATACTGAGGTCGCTATTTCCAATAGCGACTTCAGTTTTTTTTAAAAATCCCAAAAAATAAAAGCTCTCTATAAATCGCTAAGTGTCGCAATACATTTATTTGAGGTCGCTAGTGGGAATAGCGACCGCTACTGACGTGGCACAAAGTAGTTCACGAGCACTAATAGTTTCAAAACTGACCCATAATAGCAAATATTTTCAAAAAGTGGCCTATTATGGCAAAAAATTCCTCATATGTTGCAGCTAATAGGGTGCCACGTGTATTGCAACATATCGTTTCTCTTATATCTTAGATGGTGGTTTAGGATTCGGATACGCTTTCATAAGAATTCAAAGATAAAACATATCATTATTGAGAGCATCCACAGTCGTTTGCTTGTTTACCATTTTTTCCATTTTTTTAGTACCGTAGCGCACACAGTCGTCAGTTATTTTGCCATTTATTTGCCATTTGGCTACAGTAGACAGGTAAAAATAGCACTCAAAATAACAAAATGCATATTATAGCTAATGAAACATCAGGATTATTTATATTTTTTATTAATCGGACTTAACATGTCCGAAGTAAAAAAAAAAAATAAAAAGCAAAGAAAAAAAACCCAGAAAATGCATATAATGGCTGGATGGCCATTTGGTCCATTTCCTTTAAAAAAATTGCAAATTACCATCATTGGTTACTGTTTGCATTTATTTAATTTTTCCTGCAAATTTGTAAATGCTTTTGCAATTTTTTTTGAAAAAATACCTCCTTAAAACCCGGACGAAACATCAATAGGCAAAAAAAAATCGCTTTGGACGACACATCCCGTATATTTAATTAATATTTTCTAAGTTTCTGCCTATATAAATTATTCTTTAATCACAAACGAAACATGTTTCGTCTGTTTCTTTTTAACGGATTTATGCATTTTTTGTCTTTTTCACGACTGCAACGTTTCTTCAAAATGGATCGGTAAAATATGCATTTTGTCATTTTTTTTACCTCAAACCACTGTGGATGCTCTGATAGTGCCATTTTGTTTGGGTCATGTATCCCTGGATGTATTCAATCAAGGGACGAATTAATTCAAATTAAGCATGCAAAAAACAACACAAATCCAGCATTTCTTGAAACTGAATTATTGTAGTACTAATAATCTAACATTACCATTATAATAAGATGAAAGGCAGAGATTAGTTGATGATTACCGTTAAGTATTCAATTTGCCACTCTATCTGAAAGGCATGCAGAAATTTCTAACTAATTAATGAAAATAGTACTATAGTATAGGGAATTAAACCTGTGGTTTGTTTTGTAAGAATTTTGATTCTTAAGCACAGGTGTGCTTATTAATTAAATATCTTGACCATAATTGGTTGTTCAACACTTCCAACTAAGACCAAACTCTATCTAGAATCCAAGCTAATTACTTGTCATTAGCTAACGAGTCATCCCCCTTAAACCTGATAGCTAGCTCCTTTTGAGAAAGATCAGTTGCAAAATGAAGAATGGCATTCTCTTTTCAACTCTAACCTCCCTTTCTTTCTCAATCACTTTAAAAGCTGAGGATCATTCATCGGAGAGCTAAAATATATGTTCCTCTCTTTAGAAGTATCCTAGTATATATCATAACAACTAGAGCTGGTATCGGGTCATATCGGGTCCTATCGGGTCTTCTACTATCTGGATCCGGATTCCGTACCTCACAGGTCCAAAAATTGAACCCGGACCCAGCAGGAACCGAGTTCGGGTCCTAGTTAAAAAAATCTACCCGTCGGGTCCGGTAATGGGAAATATATATTTGCACTCAAATATTTTTTCACTTGATACCCTACAATTCCAACAATTTTTGTACTTAACTATATGAATAAATATTATATTTACACATCTATTTTCAACAATTACTATTATATGTATATCCCTATAACCTTACTATTTAAATTCCATATTTTTGGGGGTATTTTTTAAGGTCCGGATCGGTTCTATTTTTGAGCGGACCCGAAAGTGCATGAGGTCTTATTTTAAGACCCGGACTCGGACTTGTATAGATCGAGCCAGTTCCGATCCAATGCCAGGTATCAGATAAATGTGACAGTGCTAACAACAACACTTGGCGGAACCCTCATAATGTTCTGCGAAAATGAGATTGTATTCAACTTGGTTATTGACTTTATTCTATGCCCACTTAATAGCAGTCTTTTATTTTATAATATTTATTTAAGGAAAAGGTGCAATATAGTCACCCTATTTTATTTTTTAACATTAGGAGTTTTCAGAATTAGGGAACTTACAGCGACACAATTTCACTTAAAGGATTTTTTAAGAAAATATTTGTAAATATAGGACACCCTCTAAACTATTTATAAAAGTAGGACAATTGGAAGAAATTTTCAAGAATAGGGATATTTACACAACACTAAAACTAAAAATTTACATATCTCACTACCCTATTTAAAAACTGGATATTTCACAGAAACTAAAGAAATTAAGATTAAAAAATATTTTAAAATTTAAAATTAGATACGTTGATAGAAGATTAACAGAAAGAAAGCATATTACTGATAGGAAAATATCAGAATATTTGTTAATAACAAGAAAAATAACTAATAAACTACCAAAGGAAATACAAAAAGAGATAGCATACAAAGTATTAGATTACAGAAACGAAGAAGCAAGTTGGTATTACCAACACCTACTAGCATACAAAATATTAGGCTAAGTATGGTCAATGGAGCAGTAGGATTAAATCCAAATATAGGATCAAAAATTTATATGATAAACATACAAGAGTTGGAAGAAGATTGCAATGGTCCTGAGTTTGTAGGAATTATAAGAAACGATTTAAAATCATAAATAAAAACATAAAAGAATTATGTAGGTATATAACTAATGACATAAAGGAAGATTTGGACATAACGGAAGAAGGCATGAAGGAGTTGGAAGCCATAACAAAACTTAATATAAATATTTTAGAAATAGATATAACGAATGAAGAAATAAAAATGGATCAAGATAAAGAAAAGATTATAGAAAACCTACAGAAACTCAAACTGACATGTACGAAATCATAAGGCCACCACATAGCAAAAGACCTTATCAATTATCATGGAAATGGCAAAACACAAAAAATAATAAATTAGGAAGAGATAAAGAAAAAGAAACCCCAAAATATGAACCTGCAGAACACTACGAAAAAAGAATAACAGGAAATGGAGAATGACTAGATCTAGACTGCGTAAAAGACATAGATAGAACAATAGAAGAATAGGTAAAGGCCTTACTAATAATAGAATTTAGGCAAAATCTTTCAGGAAACGCATTTGAAAAATTTATAGAAGCCACCTTTATAGGAGTAGTAGCAAAATGGTGGAATGGACTAAAGGAAGAAGAGAGAAATACTATAAGAAAATCAAGACCAACTGATGATAAAGGAACTGAAGAAACATCAGCACAACGAATCTTAGTTCTGAAAGGAATAATTACAAATTACAAAATAACAATAAGAACAGAATTCAGTGTCTACGATAAAGGAGAAAAATACACTACATACAAAAAGAATCAAGCAAGATGGTGACTAAGCAACTTAGAAATATGCGACATGTGTTATTTTGACAACTATGCTTGTGAATTCCGAGAATATTTTCAAGATAGTTATTATACAAAAGAAGAACGGAGTCCAATCTTGGACTCATTCTTTCTAAAACTACCTGATCCATCGAGTATAAACATATATATTGCATACATAAGTGAGAAAGTAAAACTAGAAGTAGATATTTTAGGGCATAAAACACAATTTGTAAAAGATTATAGGGATAAAGTATGTCAAGATGCTAGAGCAACAATGAAATACTACAGAACTTATAAACAAAGAATTTGTTCTGAGGATGCTAGACCGAATCATTGGGGATGTAATAATAACTATAATTATATAAAGAAAAATAATCACAAATTCCAAAAATATAAACCAAAATATAGAAAAACTTTTAAAGATATAAAAAACCCTATAAAAAATACTTTAGAAAAATAAATAAAAATAAAAATAGACAATATACCAAAACCCTTAAGAAATGAAATTGTTACATATGTGCAGAAGTAGGACATATATCACTAAATTGCCCTAAAAGAATGAAAAAAAAAATGTAAAATACGTAGAAAAATTAAAGAAATCAATAACATAAATTATGAACCCATAGAATATGAGGAAGAATGGTCAGAAATAAGTGAAGATAAAGAAATAAAAGTAATGAAAGAAGATAGTAAAAGTAGTGGAGGTGAAACCGAAGAATGTGAAATAAACATGATGACAAAAATAACAGAAATAGGAGAACCATTAGAAAGAGAAGGAAACAATGAAGAAGTGAGGAAAAGAATGTGCTTTGACATATAAAAAATACGATAAAATAAGAGCAACCGAATTAGATATAAATTCAAAAGAATTTTTAAACTACCAATATCCGAAAGGAAGAAAAGTACCATCATAATAGCCAGAAATAATGAACAACCTATAGACATTGAACAAGCACAAGGAAAACCATAATCCCATTAATAACCGAAAGAATAATAAGACAAAAGAATAATAAGACAAGTGGTGGAAAAAATAAGTGAGAAAACCAGAAAAACATTAAGACACATACATTTAGGAGCTGTACAAATAATAATAAAAGCCTATTTTAAGGAAGGAATAAATACACCCCTAGAAATATACATAATGAATGATAGAATAATATCAAGTACACAAGATGCCTTAATAGGAATACTACAAGGAAATCTAATGTATCAAAAGATAAAATTTACAATAAAACTTAATTTCTCTATAAGAAAATAAAGACAAAAATCTAGTCATGTATCACAGATTATCAGGAATAGAAATGATAGAAAAAAGCAAAGTTATGAGTATACAAATAAAAAATATTTATGCGTTCACTAGTAAGTATGAAGTAAAAAATAGAAATACAGTGATATGGCTAAAAATGGGATTAAATCAGGACCGATCAAGTCGGACACGAATATTAAAGCTCAGGGGTAAAACGGTAATTTTACCTACAAACGAGTTGGAAATAGGAACTGGGTCTTTCTTCAAAGCCCAATAACCCACAAAAGGATCTGTCATACTGGGTACGGGTCCCAACCCGTTACAAACCAATTCAGAAGGATAAAGAAGAATTCAGATTCATAATTATCCCTAAGAGGTGGTTTTAACCACTTCTATCCATCCACACCGGGAAGTAGAGATTTGTTCTTATCTCGAAACGAATCCCTAAGGCGACTATAAAACCCCTCTCCCCCCACCATAACAAGATAATCAATATTTTTCTACATAAAAGCTCTTTCATAATCTTCCTGATTACTGACAAGAGCGTCGGCGGGTGCGTCGCCGGGATCCATCCCGGTGTATCGCACTTTTTACAGGTTCGCGGCAGCAGCTAGAAACACAACACGTTGGTCAAGGTCAACAGGTTTACCTTATTCGTTTTCTCAAGAATCCACAATTCATCTGTTTGCTCCCACACCAAAATCAGCAGCAACAGATTGGCATCATCTGTGGGAAACAAAAAAGCAATCCAACCTACATCAGCGAGAGTAGTTTCAAGCCATGCATCCAAAAGAGAAGGGGAAGGCAGCGGTCTCCAGCCGAAGAACCACTCCTCTTCCTCCTCCTCCTCCTCCAGCTCGAGGTGTTCTTCCTCAACAGGCACCTCCAGAGTCTTGGGGGGCTGCCCAGGGGGGCTTCCGTTGGAGTCGTCCAAAGCAACATCCTCCTCATGACCATGTCGAGGTTCCCAATCCTTCAGTTGACTCTGTGGCTTCCCAAAGTCCCCGAGCGGAATCCCTGTCAATTGATTGTCAACCACAAAAAGAGGGTCGACCTCCAAACTCGCCTGAATGGATGACGAGTCCTTGGAGGAGTCCATCAACCTGAGCACCCAGGGGTCTCAAGAGTTCGGACCCCCCGCAGACCGAGGACCAGAAGATTCCCTCCCTCGAGGAGGCGAAGAGAGTCCCCTCAGCGTCACCGGAGGAGAAGTCATACTCAAGTAAGCCGAGCCACACATAGGGACCGCCATGCTAGAGAGGCACCAGTAACAAGGGCGAAATTCCAAGATTTTCAAGAGACTGTTCTGCGGGCCCTCAACGTCGCTCCCAACCACGGGCAACGGGCACCTAATGTAGCGCCCCGAATTTTCAATATGATATCTTAGAAATACGTGGCATAATTCCCAGCATCAGCTTCAATTGCAATAGTAAACATAGTCAAAAACACAGATAATTTTTATTTCAACTTTTATTACAATAATTGTTTACAAAACACAGCGAAATACAAAACACCTTGAATTACAATCTTTTCTTTACAACACATCTTTTCATATATTTACACAAGCCATAACATCAATCTAGCACAAGCATCCAAATCCCAAGCTAAAAGCACCTACCTGTAAAACATGAGGCTAGAGGTGCAAGAACTAACCCCCAAAACTACAGGGATCGGCCATAACGGTGTGAGTGACATAAGAGAAAACAACATAAATAAAACATAGAGCATAGAGTCATCAACAACATGTATTAACAGCAAGAATAAATAAAATGAGAAATAACAATAAGTAAAGCATGAAAACATCAAGGAATATAAGAAAGTAAATAGTAATACATGAAAACATCAAGTGAATCTAGACTAAGTGTCAAGTGTAAGAAAAACAGGAAAACACATGAATAAAACCAAGTAAAGAAAACACAGTCGCTATAAGTTGACTCTCTAATGCATACTTGTCAGATTCTATGCATTCCATAGTACATAGGTCCGGTGCAAGCTCTTATCGATCTCTACTTTATAGGGTTAAACCCTTCATTATGCAACTAATCCTACTACGGTGATGGAGACAAGATCCAGAATACTCCGCAAATAGCCACTACAGCCCTCGACGCGCAAGCATCATGTAAGAATAGCTCAAAAATTGGAGAATCCCTCCCAACCGCGTACCCCACGAATAGGCTTGTGAGGCCCTTGATGTGCAGATACACCAGGTACATTCTGTGAATAGGCCCGCCGACCCTTGACACGCGAATGCACCCTGCATGCTCCGTGAATAGGCATGCAGACCCTCGACACGCGAACATACAAATATCCTCTCGAAACAGGACAACAAACAATTCTAGAACGCATCCGTTGAACTAACAAAACCAAGAGCATATACTTAAGTTTCCCAAGTTCCATCACATCTCCACTAGTGCCTGTCCTTAAGTTGGTTATTATTAAAAGAACACAAAATTTTCTCTTCTCTAGAGTTAGTGTATCCTGCCGGACTTAAATACTCAACAACAATCCCAAGACCGAACTAGTCTAAATCAACAAATCTCAACTGCCGGTTCACAGGACTCCCACTCAACTCCTAGAGATATCATCAAGACCAAAAATCACAAATCCATCGTCAAAACGATCATATCAACAAAACCCAAATCTTTTAAAAATTCCAAAATCCAAACCCAACGATAAAACATCTTGAAAACATATGTTCTGTAGAAAGGATAATATCTAGAATAGTAAGTTATAGATCCAAAAACGTTTAAAGAATCAATCGTTTAAAGAACATCAAGATTACTCAAGAAAACATCAGTCAGAGCAGTAACAGTCGACTTCATAGGGTGGTCGGTCGATTGTCCCGCGTGAAATCTAAACTCAAGAAAAGCATCAAGCAGCGCAGTGACAATCGACCGCATACTGTATCCAGTCGACTGTCCCGTGGAAAATCTAAAGACCCAAGAAAACTACAATCAGAGCAGCGACAGTCGACTATGTAATATGGGCAGTCGACTGTCCCGCAGGAAAATCTAACACTTAAAGAAAACATTAATTCAGAGCAGAGAAAGTCGAATGTATAAGGAAGCCAGACGACTGTCCCGCAAGAAATTTTGAGACTCAAGAAAATACTTCAGCCAAGACCCCGACAGTCGACTGTCGACATTGGTCGGTCGACTGTCAATCCTCCAGACTGCAGTTTTAGTCGTGCACATTTCAACCGATACAAAGTTTTACTTTATAAAAACCAAAACTGTAAAAGGTACAATTCTGATCTATTCAAATACGACTTGTAAAGTATATAAGAGTCCATAAAAACCAATCAAAACCACTTTGAATCGATAAAAAATAGCTTTTTGATTAATTTCTTCAAAATAAAACATGAATGTGTGCATATATCAAAACTAGAGTTTTTAAGAATCAATCATAAATCAATAACTTCGTATTATATTCCAAATCATATCAATGCCGAAATAATTAAGATTCAATCGAAATTCTACAAATCACACAAAAATCTAATTTCTTCAAAAACAGTGAAATAAGATATCTATGTACAAATGTTTGTGCTCTAAGAAAACTTCAAAACTCATCAGTTAAAAATAGTGAAATATTTAGATTTAATCTCAGTACTAAAACCAATCATATTCAATTGAAAACTTCTCAAAACTTCACAAAATCACGAAATCCCCCAAATTGATCATAATGCATAGATCCAAATCTAAACCCTTTTCTCAAACTCCAAGACTTGATTCTTAGATCCAATAGCCATTAAACTCATCCACTATCATTCACAATAATTTGTCCATACATATGAGCAATCATAATAATCACTAATCAAATTTTTACTCAACGAAAAGCCCCCAAATAGAGTTTATGCATTCATCCAACTCACCAATAGTCAAAAATCTCATCTTTAATCTATTTATGCATAACATTCACCATATCCAATCAAATCAGCAATAATCCAAAAGAAATAGCATACTCAGGATTTATATTAGGTCCTCTATCAATTTTGAATCATCCACATGCAAATCCAAACATAAATGACTAGGTTTTCATGAAAGATCTAATTTTTAACTCATCAATTCATTCAATCCATCATATATATTCATACCAAACCCTAGCATGCTTTCTAATAGATGAAACACCACATACAATATTTAAAGAAAAAAACAAAATAATTATATCACTCACCTTGTTGGAGAGATCAAACGAATACGATAAAGCAATAGGAAAAATCCCTCCTTTGTAAGAAATCCAAGATATCCTCTTCAAAACTTCAAGAAAATAATAATAACAAAACATTTGTGTTGTGCAGCGAAAGATGGCTGCACTCCACCTTTTAAATAGGCCGGAAATCAAGAGAATTAGGGTTTTGAACATATTTGCAAAATACTCCTTTTAAAATATACTTTTACATAAATAGGTCCACATACTAGGAAACTAGTTAAAACCAATTTAATCCAGTTCAAAAATCAAAAAGACCCCCACTAGCATCAGCCGACACTGTTTGAGAAACCCAGAAACCAATTTTGCATTTTCACCCCCTTCAAATAGCAATTTTGCAAAAAGATCCACTTTTATCAAAACTTGTAAAATAAATCAAATTCATCAAAACAAAAAAGTAAACTTTTAACCCTGAGTTGACTAGGCATTATACCCAACCGAAAAATCCGAAAATCTGAAGTTTTCACTCAAATTGGTAATTTTGCACAAAAGTCATTCTTTTCGTAATATTTGCAAACAGGTCCAATAAATATCAGAAAAATCCAGAAAATTCACAAATATTAATATATAATAATAAATAATGATTTTCCACAAAATAATTTTTGACTTTGAACATCCCAAGAAAATATTTGCATGTGTTTTGCACGTGTAACAAGATAAATTTTCAGATAAATATTTATTAAATCACCAAAAATCATTTTAATTCGCTTATAAATCTTAAAAATAATATTTAAAAATATGGGGTACTACACCTAGTCCTCAACCTGCCCCAAACCATCACCACCGCACTCCTAGTCCCCTTTCGCATGGGAAAGAGTCTAGGACTCGGCAGGATATGACCGAAGGGAAGACTTGGTCTACCACCATCTCTACGAGATGGAGAGGTACCTTGGCCGACTTGAGAGAGAAGAGAAACAATGGGCAAGGAATTTCTGCCCAAGCAGGCCCCGTTCTCCAGAGCCATCATGAAAGCCTCGGTCCCGCAAAACTTCAAGCCCCCTAACTTTGAGTCATACAACAGGGAGTCGGACCCCGCCGACCACATTGAGAGTTTTAAAACTCTCATGATGATCTACCAGGTTTCGGATGCGCTCCTTTGCAAAACCTTTCCTGCCATGCTGAAGGGGCCTGCAAGAGAATGGTACTCTCGACTCGCCTCGGCCTTCATCTTCTCATTCGATCAGTTCGAAGGGCTCTTCCTTACTCATTTCGTGAGTAGCCGCCGGGCCGAGAAAACAAGCGTATCTTTGATGACCCTCCGCCAAAGAAAGGGTGAACGCCTAAGAAATTACGTTCAGCGCTTCACCCCCCAAGCCCGATCTATTGTTTCCATCAACCAATCCGTAGCCTCTGCGGCATTCGAGCACAACGTCACTAACACCGACCTTAAGGCGTCCTTTGCCAAGAAGCCTCCTCGAGACTTCTCAGAACTCCTGCTTAGGAGTGAGAAGTACATCCGAGTGGAAGAGGCTCTCAACCCCCCTAGTCTTGAGGAACCATCTTCCGGGAACAAACGGAAGAATAAGAGCGAAGAAGGGTCCTAGAAACTCCAGAGGGACGACAATGGCCAACGCCGCCCAGCTCCTCGTTTTGAGAAGTTCACCCCCCTCAATGCAGGTATATCAGAAATTCTTATGGAGGTGGACAAGGAAGGGCTGCTCTGCGCTCCCCCTAGAATAAATACCCCTGGTAAGAAAAGAAACATGGATAAGTGGTACCGTTTTCATAGGGACCACGGCCACTACACGGACGATTATCAGGCTCTTAAAAAGGAGATCGAAAAACACATATAGCGGGGACACCTGGCCAAGTTCGTCCGAAAAGACGGGGCCGAACCTCCATCTCGAGGAGCCTACAAGCGAACAGAGAGGTCCGCCGAGTTCCAAGATTCCGAACCTGGGGCCGTCCTCTACCTTATCCATGGAGGTCCAATGGGGGGAGAACTAAACTCCTCTCAAGCGGCCCTCACCCTATTATAGAAGTAGGTTTTCAGTTTTTCAATAAGGCCGATGCTTGTAACACGACCAAGAAACATGTAATAATGGCTCGCCCCCTTGAAGCGGCCACTTAGTTCATCTCAATAAAACCCAGCTTTTTCTATTGATAATTATTGCACTTTCCTTACTTCTATCTCTCTGAGTCACCTCTACGACTCGCCTAACGGTAAGTTCGGAGCCCAACTTATCCTACAGAGTTGCTCCCATAACTTACTAAGCTCAAAAGACGAGTTCGGAGTCCAACACTTGGTTCGACGTTGTTTTAGCTGCTTGCAAACAAGCAAGTCCGGGACAGCTCACCATTCGGAATTGCTCCTACAACTCGTTAACTCTCTTAACAGCAAGTTTGGAGTCCAACACTTGGTTCGACGTTGCCTTAGCCACTTGCAAACAAACAAGTCCAAGGCAGCTCACCATTCGGAATTGCTCCTACAACTCGTTAACTCTCTTAACAACAAGTTCGGAGTCCAACACTTGGTTCGACATTGCTTTAGCCGCTTGCAAACAAGCAAGTGCGGGGCAGCTCACCATTCGGAATTGCTCCCACAACTGTTGAACCTCTTCTCAACAAGTTCGGAGCTAAAACTCTCTCCTAGAATTGCTCCTCAAACTTGTCTCCCAAACGGCTCTCTCCTAGAGCCTAGTGATGCTCTTCACTCTGCTCTCCTCTAGAGCAGACCTCTTCTCAACGAGTTCGGAGCACAACTCTCTCCTAGAGTTGCTCCTCAAACTTGTCTCCCAAAACGGCTCTCTCCTGGAGCCAAGCTCTTTGCTCCGCTCGCCTCCCCAGCGGCCTTCTTCTAAGAGAGTTCGGAGACTAACTCATCTAGAGGAGCTCCCTAGACTCATATCCAAGAATGTATCTTCCCAAGAGCCATTCAAAGCACTTCTTAACTTCATGAAGACAAGTATGTTGCGGGACTATTTTAACCATGAAGAATTATGATTCTTCGACTTATCACTAAAGAGAAGTTGTAGATCTTTAAGTCAGCTTCGAAACGAGGGGTCACACGCCCAGATCCGACCTCCGTAGCCCTGGGAAAGTGAGTTAAAACACAATCGTTCACCAAGCTTGCCGCAGATGTCGAGCAGACGTGTTTCCGAGCTGAAATAGCTAAAATTGCGTTGACCAGTCAACGCTCTTCCTGGCTCAACATTTCGTTCGCCAAGTTCAACACTTCGTTCGCCAAGCTCGCTGCAGATGTCGAAAAGACGTGTTTCCGAGCTGAAAATAGCCAAAATTGTGTTGACTAGTCAACTCTCTTCCTGGTTCAACATTTCGTTCGCCAAGTTCAACACTTCGTTCGCCAAGCTCGCCGCAGATATCGAACAGATGTGTTTTCGAGATGAAAATAGCAAAAATTGCGTTGACCAGTCAGTGCTCTTCCTGGCTCAATATTTCATTCGCCAAGTTCAACACTTCGTTCACCAAGCTCGCCGCGGATATCGAACAGACGTGTTTCAGAGCTGAAAATAGCCAAAATTGCGTTGACCAGTCAAAGCTCTTCCTGGCTCAACATTTTGTTCGCCAAGTTTGCTGCAGATGTCGAACAGACTTGTTTCCAAACTAAAAATAGGCAAAATGACATTGACTAGTCAACGCTCGCCTATCGTTCACCACGTTCGACGCATCGTTCGCCACGTCCGCCACAACACGCCGAAAAGAGCTATTTCCGAACAAAAAATGAGAGAAAAATCCTCGTCGCAATCCGCACTCAAATCAAGATCAATGGCTCAGATCTGCCCCAAAACAAACAAACAAAAAGGAGTGAACTAACGGGTTAACGGGTCGGACCCGTTATGGACCAAAAACCCGAACTACCACTACCCCTTACTCTTCTTCTCCTTCAGTCTTTCCCACCAAACCCAAGCTCCTCTCCTTCTTCTTCACTGAGCGCCATTGCCATCACCATTTCTCCGCCTCGACGAGCCGCACATCACCAAGCTCGACCCCCTCACCTTCGCCAAAATTCCACAAGCGTCGAGCTCATCTCCGCATCAGAGTATCCACCGAGCTTAGGCACTTCATCGTGTACCGCCAATTCATCCCACTGTCGAGCCCCCACCTCGAAGAGCTCATTTGCCGAGCGTCTCCCGTTCGCCGATCTCGCCCAACTCTAAGCGCCGCCAAACGTCCCTATGTCGTTCACCTCGCTTGCCGAGCTCGCTCCAAACCCAACTTCACCGACCTCAGCTTCGTTTGCCAATAGCTCCACAGGAGCTCCTTCAAACTCCTCCATCACAAGCCCCTTCGTCGAAGCTCAACCTCGACATCACCGCCGTCAAGCTCCACCGCCAAGCTCGTCTCCAGGTCGAAGCAACCACACGCCGCTTTGCCTGGCCTCGCCATCGTCGCCAGCCTCTCTCACCGTGCTCAACGCACGCTTGCCGCCTTTGCCGCACAGAAGGGTTTCTGAACTGATTATAGGGAAAAATACATTGCTCACGATGCGTGTTCGATCAAAGTCCACTGTCGAGCTCCCCTTCACGAGCTTGACTCCCCCCATCTCCGAACTGCAAGCTCTGCCGAACTCCTCCAAACGCTGAGCTCGACCTCTACATCTCCTTCGTTCAACTTACAGAGCTCCCTCTCGTCAAAGATCACCAAGGTGAACTTGAGCATTCTCCCAGCTCCTCGCCGAGCTCGAATCCCCCATCTCCGAACTGCAAGCTCCATTGAACTCCTCCAAACGCCGAACCTCCAAACTTGACATCACCTCCATTCATCTTCGAGTTCTCCTCAACTACGAAAGGAGCTCAGCGAGAGCGAAGGCAATCTCGCTCTTTGATGGTAGGGGAAGGCGAACGAAGAAAGAGAAGACGAAGCAGAGCGGGAGAAAAAAAAATTTGCCACGTGGCGGTCAACGTTGACCGACCACGTGGCACGGCCTGGTTGGTCGTCGAACGTTTCGTTCGGGTGTCGTCGAACAGACGTGTTTCCGAACTGGTTATAGGGAAGAAAAAAACTGCTGCTTTGAGATGCGTGCTCCCTGATCATGATCAACGCACAGGATTGTGCTACGTCATCAGGTATTTATTTATTTATTTATTTAAATTAATTATTTAAAAAAATCCGAAAAATTAATTAAAAATAGAAAAAAAATAATTGAAAATTAAAAAAATAATTATTAAATTTTGAAAATAATAATTATTAAATTAGAATAATTAATTAAATTTTTCGATAATTAATTATTTAAATTCTAAAATTGAATAAAAAATTCAAAAAAAATGATTAAAACTTGGAAAAAACTGGAAAACTCACCAAAAATCCATAAAATTCTGAGAATAATTTTGGGTATTTTACAAGCTCAGAATAACACCGTTATACCCCGAGCTAGATCCAACTCCCCCGAGAACTCCGATAAAATCTCGTACGCCATTTAAACAACAAACTACTCCTCAAAGGCTGTTAAACCCAATCTTCGGGAGTAGGGGGCTCGTGATATGGCTAAAAATGGGATTAAATCGGGACCGTTCAAATTTGACACGAATCTTAAAGCTCAGAGGTAAAACGGTAATTTCACCTACAAACGGATCTGAAATGGAGACCGGGTCTTTCTTCAAAGCCCAATAACCCATAAAAGGATCTGTCTTACTAGGTATGGTTCCCAACCTGTTACAAACCAGTTCAGAAGGATAAAGAAGAATTCAGATTCATAATTATCCCTAAGAGGTGGTTTTAATCACTTTTATCCATCCACACCGGGAAGTAGAGATTTGTTCTTGTCTCGAAACGGATCCCTAAGGAGACTATAAAAACCCCACCCCTCCCCCCCCACCGTAAAAAGGTAATCAATATTTTTCTACATAAAAGCTCTTTCATAATCTTCCTGATTACTGACAAGCGCATCGGAGGGTGCGTCGTCGGGATCCATCTCGGTGTATCGCACTTTTTGCAGGTTCGCGGCAACAGCTAGAAACAAGTCAACACGTTGGTGAAGGTCAACAGGTCCACAGGTTTGCCTTATTTGTTTTCTCAAGAATTCACAAATTCATCTGTTTGCTCCCACACCAAAATCAGCAGCAACATACAGATAATTTTAAAATAGAGCCGCTATTCAGCGAAATCATAAGATACAAACCAACTCGAGAAAATCCTGAAATGACTATACCAAATTATATAAAATTCTACTTTAATAAAGCAAAAGAAATTGCAAAAGGAAAAGCACCACAAATAATATTCGGAAAGAGATTACTGTCAATAAGAAACAAACAATAAGCATTGGAATTAATACCAATAATAAATACATTAGAACACCAAAACAATAACCAATTTAAAATAGAAATAGAATATTATGACAATGGAAAATGGAATAAACAAGTAGCATTAGTAAATACAGGAGCTACTAATTCACATATTAAACAAATAAATATAAAAACAACTGAATTAATGCCATTAGAAAATCCATATTACTATCTAGACTATTACAATAATAGACATCCAATTGTACATAAAATTATACTGCCACAAGGATAAATGATAGAAATGAAATGTTATTACACTTACATGTAGACCCGGAACACCATGTAAATGAAATTGTATTAGGAACTGATTTCCTTACATCATTACAATCTTACTCAATTCAAGAAGAAAAAATCACAATAACAGTAAACAATGAAAGTATATTAATAAATATAATATTAGACAAATGAATCCATTAAGAGCAACAAAAAACACATTATACATACTAAAAGAATTTGTTTACGAATGATACAAATCAAGAAACTATCATAGTCTAATAGACACAGGAGCCGGCACTAGCTTATGCCGCAAAAATATACTTCCAAAATGGAAACAAGATGGATATAATAAAAAAGCAATAACTGAATTAACTGGACAAACTATCATACTTGATAAGTATCAACAAAATGTTAATATACAAATAGAAAATTACATACTAAAAATACCAATAATATACCAGTTTAATGATATGAATAATGATGTGCTCTTAGGAAATGACTTTTTCCAACAATACTATCCCATAACCATATCACATAAATCAGTTGTATTTACGACACTTTGTCGATGCCAAGCAATAGCAATTAGAATAACCCAACCTTATTCTAGAACCGACCTGCCACACATCAGAGTTTCTTCAACCCGGCATGCTGAATATCAATATTCACCAAACAAAACTAGAATACAATAAGTCCAAGAAATAACTACAAAAGAAATTTTACAAAAACAATTAGAAGATCTGTGCAGAGAAGACCTTTTGGCAAAATAGGACTTAAGTAAACCCACAACACATATAGAGTTAATAGATAAGAACAAAATAATAAAAATTAAACCTATAAGGCACACTCCAACATATCTAGAAGAATTTAAAATACATATAAAAGAATTAATGGAAAATAAGAAAATCACAAAGTCCACATTCATCACCAACATTCATAGTAAGAAAATATTCCGAAGAAAAAAAGAGGTAAATCTCGAATGGTAATAAATTAAACGCAACTAAATAAAAATACTAAGAGATTTGGATATCCACTACTAGATATGCAAATACTACTTAACACAGTAAGAACAAGAAAAATATATTCGAAATTCGATTGTAAATCAGAATTTTACCATGTAAAACTAACAAAAGACTCAAAGCAGTTAACAGCATTTAGCACACCCTATTGTTTCTATGAATGGAATGTATTACCATTCCGATATAAAAACAGTCCAGGAATATTTCAAGAATATATGGATAAGATATTTGAAAAATACAACAATTTTATATTAGTATATGTAGATGATATTCTAATAGGATCCAAAAACGAAGAACAACATAAAGAGCATCTACTAAAATTCATAGAAATAGTCAAAAATATAGGTATTATACTATTAAAAAACAAAATGGAATTGTTCAAAACTGAGATAGAATTCTTAGGAACAAAATTATCACATGAAGGAATAGAACTACGGCCACATATAGCAGAAAAAATAAAGACATTTCCAAATGTCCTAAAAGAAAAAAGAGAAGCACAATCTATAATCAGGTTACTAAATCAAACAAGAGGATACATACCAAATTTATCAGCAAAAACAAATTGGTTAGAACAAAAGCTAAAAAAATTTAGAAAATGGGAATGGACCCCAGAGGATGATATTAAACTTAAAATATTAAAACAACAAACTTCAAAATTAAATAAGCTAAGCTTACCTGTTAAAGAATGTTCATGGATAATAGAAACAAATGCATGTGAAAATAATTGGGGAGCCGTATTAAAATTCATTGAAATAGGTGAAAAAGAGGAAAGATTAGCCAGATGTACTAGTGGATCATTCACACAGACCCAACAAAATTACCACATAAATGAAAAAGAACTAGTAGCAATCTTAAAAGCTATAAAAAAGTTTGAGTTATTCATAATATATACAAAATTCACAGTAAGGACAGACAATACACAAGCAAAAAGTTGGATTAACAAAATAATATACCCAACTATAGTTAATAAAAGGATGATAAGATGGCAAATGAAGTTAGCACATTACGACTTCTCAATAGACAATATAAAAGGAAAAGATAACATCCTAGCAGATTTCTTATCAAGAAACTAACAATTTCATTTTTACAGGATGAAAAATAGAGTCCAGCATATAGAACAGGATATAGTCTACCTGAAGGAGACTGTGGAGCAATTAAAATGAGCATTTAACCAACTACAGCTGCAAATATGTGGTCTTCAAAGTATATTTTACCAACATATAAATACAGATCATATTGAAAAAATGAGCGAGGGGAGTGAACCTATTAACTCACAAAATACAAGTGAGATCACAAAAATAGCCACACAAGAGGGAAACTCCACATCCATACAACCTACTACCTACAAAGAGAGTTTACTCTCAGATCCTCCAAAATACTCCAAGAATGATTTATTTTTACAATATATTGAGAAATTATGCCAGACCACTCAGGTCAACAAATTTATCAAGACTATTTCTCAACAACATATGAACAAAGCGATCATACTACCAGGAGAAAATCCAAAAACAGTGAGAGTATTGTTTGAAAGATGAATTATCCACTGCATATACCCACTTGAGAATGTGAAGAACTTAACCAGTTACCAAAAGAAGTACATAAAGCTGTTAAAAGTTATTTTGGTCTTACAAAGGCATCTAAAATATATGTCCAGATATTTTCAGTTATTCCAAAATTCCTTGAAGATGATGAGGAACTACCAGCTGAACATATTATAAAAATAGGGATGACTACATAAATCCTATTTGGAGCAAACAATATTATACCATATAAAAATGAAGAATTTGAAAAACTGATCCCAGAAAGAAGAGCTACGGGATTTAGAATAATATATTGTGAACTAAATGACATACAAAATAGAGATGGTAACATATGGATCTATGATAGCCCTGACGCACAAAAATTAATGATTTACAACATAGCAAAAATTAAACAACCACAGTCATATAAAGAAGTCTTTGACAGTTGGTATCGAATTCTGCATAAAGGAGCCAGACAATGACAGAAGAGACAGTTGTCCACTATTGTACATTGATGAGGATGGAACCACAGCATGAATGCGGACAATGCAGAAAAGAACAAAAGAAGGCTGATGAATAGCTATTTTTGATGTGCAGCACGCGAAGATGTTGGCCAGAAAAGAATCTTCAACGTAAGCACTGACGTAATTGTCTCAATTATTTATCTATGATGTAAGCAATGATATAATGAGAACAATAATTGTAGCTGATGTAAAGCCATCTCTTCTTCTATAAAAGAGGAGGCTAGGTAAGGGAGAGAGGCAAAACAATTAGGAAGGAATAAATTCCATATAAGTTTGTAAGAAGAGTCTGTAAGGAGATTGAGTGGAATAAAAATTATCTTTCTACGAGTTCTGCTACAAGATCTTATACATAATAAGGTATGGAAAAATAATTTTTTCTTAATTAGGGAGAGTTTCGTAAGCCTCCGCCTGAAGGATCTTGCAAAAAGACTCATTTGTAACCTTCTATAGTTAGACTGTACACCTAATAGCAGGAAACGAGCTAGGTTGTGGTTGCCTGTATCGAAGTGCTACTAGTTGTTCCAGACTTATCTCTCGGATGAAGCTCTCTTGAGAGCATAGTAATCCTGAGATGGGAGGAACGTAAAAGGAGCACTGAAATCGGGGTGCATACCAGAGGTATTTTATCCACTGGTAGTAAGTGGTACAGAGCAGCTCGAAGAGGTTTAACTAGGTCGGAAGCATGATGGGCCATTTTGTTTTGATTTTTAGGGTATCCTTAGAAATCTCTCTCCTCCTAATTTTATAATTATTGTTGCTAAATGTGACTAATGGATAATAATAGTTTCAGTATGGCCTCAAAAAATTTTGAATTAATGATTAATTATCAAGGAAGTGATAGAATGCTAGTTTTTTTATGTTTATTATCCTCATAGAGTAACAAGCATGAAAGATTATTATGAATTCAAATTATTCTTCTTCAGTGTACAACGAGTAATAATTATAACAATAAATTAAATAAATCCTAGAGAGACTAGTAATATAAATGTCGAAATAATTGATGATCTAACTTTTTATGAAAGATCTTTATTATTTTATGAAAATGGTGTATTTAGCAGTTATATCTAGAGCCCTACAACAGCATATAGACAATTTCTAGAAGAAAATGAACATATTGAAGAAGGAAATAGACATATAGAAGAACTCGAAGAACCCCCTTATGATAGTAATAGTAAAATATCTGAGACAGAATCAGAATCTATGAGAGATTTTGAAGACATGTTTGATTACTTTTTTTAGATAGATAATATGCATTATTTCGAAGAATATTATTTTACAGAAAACTATCATCTTTGAAACTTTTTGATCCTTTAAAGTTTTTTTTTATACTCTCTATAATTCTATTTTTCAGGAGATTTCACGCTTCGCAACCCAGTTGGTGGAATCAGAGCCTCGTTTTTAAGTAAGAAACTCTTACCTGGTTTTCTCAAAATTTTAGCAAAATATTTAGTACAATTTAAGTAGCTAAAAAATTAATTAGATAAGATAAATAGAATATATTACAAAAACAAACTTTTATTTTGCAGAAAGATCACACATCCTATAGAAAAATCCATAGGATAATAAGCATAGAATATTAATTAAAAATTATCCCTTAGCTGCAAATATTTTGGTTATTGTCCTCTTTTTGCAAATATTTTTAAAATTCGTCCTAAAAAAACAATTAATTCACTTACAGCTAGGTGTTCATTTGTGCAAGTCCCTTCCGTATCTATGGTTCAACGCATAACAAAGTCCCTTTCCCAAATTTTGTCAAGTGAAAAAATGTGGTCACTGTTTAAACATGAACTTAAACGGTCAGGTATTTCTCTGATTGATAATAAAAAAAATTCGGAATAATACACAATTACATATACTGCTATAATTGGGAGTTATTTTTTTGAGTAATGCTAGAGCCACTACCAATTTCACTACATTTCTCTTCACTATCTTAGGTGGCACACTCCAATAGGTAGAGGAAGATAGAGTAGGTGGGAGAACTCTCCAATAGGAGTATGCCACCTAAGGTAGTGAAGAGAATGGTAGTGAAATTGGTAGTGGCTAAAGCATTACTCTATTTTTTTTTATCATAACAATTGGGAGTTGTTGATTACAGTTATCCTAGACAAGCCCTACTAAATCATGAGAATGGATCGGGAATATGGATACATGTCCTTCAGAATCTATATAATAAAACACAAAGAAAGCTATCAAGTGGCTCTCATTCAATCCCCCCAAAATCAATGGTCCAGATTGATTCTCACAAAACACATTTTCTCGCCCAAAATTTCAAACCACCAAACCAATTACTCTCTCTCTCAACTCAGAAAAATCCCTTTCTGTCTCTCTCTCAGTCTTCTCCCGCTCTCTCGCTCTCTCTCTCTCTCTCTCTCTCTCTCTCTCTCTCTCTCTCTATATCTATCTATCTATCTATCTCTTCCCCCGCTATTTCTCTCTTCCCCAACTCAGAACCCCCCCCCCTCTCTCTCTCTCTCTATCTATCTATCTATCTATCTATCTATCTATCACTTTCTCCGCTCTTTCCCTCTTCCCCAACTCAGAACCCCCTCCCCCCCCCCCCCCCCTCTCTCTCTATCTATCTATCTATCACTTTCCCCGCTCTTTCCCTCTTCCCCAACTCAGAACCCCCTCCTCCCCCTCTCTCTCTATCTCTCTGTGTGTCTCTTTCATCCGCTTTCCTTCGAAACCTCAATTCCCGACCTCCTTCGAATCAAAATCCGACCTCCTTCGAAACCTCCCCCCAACTTCCACTCCCGACCTCCCTCGAAACCTCCACCTCCTTCGAATCAAAATCTGACAGCTCTGTCAGCCTCACCTCATCGAAACCTTACCTTCTTCGAATATCGAACCTCCACCTCCTTCGAAGCTCCGTCAGCTCCGTTAACCCAACCTCCACCTCAGCGAAACCCGCACTCGAAGCTCCGTCAACCCAACCCTCATTGTAAGTTCACCTTAGGCAAATTTTAGGTTTTCATGGTCAACTCCATTTTGATACTATTTTGCATCTAATTTTGCATCTAATCCTAAAATTGATACTGTTTAGAAATTGATTGATACTAATAATTGATGAATAGCTACATTTCATCGAGATCGAAGGTGGATACTTCGATCAGTAGTGCCAGCACACTCTGGGAAGCTTTTTATTTTTTGTAGACTTTGTGGTTGATTCTGTTGGTTTTGTAAAAATGGTTTAGGGAGTGGAAGTGATTAATTCGGGTTAATTTTGTTGGTAATGTCCATGCTTCTTAGTTGTTAATTTGGTTTCTAAACTGGTCCAATAACTATAGAGATCAACCGGATTGGATCGAATTGTAACCTTGGCAAATTGGGCTACATATTTTTATTTGGAATCAGCTGTGATGGACATTGGGCAATGAATTGGCCAAACTCGGTTGATACTACCTGATTCCGATGAGTCAAAGGAAAGGAAATAAAAATAAAAAACATGAGATGGGTTACAAAATCCACAGGAAACATGAAAAACAAACTTATATAGTGCTAAATCATGAATCTTCTCTGACAGTATGGATTTATTTGGTAAAAAAATTTGAAATCGAAAGTCAATGTGATGGATTATAGATGAGAAAACATGCAGAGAAAACATTGCAATTTTAATCTTCATTGCATCCATTGCAGAGCCACTGTTGCCGCCTCATTGCAGCCACCATCTCAGATCTGCGTCCACCTCCTCTTTATTTCAGAACCCTCGACTTAGTCTCTAGATAGGGGTTTGGACCGGAAAGAGATATTATACAAAGTAGGATCAAGTACATCTATATTGTGGGTATTGGGTATTAAATTTATGAAATGAAATCAACAAGTATATGTATATGGGTGACATTAATATTTGACCTGACCTGAATTTGACACTTAACATATTCTGAAAATTTTCAGCTAACCTCTTTGAATTATAAATGGTTTTTTAAAACATAAATCATAATGAAATTAAATTGTTAAGTGTGAAATCTATGGTTTGCGGAAGTGAGAGTAGTTATTTTGGGGGTGTGTAGTGATTTTCAGTGGTTAAGGGTACGAATAATTTTATATGGATTTCAAATTTTGGTATATGATGCAAAAATGATACTGTCGTCTAAAGGAACATCACTTGGTGGGTTGTGGACATGTTTAACAAATGTGGCTTTTAAGATTGTTGTAAGGTGAAAAGGTTTTGGATGACCTGATGAGTGCATCTTGATTTGGTGAGTTGTGGACATGTTTGGTGCTGAAATTTGGTGCTATTGAATTACATGCTTCAGACCCATCTAATTTATCTTCGTGTACTTGAAGAGTGTTTGTCTCCACTAATTTTCTATGAAACTTATAACACTACTAGGTTTGTGATTATTGCTTTTCTTAATTGCTTTCTATAGTCTAATTGTTTTGCATTTCATAGTTTGTTCGGCTTGGCGTGATTGTTATGAATGCAGACATAGTTTTATTTTGATAAATGTCCTTGGACTACTAAAATTCCAGCTCCTGCTACAACTAATTGGTACTATTCTCTTATAGCTGACAGGAACCTACTTGAGGTGAAATCTATGGTTTTATTAAATTGAAACAGCCACTAGGTTTGGGTTACGCTGAATCTTTTCTTTCATCTTCTGAAATTTACACTTCTATGTACAAATTAGTATGTAAGAAAAAATTGAAGAAAAAAAATAGGGTTTTCATTTGCCAGTAATGATCAACAAAGAAAATGTTCTACATAACCAAAGAGTAATATTTGCATGTTTGCTTGTCTTTTTATGCTTAACAGCACTGAGGTGAAATGAATGGTTTTATAGAATGTCAATCAACTTTCTCAATAACACAGTCTTACGTAAAGTTACCTTGCAAGAAAATTTTTTGGATAAATAAAACAGAAAAGAATATTCCGAACACATGCAATGATCAACACCATGAATGGCTAGAAAGTTGGGTTTAATAATGATCTTAAGAAGTAGGGCCAACGAAAAAAAAATTTATTTGTATCGTTTTCTTTTTCCAAGGTTTTTTCATCTAAAGAATTGATAATCCTGAAGGTTATTGTGATAATTCTGGAGATTTTAATTTGGCCCCCAGCTTATAGTTTGTAGCTTCATCCTTAGATGATGCTAAATAGCTTGACATATTCTTTTGGAGTTTAATAGCATAGATGCTTTGATTATAAAGATGTTTCTTTGATTAACGATGATGTTTTCAAATTTTAGCTATGCCAATTCTACTTGCCAGCAGTTATACTCGAGAAATTTCAATTAGTGGCCATTTTTGTTGTTACAGATATTCAATATCATTGTTTACCTAACTAAAATATCAACTATTGATATCGTTTTGTTATTAATGAGGACTTCTGTTTGGATGTTAAGGAGGACTTTTTAAAGTATTAAATGAGCTGAAATTTGGTGCATCTTGATTTGGTGGGTTGTGGACATGTTTGGAAAGTTTTTTTTGTAGGTTTCCTGGATAATTTTGTTAGAAATTAGTTGTTTTTTGTGTGGAAATGATTAGAGTCCTGATATAATGGGCTAATTTTGTTGGTAATGTAGTTGGCTTTGTGGAAGTGATAATAGTCGTTTAGGGTTTTGATGTAAAGGTATGGTTTTGGGATTAGGATAAGCTTGATGTGTAGTAATCTTTATATAAAATTATCGTGCGACGGGGATCGGCTGATATAAGTAAGGATGCAAAAGATTATGTCTTTTTTTATATCTAAAGGAACATCACTTGAGGCTTAAATAGCTATTAAATTAAAAAATGGGGCTTTTAATAGTGCTGAATGCTGAATGAGAGAGGAAGAATTGAAGTAGTTGTTCTCAAAGGTTTAGGATCAGGGCATTATGGTTCGGAGATAAAATTTGATGATACAATTATCCTAGATTGATGTTGTAGATTTTGTAAACTACATCTTAGATATGTATCTTTCTTGATCTTACATTTTGGAAAGTTTCATGGAAATGTAAGCAAAAGGGGGGGAACTGTAGAAGGGACATGTGTAAATTATGCTGATTTCACTACATTAATAGAGTGACATTATATTGAATACAGTTAAACTCCTGTCTTAATCTTCAATAAACGTGCTAATGTAAGTAATTTATTCGTTTATCTTAAAACTGGGTCATCTACTGGCTATCCAAATTTTGTGTTAGATTTTAGCTAATGTAAGTTATTGATTGGTTTAACTGTAAGTAATTTCCCCTTCTTTCTATACAGATCAAGTTCTTCATCAGAATTAAACAACAGCAATGGATAACATCATTATATATGGCCATGTAAGTTTTTTTTTATGACATCTACAACTCTTTCATATTAGATCAAAAAATTGTTTCTTTTATGTTCTTCACATTATAATGTTTACTTTCATACCTTACATATTGATGTTGACTTGGAAAAAATAGTAAGTGAAGCTTTTCATTGTCTTTTTATCAAATTCTTACAAACTCTTACTGTTTGTTTCTTTAAATATCATTGATTTTGATTGATTATTGAAAAATTCTTACTGTTTGTTTAGGTTCACTGTTTTGTCCCATATCGAAGACTCGAAGCATTGTGTTTGATCCCTATTGTAACAACCCTGTAATCTTTTTTTTGGTAGTAAGGTTGGTGGATGATGTATTAGTTGTATATTTTGTTCCCATAAGTTATGTAGAATAAGGAATTATGTAAATCTGTGTAATATTTAAGATTTTGGGATGATGTAAGGATCTGTATAGAATGATGATATAATATAGTGATGTTAAAACCTGAACCCGTAAAGTTGTGGAGTATTGGGTTCTCTGTATGGTTTTTCAAAGGTTTTTCAAAGATTTTCCTAAAAAACAATTACGTTTTCAAACGAAATCTTGTTTTTTATTTTGTATCTTGCATTATATGAAGATTTTTGCCCTCAGAGCCTTATATCTATGATGCCTGTGTGATGTTGCTTGGATTTGCCTGGAGAGGATTGATATTAACTGCTTGTGATGTTATATTTTTAATTGATAGCAGAATTCTGTAAGGAATTGTTGTAAAAGGGCTAATATTTTAGGGGAGACTCTGTCGAAATTTTTACTAAAATTCCTAAAAATCCATTACGTTATCAAAAAAAATCTTGGTTTTTATTTCGTATCTTGCATCATATGAAGATTTTTGCCCCCAGAGCCTTATATATATGATGTCTGTATGATGTTGTTTGAATTGTCCTGGGGAGGATTGATATTAACTGCTTGTGATGTTATATTTTTAATTGTTAGCAGAATTTCGTAACGAATTGCTGTAAAGGGGCTAATATTTTAGGGAAGACTATCGAAATTTTTACTAAAATTCCTATTAGTATTCTAGAATAGAAATGACCATTGGTTTTGACTTGATTGATTCATTTTTCATTATAATGATTTTTCATCCTTGATCGTGATTTTTGGCGGGTTTAGTCGTCATTCCATCTGCATTCTTCATGTTCTCTTAGCATTTGAAATGCATGATAGTTGGGCATATGTGTTTTGTGTGAGAAATGATGTAAGTTATAGATTTAAAAAAAGATGCATGTAAAATATCTCACACACTGAAATATATCAAAAATTGGGGCTAACAGGCCTGTTTCAGATCAAATTTGCAGTAAGCTCTCCAGTATATGAATACTAAATCTATTAATATGGAGATGTAATTGTACTTGATCACATTTAACAAAAGGTCTTCACATGTACATCACAACAATCTCTCTCTCTCTCTCTCCTCTCTCTCTCTTTCTTTCTTTTAACATTTTTTAAAATCATACATGTTTAACTACATAAAAATATGACAATGGGGAATTAACTGCATTAACTCTAATGTTTAAGTCACATATAGCAACTGATTTCGATTCACTATTGTTGTAGATTCACAGTACTCTTTTTCAATCCCGGGCTCCTGACAAATGATCCTGCAAGATATAAACCAATAAACAACTTAATTCATAATACATCAATGTCTACTGCCAAATACACATCTATATAAATCATTCTTCACGAAGACGTGCATATATTTAACTTTTTACAGAGTTTTTCATATACTGTATTGTTCACGAAAACGTGCCGTAGGCACGTGTCCACGGGTAAACCTAGTTCCTCAATAAGACTGACAACCCCATGTCTCACCACTGAAGACGATATGGTTTGTTTGGGGCGTGGGTAAAAATGATAAAGTTGATTTGGGAGAGGGGTGCGAATCTGGGGTTTGAGTTGTACTGGCATGTGAGGAGTTCCCACAAGATGGGTGGAGGAGATCAGCCCAAGTGATTCAGTGAGCAACAGGAGAAGTAGAGAGCATGGATGATTTTGCTGGTGGCGTCACACCCGAGGTGAGGAGTGGCCAGGTTGTCTGTCTCTGAGGTGCGAGACACCACCACCATAGCTTGTCCAAAAAGAACTTTCACTGGATACAGATTGAACAAAAACAATTGGTTTGGCGCAAATAGCACCACTAAATGGCTTTGAGTTTCGGGTCCTTGTTTAGTCCAGGCCCACATGAGCATCTCTTTCTTTTAAGTAGGGTTGGCAACCGGGCCGGGCTGACCCGCGACCCGCTCGTCAAAACCTGACCCGTTAATATACGGTTCGGGTCCGGGTCGAACCCGTGAATCGAAGCAGGTCGACCCAGGTCATCTAATTTTGGTTTCCAACCCATCGAACCCGGCGCATCAACCCGGTGAACAAGTACCCAACCCGCCCACCAATCTGCGGGTCGACCCGCGGGTTTCGAACTATTCAACCCGCACGGGTCGACCGTTCGACCCGCGCAGGTCCAACGGCGAAAAAAAACAGCCAACGACTATTTTAGCCGGTTTTTTTTTCTATAATTACCCCTGAAACCACTTTAAAAATTTCACACCTTATTCTCTTACTCTCTCTACTACTACTACTCAATTCAATCTCAATTCTTTGAAATTTTGTCAACAAAGAAGCTAGCGACATAGAAGCGACAAATTACGATCGTATCGAATTCAACATTCAACTACGTCTACTTCAAGTCTTCAACTCCTCCAAGGCTCCAACAAAGAAACTATCTTTCTTTCTATATACGAGTCCGGATTTCTACTTCTACTTCTACTTTTATTTTCGCTCTCATTTTATATATACAAGTATCCGCGAAGTACAGTATCAAAATTTCACAACCCTCTTATTGTCTTGATATCTTTTTTGTAGTGGAAATTTATTGTATCATATTTGTTTATTATTTTTTGATCTTCTCTCTCACAACCCTCCTATTGTTTTCTAGATTTTTTTTAAAAAAATTAACTCGCCTAGATTGTATTTAAAATTTTCACATACACTACTATATCAACATGTCTAGATCACGAGGTAGCGGCCGTAGCCAAAGTGGACAAGATTTCACCGGCACTTCTCGTAGGCCTCCTATTGTCCCACAAAATGAGCCCGCCGAAGAGTACCCTATGACCTAACACATTGGTACACACGATGTATTTGTGGGAAACATAGACATAGATGAAGAAAAACAAACACAAGTAACCGAAACAACACAACCAGGTAGTAGTAGGAAAACTAGAGGGAAAACTAGTGATTGGCAAAAATTTGATGATTATGTTCCCGACGAAGAAAATCCAGGTGTCGGTATAAAAATTTGTAAAACTTGTTCGATGGAAGAAGGGTGAGGGGACGGGTACAATAAAACGATACATCCAAAATGTACACAAAGAACTTCTTGTAGACTTACCTGACCAATAAAAAATCCATCCTAGGACCGGTCTAGTTCATAGCCACACTTATGATCCCGAACTTGTTCGTTGGGAAATGGCCCAACTAGTAATTAAGGAAGAGTTATCATTTTCCTATTCCGAGAGTAAGGACTTTGAAACTTTTAATCAAACTGCATTAAGCATGCATTTTAAAAGAATCCCTATGAATACTTTGAAGTCTAATTGTTTTAAAATGTACAATGAAATGAGAGAAGCTTTGATTGCCATTTTATAGAGTTTAACTTATAGAGTTTCTTTAACTTCCGATTGTTAGGCAGATTGCAACAATATTCCAATGATGGGAATAACTTGTCATTGGATCGACAGTGATTAGATTATTCAAAAAAGGATCATATCACTTGCCGCGTTGCCCTATTCCCATAGTGGTAATGAAATTGTAAATCGTATTTTAAAATTTTGTGATGTTTTTCATATTCGTGATAAAATTATGTGTATAAGAATTGATAATGCATCTAACAACAATGCACCAATTAGTATATTAAAAACCGCATTAAACCCTCCATCTGACAATATTTTTCATGTTAGATGTGCATGTCATATTTTAAATTTATGTGTTCAAGATACATTAAAAATAGTCGAACCATATATAGTTAACATTAGAAATTGTGTATATTTTATTGCATTAAGTGACCCTATATTTCAAGAATGGAAAGCTTGGTGTAGGCTTAAAAATGTACATTTTAAAAAATTTCTAAAGGATATTAAACACCGATGGAACTCAACTTTTGATTTACTACATGTTGTTACTAAATATAAAGCATGTATAAATGATTTTTGTATGGCAAAATATATGCCAAATTTTGAAATGACTCCCCAAGCTTGGTTTTATGCCGAATCTTTGTTAAAAAATTTAGAAACATTTAAAACCGCAACTTTCAAAACCGCAACTTTCAAATTTTTTCAAATTTTCAGAATCTTTTGAATGTACTTCTAGTAGCATTTTTATTTCAATAGTTATTATGATGCAAACTTTTAAAGAAATGATCGATGATGTTTTTATTGGTCATATTGTGAAACCTGCATACACCAAATTTTTGAAGTATTTTAATCATCCTCCTATGTTGTATTGTATTGTTACTGTGATGGATCATCGTACCAAATTGGAAGGTACGAAGAATTTGATTGAAATGTTTCTTACTTTACGTGGGGAAGATGAATATGAAATTGATTGCGGAACATTTTTAGCTAAATTTGTAGCGACATTAAATAACTTGTATGATTTTTATGATAAAAGTTTTCATCTAGTAGTACTACTACTTTAGTTACTTCTTCTTTTGCAACTTCTACAGGTAAGGGTAAGAATAAATTAGATGATGCCACATTTAATTTACTTGCAAAAATTCAATCAAAAAAAGGTAGGACTAATCAACCAAATGAATTACATTAGTATAATCAACAAAATTCTGAAAGTTCTACTTCTTCACTAGATATTTTATAATGGTAGAAAGACCATGAACATAGTTATAGTATTCTTAAATATATGGTTAAAGATCTACTAACTCCTCATGTCTCTACAGTTGCTTCAGAAAGTACATTTTCTACAAGTAGCAGGGTTCTAACCGATTACAGGAATCGCTTGAAGCCCCAATCGTTGGAAATGCTCGTCTGTACTCAAGACTGGATGAAGGCCAAAAATAGGACTCAAGAAAAAAGGTTTGACACGTTTACAAGTGGAAGCAACTCGCCGAAAGAACAACAACAACAATAGAAACCAACATGAAGAATTGAAGACCAACAACAACAACAACAACAAATTGAAGACCAACAAATTGAAGAAAATTGTAATGTATAAAAAAATTGTATAAAATCTTTGTTTGCTATAAAAAATTAGGATAGTTGAAGATAATTGAAATTGTATCGAAAAAAAATTGTTATTGTATATAACAAATTTGTAGAAAATCTTTATTTCTTATTACAAATTGGGAAACTTGTATAAGTTGAAATCATATTAATAATATATAAATTTTTTTTTTGGCAATTTCACTCTTTGATTCTTATTCTTATTATTATATTTTATTATTATTATTAAAATTACATTTTTTTAAGTTTTAAAAAAATAGACGGGCCAACTCATGAGCTGACCCGACTCGACCCGACCCGACCCGTGTTGGACCCGAATGGGTACGCGGGTTGGGCAGGTAGAGTTTTTGCAATTTCGACCCGGCTCGGCCCGACCCAGTTGCCACTCAGACCCGACCCGAACCCGCCCTAGTTGGGTTCCAACCCGGACGGGTTCGACCCGACCTGGCCCGGTCGACCCATTTGCCAACCCTACTTTTAAGTATCATTCTATCTTTATTATGTGTTCTCTATACATCAGTAAATAAATATATAGCAAATGTATTTGTTGTGACGATGTGGAGATGGAAAAAAGAGCTTTAATCTTATCCCCTCGACCGCTCCACCCTCCTGTTATGTTGCGCCACATACCCCCCTCACGTGCGTGGCACATGAGGCTGTCGTTGAAGAGTTGCGTCTTGCATATGGGCCCAAAGAGGGGCACATTGATGCCTTGGGCCGCTCCTCAGCGAAGCCTCACAATTTATAGTGCATAATTTGAGTAGGCCAATGAGTCCAAGCCCCTCAAAATCTATCTCAAACTCTTTTGCTGCTCGTGTCTTGTGTTACTACTGGGAAACCTAATGCTGAATTTGGGAGCCACATGTTCTTAGAGATGGATGAAGAAGATCAAGATGTTAGATTAAACCTTGAAGATGATTTCGTCTACTCTGAAGAGAAGTCTATAGATTCAAAGGAGATAACTGATGATGCCCTGGAGATTTCCCCCTGACTTTGTCCCTTTCACTTTCCCTCCCTCGCAACCGACTGCCCCTATCTCCTCTCACTGCTACAAAGGTTTTAGAGTACAGAAAGGGCTAAGAGGGTTATTGAGGAGTCCTTGGATGATTACCTTGAGTTTGCTGCAGCAGCTAAATATGCTAAGACTAGTGATGGAGGTACACGTTCCTTCCTAGCCTCTATTTTTAATTTCATGTCTGATTCTGAGATTTTTGAGTCTAGTCAAAACATGTGGTCTAGCAGTTGGCGATACTGATCGGAACGCCTTTTTCCTAAATAAGATTAGGAAATGGGAGTATGATAGAGTTCGTCTTATTTCGAACTCGATTTCCGAATCGAGTCATGGCCCCGAGCTTGGTTGTAGTCAATGGAGACTATGTTCTGGAACATTAGAGGACTGGGTAGGCGGGGCAAGCGGGAAATGGTTAGGAATGTCATTGCCAAGTCTAAAGTCAACATCATGGGTCTACAGGAGACCAAAATGGCTCATTCTTCTACGCTCAGTAGACTGGGGGGAGTCGGATTTCCGAATGAAAATCCGGCCTTCTGTTGGTGCTTCATGGGGTATTTCCTTAGGTTTTAACTCGGAGCTATTTAACTGCCTAGATGAGTTCCATGGGCAATTCTCGCTGTCTGTCCTGCTCCAGCGTAGAACCGACCTGTGGACCCATACAATCACGGTGGTGTATGGTCCACACACTGCCTCCTCCAGGATGGCATTCTGGATTGAATTACGAGCTATTCACACTCGCTGGCCGCACCCTTGGGTTGTGGGGGGGAATTTTAACATCACCATGTTCGCCTCCGAGTACAGAGGTAGAGGCTCCGGTGACTCTGATAGGGTATCGTTTAACGCAGTTATTGCGGATCTCGAACTAGTTGACATTCCCATCATGGACAGATTTTTCACCTGGTCAAACATGCAGGCGACACATATTTTAGCTAAACTTGATAGGGTTTTGGTCTCTTCTGATTGGGAGGCCAAGTTTCTTCTCTCCTGGGCTAAGTCTCTCCCTAAACCTACATCGAATCATGTTCCTTTTATCTTATCTTCCGATGAAGTGCAACCCAGGAAACCCCCTAAGTTTAGGTTCGAGAAAGCGTGGTTGGAAATCCAAGGTTTCCATCACATGGTCAATGATAGCTGGGTCCGCCCTACTAGAGGTACAGAAGCAGCGGCAATCTGGTGTGAAAAAATAAGAAGACTGCGGTCCAAGATCAGGAAATGGAACCGGACCAGATTTGCATTAATTTGGATAGCAAAAGAATCCCTTATGGAAGGTATTGAGGAGCTTAAAAAGGTTGAAGAAACTGGAGTTCTACTGCAAGAGAAACGGAATTGGTTGCTTCCACTCAGAGAGGACATTGCTCAACTTTATAGACTAGAGGAACTCGAATGGCAACAACGGTCCAGAATTTCGTGGCTCAAAGAGGGAGACGCGAATACTGCCTTCTTCCATCGTGTTACCAATGCTCGTCGTAGATCTAATCTCATTCTTTTGATCCATACTGATTCTGGAATGGTACAAGGTGATGATGATTTCAGAGTGGCATTCCAGTCCCACTTCAAGAACCTGTTTGGACGGAGGGCGGAGTTGAGAGTCCCCCTTGTCCATGACTTCTGGCGTGCCCCCGCAGACGACTTGGACCTCGATCTATGAGCCCTTGAAGCTCCCTTCACGGAGAAGGAAATTTGGGAGGCAGTGTCGCAACTTGGAAAGAAGAAAGCCCCAGGTCCGGATGGATTCTCAGTCCTCTTCTATGAGGTTTTTTGGGAGGAAATCAAAGACGATCTTGTAAATTTGTTCGTCGATTTCTTCGATCACAAGCTTAAATCAGGTAGAATTAATTATGTTGAGGCGGTGTTGGTCCCTAAGAAAGAATATTCCCTATGGGTAGGTGACTTCCGCCCTACTAGCCTTCTTAACTGTTCGGTCAAGATTATTACCAAGACGCTCGCTAATAGATTGGGAGAGGTGATGGATAGACTCATTAGCTGCGAGCAAACTGGGTTCATTAAAGGACGGTGTATCCAGAATTGTAAAGCCACTGCTGAAGAAACTATCCATCATTACCACATGTCAAATGCTAAGAGCTACCTCCTGAAGCTGGATTTTGAAAAGTCTTATGACTCTGTTGAATGGGAATGTCTCCTGGAAGCACTAGCTGGAAGGGGGTTTGGAGAAAGGTGGATCAGATGGATCCACACGTGTCTCACCACCACCAGGATGGCTATCATGGTGAATGGGGTCTCGAGTCACCCATTTTCGTGCAAGCGGGGCCTTAGACAAGGAGATCCCCTTTCCCCTCTTCTATTTACCATTGTGGCAGATGTTTTGCGGTCCATGATGACTAACTGCAGATGGGCCGGTTGGATCTCGCCGGTGGCCAGTGGAGTCAGTCGTCAAGGTTGTTCAATCCTCTAATATGCTGATGATACTCTCCTGTTTGGAAATGGCAACCTCGGAAAAACTACAGTTTTCAAAGGAATTCTTTATAGTTTTGAGGCTTGGTCTGGCCTCAGTGTTAACTTCCACAAAAGTGCTCTTATCTCCATTGCCTTATCCCCAGAGAAGGCACAAGACCATGTCACGATTCTCAACTGCTCCATCGAGAAGTTCCCCATTAAGTACCTGGGGCTCCCACTGAGACCGAAAAAGCTCAAGAAGGCTGATTGATTACCCATCATTGATCTGGTGGAGAACCGTCTTGCCGGATGGATAGGTAAAGCTTTATCCATGAGAGAGAGAGTCATGCTTATCAATACAGTCGTCTCGAATCTACCAACCTATTATATGTCCTTCGAAATGCCACGATGGGTTATCCAGAGAATCGATCGCATATGAAAGAGGTTTTTATGTTCTGATAGAGGCGGCTATCACCTCATCATATGGGAAACATTGTGTAACTCCTGTTTTCCCAAAAAGTTTATTTTTGTGTATTTTCTGTATTTAATAATTTTCGCAAATTATATTTTTCGGTTTTCAAATTCTTTTGTCAAGAAGTATTCTTGACTCCTCTATTAAAATCTAATTTTTAAATCAATAGTTTTATTGTAACTATTTTCTATGAATTTTACATTTTAATACAAATCTTATTTTTGATATTGTTACCTTGACCTCTATTATTATTACTACTACTGTTATTATTGGTACTATTATTATTTTTATCAGTTTTCTTATTATTGTTATTGTTCTCCGTATTATTATTATTATCTATATAATAAATTACAAAGAAAACTATCAAGTGGCTCACAATCAATCCCCCCCAAAATCAAAGGCCCATATCAAAACTCACAAAACATATTTTCCCTCCAAAATTTCAAACCCCAAAATCAAAATTTTCCCCCTAAAAAATTCATTACTTTATTACTATCTCTCTCCCCTTTACTTTTTCATATATTTCTCTCTCGCTCTCTCTCTCTCTTTCTCCATCTCTCTCTCTCATTCTTTTTTTATTTATTTAGAAATTTTGATTTTAAGATTTCAATTTTGTAAAATTTCAGAATTTTTAATAGCAAATATCTCTTCAACAATTAAATTTCATTATTTTCCACACTTAAAGTTCTAAGTTAGATTTTATACCCCCATTTATAGTTTTTTTCAATATAGACTTTTATTTATAACTAATTATTGTCATACTATTCAAACTTAAGCTACATAATTATTGTTTTACTGTTTACATGGCTTTTCGTGTTTTGTATCGTTCCGAAGACGTGCCGTAGGCACGTGCCCACGGGCAAATCTAGTTATTTCTATAAAATCTAGTTATTTCTATAAAATCCAAATTTTATTTATTTATAAACCCAAAATACCCAATCCAATAACCTATTACCCATTATTATATCCCCAAAACCCAATTACCCACCTATTTATACCCTTAACCTGTTTGTTAAACTTCCCAAACCTGTTTAGCACCTAACTACTTACACCCCACTGCATTACTCAACCCGAAACCCCTACATACCCAACTCGTACCCCTTCAGCCCAAACCCTAATCCTACTTCCCCTATTTAACCCACCGGCATCGCCTGTTCATCTCCTCTTCACCTTCCCCCGCTTCATCTCCTTTCTCCTCCTTCCCTTCCTCCCGTGCACCTCCCTCTCCCCGTCGCTGCAACAGTGATAGCGCCTGCACCAACCTCCCTCCGTCTCTCCCGTTCCCCTCTCGGCCTGTGCCTCACCCGCCCTGCATCCCCATCGCGCCATCAGACCAGGCGCCGCTCCACCCCGCCGACGACTACAGCCCCCTGTGCTCCCTTGTCGCGATGCCGATCGACTGCAGCACATCACACCTGTGCATCGTCTCCCCTTCGTCGCAGCCACCTGCGACAGCCCCGGCCTCCCTGTGCTCCTCCCGAGCGAAGCCGCCAGCCCTATATCCCCTGAGTCGACGTGCAGTGAGCCAGCCCCCCTATGCTCTGTTTTGGATTCTTGGTCATTTGAATGTAAGTTTTGATCAAGTGGATCCGAGCCATTGATCTCTTGATCATCTTGATCATGGAGGGTTTGATCATCTTTGTTTTGGGCCGTCGATCATCATGATCATCGTCATCATGGAGTTCGTTAGTTCGTTGTGAGCCGTTCGATTGGATCGTGATCTCATCCATCATCTTGATGATCTCTTGATTTGGACCATTGGATCTCGATTATCATCTTTGATTATGGACCGTTGGATTGCACTATCATCATCTTGGAGTTCTTGATCACTTTGATTAGTGGCTGTCCGATCGTCGATCATCTCGATCTCTTGATCTAACCGTTGGATTTGCTTGATCTCATTTTGATCTTGATCATCATCAAGATCCATGCCGATCTGTCCGATCGTGTTCGTGATCGGTTTTTCTTTGGGTTCGTGATCTTGTTCGTGATTCGTTCGATCGCTTGTGTTCGTGTTTCGGGAATTTGTTCCCGTTATTCTTGTTCTTGCTTCGTTTTTATCGTCGTCTATCAGGTAAGTAACTTGCACTCAAATTCCTTTGTATGATATAGGTCACAAATACCGCTTATAGTGTTTGGGTTCTAGAGACAACTCGTGTGTGTGATGTATGTTTGATGAGTATTGTCTCTATAGTGTTTTGACCATAGTTGCCTGTAACACCCCAAAATTTTTTTTTTTTTTTTTTGAAAACTAAGTCTCCAAATTCAATTCTTTCAATTTCTATATCACTTTAATCATAAACTAAAAAAGTTATATTTCAGGAAAAATTTTGACAGTCTCCCCTGTAAATTGTGCCCCGAAACACAAAAAGCTTACGGAATTCTGCTCAAAATTCCGTAGCTCACAATCAACATAATATTTTCATGGGCTCCCCAGGCCAAAATGAGCAGATACACACAGGCAATATAATATAATGCTCTGGGGGCCAAACTCACAACGGATTATCAAATTTCAATTAAAAACTATAAATTTCTTTGAAAAACAAGATAAATTTTTAGAAAAATCCTTGTAAAACCTACCACAGAGCCCGGTACTCCACAACGAGGTGGGTACGGGTCACAAACATACCACACCACCTCACACTATACTCATCATCGTCATATACATGCTTATACACCCATAATACAATTTAAATCATAAATTTTACTATTCCTATAACTAAATAGTACAAACATTTAAAATATAAATTTATCCTACCAATCCACGCCTCACCTCTGCACTGATGAGAACCTGCAACAGTGAGGGATCTAGGGTAGTCCTCAGACTCCCCTAACCCCCAAACACTAAGGGGTCAGCCATTTCTGGTGTGAGTATAGTTATTAATCTAATAACAAATTAAAATAGTATAAAGAAAATAATTTAAACTTACAAATACCAAGTTAAGATAATGCAACCTGAATCTTGAATACAACAACATCATCAATACGACGACATATCAAATACTTTCCAACCTGCATTCAACTATATAATTATCCATAACTTCGCACATTTCACTAAATGCTTCACATCAACCTCGTATATATATATCCTTATCTTACATTTGCATAATACGAATATTCATCTTTCCACACTTATCGTCATATCAGCATTTCACTATTTATATTAATATAACTACATGATGTTATTACATCATTTCTCCAACTTTATTTAGCCATGCGCTTCATTTACTTATATTATGTCATCAACACACACATTAATCCTGGAAGTTGTGCCAAGGCAGGTAGTTCCCACCATTCCCACGGAAATAGCGGGCGAGTAGTTCCCCGACACACTTCCAAGGTACACAAACTCATATCACAACATACTTTCTTTAATAACCGTTTTCATACCCAATCTCATAATACAGGTATTTATTTTATTGTGTTATAATAAGTATCACATCATAAACATATGCATCTATTCTCATAATACCACCTTCCTTCATGTCTTATGACATAAATACCACATCTCATTGCCCATGCAATTTACTCACATTTCATCACATCATTAACACATCATTAATTAGAATACTTATACTCATTGCATCGAAACCATGTTTTATAACTCATTCACATCTCATTATATCACTTTAGTAATTCTCATTCTTATAAGTAATATATCTTATCATTATCATTTTCACTTAATCCCCAAACACAATTTAGGGCCACAACATATCACACCCCATAGCCGATAGCTTGGGTAATACTCACTGCACCTCAAACACACAGTTTGGGTAATATCACATCACATCTCAAGCCGATAGCTTGTTTATTAATTCACTTCAATCACTTATCATTTTCACTTAATTAATTTCTCATTTCCATTAATCATTACCACTAGTACACCAACTCACCCTGCGAATTATGCTAAGGCAGGTAGTTCCCACAATTTTCACAGAAATTGCGGGCAGGTAGTTCCTTGACACAATTCCAAGGTACAACTCATATCAATCTGTATTTACTTTAATGATCACACACATAATACAATTACTTCGTATTATTCATGATAACACATCTCTTTTATTATTTTCATCTTAAATTAATCACAAGCTGCATTTATCACTTCTTTTCATATACTAACTCATAGCACGTTCACTTTCACATTTACTTCATTCACAACAACTTTCTTTCCCACACACAGTTCACATTTCACTATCCACTTTCTTTTCCACACGCAATTCACATTTTACTATCCACTTTCTTTTCCACGCACAATTCACAATCCACTTACCACTTTCTTTACTACCACATTTATTATTAACACTTATTTATTTTATTAGTTTGTCGACCAGTGAGCCACAGTATCCCAACATACTGAAAGCCGACAGCCCAGTAAACACGCGGTCCGATGCTCTCCCAGAGTCTTACTCGTCCGAGGCTACGTCTTCCTCCTAGCCGAACTAGCGAGGGAACACAGCACTCCTAGTCCCACTAGGATGCCTCCTCGCGACGTCTGTCATCGAGAGAAAAACCACAATCCCCTAGTCCCACTAGGGTACTTCCTCCCAGCCGAAGCCAGCGAGGTAAACACTCACCACTGGTCCCACCAGGGTGCTTCCTCGCGACATCTGTCATCGAGGAAAAAACCACAATCCCCTAGTCCCACTAGGGTACTTCCTCCCAGCCGAAGCCAGCGAGGTAAACACTCACCACTGGTCCCACTAGGGTGCTTCCTCGCGACAGCTGTCATCGAGGGAAAACCGGACCTCAAGCCGATAGCTTGGGCGATAAAAATCACTTACCCCAAACATAGTTTGGGTCCACTTACCCCAAGCCGGTCCTTGGGTGTTAGGAGGTCTAGCCCAAACCTCCAGGATTGCTGTAGGTACTGGTCAACAAAGCCATCTGTTATTAGCATTAATCATTGCATCTTTCCATTTTACTTTATCAACATAAAGCATCACAGCTTTTAACTCAACAATAGCCACATCCTTGACTTTAATCACAAGAATAATAACACATTTTATTAACACTTACCATCTCACCTTTTACCTTGCATTTGATGCACATCCGATGTCCACGATATTGATTATCATCTCGTTGTATCATATATATAGATGCATACACCATGTCATTTATCATAGAAATCATCATGTTATTTAATTTACCATAACATTACCCATTATGAAAACCATGCTATTCGCTACTTCATTAAATCCCATATAAACATACACCAAGTCATTTATCCTATAAACCAACATGTCATGTTATTGCCCATTAATTCATTTCAAACATAATTAAAATGTAAACATGTACTCAATTATTAATTTCATCAATTATGATAGCTCAACCCATTATAACCCATATATGCCACAAACATACACCAATTAGGTCAATATATCATAACACCATAAATGTATCATTTTTTTGTTTACTTGCCATGTATTATACATATATCAACCCCAATTATTTCATATTATCACACATACTCAATACATCATCATAGCATTGAATATTTAAAATCATACCAGTTCACCATATAACAAGATTTTAACATATAAAAATTCCCGCATTTTCAGTTAAATCTTCAGTTAGCTGAATCCCAATAAAAGTCACGCCAAAACCGCATAAAATTCTGCCACAACACTAGTATAATCATACTCACCTAACAAGGCGATGGAAATCACCGAGCGCTCCACCCGGCAATAGGTCCAAGTGCGGCTATAACCACCCTATAAAGAAACAAAGCATATCGTTTAAGCCTTAGCCTTAAGTTTAAAACACCTCCAATTCATAAAATACATTAAAATTGACCTATAGACATTTATCTCCAACGTGCATATGCACGAGATCAAAACACGCTAATTTACACACCGAAACCCAACTATTTCAATTATCCGGAACCGAAAAATTTGGTTAGCGAGCACTAAGAAATTTGAACATCCACAAAATTTAATCTAATGCCTCCAATATATTTTACATCACCCGAACAAAATTCTAAAATCTTTAGATTTCCAAAACCCCGCTACAAACTCTTTTCGACAACCCTAACCCTAGCTCCAATAAAACCCACATGAAAGCCCATTCTTTATTCATTCTAACCCTTCACTCATCACCTCCATGCTCTAAGAATCATCCTACCTCAATTTTCCATATACGAAATTAAACACAACCCAAACCATGAACAAATAAGAAATTTTTATACCATAGAGAACTCCTCACCGAAAATAGATGCTAGGCCACGGTAGAGAATCCGAAACTCTCCTAGAATCCCCAAGAAAACCGAAATTTGGGTGAAAATTTAATGAATTGAAGAAACCCTAGGTATTCGGGGATGGGTTTCGATGGCATCCTTTTTTTTTTTTTGGGGGGGTCGGAATGAATCGGGAAGAGAAGGAGAAGAAGAAGGAAGAAGAGAGGTGGGGTTTTCTTTCTCTTCGGCCGGACATGAACGGGAGAAGGAGGGAAGAGGATGGCCGGGATTGGGGTTTCCTCTTCTTCGGTTTTGGGGGAAAGAACGGGAAGGAAAAAGGGAGAAGGGTGGAGAGAGGGGGGGGGTTTATAGAATATAATTTAATAATTAGATAGATAAATATTGTAAAGGAATATTTTGTATAAGCCCCCCAATCTCAAATATATTTCAAACAAGCCCTACATCTCTACATTAACAATACCACCAATACAAAAAAAATACATTAAAACTACCTCGTAATAATCTTTCAAAATAATAAAATAAATGAACAATAATTAGTCACATAAAATCTCAACTCATAGCCCCCAACATATCACTAACACCAATCAACCACAAATATCCATACCAATATCAATATAAAAATAATAATAATAAAACATAGCTTAAAAATAATTCTCACCCCTACAAAATATAAAAACGAATAACTTCCGGTATTTTAAAATCCGAGGTGTTACATTCTACACACCTCAAAAGAAGCTCGTCCTCGAGCTACGGGGCTAAAATAACTCCTTGAACAAATTCAAAATACTACCTCCTCACCATTTTCTAGAATTTCCAAGCACATTATCTACATCAAAACTTCATTTCGCCTTTAACAACTGCACAACTGGTCGTCTGGTCGATCGCACTATCGATCTATAATAACCACTGGTTTCATAGGATATATCACATCCAATGCCACATCCAGCTGGACTTCAGTCTACAACGGCTCCACACTTGAGATAGATCTCTCACACTTTTCTCGACATAGAAACAAGAAATTCATCAAGAATACCCGATCTTCAACTTTTAATCTTCTAAGGACTTTCGCCACTGATCTGCATAATCATTTTCTTTTGTCAGCTACACACCTCAAAAGAGGCTTATCCATGCTCACCTGATAATTAATATTCTTCCTCGTTCCGAACCACTAAAACATTCTCCTCGCATTTGATACAGCTTCCTGCCATCGTGATAGACAATGTACTGAACATAAGGAACATTCTCCATCACCCGCTACCACAAGCCATCCTCATCAAGAACATCAAATCTACGATAATAACAAGGATTTCCCGACTGCCTATTGACCAATCTACATTACATTCACTAATCTCATCCAGAATTCGACCATACATCCTCCGTCACAAACAGAAATTTTGAATTCCAGTTTGACTGGTCAACTGTAGGATAGACAACTGTATTGATAAACTACCGATATATAGGGTCGGATCAACCTCTACTACTGAAATAAAATCAAACTGATCTATTGAATTGAACACCGTCCACTCCTGGGACGTTATTAAGACAAAATCTTCTTTTCATTTATAGCATTCATCCCTTTATTTCTTCCCCGGGTGGTATTTTTATAGCATTCATCCCTTTATTTCTTCCCCGGGTGGTATTTTATTTCCATACCAAGCTACCAAGGTACCCAAGTCACGTTTATTGCCTCCTGCTAAAATCATTTACACGAACGAGTGCTCAAACTCTTATTAATAGGGTATGATTGTATATGTGAATCATCTGTAACGCCCCGCACTCAGTCCGTACGCACACAATTAATTAAATTCTAGCCACGCCCACCACAGGCTGCCTCAAAAGGGTGTCCGGACGTTGGGTACCCATTCTCATTGGCTTTCCTAATATATGTATATTTCTTCCCTATTGTATGGCCGATATGGGATAATATTTCCCTAGGTCAATTCCGGTCAAGGTATCCAACCAGCACATATACACATCCATACCATCTTATTTCATTCATTTAATCCATCTAGCCCATAGATCATCTTCTAAGCCCATCACACCATCCAAGCCTATAGGATCTTCTATAGTCCCACATTTAATACCTTTCACTTTCTTTCTTTCCATCCATGCCACGTCACCTTCAATCCTTCCATTCTTTCTGATTAGTATATATATATATATATACTATATACTACATATACTATCCATATAGTATACTATATACTATTATACGGAAATACGGGGTCTCACATTGCCTCACAATACATATGACATGAATTAACTTAGGTTTTGTCTGTTCTTGATTTGATCATGTATGTGAGACTTCTTGTGAAAATTGGGTATTTGTTGAGATCCATATGATAGACTTGTTTTAGATATGTTAATTACCCTATTTCATGATGTTTGGACACTTGGTAGACTCAATTTCATGTTTGGTTGTGTTTGGATCAAGTTTCGTTGAATCTATGTTGATTTTGGTTTTTGATGAAAATATGTATTTTGTCAATGTTCTATTTTGAATTGTATTTTAGACCATACTAAGGTCAGATTCGTAATTTCAGTATAAAACATGAATTGTAGAGAAATTCATCTGCTTTCCAACCCCTCTGACCTTGTTCGATTTTGTTTTCATTTGAGTGACTTATGACTGTTTTACTACAGGGGTGTATATCAATTCCAGATTTCGTTTCTTGTTGATTTTGATAACTAAATTATTTTGATACTTGTGCTACCCAAATTATTTTGATCTGAAACTTTGGTCAGTATTTTTATATCTATCTAGGGATTGCCCAGAATTTTGATGGATTTTATTGATGAGGTTTATGCACCGTTTCATGCTTGTTTATAAAAACTGTACTTGCTGTATTTTGCTCGATGTTCTGTAAAGAATCGTATTTTCACCTGATTCCTTTTACTGTATGAAAAATATTCGTGAAATATGAAAGTTAATATATTTTGTCTATTTTCATCTCCCTTTGACGGATTTGGATTTCGTTTCACGGCTTGCGAAATATTTCAGTTTTTGTACAGCAGTGTTGGGAATTCCAGATTTGCCAAACTATCGTTTCTTGATGTTTTCTTATTTTTTATGACTGAACTAATTTTACTGGAATATTATAAAACTTTATATTTTGATTCTAGATATATAGGGGAATACCCCATATTTTTTCTGGATTTATTTGAGGAGTTCTAATGCTATTTTTCTGACTGAGAATTCGTTTTATTGATTTCTGACTGAACGTGTTTTTCTGGATTCACAGTTTTGAGTTATGATTTTGTGAAATACTATATAACTTATTTATATTCACTGGATTCTGTTGGGAGTCTATTTTTCAGATTCTTCGACGGATCCAGATTTGCACTTCTGTAGCAACGAGATTCACTGTTTTAGTACTGTACTTTCTTGCTGTCCTGAATATGAACATACACTGTTTTGCTCGTTTAAGTGACTGTATATTATCTATGCATGTTTATTTGTTTCCCTGAACCTAATACTGATTATAACATGTTAGTTTGACACTATTCCGTATACGTTCATGCCTGTTTGATGACCATAATAAAAGTAACCAAGCCGGGGTTTATGGAAAAGATCTAGTAGTGGGAAAGCATAAAAATGTGTACTTAGAAGGGGGCCCGTGTTTCCCATCTGATTATCTATTATCTGTTATGAGATCATGCATGTAATACTCCGTATTTCTGAAATATATATATATATAAGGTTGGATGATTTGAAATTATGTGAAAAGCATTTGAAATAAAATAGGAGGGGCCCACGGTAAGAATTTGGTGAAGAAAAAAACAGCACTTAATGTGCTGTTTGTTGAGAGATTTGCTCCCCACGTGATGACGTGGAGGAGATGTGTGGGGGGGGGGGGGGCGCCTGTTGAAAAAAAGTCAAAGGCAGATTGCCTTGATTTCGGAATATAGATTTGAAAGGATGACGTGGCATTATATATATATATAGTGTGCACGGGATTTGTAAGAGAGATTTGTAAATAATAGTCCCATATCGGGAGTATACAAAAATAATTTGAGTATAAATATAATTGCCTATGATCAAGAGTCACCTAATTGGTTAACCACCTTTTGAAAGGCAGCATGTGGTGGGCAGTTGTACTACATAGTATCTAATTTGTATTCTAAAAATATTAAAATTGTCTAAGTACTGAGGCGAGGCATTACAATGCAAGATTTTGATTATCTGATTCTTGACTACATACTTCCTTATGAGAGGGTGTACTCAGAAGGGGACCCGTGATCCCATCTATTACCCAACTACATACTTCCTACAGGAGGGTGTACTTGGAGGGGACTTAGTCCTATCTATTGCATGATCGTCTGTTATTTGTCTGTCTGGATCTGTTATCTGATATCTGTCTGTCTGAACCCTGAGTACACGGCCCTATACGATCTCCTACGAAATCTAAAGTGAAATTGTTTGTTGTAGCAACCATGTGTTATGCTTTTGGGACGCATGAAGTGCTACCTAGATAGTAATCACACAAGACTTATAAGAACATGACATCTGTATCAGTATCTGTATCTGTATTTGAATCTGAATCTGGTATATGTACCTGGCTATCTGTTATCTGATTATATGATTTTCTGTTATTTGTCTGACTATCATCTAACACTACCATCTGTATATCTGTCTGTATACCATCTGACACTTGACACTTGACACATGTTATCTGTATCTGTTAGTATACTATGCTATCTGATTTGTTTTCCCGATTCATGTTAGTTATCACATTTCTGTTGACACATTTATACCATACTATATTGTTTTGTTGTTTTATATTTGTTATTAGTTAGTTTTCCCATGTAATTATATCCTACATTATAAGTGGCCCGTAACTTGCAATTGACGGGTACTTGTTTTCTCTTTCCTTCTCCTACAATTATCAATTGCAGATTTTGGTGATCAGCTACCCGATGGAGTATGTGATCTAAAGTTCTAGTTGGCTGGAGCTTTTGCTATCTTCATTTATTTCCTGTTGCTCATTTTGAACATTGTATCTTGTACTCGGATCTATTTTGTATTTGGGCAGTATGACCCATAATTTTGACTTGTTCAAATCTGATTTATTTGAGATTAATACATTTTGTTTCAAGTAAATTCTGTTGGTTTATTAATTCAATTTTGCATGCTTATGGTTGATTCTCTTTTGCTTCCGACTCTGATTATTTGTGAGATGTTATAAAGATTCTTGAACAGCTTATGCATGATGAAAATTATTCACTGTGCCAATGTTACGTGCTCGTATTCCGTATTTTTGGGAAACGGGGCGTGACACATTGTGCATGAAGAAAATGCACGGTGGTCTAGGTAGTATTGACTTTTGATATATGAATCTCGCGCTTTTGGGTAAGTGGTGGTGGAAAACCTTTCACCCTAACGGAGAAGGTTGGTAGGATTTCGTTCAGGCGTACCTGCATGGGAATGGAACGAAAAATCTGGGCTTCAGGGTGGGCCCATGCGTCTCCTTGCTCTAGAGAGGAATTGCTAAAGCCTATGAACCTTTCAATAGCTGTGTGAAGTCGTCTATTGGTAATGACAGACTTACTAGATTCTGGTAGGATAAGTGGTGTGGTGATCACACACTTAGAGATTATTCCCTGATTTGTATGCTCAAGCGTCACAACCACACTGCACGGTGGTCGTAGCCTGGAAAAGAAGCTCCTGGAAACCGGCCCTTAAACATACGCTGGATTCGGGATCTCAGCTTAGATTCATGGAGCTTCAGGCCCATATCGCCAGCTCCAGAATTAATTGTTCTTAGGGCCAGATAGGAAATCATGGGGACTATAAAAGAATGGCACCTTCACTATTCGATCTCTTAATAATCGCATTCATTTCAGGGGATGTCGCCCGAGGTCGGGTATTATTTGGATGGTGCAAATCCCGCTGAAAATAAGAATCTTCTTATGGCTGGTTCTGAACGATGCAATTCTGACTAGAGAGAACCTGGCTAAACGCCAATCAAATATTGATTCAATCTGTGGGTTCTGCAATGTTGTCTCCGAGACTAAAGACCATCTATTTCTAGAGTGTCACAGGAGCAAAGTGGTCCTCGTGGAGGTACTCAGCGCTCTGGGTACTAATGAGTACCATAGTGTGTATGAGGATCTATGGGTAAGCTCAAAGTTCGCTACTGAGAGACGATCTATGAAAGATGCCTGGTTTATCGCTATCACTGCTACGACCTGGATCCTTTGGCTAGATAGGAATAATTGTTACTTTCGTGGAACTAATAATAGTACTTCTGGTAATTTGACTCACATTATGCACCTTATTTCTTTTTGGGCTACAGCCACTGCAACAGGTCCTCGAGGGAGGATTCCCAGCGTCTTCCAGGTGGAGAAGTACGACGACGATAAAGTCAAGATCGGGCCAACGCTTGATTGAGGGACGAGTTTGTTCGGTTCGTCTGGCTTCTTACTGTTGATTCCTTCGTTCCCACCACCCCAGGATTTGGATTTTGTTGGGAAAAGTTAGATGCTATGTTGTACTTTTGTTGGATGCATGTATGTAATGGTCTTTCTTTTGTTCCACTCCCATGTATGGGGAGGATCTATGTTCTTTTTTTGTATTGTAAGACTTTGTACTACAGTAAGGTTGTTGCCACATATATATTACATCATTCATACTGAATTAACTCTTCTGGGATTTTCATAAATTACATATCTTGTGATTTGATGGCCAGTTTATTAGATTCATTGATTCATTGGGCATTATTCTTAACAACACATGATTTTACTATACAAAGTTCAATATTGAACATGAATATTAGCAAAATCTTTCCGTGCACACAAGCTGCACGGCCACTTGCTTGTTCTACAAACCGTTCATAATTACCTCACAAGGATCACAGTGCATCCATATGATCACCGACGACTACCTTATTATGCCTTCAAGGCTCCAACAATATATATATATATATATATATATATATATATATATATATATATATATATATGAGTCTTCTTTCGTTACAAACGGATCTGTGTGCACAGACCCGTGCGAACTTTAATCTGAACCGTTAGATCTTTGATCCAACGGCCCATATATTTTTTTAAGATATTCTGCCCTAACCCGTCATTCCCAACGACGGTTTAAGGCTAAATTTTATTTTTTAAAATAGCCTTAACCCGTCATTCCCAACGACAGGTTAAGACACTCTAAATTCAAGATTCTCTCTCTCACACTTTCTCTTTTCTTCGACGAACCCACGGCCAGAAAAACCCTAATCCTTGATCTAAACCCTAATTAGCCACCCTCCGTCCGCTCCCCCTCCTCTCTCCCAATATCTACTCCAAACTTTGAAACCCAACTCTCTCAGCCCCTCTTCGAAACAAAATCGAAACCCTAGTTTTGCCTCAAATTGAATCTTTGGCTTAATTCGGACTTATTTGGTAAGGTATTGATTATTTCTTTACGTCAGTAGATATCTTTGTGTTTATTTTTCAATTTGTGTATATTAAATTATTTAGAGAGTGGAAAAAAATTTATTTGGCTTAGTAATTTGTAGATGGAGAATTGGAAAGACTTTTAGTATATTCAATTGCCGAAAATTATTGTTTGCTTTAGTAATTTGTGAAATTAGAATTGTATATACGAAATTATTTAGAAACTTTTCAGTGCGGTTATGGTTGAAAACCCTGCAAACAACCGTAAAAAAATACGAAACTTTGCGAGTAGGTTGGTCTCACATAGTACAAGCCACCCCAAGTTGTAGAAGTGAGTTTCGACTCACGGTTCGAGAGATACAGCCGCGTATCGCTTTTGGTTGAAAAAAACAAAGTAAAGCGGTACACGGCCGTATCTCGCAAACCGTGACTCGGAACTCGCTTCTACAAGTTCGGGTGGCCTGCGCTACGTGAATTCGACCAATTTGAGAAATTTTATAAATTTTGGATGTCGCTTGTGCGGTTTTCTCACGTTTATCTTTTTATAAGTAAATTAGTTAGAACTTTTGCAGGAAGGTTAGACTAGATTACCCTTCAAACGACCTCCAAAAAATACGAAACTTTGCGAGTTGGTTAGTGTCCCCTATGAGAAGCCAACCCAACTTGCAGAAGTGAATTTCGACTCATGGTTCGAGAGATACGGCCACATATCGCTTTTGGTTGAAAAAAAACCAATAAAGCGGTACACGGCCGTATCTCGCAAACCGTGACTCGAAACTCGCTTCTACAAGTTCGGGTGGCTTGCCTTACGTGAATTCGACCAAGTTGCAAGGTTTTATAAATTTTGGATGCCGTTTGTGCGGTTTTCTCAAGTTTATCTTTTTATAAGTAAATGAGTTAGAATTTTTTCACTGCGGTTAGACTAGATTACCCTTCAAACCACCTTGAAAAAATTCGAAACTTTGCGAGTTGGTTGGTGTCACCTATGAGAAGCCAACCCAACTTGCAAAAGTGAGTTTTGACTCACAGTTCGAGAGATACGACCGCTTATCGCTTTTGTTTGAAAAAAAATCGATAAAGCGGTACACGGCAGTATCTCGCAAACCGTGACTCGAAACTCGCTTGTACAAGTTTGGGTGGCTTGTGTTACTTGAATTCGACCAAATTGCATGGTGTTGCTATTTTTCGTTGTGTTTTGTGCATTTTTTGACACATTTTTGCTTTGTTTATTGCTGATAGATAAATGGATGTAACCCATATCAACTAATCTTAAATTTTTCATTCACAGATAAATGGCTAGAACAAGGCAACCAAGAAGCCCTTCTGGTAGCGCTAGTGGCGCACCAATGATAGAAGTAAGATTGATTATTATTATCGGTTTTAAATACGAATATGAGTGTCATTGTCTCATTAATAACAATATTTCTCTTTGTTCGTGTAGGTTGGTGGGTCTACACCTGTCGAGGCCGGTCCCTCGTCTTTGGTATCCGTTGCTCCTCCTGGACCATTGGACTTCAGCTTACTTTCGTTGCAATCCAGACACCGATCGGAATCCGTGTGGACTGGGTCCGCAAAGAAGTACAACTTCCGGAAGCACGAACTTCTTGCATTCGACCCCCGTATCACTCTGTTTTTAGTTGAAGCCGGTTTCTACAGAGCTCGCTTTATGGGGGATGTGAAGCTTGACCGACCTCTACTTACAGCTCTGGTCGAACGATGGAGGCCGGAGACTCACACATTCCACCTACCGGTGGGTGAGATGACCATCACTCTCCAAGATGTAGCGATCATTACTGGGTTACCAATAGATGGGGTCGCCGTGACGGGGAACATGGATTTTGACCGAGTAGAAGTTGTTCATAATCTGCTCGGTATCGATGTTGAGGAGTCATTGACCCAAAAAAAAGATGATGTTGAAAGAGAAATCCTTAGAGATACTCCTGATGATTATGATGCCGATTTATTAGATCAAGCCTTAGACGATGTGAAAGATAAGGCGGAAGCTGAATTCTGGACTGAAATCTTCGATGGGAAATCATTTCTACTTAGTTGGTTGAAATATCAATTCGACGGATATTTGACGGAGAATTCGGACGATGAATCTATATGTTATTATGCCCGTGCATATATTTTCAGCATGATCGGGAGAGTGATCTTCCCTAACTCATCTGGTGCGAGCGTGCCGCTGATGTTCTTACGCTTGTTGAAAAATTTTGCTTTTGTCGGCCGTTTCAGTTGGGGCAGTGCTGCATTGGCATCTCTATATAGGAACATGTGCTCATGTGCATTAGGTGCCGTACAAATGGGTGACCCGATGGTTCTTTTGCAGATCTGGAGTTGGGAACACATCCACATCGGACGTCTCCGTATAATTGAACCAACGCCGGATTGGTTGGCCGACCCACCAGCTGTAGAATTGTTACCTCCTTTAGGGGTATATTGGGTGGGGCAGCGCACGTGGGTCGATAACCCATGACAATCACTGATCTATTATAGAGATGAGTTAGATAACTTGCGGGACGAATTCGTCAATTGGGAACCGTACTCGCTCGCAAGGTTGGAAAGAGTTCTACCGGTTTGTTTGGCCGGTGCCCTTTGGTTGACGGCTGCACCACTTGTCAATTTTTCTGTTATTGAGTTCCAGTACCCGGACAGAGTGATGCGGCAATTCGGATATCAGCAAAAGATTCCTGTAGTCAGGTCTTATGATAAAAAATTGCACGAGGTGAGAGGAACCGATCGAGTGCCCAACTTTGATTGGGCTGATTTTCACCGAGTCCATGTGGCAAACTGGAACACCATGCGATATCAGATGACACCGAATATGATGTACTTCGCTATACCGTTCGATGGCTCGTTCCAACATGTATACATGACGTGGTACAGGCGCATTACACGGTTGTATGTTTCTCCACAAGCCGCTGTACCAGCCGATGTGCAGATTCCGATTCCCCCTGCGGAGTAAGAACTAGCCCCCGCATATTCCTCTTCCCAACCAATGTATCAACCAAAGGTATCGACGTATCGGAACTTGGTTAGTAATTTTTTACGCAATTTCATACATTTAGTATCATGTATTGTTAAGATATAAGGATAGAATGATAAATTATTGTACATGTTGTTTAAATTGAAATTTTCAACCTTATGTAGATTGAAAACACATGGAAAACCGTTCGGGTAGCTACTCGCGTCTTGAAGAGTAAGGTACCCGAGAACGTTAAGGAAATCATGCGGAAGATTCTAAAGCCGTGCTGCCGTAGTCTCGAAGAGGTTGGTGAAGGTCCACAACTTGATGCATATTTAAAATCCAACGTGGCACTTCCTCGGCGAAAAAGCACGACAAGGCCGGAAATTCACATCACCGAGCCATAACAGGTTCAACAACACCAACCACCTGAAGAATATGAGGAGCAGTGAGAAGATGACCCTCAATCTCCCGAGACCGAAGGTAGACGACGGAATCCTGTATAAAAGAGGAACCCACCCGATCAATTACACCAAGTGGTCGCAAACTGCGTGGCCGTAAAAAGTAGTATCTAACAATAGGTTGGTTAGTGGTATTTTACTGTTTGGTTTATGATTTAATTCCGTTCAAATAACTAAGAACTACTGTTTGTTTCTATGTTTATAAATGTTGTAGATAAATACCAGGCATCCACGGAAGTAAACCATGAAGATAGTTGAATCGATCCATGTACACGACTTCATTGTTGAGATGAATTTTTTTGTACTGAATGTGTTGTAATAGGTAGTTGAAAAAATTATAGAAATGTAGTTGAACGAATTGTTGAGATAAGTATTTGCTAATGAATGTCATATTTTTTGTCGTATCATATATATTTTTGCGAACATGAATTTCTGAGTTGTTGTGGTATGATATATATATGTTGTTGTATTGTTGTGAACTGAGTTTCTCAATTCTTGTGCTATAAATTGTTGTTGTGAAATTGGCAGTACTTAATCAATACTTGGTCTGTAGGTTATGAAGTACACATCGGCATCCAAAAAATCTGTACACATCGGCATTGGCATCGGCATCCAGAAATACACAATCTGCAACACAAATAATAAATTTGTACACATCGGTATCCAAAAAAAATCGGTTACCAAAAAATTCACAAATAGTTCGGGTTGCCCAAATTGCACACATCTTCAAAATTCACAAATTTCAACATAAATAAACATTCACTACCCAATTACAACATCAAAACCCACAACAACATATGTAGTTCACAAATACACAAAATGCACATATATAGAGATTACACTCTGATTAAATACACCAGTAATTTAATTGTACCAAATAAATACGTTCAATTAACCACATATATACAATCAAAAGTAAGGAATTTTTCAACGCAATGATTCTTTCCATGGGCGCGATTTTGTTTCATTCCGGACCTACACCAAAATAAATTAAAAAATTGAGTTAATAATCGAGTCGAAGTTAATAATTATCTTCACAACAAAATAAAAAAGTAAGCAATTATTCGGTGTTTATCTTGAAAGTTTGATATGACATACATAACACGAAAAACCCCTTAGCACGAACCTTCACCTTCATCATTATCACTCTCTCCAGCGTTTGGAGCTTCTTCATACCCTACCGATCCACTAAATAAGGGAGAAGAATGGGTTAGTATCGACTACAACAAGTTTAGATTCATAGAGTCCAATTAACAAATAATTAGTCTCTGATATATTACCTTGCTATATTTTTTGGGCATTTTCGTGAATCGTGACATATGACATGAAGGCATGTCCTACAAAGTTTTGGCATCTTCATTTTTGGCCTTCTCTGATAGACTTCAACCTTTTCCCTTTAGGCCTCCCCTTTATGGTGCACTGCACGGGGTCCCCTACATGTGCATGTGCATGTGCATGTCCACCACTCTCAGGTTGTGCGCTACCTTCGTGTGGTGTGCTATTCCCTGATTCAATGTGAGCAAAGCCTTCGATTCCCTTGAGCATATGGTCGAGCATGTACTTGTACCCTCGCTCTGAAGAACAACTAAGATCGACCAAATGTCGTTAGTGCATAGTCAGTTCATAATAACGGGAGGCAAAATTGTCGTCCATACTATTGGGAACCGATATACTGCTTCTTCTCAGTTGATCCCTGGTCCATCGCCTACAAATATATTGCTCGGGTAGTGCGTTGTGATCTGTAAACCGAATAACTGCCAATAGATGTTTACAGGGAATGCCTACGAAGTCATACATAGCACAATGGCATTTAGCAATTTGACTGAATTTACAATAAGAAATCACCCTCCCCGGTTCTGAATTTCCACAAACGGTTACAGAATAAGCTGCATTATCCGATGTATCCATACTCGCAATTAAACTCACATTAAGTAATAAGCTTTTTACAACTTTTTGTTGAAATTTGTAGAAAATCTTCAGTGTGTATGTTCCCGCCATTTGTGACTACAACGCCCATTCGGTCTTCAATTTTGGCCTCTCCTCGCGATTACGATGTGTTTCTTTAAGTTCATCGTGTCTTTGTTTTACTAAGACTCGGTCAAAGATGACGGCAAATTTATGTAATGTGTACTTCTTATGAATATGGTGCTTCAAGGATGAATGTAGCGATTCGCTACGTTGGATACTCAACATGCCGCCCCAAAATGAGTCTCTTGCATACACGGGAGCCCATTTCTCACGGATCTCAAATTTTTCCTTCAACCATTAGTTATTCTCAAGTTTGTACTGGGAAATCAAATTTTTGCACTTCTGTTCAAATTCTGTTTTAAATTCCGCCATATAAATGATAGTCTTCAAAGCATCCCTGAACTCGTCAACGTTATTCGGCATACGCACTTCATGCGGTAACTTATCCAAAATATGCCAAATGCAATATCTATATGACGTGGTTGGGAAAACTTCAGAAACTGCAGAATTTATTCCACGATCCTCATCTGTCACAATGTTCGTCGGATCGTGAGTCATTGCTCCTCGCCACTTTTCAAAGAACCACTCAAATGAGGATGCCTTCTCATTTGGGATGAACCCACAACCTAGGAATATTGATTGTCAATGATGATTGAATCCAACAAATGATACGAACAACATCCCGTATCGGTTTGTGTTGTAGATAGCATCAAAGCAGAGAACATCCCCAAATACTTCATAATTCTTTCTAGCAATACCATCCACCCAGACACAATATGACAATCGCCCTTCGGGATCACATTGGTAATCAAAATAGAATAAAGGATCGGAGTCCTTTTTGGATTCGAAGAACTCAAGTAGCATTTGCCCGTCGTGTCCTTTTAAAACTTCCATCTCGTCTCTCCTGAGATTTCAGACATCGGTTTCAGTGAAACCAATTTTCTCATTACCTCCATTTGTACCTTCGAAGAATAGCATTTGTTTGCATACAGAAACATTAGCTTCGGTAAGTTGACTAATTACTTTGTATCTGTATTTGTCAATTCACGGTTTCGAGATAGCAAGTGACGTCTATCGGGTGAAGTAAATTCGTGATTGTGTGCTTCATTAAATGAATAAAGAATCCATGAATTACTTTGTAAATTACTTTGTGGGTTTAGTTTGACACGAACGAAAGCTTTGCAACCCGTTCCAGAAGTTGTTCCTCGTCTAGCTTTATTCTGATTATTCGGTGACTCCCCGGCTTTATTATAAACATATGATTTATCTACTACATCGTTTTCCTTGTATTTATTTTCACCCTTACGCATAGAGAATCCCGCACATTTGCAATATGATGAATAAAATTTTTCTGCTTCCTCTAGAGTTGGAAATGTCATACCAATCTTCGGTTTTAGGTGCTCGTCAACATGAGGAAGAAACTCGTCAATTTGTTGTGCACGAACAAATTTCTCTCCGGTAACAGAACTTCCTTCAAAACTGTCCATACCTAAGAAACCGTGAAAATGAGAACAGTTAGGGCTACTAAACAGCTGTATTTGGTGTTTTTATAACCAAAAGCGACACATGATTGTATCTCTCGGACCGTTAATCGAAACTCACTTCTACAAATTGAAGTTGCTTGTGCTACATGAGATCATCCTACTCGCAAAGTTTAGTATTTTTTGAAAGTCATTTGAAGGATTTTCTAATCTAACCGCACTTAAAAAATTCTAAGTCACTAACTTCTAATGCGAGGAACGTCACAAAACCGCACAAACGGCATCCAAAAGTAATAAAACTTTGCACCTTGCTTGAATTAACATAGCGCAAGTCACCTCAACTTGTACAAGTGAGTTTCGACTCACGGTTAAAGAGATACGGCCGTGTATCATTTTATTTGGCTTCTTTTCAACCGAAAGCGATACACGACCGTATCTCTCTAACCGTGAGTCGATATTGACTTATACAAGTTCAGGTTGCTTGTGCTACATGAGATCATCCTACTCGCAAAGTTTCAAATTTTTTGGATATCGTTTGAAGGGTTTTCAAATCTAACCACACTTAAAAAATTCTAAGTCACAAACTTGTAATGCGAGGAACGTGAGAAAACCGCACAAGCGACATCCAAAATTTATAAAACTTCCCAACTTGGTCGAATTCACATAGCGTAGGCCACCCGAACTTGTAGAAGCGAGTTTCGAATCACGGTTTGCGAGATACGGCCGTGTACCGCTTTACTTGATTTTTTTCAACAAAAGCGATATGCAGCCGTATCTCTCGAACCGTGAGTCGAAACTCACTTCTACAACTTGGGATGGCTTAACTACGTGAGACCAACCTACTCGCAAAGTTTCGTATTATTTTACGGTCGTTTGCAGGGTTTTCAACCATAACCGCACCGAAAAGTTTCTAAATAATTTTGTTTATACAATTCTAATTTTACAAATTACTAAAGCAAACAATAATTTTCGGCAATTGAATATACCAAAAGTCTTCCTAATTCTCCATCTACAAATTACTAAGCCAAATAAAATTTTCCCCACTGGCTAAATAATTTAGTACACACAAATTGAAAAACAAACACAAAGATATCTACTGAAATAAAGAAATAGCCAATACCTTACCAAATAAGTCTGAATTAAGCCAAAGATTCAATTTGGGACAGAACTAGGGTTTCGATTTGGTTTCGAAGAGGGGTTGAGAAAGTTGGGCTTCAAAGTTTGGAGTAGATATTGGGAGAGATGAGGGGGAGCGGACGGAGGAGGGCTAATTAGGGTTTAGATCAAGGATTAGGGTTTTTCTGGCTGTGGGTTCGTCGAAGAAAAAAGAAAGAGCGAGAGAGAGAGTCGTCGAAGAAGATGATCTGTATGCAGATCTAAATGAATTTAGAGTGCCTTAACCCGTCGTTGGGAATGACAAGTTAAGGCTATTTTTTTTTAAAAAAAATTAGCCTTAACCCGTCGTTGGGAATGACTGGTTAGGGCAGAATATCATAAAAAATATATAGGCCGTTGGATCAAAGATCTAACTGTCCAGATTAAAGTTCGCACGGGTCTGTGCACACAGACCCGTTTGCAACGGAAGAAGACTACATATATATATATATATATATATATATAGGGAAAAGGGGGTATGGGCAACTTGCTCATTTATAGTTGTCCAAATATATTTGGACAACTATAAATGAGCAAGTTGCCCATACCCCCTTTTCCCTATATATATATATATATATATATATATATATAAACACAGAAAAATAATGAAACCCTTTGTAACATTTCCACAAGAAGGAGATAATTATTACCTTAGTTCAAGCCTTTCCTTCTATTCTTGCTTGAGTCACCCCAGCACAAGCATCCACAAAATCCTCATCTATAAAATCAGTTGAGAATACCTGCAACTTGTCCCCAAACCCCCTCTCAAATGCCTGTGAAATGAATAGTCGAGCATACCCATGAATCCTCTCGGTGACCGGCTTAACGCACACGATCGGGTTATCAGGTTGCGGAGTCACCATGTTCTCAACCCTGTAAAAGTATTTCCTCTTTCCGACTGGCGCCTGCTCGCTCAGATGCTTCATGTTGCTCTCAAACTTGGTATTCGGCAGGTCTGTATCGATCCAATTGTCCTTCAAATGGGCCGAATTCCAAAGCGGGTCTCCTGCTTTCGGAGCTGGCGATTTATTTGGCTTCCAGATGCATATAACCCTTTTTGGTAGAATCTCAGCGACGGTTTTGTTGAAAACCAGATCGTCTTGGTGGATGAGGATGTCTTCGCCTAGCTTGTCGACTAGGTACTTATCAAAGTCGGGGGGGTCTTGGTGACCGAATTCAGTTCGGATTTCCAGGATGAGGAGTTCAGATTGGGTTTCAGAGAGGAAGCGCTTGATGTCGTCGATGACAACATCCACGGAATAGGTTGTGAGGATGCCGTGGCAGACAAGGCGGCCTTCTTGGACTCTGATATCTAAGAGACGAGTACCCTGAAAGACAAAAAGAACTTCTAACATGTGAACTGAAGATAATCGAATTCCGAGCAAGAACAGTTTTTTTCTTGGCACAATGCATAGTAGTGGTAGCTAGGATATTGGGAGAACTCTAAAATGTTAATCATACATAAATAGCAAGATTCACAAATTATTGGATTATTTGATAAAACAGATTTGAAAAAATATTGAAACCCATCTTGCAATACTAATAGAATAAAACTGATAAAGATGCAGATTCAAAATAACTAAAATAACAGAACTCTAAACCAGAATACTTGATTTATGATAAGAAAATGAAAGAAGACAAAAGTTTTTTTTCTTGTTCTTTTATTATTAGTTAAAAACTATTTAAAGTATGATATTCGTAGCTGCGGAAAAAAAAGGACTTTCTTTGGTTCTACAACATTGATTGTCAGACGGTAAACTTCTAGCAATTTTTATGTAGAATCTTTATGAAAAAGCTTTTTGATTCAACCTTTATGCAAAAGTCAGTATAAAATCTGTGAAGATGGAAATCTATGGATCATGAATAAAAGCATAATCGGAATATATTTTTATTTCCAAAACAACCAACATGACAAAATATGAGAAAAGAAAGGTAGCACCATAATCTTTACCTTTACAAGTTGCTGATAGATTGAGCAATTCTGGCACTGTGCAAAAGGCCTCGACACAAACCGGATACCAATCTTATTGGTAGCAGAATCATGTGTCCCCGGCCAGACAATCTGATTAATCCTCAACTTATTTATGTCCAAACCACCCATCCAAGCCTTCCGATCGGATTGTCGGTATTCACATCCGGGGAACTGTTCTCCTTTCAAGGAGAAGAGATCCGCAAGGATTTTCCTTTCCTTGGCAATCTCTTTGCGGCGTTGGACTTGTTTGGACCATAGGGAACCCATGAATTTCCTTGATAGTATTTGGTAGCAATGGATGATAATGGTATGGATGTTTATATATAATGTCTATGGTTATCATTGTAACGAAAAGAGGGTTTTAATATATTTGGTTTGTGATGTTAACAGGTTGAAAAGAATTAAAGAAGGTGGTGAAACTTACAAATAATTTGTTTCATTTCCTTGTGTTTTCCGCTTTTGATTATTACGCTGTCTGTTGGTAGTTTTGGAGGGAAGGGGGCCGGCTTATTTATGGTTGCATTATTAGAGAGAGAAACTACGAGAGGGGTGAGGTGGGGGGATGTGAATGGATGGTATCCCTCTTGTTTTTTTTTGTTTTGGTGGGGTTTGAATGTGTGGATTCCATTTGTTAGGTTTTTGGACACAAGTGGGGGGTAGGAATAGAAGAATCACATGAAATTGCCAAATTTTATGGGAAATTCTAATAATGATTAGCAGAAAGAAAAAGAGAGCATAAATAGTAGTCATTTGATATGAATGATTTGGATGAGCTGTATGCGAACTAGCATTGGTATAAATACCCGAAACCCGGATCCGACCTGGCCTATCCGGGTCCGGGTCCTAAAATGGGACCCGTTGTACTTTTGGATCCGGATCCACTCAAAAGAAACCTGATTCAGACCCGAACCCGTTAATAAAAAACCCAAAAAATCAATATAAAAATAAATATTCTATCCTCATCCCTCCCCTCCTTCCTCCTCAATTCTAAATCTTCCTCTTCCAAACTCAAAACTCATGCCTTTTTCTTCTCTCCTCTATTCTAAATTCTCTACTCGCCGCTCACACTCGCGCTCCTACCCGAACGGGTAGGAATATTTTAATAGGACCCGAATCCGGTCCTCACGGTCCGGGTTCAATTTTTAGACCCGTAGGAGACCGGATCCGGATAGTGAAGGACCCGACCCGACCCGATACCAGGTCCGGGTTCAATTTTTAAACCCGTAGGAGACCGGGTCTGGATAGTGAATGACCCGACCCGACCCGATACCAATGCTACTCACCAGAATCAATAAAAATTTATTCGGCAATCAATGCCCAAATGTCACGGATACAAATTAGCTTCAAAGTAATGATCTCTTTGTCTGCCAGCTCTTCACCAAGACAATCTCATATCTGCATCATAACAAATACCCAGTTGACCTTCATTTTATTTAATTTTATTATAGTTAATAATAACCCGCCAATTTTTTAACAGAAGGCTTCGACCAGTATGACACTGTTAAATGCTAACTCAACCACTAATCTCTCGATGTTTTATTAAAAGATGGGGCGACCTCAATATCTGAAATTGGTCAGGGACTAATGAAAATTCTGCAGTGCAGATCATAATCTAATGGAAAAACCAAGTCTAATTTACATCTAATTTTTACATCAATGTCAAACTATGACTAACACAGGGCGACCAAGTTGGCAAGGCTTCTCACATTTAATTGAGACTTAACAGGCTCGATTCCAGCCTAAGGTGCAATTTAATTTGGGAAATTAAAAAATCCTCCCCAAAGTGGGCAACTAAAGCCAAATGCCAAATGCCAAATGCCAAAAGATAAAATAAAATAAAATAAGAAGAAAGCAGACACAGGGGCTAAAAGATTACTTCCGGACAGGGTTCAAATTCAACATGCTTAACTTTCAATTGATCGAAGATGCTAATTGCCTAATAGTTGATCAGTTATTCATGAATTCCATATAATGGTTCATACATTTTAAAATGATGTAAACCCACATGGTCTTCTAGTTTTTGTAGACCACTCGCAAGTACAAAACTAGAATATTGAGTGTAGACAAATAATGGCTACATTGCTTTATAATGAAGATGGTTTATTGTCTGTACAAATATTAGTTCAACTACAGGGGTTACAGCTAGAGTGCAAGATTGGGAACCCATGCAAGAAGATCATACCTTGTATTCATCTCACAAGCCATGAGGGTGAACCTCAAAAAGGAAAACTATTTCTTGAACAAGGTAACAAGTTCTCCCTTCGCTGCCATGTCCGAAATAATATCACATCCTCCCAAAAGCTCACCTTTCACAAAAACCTGAGGGAAAGTAGGCCAATTGCTGTACTTCTTCAATGTTTCTCTCAACCCAAAGTTGTACTCCTCATCAAGCACATCCACACACTCAAAATCCACACCATGAGATTCTAGTATCCCCACAACCCTTTGTGAGAAACCACATTGGGGTGAAGTCCTTGAACCCTTAATGAACGCTACTACCTCCTTCTCTTTGACCAAACGATCAATAAGATCCTCGAGTGGGACCGTCAACTGAACATGTCGCCCGGGTGTCAGACGAATATTTGCCTTCTTTTGTGGTTGTCGAACCCACGTGGTATTCCCCTTCTCATTACCCGGAGGCACTTTTCCGGAGGTTGCAATGTGCTCTTCCATCCATGATTTCCATGCATCGGTTAGAACCGTCCTATCGGGTGTTGATCCTTCTACTACCCCCACCTACAAAAGCCAAGATAGGTGAGTAGTTAAATACGAGATGACTACCCAAAACAAAACAAAAAAGTGATAATTAAAGAAATATTATCAAAATGATTGCTAGACTGAAAGATTTGAAGCCAAACAAACACTGCTAGTCTACCAACATAATTCTAATGTTTATTAGTATGTTAAAACCAAAAACAGTAAATTGAAGAATATTTGTTGCTTATTTGCAATTGTGAGAACACGTAGAATTAGGAACTTCACTCTCTTGGGTAGAATGTTGTGGGAATATAAATAATGATATAGATACAGTTTCAAGCCAAAATCTTAAGCTACAGATTTGTGTCTCAACCTCAATTTACATTCTTAAGCTCTTTCAGGTGAGAGGCCATATTCCCATCTAATCTAACCAATATTGATAGGAAGTACATCCAATCTAATCTAAATGATCTTACGCTAATCAGACTTTTATCACATCCAATATACCATGCTTCATGTGAGATTCTACTGCCGCTAGGATTATCCTAAACCTTAATACCAATTGTAGGAGTACCAACAGAAGAAACTTGGTCCCTCATTTATGATAGAGGAAGAAATAAGCTTTGAAGAAATAAAGCATGCTCAGAGCGCAGAGAAATTCAATAATTTTTTCTTGACATCCTCAGGCACTGTTTGGAAAGTACAGTATATGAGCATAGCTAACACCAGGTGTTGGAGATGTTAGAGAGGTGTTAACCGATACCCACGTATTATAGCTAACCTTACATACAAAAGGTGGAGAGTTAGAGACCAGCACCCATTCCTGTCCTCCAAATTATAGTATTTTCAAAATGAACTTTGCTCTGGATTTAATAGGGGATGGGAGGTGTAGGAATTTGGAGGTATTACCCTATCCTAATTCCTACACCCTCCAAATCCCTTGAGAAACATAACACTATTACAATGTTGTTCATAAACAAAAAGTCCCCTCTTTATGTATAGAGATAACATAAACACTTCTACCATAAAAATCCCTAAAGATCAAACAAACTTTTTAGACCCGACCAAAAAGTTCTACAAGTCCTCCAAAAACTAGAACTACAATGAGAGTTGTTAGTCTTGTTAGTAACAACTAATTAAAGTTCAATCCTACCATATATATTTATATTTCTTACGTACTTCACTGTCATCAGTCAATTATACTCAACATAAGCCAATCACTTGTGAATAAATATTTTTCCACGCTTATCGAGAAATTCAACTTTAGATTTGATTTTATTGAAAGGAAATAGATTAGGATTCTTCTACTCTTCTGGCTTCAGATCATTGAAATGAGGTAAAATGGGATAACAGTATAAATTATTTGAAGGCAATCACAGAGGCCAACAACATTCCACACCGTAATAATTAATTTAACAAAATTTCATTAGCTAAATTAGTGACAGTTTTGCTTCAACTTAAGCATAATGTTGCGTAGATTTCTGAAAAATAATTTAATAAATAATTGAAAAAAAAACAAAAACCAACGATCAAAATCTATTGAAATGTAACAATAGCAATCTGCTTCTGTGCATGCATCTTCCGAGTTTCTTTAGATACTTTTTTTCCGAGAATAATCATTTAAACCGGTAAAAGTTAATGAAAATATTCTCCACTGTATTGGATTCAGGATCATCATGTGTTCTTTTCAGAACAGAAGATATTTTCCTAAAATGAATAATAAGCTTTAAAAAGTAGAAGATTTCAATTACCTCGGCTTCACTCAAACATGATTTTTCCTGTGTTTGTGGTTGATATTGACTGCAATTTAAGTAGTCCTTTAGATAATATCTACAGAAATCCATGTTGGTCCCACAGGATGAACATTTACATTTAAACAAATTGAAAAATAACAAGATCGAGATTGATGCATGTGCTTTATTGCCTCCATGTATTTTTAAAAAGCAAGACTCTCCTGGTATTTGTGGTCCTAGTGACCGCAAGTAAAATGTTTCACATTTTTTGTAATGTAACGTTCCATTGGAGTTGGCAATCCCCCTTGAAGAAAAGATATTTAGCACGACAATGATAAAGAACTTAATGTAGAAGAAAAATAACTGAAATCATAGATATAATATTCCTTCAATAGGTTATATTGACTTACGGGAACACTAGTTTAGAGCACTTTCTTTTTCATCAAGTTACAAGTTATTGGAGTTCAATGACAAAGATAGGTCCTTTGTTTTTGCATTCATCAACCCTCATGTTAAGTAAATGATTTTAAGTTCTCGCCTACCATAAGAAGTCTAATATTCGTAAAGGATATTTTGTGCCTCTATCACTGAATTCAGAGTTAGACGAACTTAGAGAACATGAAGCACAACCACATTGAGATACATAATACTCTAATATTTTAAAGGCCTCTTTGGAATTGTAAAAGACCCTACCGATAGACCAAAACTTCAAAGTTGTGATAAAGGTGATGGTTTAATATATATATTTTAACACGCCCCCGCAGGTTGAAGACCATCTTTGTGAGCCAAAACCTGGACTATACGTAGTGGCATTTTTTTTAAAATCCGCATTTAAATTATATAGACGGTGAGATTCGAACCTGGGTTGATATACCATGTAAAAGACCCTACTAATAGACCAAACTCCGAAGTTGTGATTAAGGTGAGGGTTTAATATTTATATTTTTACAGAAACAAAGTTATAACAACCAACATTACTTTTGTAAGCGGAGGAATAGATATGCTAACTTTGGTTATCACACCTCTACATATCTACCTCCAACTTCAAAAATAACTTAGGCTCTGTTTGGTTCAAAGGAGGGCAGGGGAGGGGAGGGGAGGGGAGGGATTTTAAGGGAGGGGAGGGGAGGGGAGGGGAGGGAAAGGAAGGGGAGGGATTTTAATCAAGACTCTGTTTGGTTCAAAGGAGGGAAGGAGAGGGGAGGGAAAATAATTATCTTCTTGTTTGGTTCACAAGGGGAGGAAAGGAATTTTATAATTAAATTACTTTTATACCCTTTCATATTTTAGGAGTGCTTATGTATTATTGTTTCTAATTATAATTTTGTAATATAAACAAAATAATGAAGACCAATAAATAAAATAATGAAGGCAGATTGATTGATAGTACTTGAACAAATTAAATCAGATTCTGGCCCCAAATGCTACATGCTCTGAGACCACCAGTTGGCTAAACCACTACTGTAAGTCCAATATTTATGTAATATTATATATAGACAAAAACAGAAACAATATTCAACTCATCTAGCTCATAAAAAAAACACTTTAATTTGTATTCTTTCAATTCACTTTTCGTGATTGAAGGAGGACTTCTTGCTGCCTATATGGCCGGAAAAGGAGATCAAAGTTCAAACTATGCAATGTATCTCCAACTGTTAACAGAGAGACCAAGTATTATTCAGACTCTTGCATTGCATGCAAAAGCTTTAACATACAATAATATTTTTGCTTAAAAAAGATAAATAAATAAACAAATAAAATGAAACTGGAAATGTTGGGAGAGAGACGAGTCGAGAGAGAGAGGATATCTGTCCTCTCACCTCCGCGACGAGGAGGGGGAGAAAGAGAGGGTGCGAGTGGGAGAAAGGGTCGGGCGAGAGATGATATCTTTTTAATTTTAGGAATTTAGATCTAAAAATGGCAGTTTAGTCCAATCACTTTAAAAAAATTAGACCTACTTTTTCTTCCCTCTAAATCCTCCAATATTGAAGGGAAACCAAAATTGGCTCAAGAGGAATTCAGCACCCCTCCATTCCTCTCCCCTCCCCTCCTAAAAAATGAACCAAACAAGAAATGTTTTAAAAAACCCCTCCCCTCCCCTCCCCTCCATTCCCCTCCAACCAAATAGGCCCTTAGTTATCACACCTCTCCCTCCAAGTGTTTGGAAGTCCATACTTCAAATAAATTAGGTCTAAGTAGAGTTCAGACATATCCGCTTATCTCAACTTCATAAAAGACCCAAACAGCCCAAAGTTAGTTATATGTGACAGGCCGTATCATTACATTAAAACTTCGAAGTTGTAGCAAGGGTTGTGGGAATTATGCTTATATTCTAGCATACTCCCATAGGTCGAGTCCCCATTTAAATGGGCCCAGGAAACAAGACAAATGTCCAACATATCAGTGATGCTTCAGGCGCGCCTCAGGCGCAAGGGACAAGGCGCAGGCGAAATCCCAGGGTGTGCCTCAAGCCTCAGTTGAAGCGCACCCCTTGTTCGAAGCGCTGGTGAGGCGTGCGCCTCAGCGCGCCTTAGCACCTTGCGCCTCAGCACGCCTCGACGAAAGGCGTGCCTCAACATTGTTTTTTCCTTGTTTTTCTCCTTCTTTATTATTTAAGTATTCTTTGTTTTTTAGTTTTGAGTCTTTTGACAGGTTTTATATTTATATTCTTTTTTATTATTTAAATTATTCTTTTTTTTAATAGTATTCTTGCATTTTTAGTTATGTAATGCTTTCGCTTTACTGCTTTATTAGGCTGCTTTTGCTTTACAGCTTTATTAGGCTATTTGGATGAAACTTACTGTAATAATTAATTGTTGAATACTTGAATATACTTAATATTTAATTGTAATATTGTAATACTCTGTAATAGTGTAATACTAATACTGCACTGTGATATAACTTACACAGTTACAACTTACAAATTACACTTACACCGTTACACGGTTACACTTCCAAGTTACATTTACAAAGTACATCTTCCATACCTTACTTTTTAAGTATATGTTCATTGTATGATATATTTTGTTGCTATGATGTTATCTTATTTATATAATCTAATTTATAAATTTTAAAAATTTCAAAAAGTAATAGTGCGTCTCGGTTAACTGAGGCATGCGCCTCAAATTGCGCCTTGCGCCTCAGGCTTTTTACAAGGAATTGAAATTACTTGTGCCTTACGTCTTCGACTACACTGCAACAGATTGTGTGGCTTGAAACCTGGATGTGCAGAGCGGTACAGCAATTTTAAAAATTGCACAATAAATAAATGGTTAAAGCGCACCCAGCCAGTGTCAAACCTGGGTTCTTTCGCTGCTCAAATACCATGTGAGATCCGAAGATTACTCCACAAGACTGCAGCTATCATAACTCATAACTTAGCTCCGCTCCCAAACACACCCTAAACTTTGTTTTTTCTTTTTAAATAAAAAGGAACACTACTCTATCTACTTTATGCCATTCTTTTCTTGTGCATTCAGTAACAAACTAGAGTAGTAGCTTAGCTAATATAAAAACTAAAGTAATACAATTCAAAAACAACATATACCTTTACTGAAGAACAAAGCTCAGGTACCAACTTCTTGTGCGTCGCGATACTCGCAGCGATGTTTCTCGAAATCCCAATAAACTGGAGATCCCCATTAGCATCATAGACCCCATAAACCCCAGACCCGTTAGGGAACTCGGATCCGGGTTCCGACGAAACGGGTAGCGGATCCAATTCGGCGAGCTTGCGAACAGCTCGGACAATAAGAGAGTTAATGGACTGTGGTCGATTGAAGCGGGTTCGGAGCTGAAACGGGTAGGATTTTGAGAGGGAAAAAGAGAGGGGAAAAGAGAGGGTTTTGGGTGAGAGCTTAATTAAAGAAGATGAAGAAGAAGGGGATTTAGGGTGAATAAGCGATGAGAGGGTTGTAGAGAATTGGAGTGATGAGGACGCCATTGTTGAGCTCGCTCGCTCGCTCGCTCGCTCGCTCTCGTTCTCTTCTGGTTTTGGATTGGAAGAAGATATCTTCTTCACAAGTCTGAAATTTATAGTGTACCGTTTTGAAACGTAGTAACTAGTAATATGTATATTTTGTTTCCTAATCTATGGGAAACAGATTCTCCAAATCTCTCATCCCTCAATCTTCCTCAATCTCATTTCTTCTCCTCTAATATTGTAATCCTTTATACTATAAAAAATAAAGAACAAGAAGAATAATAAAGATTTTTTCCCATATCTGTTTTCAACATGTATCAGAGCCTAATCACATCTAGGCTAATTGAGTAAGAAGAAGAGAAGGAAATGATCAGATCTGACACATCCATCTTAATCCGATCCCGACCAAACCCCGATCCCCGAATATCCTCGTCGACCCGATCCCGGCGACCCCCCGTCTCCAGTGACCTACCTCCATCGCCGTCCTTGCCGTTGACGCTCCTCCTGAGCGCCGTCCACGTCGTCGACACCCAACACAGCAACCCCGAAACCTACTCTCTGTCTACTCCTCATCCAGTTCCTCTCTCTCCTCCCGTTCTCTCTCCTCGACCTTGGATTCCCGCCCAAATTGTAAACCCACTACTGTACATCTTCCCTGACATCCTCCTCAACCACCGGCGACCCCCTCTGTCGCCGCCTGAACACCACCCGAAACCCCCCAGCGTCGCCTGGCTTTGTCTCGATCGACAGCAGCCAAGACTCAATACCCTTACGCTGCTCTTTCTGCTCCTCTCCCTGGTCGATAGCAGTGCCTGAGAGCCCTCCGTCAACCCCCCTCTGTTCGACCGCCACCATTGCGCCCCGTCGTCGACCTCGCCGCCTCTGATCGCTAGCAACGCAACTCTTACTGTCGTGGTGTTCTCTGGCTGATGTTGATGTAGTCTCTTTGAGTGTTGTTTGTTGTTTTTAATCCCGTCTGCTGTTTGGTGTTTGGTTCTACTTGTTGTGCTATTTGTTGTGTTACTATGGGACAATATCTGTATGAGTCATGAAAGTGTACTCATTGTGGCAAGATCGGCTACACGAAAGCTCAGTGTTATAAGATTATCGACTATCCGGAGATCTGGGATCATAGCAGAGATATTCGGGAGAACACTTGCAATCAACCCACTGTCGCAGGTGGAGTTGTTGATCGTGCTGCTGCAAGTAATGATGGTAAGGTTTTTAATATTTCTGGCTCTGTTATGAATAATGCATGGATAATTGATTCGGGTGCTACCGACCATATGACTTTTGATTCTAGACAAGTTCAAAATTTTCAACCTTCCACCAAATCAACTGTGTCCACTGCCAATGGTGATCCTGGCACTGTTACTGGCGAGGGTATCATACCTCTCACAAACAACCTAACCTTAGATATTGTCTTAGTTGTGCCATCCTGGAATTTTAACCTATTATCTATTGCTCAAATAACTGCTGCCTTACATTGTATTGTAGTCTTTTGGCCTTCACATTGTGTGTTTAAGGATATTCGGACTTGCAAGACGATTGGTTATGGGGTTAGACACGGGAAGCTCTATTACCTGGATTTAGAATCTGAAAGTTCAAGCAAGTTGACTCAAGTTCTACGTGTAGAAAAATCCGAAGATGAGAAGAAGAAATCAGATATTTGGCTATGACATCGACGTCTAGGGCATGCTTCTTTTGGTTATTTGAAGAAATTATTTCCAAGTTTAGTTTTAAAGTTGGATATTTCTACCTTTCAGTGTGATGTGTGTAAACTCGCAAAAAGTCACCGTATCTCTTTTCCTCCAAGTCCAAGTAGAAGCTCTCTTCCATTTATGATTATCCATTCTGATGTTTGGGGTCCATCCAAAACCACTACATTTGGAGGAGCCAAATGGTTTGTGACATTTATTGATGATTGTACTCGTATGACCTGGATTTGTTTAAAGAAGTCGAAAAGTGAAGTTGGTGGCTTGTTTCAAAAATTTCACAAGCATGTTATGATTCAGTATAAATCACATATTCAAGTTCTTAGGAGTGATAATGGCGGAGAGTACCTGAGTTCGAATCTGCAACAATATTTGGTGAAATACGACATTGTTCACCAGACTACATGCTCATATACACCTCAACAGAATGGGATTTCAGAAAGAAAAAATAGACACTTGCTCGAGGTGGTCCGTGCTTCTCTTATCCATGGAAATATGCCACTCATTTATTTGGGGGGAAGCCCTTGCTTCTGCTTTATACTTAATCAACCAATTCCCTCTAGTATCCTAAACTTCCTCACACCATTTCAAACATTAACTGAAGTTGTAAATACACCAAAAGTCGTCAACTTGCCACCTCATATGTTTGGGTGTGTTGCATTTGTTCATCTTCATCAACATGAACGCAATAAGTTAACTCCTCGAGCTGTCCACTGTGTTTTTGTGGGATATGCACAGGATAAGAAAGGGTACCGGTGCTATCACCCACCAAGTCAAAGGATGTTTGTGACTATGGATGTTGTGTTCCATGAAAATGAGATGTATTTTCTTCTTCTACGATTGAACTTCAAGGGGAGCACCGAAGTGAAGTTCAGACTCTTGGGTATAATGAAGGGGTTAGTGAAGTTCAGACTCTTGGGTATGAAGAAGTAATTACCAGTCAGAACGAACAACTAGATACAAATAATGACGAACACTTAAATGAAGACCTAGCAAGGGAGGAAGACCCTCACGAAGAAGTGCAACCAAGGAAAGAAGTCCCTCTTGAAGAATTGCAACCGGTACCAAATCTCAGTGAGAGTGAACCTTTAGAACCCCAAAACCAATCATCATCATTGTCCGAAGCTCCTAGAAGAGAACTCCCGCACCGTACTAATAGAGCTATTCCAAAACCCACTTATGAACCTGATCCCACTAGTAACGTCAAATATCCCATGAGTAATTATGCATCCACTCACCGCTTGTCGGAATCAAATAAGTCATTTGTAAATCAATTATATACTTTATCTATTCCTAACAGTGTCAAGAAGCCTTTACTGATCCAAGGTGGAAAGCAGCTATGGATGAGGAGATGAAGTCCTTGAAAAAGAATTAGACTTGGGAGATAGTCGAGCTGTCAGCAGGGAAGAAGCCAGTAGGATGCAGATGGATTTATACGGTGAAGTATAAGTCTGATGGTTCAATAGAGCGATACAAAGCAAGGCTGGTTGCCAAAGGATGCACTCAAACGTATGGAATTGATTATGAAGATCCATTCGCACCTGTGGCAAAATTCAATATTGTTCGAGTCCTACTGTTACTTGATGTAAATCTTGACTGGCTGTTGGAGAATTTGATGTGAAGAATGCATTTTTGCATGGGGAATTAACAGAGGAGGTTTATATGGATCTTCCACCAGGGTCGAACAGACCAGTCCAACACAGTAATAAAGTGTGTCGATTGAGGAAGGCGTTATATGGTCTTAAACAGTCGCCAAGAGCTTGGTTTGGGAGGTTTACAAAATCAATGAGGACATTCGGATATTGTAAGAGTAATTCAGATCATACCTTATTCCTGAAAAGGAAAGAAGGTAAGATTACTGCTCTCATTATATATGTGGATGATATGATAGTAACTGGGAATGATCCTAAGGAGAGAATGGCATTGAAGAGCTACTTGTCACAAGAGTTCGAAATGAAGGATCTTGGCCCTTTGAGATATTTTCTTGGTATTGAAGTTTCTCGCTCAAGAAATGGTATATTTATGTCTCAAAGAAAGTATGCTCTCGATTTATGGAAGGAAACTAGAATGTCTGCTTGTCAGCCAATTGGTACACCATTAGAAGAATGACTGAAACTTTGCAACGAACCTGATCATGTGCCTTGTGATAAGGAAAGATATCAGAGATTGGTTGGACGACTGATGTATCTTGCGCATACACGGCCAGATTTATCATATGCTTTAAGTGTGGTAAGTCAGTTTATGCATGCACCTCAGGAACATCACATGGATACAATGATGAGAATTCTGAGATATATTAAGTCTGCTCCAGGAAAATGGGTCCTATTTGCGAAATATGGTCACTTGAAGGTTGAGACATATACTGATCCTGATTGGGCAGGATCTATAATTGATAGGCGCTCCACTTTAGGATACTTCACCTTTGTTGGAGGAAATATAGTTACATGGAGAAGTAAGAAGCAGAATGTTGTTGCACGCTCTAGTGCAGAGGCTGAGTATCGCGGAGTAGCTCTATGTATAGCGGAAACTTTATGGCTGAAACTCTTGTTGCAGGACTTAGGCTGTGGTTTGAATGAACCTATGAAGGTGTATTGCGATAGTCAAGCAGCCTGTGATATTGCCGCCAATCCAGTTCAACATGATAGGACGAAACATGTAGAGGTGGATAGATTCTTCATCAAGGAGAAATTGGATGAGAAAGTCATTGAGATATCTAAGGTGAAGTCTAAAGATTAACTCGCAGATATCCTGACCAAGGCAGTTTCAAGTCGGCTCTTATTGAAATTTGTGGACAAGTTGGGCATGTTCAATATCTATGCACCAACATAAGGGGGAGTGTTGAAATGTAGTAAGTAGTAATATGTATATTTTGTTTCCTAATCTATAGGAAACAGATTCCCCAAATCTCTCACCCCTTATTCTTCTATCAATCTCCTTTCTTCTCCTCCAAGATTGTAATCCTTATATATAGATGTATACTGTAAAGAATAAAGAACAAGAAGAATAATAAAGATTTTCCCCCAAATATGTTTTCAACATACCTGTTAACCCAACCCAAACCCATTAACCCAATCTGATATAAAAAATAGGCTAAATTTGAAAGGGAAAAAAAATACAAAACCTTGAACTATGGCCTTTATGCAGAAAACCCCCCTGACCCTTTTTTAATGCAGAAAACTCTTCTGGACTATTGTTGCAAAAAACCCACCACGCCAACGTGAGACTTCTGCTAAAGTTGAGGGAGGTTTTTTGAAACAACTTGCAAAGATGAATCAGGTTATCTTATACAAGTAGAAAAGTTAGATGTTGTTTTTTGAAATACTTCGGGGGGGTTTTGTAACAACCATACTTCAAGGGAGTTTTCTGCATTAAAAAAAGGTCAGGGGGGTTTTCTGCATAAAGGCCATAGTTCAAGTTGTTTTTTTTAAAATTTAGCCTAAAAAATAAGTATTCCTTTCTCTTCAACTATTCTAGAGTAATTCTCACATATAGGCCACTTCGAGAAATTAATTACGTATATGGGTCACTAGCTACATTATTAATGGAGAAAGGTCAATTAAAGAAAATCTTACAAAAACAACCCTACCTTTGAAGATATTTACACAATATTAAAGCCAACAATTTACATAACTTACTACCCTATTTAAAAAGTGGATATTTCACAGAAAATAAAGAATTAAGATTAACAAATCTTACAAAATTAAAAATAAGATACGTTAATAACAAACTAATAGAAAGAAAACATATAACTGATAAGAAAATATTAATATATTTAGTAGTAACAAGTAGAATCACACAAAAACTACCTAGAGATACATCAAGAAATAGCATACAAGATATTAGATTATAGAAATGAAGAAGCAAGTTGGTATTACCAACACCTACTAAGAGCATCCACAGTCGTTTGCTATTTATCCAATTTATGCATATTTTAGAAAACGAAGCACTGCAGTCGTTTGCTATTTATGCATATTTTGACGATTTCGCAACAGTAGATTGCTATATATGAGAGAGAAAATGAGAAAATGCATATTATACAGGACAGATCTTCAAGATCCATCCCACAAAAAAATAACTTTTTAATTGGTCGGACGGAACTCAAAAGTCCATCCAACATTTTTTTCGAATTTCCGAAAAAAAATTGCTGCTAATATTGGTAAACCCCTTGGACGGATCTTGAAGATCCGTCTGTGGAGGGGCCCACCTCTTTTTTTCACTAAAAAATTATTTTTAATTATTAAAAAATCGCAAAAAATATTTAAAATTCGTGGGACGGATCTCGAAGATCCGTCCGATCATAAAAAAATTTTGTTTTCTATATTATAACATTTTACCACTATAGAAAACTCGCTTTGCTATATGTATAATATGCATTTATGCATATTTTAGCAAAGCACGACTGTGGATGCCCTAACATATAGAATATTAGGCTAAGTATGGTTAATAATCCAAAAGTCGAAATATTAAATTCAAAAATAGAATCAGAAATTTATATGATAAACATCCTAGAGTTGGAAGAAGATTACAATGGTCCAAAGTTTGTAGGAACTATAAGAAAAGATTTGAAAATCATAAATAATGTCACGCCCCGCTTCCCATTATACGAAAACACGGGCTCGTAACTGAGGCCTAGCGAATGATATAAGTGTACCAACTCATATCATCCACAAACTATACAATACCAATAAGCTCAATAATACAATAATAATCACATGGACAATAATATAATACAATAACCAATATCTGGGATACAAGAACTTACAAAAAGTCCAAGAATGCACAATGCAGCAACCAGTTCGCCAAGTTCCTTCAGTATCCCATTGTTGTACCTGTTTTAACATTTACTTAAAAAAATGATGGATGGTACCCGTTAGAGCAAGCCACGACCGCAAGAAGTACAAGCAAAAAGGAAGCGAGAACAAGGATAAAACAGAAAACAAGGAATCATGTATACAAGACCAAGTCATATAACGGGAAAATGCAAACATATAAACGAAGGTCATGTGAACTTGACTGATAAGCAGGAATCATGTAATTGGTAAACTGAAACAATGTAACATATAACCGGGAATCATGAAACTTGTAAATAGAAATCATATAACTTGTAAACAGGAATATGCATGTGCTCAATGTTAATTTTAAGTCTATCAATCTTTTATTAACCTATCTTATGTACGCAATTCTACGTCCCATACCACAGGTTTAGGTACATACAATCAAGTGAACGTTTAGACTATAGTGGTGAATTTCACATAATCATGTACTCGGGTCTTCTCATGACTATAAAACTTGGTCGGTAACTTGGTCAGTAAACATGTAACACGGGAAACACGGGCCCCCTTCTGAGTTCAGTCTCCTATATTGTATACTACTATGTCTTTCCCATTATCACCCCGGCTTGTTATACTTTTACAATAATTAAACGTGAACAGTAAACATGATCGGTAAACTTGAACGGTAACATGATCGGTAACTTGGACATGCAACCAATGGGAACGGTGTCAGAACAGGATCAATACGTTGTTGTAATAAAATCCACTTTCCCATTACTATAGGAAAGAGAATCATGTACCGTCAGAGGTTTCAGAAAATAGACTTCATGCCGATTCCAACACATATTCACACAATACATTATAAATACAATATCTAGGTCTACCCGACAGTTCTTTACTAGACTACTGTTCAGGCAGCTGCTCAGTGCAAGGTTATTATATATATAAATCAACATTAAATTATTTTAAAATCTTATAAACATTATAAAGTGACTCATAATCATGTCTAGTAACAACCTGGTAAATTTCAATTCTTTATTCTACTGTTAACATGATATTTTAATTAATTAATCGAGAAGATATGCTTTAAAATAGTAATATGGAATTAAAAACATATCTGTACTAAAATCAGTATAACTTGAACTCTACATGTCAGATTCCAGATCCCTCAAAAGTTCCCGAAACTAGATTCAGGGGGCTACAATTTTTATTTATAAATTTGCAATTGATTTTAAGTGTAACTAGTTCAAAATCTCACTGCGAGTTATAACAAATAGCATGGCAGAAGCACACAATTTGATGTTTACAATCTTTTGATGGGTATCGAATCACAGAGGCAAATGGATTGGTTCGATCAATATATAATGACTGATTTAAACATGGAAGGATTTCAAATACGATGGTTCAATCAATTGAAATTTATAAAGAACATTTCTCATGAACATGAGCAATAACGGGTTTTAAAACACGATACTCATATATGAATACTAATTGCGGGAGGTCAAATAAAATACTTGTACGGAACAATAAAAATGTACAGGATACTTGCCTTGTTATGCGACGGTTCTAAATGTGAACGAATCCACGAGTAGTGAGAATTTCCAATGGCAACGGCGGCAACAAACACAAGTACTGTAGCGCCCCGAATTTCTAATATAATATCTTAGAAAATACGTGGCACAATTCCCAGCATCAACTTCAATGTAATAGTACACATAGCCCAAAAACACAGATAATTTTTATTTCAAACTTTTGTTACAACAATCATTTACAAAACAGAGCGGAAATACAATACATCTTAAATCACAATTCAATTTTCTTTACAACAATTTACAATTACATAAGTCACTGTATAAATGGAACTCAAGCATCCAAATCCGAGCCTTAAGAATTCACCTGTAAAATATGAGGCTAGAGATGATCCCTAACCCTCCAAACTAAAGGGGTCAGCCATAAAGGTGTGAGTGACATAAAAACAAAGCAACATAATTAAATCATAAAACATAGAGTCATCCACAATATGTATCATCAGCAAGAATAAAGGAATGAGAAATAACAAATAAGTAAAGCATGAAAACATCATGGAATGAAAACAACAAGTGAAGCTAGACTAAGTATCAAGTGTAGGAAAAACAGGAAAACACAAGCATAAAACCAAGTCAAGAAAACACAATCTATATGCTGACTCTCTAATGTGTACTTATCGGATTCTATGCATTCCATAGTACATAGGTCTGGTGCAAGCCGTTAACGATCTCCACTCTATAGGGATAACCCCTCGCTTTGCAACTAATCCTACTACGGTGATGGGAAACAAGATCCAGAATACTCCGCGAATAGGCACCACAGCCCTCGACTCGCAAGCATCATGTAAGATAGCTCAAAAACAACCGGAAAATCATCTCTCAAACCTGTGTACCCCATGAATAGGCTTGCAAGGCCCTCGACGTGCAGATACACCAGGTACATTTCGTGAATAGGACTGCTGACCCTCGACACGCCAATGCACCCTGCATGCTCCGTGAATGGGCCTGCAGATCCGCGACACGCGAACACACAAATGTCCTCTCGAGACATAACACAACAAACAGTCCTGAAACACATCCGTTGGACTAAACAAAACCATGAGCCTATACTTACGTTTTCCAAGTTCCATCACATCCCCACTAGTGCCTATCCTTAAGTTAATTATTATTAAACCACCAAAAATCCTCATCTCTAGAGTTAGTGTATCCTGCCGGACTTAAATACTCAACAACAACTAAACCAAGACCCCCCAAGTCTAACTCAACAAATCTCAACTGCCGGTTCACAGGACTCCCACTCAACTCCTAGAGATCTCAACAAGACCATGCTCACTAATCCATCGTCAAAACGATCAAGGGAGAAACCTTTCCAATCAACAAAACCCAAATCTTTATAAAATTCCAGAATCCAAATCCAATAATAAAATATCTTGAAAACATATGTTTTATAGTAAGAATAATATTTAGAATAGTAAATTATAGATCCAAAAATATTTATAGAATAAATCATTTAAAAGAACATCAAAACAACTCAAGAAAAAGCATCAGAACTAGTCGACTACAAAGGGTCTTCAGTCGACTGTCCAGAGTGAAAAACTAACATCTTTGAGAAAATAAAATCTAAGTATTGACGGTCGACTGTAAAAGTCACCAGTCAACTGTCCAGAGAGAAAATTCAATAATCTTTAAGAAAATAATTCTAAGTATAGCAGTCGACTGTAAAGGGTATAGGTCGACTGTCCAGAGAGAAAAATTACAATAACTTCGAGAAAATAATCCGAGTGGTACTAGTCGACTGTAAAAGTCATCAGTCGACTGTCCAGAACCAAATTTCAAAAATACTATTGAAAACAGCAACCGGGTCTTGCCAGTCGATTGAGAAGTCATACCAGTCGAGTATCAACCTACAGACTGCATACTTTTGGTTGTACACAATTCAACCGATACAAAGATTTACTTTACAAAACGAAATTTCTAAAACGTATATTTCTGATATGATCAAATACAACTTATAGGATATACAAAGATCCATAAAAACCAAATCATAAGCACTTGGATTGATAAAAATAGCTTTTTGATAAATTCCCTTAAAACGAAACTTGAATGTGTGCATATATCAAAACTAGAGTTTTTAATAATAAATCATACATCAAAATAACTTTGTTTTATATGCCAAACCATATCAATACCAAATATTCAGATTTAAAACTTAGCATTTGATAAATCCAAATTTGAACAACATCTTCACAAAATCACAAATCTCCAAATTAAATCCAAAATGTATAAATCCCCAAATTTAATCATCATAACTCAAATTCTCAAAACATGGTCCTCTAAACCATTATTCATTCTCAAAATTTCTCAAACTCAATCTCAACCATTCTCAATAGTTGACTCATAAACAAATTTATCATCAACATGGCCAAGTTGCATTCATCCAACTCGCCAATAGTTCAAAAATCTCATCTTTAATTAATTAATGCATAATATCCATCGTATTTAATCAAATCAGCAATAATCCAACGTTATTAGCCTACTCGCAATTTATATTAGGTTCTCCAACAATCTAAAATAATCCACATGCAATTCTACTCACAATAACTAGGGGTTCTTCTCAAAGATCCAATTTTTCATCCATCCAACATACATATTCATACCAAACCCTAGCATGTTTTCTAATAGATGAAATTCAACATCCAAAATCAATCAAAACATTCATATCATTCTCATACAACATACACAAATCAAAAGAAAAACAAACAAGTCACTCACATACATAAAACAAAACAACAAAACAATTATATCACTCACCTCAAATGAAAAAATCCAATCGAATAAGCAAAACCTTTTTTTGCGAAATCCAAGATCTTCTCTTTCAATCTCCAAGAAAAATAAAAATAATAAACCTTGTGTTGTGCAGCGAAAGACGGCTGCACTCCATCCTTTATATAGGCCGGAAATTGAAGGATTAGGGTTTTGAAACACATTTGCAAGATAATCCTTTAACAAATTATTACTTTACATATATAAACCTTTCTTTATAAAGTAGTTAAAATAAGTTAAATAAATTAAAACCAAATCAAATCCTTTTAATACTGAGTTTTCCAGCAATCCAGCACAACCTAGAAATAAAGAAAATTCGAATTTGTACTCAGGGTGGCAATTTTGCACAAAAGCCCTTCTTTTTGTAATATTTGCAAATACATCATAAAATATTTGTTAAAAATCCAAAAAATTCAGATATAATATCTAATAATACATATTATATTTTCCAATTAAAATATCTAACTTTTACTTTCCAGGAAAATATTTACACAAGATCCAACATAAATTCCATATTTGCAAAAACACCATATTTGTTTAAATCTTTACCAAATCAACTCTAAATAAAATTTAAATATATTTTAATTTCAATGATGACCATGGAAAGCCCAAAAATCAGTAAAAATAAATTTTCATTATTTATTTGAGATCCAAATGGCTTTTTACATAAAAGTCCCTCTCTTTCGAGGTATTTATAAAAAAATAGTTTCTTTACTCAGAAAAATCCTAAAATTTAGAATATACTCCATTATAATTAGGAGAATTTATTAAAAATATAAAATTGAATATTTTTACCAAAAATATTTGCACGTGTTTTGCACGTGTAAAAGATAAATCTTTAGAAAGATATTTATTAAATCTCCCAAAAATCATTTTAATTCATTTTCTAATCTCAAAAATAGTATTTAAAAATACAGGGTACTACAAGTACGGCTGCAAGAGATGACGACGAATGGCTACGATGGAGAAGATGTTTGTGGGATGTTGGGGTGATGGCAGCAACAACAACAATGTCACGGACGTCGGTGTCGAGGGCAGTGGCTAGTCAGTAACTCGTTGGTAGCAATGACAGTGAGCAAGCACGGTGACTACGATAGCAAGCTAGAGAGCACAATTGTGGTGGCGGCATGATGACCACGGCGGCAGCACATGGCGGGTGACAGCAACAACGTCGGGGCTGGTTGCTGTACAAGGTGGGGTGGCCGATTGGGGAGGCGTTGCGGTGGATGAAGGCAGTGGTGGGAAGACGACTAGGTGACGAAGGTAGGGTTGTGGCAATGGTAGCAACTGAGGCATTGGGTGGCTACAGTGTTGGCTTTGGTGGAGAGCAGGGTGATGAGGTGGTTGCGGCGAAGATAAGGGGGTGCAGCTAAGAAGAGGAGCGACGGGATGTTGTGGTGGTGGCCAAAGGAGCATCAGGGGTGATCACTGTGGTGGAAACATGTGGAGTGGTCGACGAGGGAGGTTGCGACGATGGTGGGGTGCTGGCGATGGAGCAGGGTGCAGGAGGTGTTGGCAAGGAACTCGGGGGTCGAGGCAATGGCAGTCAATGCGAGGTGAAAAGGAGGGAGGCAATGGAGGTGGGGCTGCCCACGGTGGGGGTGAGCAACAATGGGTGGCAGCAGCTGTCGGCGGCAGTGGATCTCGACTTGCGGGTGAGGAAGCAAGTGGAGAGCTTCGAGATGATGAAGCGATAATGGAGGTGAGGTGCAAGCTGAGGGTGGAGGAAGCGCGTATAGCAGTGAGGTTGGTGGCAGAGATGAGGCTGCAGGATGGTTGCAGTGGCTGGAGGAGATGGCGAGGGTGAGCGACGTGAGGGGGGGAACAGCGGTGGTGGATGGCGAGGATGAAGGAAGGGATGTTGGGCGATGGCGAGGAATATGTAGCAACAGTGGAGGCTCGGGGTGTTGTCGATGGTGGTCGCGATCGGTAGTGTAAGCGAGTGGTGATGGTGGAGCGTCGCACGGGTGGTGGCGTCGGGTGGTGGCGATGGAGATGAGGGTAGCAAGGTGAGCAAGAGGCTACGACTGCGGGTGAAGGTGGAGCAAAGGCGAGCAGTGGCAGCGTAGGGATCGCGATGGAACTGTGGTCGCTTGCGATGGTGGAGCAAGGGCGGTAGTGTCAGGAAGTTGATGAAGAAGAAGAAGAAGTCGGGAGGGGTTGGCTGATGTGATTAGGACGGGTTAATTAGTTTAGGATTTAAGATATAATTAGGGGGTAATGGGGGCAATTAAGGAGGAGATTAAGGGGGAGGATTATCAGGGTAGTTAGATTAGTGGGGGATTAGATTATGGGGAGGTTATGAGAGATTTGTGGGATTGGTTAATAGATGGAGATGCAAAAATTGACTGTTACGTTTGAGGTTTCTTATTTGGGTTTAGATTAAGACTTGGGTTGGGCTTCACAAAAATAACAAGATTTGGTTGGGTTTACAAAATAAATAAATGAACAAAATTACAAATTGGATTAGGAGTTTGGGCTTGACAATAAAAGAAGAATCAAATAATCAAATTACAGGATGGCTAGGATGGGGCTGTTTACAAATAAATCAAATAATCAATTAAAATTTTATTAAGTGAATTATGATTTGGATTCAAACAAATAGCCGAATATCAACAGGATGTGATTGGGTTCAAGAGAACAACAGTATATATATATATATATATATATATATATATATATATTCCAGATAATTGGAATACAAGGATTGAAGAAGGGAAAAAGAATACCGATAACAATCCGTACAATCAAAAAGTACAATCAGAGAATAGGTTAGGAATCTGGGCTTAAACAAAATAACTGAATATTCAAATGAATGTAATTGGATTCAAGAGAATGGAAAAATTTATATGCGGATAGGGTTCAATCAAATAGGAGATGCATATGAAAAAGAATTTAAACGAACAAAAGAGTTTACTAGGAAATTGAAGTACAAGAATACAGAGCAAAGAAAAATAAAATCCTTACAATCGAGAACAAAGATACATAATAGACAAACAAAATACAAGAATACAGAAAATTTTGTATAAACGGAAACAAGGGTTACAAATAAGAACATAAAATAACTAGGTAGATATATCTCAAAGACACAGAAGAAGAATTAGGCATAACGGAAAAATGAATGAAGGAATTAGAAGCCATAACAAACCTTAATATGAATATTTTAGAAATAGAAGATTTAATGACAAATCTCAATTCAGAGGAAGTAAAGGAAGTCTTAAAAAATCTAGATATAACAAATGAAGAATTAAAAATAGATCAAGAGAAAGAAAAATTATAGCAAAACCTACAAAATTTCCAACTGATATGTATGAAATCTTAAGGCCACCACCTAACAAAATTCCTTATCACCTACCATGGGAATGGCAAAACACGACAAATAATAAGTTAGGAAGAGATACAGAAAAAGAAACCCAAAATATGAACATGCAGAACACTACGAAAAAGAAATAGCAGGATATAGAGAATGGCTAAATCTAGATTGCGTAAAAGATGTAGATAAGACAATAGAAGAATGAGTAAAGGCTTCACTATATTACGATTTAGGCACAACCTTTCAGGAAATTCATTTGAGAAATTTATAGAAACGACGTTTATAGGAGTAGTGGCAAAATGGTGGAATGGACTAAAGGAAGAAGAAAGAAATTCTTTCAGAAAATCATGACATATTGATGATAAAGGAACAGAAGAAAACTCAGCACAACGACCCTTAGGATTACAAGAAATAATTACAAATTACGAGATAGCAATAAGAACAGAATTTATTGTCTACGATAAAGGAGAAAAACACATTATATACAAAAAAGAACCAAGCAAGGTGGAGATTAAGTAATTTAGAAATATGCGACATGTGTTATTTTGACAACTATGCTTGTGAATTCCGAGAATATTTTCAAGATAGTTATTATACAAAAGAAGAAATGAGTCCAATCTTGGACTCATTTTTTTCTAAAACTGTCTGATCCATGGAGTATAAACATATATAGTGCATACATAGGTGAAAAAGTAAAACCAGAACTAGATACTTTAGGGTATAGAACACAATTTGTAAAAGATTATTGGGATAAAGTATGCCAAGAAGCTAGAGCAACAATGAAATACAATAGAACATATAAACAAAGAATTTGTTGTGAAGATGCAAAATCGAATCATTGGGGATGTAATAATAACTATAATTATACAAAGAAAAGTAAACATAAATTCCAAAAATATAAATAAAAATATAGAAAAAAATTAAGATACAAAAAACCCTATAAAAGATATTTCAAAAGAATAAATAAAATAGACAATATCCGAAAAATCAAAAAAAATGTAATTGTTATATATGTAGAGAAGTATGACATATATCACCAAATTGCCCTAAGTGAATAAAAAAGGAAATGTAAAATACGTAGAAAAAATTGAAGAGATGATTAACATAAACTATGAACTCATAGAATATATGGAAGACTGGTCAGAAATTAGTGAAGATGGAGAAATAATGAACTGGAAGGAGATAGTGAAAGTAGTGAAGGTGAACAGAAGAATGTGAAATAAATATAATGACAGAAATAACAGAAATAGGAGAATAATTAGAAAGAGAAGAAAACAATGAATAAGTAAGGGAAATAATGTACTTTGACATACAGAAATACGATAAAATAAGAGCAACCAAATTAGGTATAAACCCATAAGAGATATTTAAACGACCAATATTTGAAAGGAAAAAGAATACTATCATAATAGCCAGGAATAATGAACAACCTATAGACATTGAACAAGCTCAAGGAAAAACCATAATTCTATTAATAACTGAAAAAATAATAAGACAAGAGATGGAAAAAATAAGTGAGAAGACCAAAAAAACATTAAGCCATATACATTTAGGAGCTGTGCAAATAATAATAAAAGCTTATTTTAAGAAAGAAATAAATACACCCATGGAAATAAACCTAATGGATGATAGAATAATATCAAGTACACAAGATGCCTTAATAGAAATAGTACAGGGAAACATAATGTATTAAACGATAAAATTTACAATAAAACATAATTTTCTATAAGTATGACCAAAGAAAATAAGGACAAAAGTTTAGTAATGTACCACAGATTATCAGGAATAGAAATTGATAGAGAAAAACAAAGTTATGAGTATACAAATAAGAAATATTTCTGCTTTCACTGGTAAGCATGAAGTAAAAACAGGAATACAGATAATTTTAAAATAAAACCATTATTCAGCAAAATTATAAGATAAAAACCAACTAGAGAAAACCCTTAAATGACAATATCAAATTATATAGAATTTTACTTTAATAACGCAAAAGAAATTATAAAAGAAAAAGCACCACAAATAATGTTCAGAAAGACATCTATAAATAAGAAACAAATAACAAGCATTGGAATTAATATCAATAATAAATACATTAGATAATTAAAACAATAACCAATTTAAAATAGAAATAGATATTTTGACAGTGGAAAATAGAATAAACAAGTAGCCTTGGTAGATACAAAAGCTACTAATTCAATTAAACAAACAAATATAAAAAAAATAGAATTAAAACCATTAGAAAATTCATATTACTACTTAGACTATTACAATAATAGACATCAAATTGTATATAAAATAATACTACCACTAAGGATAAATGGTAGAAATGAAATACTATTACATTTACATGTAGATCCAGAACACCATGTTAATGAAATGTTATTAGGAACTGAATAAAATCAGTACAACCTTACTCAATTCAAGAAGAAAAAAATCACAATAACAGTAAACAATGAAAGTATAATAATAAATAGAATATTGCGTAAATGAATCCATTAAGAGCAATAAAAAATACATTATACATACTAACAGAATTTGTCTATGAAGGATACAAATCAATAAACTACCATAGTTTAATAGACACTAGAGCAGAAACTAGCTTATGCCGTGAAAATATACTACCAAGATGGAAACAAGATGTATATAATAAAAAGGTGTTAACAAGAGTAACTGGACAAACCGTCATACTTGATAGGTATCAACAAAATGTTAATATACAAATAGAAAATTACGTGCAGAAAATACCAATAATATACCAGTTTGATGATATGAATAATGATGTACTATTAGAAAATGACTTTTTCCAACAATACTATCCTATAACGATATTATATAAATCTGTTATATTTACAACACCTTGTCAACACCAAGAAATAGAAATTAGAATAACACAACCTTATTCTACTAGTTTGATGATATGAATAATGATGTACTATTAGGAAATAACTTTTTCCAACAATACTATCCTATAACGATATCATATAAATTTGTTATATTTACAACACCTTGTCATCACCAAGCAATAGCAATTAGAATAACACAACCTTATTCTATGACCGACTTACCACATATCAGAATTTCTTCAACCCAGCGTGGTGAATATCAATATTTACCAAACAAAACTAGAATACAAAAAGTTCAAGAAACAACTACAAAAAAAAAAAATTACAAAAATAATTAGAAGACATGTGCAGAGAGGACCCTTTAGCAAAATGGGACTTAACTAAACCCACAACACATATAGAGTTAATAGATAAGAACAAAATAATAAAAATTAAACCTATAAAAGAGCTAATGGAACATACATATAAAAGAGCTAATGGAAACCAATAACATAAGAGAATCACAAAGTCCACATTCATCACCAGCATTTATAGTAAGAAAACATTCAGAGGGAAAAAAAGGTAAATCTCGAATGGTAGTAAATGATAAGGAATTAAATAAAAACACTAAGAGATTTGGATATCCACTACCAGATATGCAGATACTACTTACAGTAAGAACAAGAAAATATATTCAAAATTCGATTACAAATCAGAATTTTACCATGTAAAACTAACAGAATACTCAAAACAGTTAACAACATTTAGTACAACACAAGGATTCTATGAATTGAATGTATTACCATTTGGATATAAAGTTAGTCCAGGAGTATTTCAAGAATATATGGATAAGATATTTGAAAAATACAATAATTTCATACTAGTATATGTGATGACGTTGTAATAGGATCCGAAAACGAAGAACAACATAAAGAGCATTTACTAAAATTCATAGAAATAGTAAAAAATATAGGTATTATACTATCAAAAAAGAAAATGGAATTGTTCAAAACTGATATAGAATTCTTAGGAATAAAATTATCACATGAAGGAATGGAACTACAGCCACATATAGCAGAAAAAATAAAGACATTTCCTAATTTCCTACAAGAAAAAAGAGAAGTACAAGCCATAATTGGATTACTAAATCAAATAAAAGGATACATACCGAATCTATCAGCAAAAACATTACAACAAAAACTAAAAAAGTTTACGAAATGAGAATGGACTCCAGAGGATGAAGAAAAACTTAAAAAATTAAAACAACAAACTTTAGAATTAAATAAGCTAAGATTATCTGTTAAGGAATGTTCATAGATAATAGAAATAAATGCATGTGAAAATAATTGGGGAGAAATATAAAATTCATTGAAATGGTGAAAAAGAGGAAAGATTAGCCAGATACACTACTGGATCATTCACACAAACCCAACAAAATTACCACATAAATGAAAAAGAACTATTATCAATACTAACAAGCAAAGAGTTGGATTAACAAAATAATAGATCCAACTATAGTAAATAAAAGATTGATAAGATGACAAATGGAACTAGCAAAATATGATTTTACAATAGAAAACATAAAAGAAAAGGACAACATTTTAGCTGATTTTCTATTAAAAAATTAACTATTTCATTTGTTGCAGAATGAAAACTAGAGTCCAACAAAAAGAACAGAATATAATTTGCCTCAAGGGAACCATGGAACAAATAAAATGAGCATTTAATCAATTATAGTTACAAATATGCAGACTCCAAAGTCTGTTCTACCAGCATGTAACTATAGAAAATATGATGGACAATACTAGCGAAAAAATGAGTGAGATGGGCGAACATACTCATTCGTTAAAAGAAGACACAACCTCAAATAAGATTACATACAAGGAGACACTTCTTACTGATAAATCTCCTACCAAAGTATCAAAGAAAATATTATTTTTACAATATATTGAAAAAATATGCCAAGTAACCAAGGTGAACTAGTTCATCAAAACAATATCACAGCAACATATGAGCAAGACCATCATCCTATCAGGAGCTAATCCAAGAACAACCAGGGTATTGTTCGAAAGATGACGTATTCATTGCATCTATCCGTCCAAAGAATGTGAAGAACTGGTCCACTTGCCAAGAGAAATTTAAAATGTTGCCAAGAGTTATTTTGACCGCACAAAGGCCAAAAAATTATATGTCAGAACGTATTGAACAATGCCCGAGTATCTTGAAGAAAATGAAGAGCTTTCAGCAGAACACATTATAAAAATAGGAATGACTACCCCAGTGATCTATGAAGCATCTAACATTGAACCATATAAAGCTGAGGAATTTGAAAAAATAATTCCATAAAGAAGAGCAATGAGATTCAGAAACATGTATTGCGAGCTAAAAAACATAAAACTAAGAGACAACAACATATGGATCTATGACAGCCCAGATCCAGAGAAATAATAATGTATAGTATAGCAAAAAAACTAATGTATAGTATTTCTAAAATAAAACAGCCACAAGATAAGCATGAGCTGTTTGACAGTTGGTACCGGATGCTATCTACAGAAGCAATGACAATGACAGAACAGACAACTGGATATTATTGTAGCTTGATGAAGACAGAACATCAACACAAATATTGAGCATGTGAAGATATCGGCCAGGAGGAATCTCTTTTTCAAGAATATTCCACAATGTAATCAGAAAAATTATTAAAGGCTGATGTAAGTAGTTACGTAGTTGTAGCAATTATTGAATATATGATGTAAGCAGTAACGCATGAAAACTTGTTGTAAGCTGATCCCTTGGTCTATAAAAGAGGAAGTTGAGTAAGGGAGAAGGCAGAATATCGAAGAATTAGAAATTCCATATAAGCTTGTAAGGAGAGTTTGTATGAAATCTGGAACCAATAAAGACTATCTTTCTTATTAAGCTCTTGTAAAATATAAGTTATGAATAATTCATCTCTCACCCTCAAGGAGAGTTTTTTAAGACTCTACCTAAAGGATCTTGCAAAAAGACCTATTTGTAACCTTCTATAGTTAAGTTGTGCACATAGTAGCAGGAAACAAGCTAGGTTGTGGTTATCTGTACTGAAGTGCTACTACTTGTTCTAGACGTATCTCTTGGATGAAGCTCTCTTGAAGGGCATAGTAGTCATGAGATGGGAGGAACGTAAAAGGAGCACTGAAATCGGGGTGCATACTAGAGGTATTTTATCCACCGGTAGAAACTGGTACAGAGCAGCTCAAATAAGTTTAACTAGGTCGGAAGCATGATGGGCCATTTTGTTCTGATTCTTATGGTATCCTTAGAAATCTCTCTCTAATCCTGATTTCATACTTGTTGTTTTAAATCACAAAATTGCTAAAAAATAATAATGGATAATAATAGTTTTAGTCTTGTCACAGAAATTTATGAATTTATGATTAACTATCAAGGAAGTGATAAAATGTTAGTTTTTTATGTTTATTACGTACCCTCATAGAGTAACAAACATGTACGATTTTTATGAGTTCAAGTTATTTTTCTTTAGTGTACAACAAGTAATAATTATAACTATAATTCAAATTAATCCTGGAGAAACTAATAATATAAGTGTTCAAATAATTAATGAGTTAACTTTTCATGAAAGATCTTTATTATTCTATGAAAATTGAGAATTTGGTAGCTATATCTGGAGTCCCACAACAGCATATAGACAAATTCTAGAAGAAAATGAATATATAGAGGAAGAAAACGAACATATTGAGGTTGAAAATGAACATATGGAAGAACCCGAAGAACCCCCGTATGATAGTGGTAGTGAAGTATAGGAGACAGAATCAGAAGATCTTGAACTTGTTCTTGATTACTTTAATATTTTTGAGATTGATAATGCACATTATTTTCAAGATTATTATTAAATTAGAAAACTATCATCTTTGAAGAATTTTTATACTCTTTTTTTCTCTTTGCAGGTAATTACTATTATTTCACGCTTTGCATCCACATAGATTGTATCAGAGCCTCGTCACTACGTAAATAACTCTTACCTAGTTTTCTAAAAAAAAATTATTACAATTTAAGTAGTCAACATAGTTAATTAGATAGGATAAATAGAAAATATTACAAAAATAAATTTTAAAATTACAAAAAGGTCACACATCCTATAGAAAATATTATAGAGATGGAAGTGTAGAAGTTTATTTCGAAACTAGCCCTTCTTTGCAAATCCTTTGGAGACTAGACTTTTTCCGAAATGACCCACTTTTTGAAAGTATTTACCAAACCGACCCACTTTCGAAACTAATTACCAAAAAACCCACTCGCTACCTCAGATAGCGAGTTTAGTGAAAACATCATCGCTATCTGGGATAGCAAGTGTATGGTGAGATGTTTCTCCACCACTTGGAGAAAATTTGAAGAAAATACCAAGTTTAGACTTGTTATTTCAGATAGCGCGTGTGTTTTACTACACTTGCTAACTGAGATAGCGACTGTGTAGTCTTGAAGAAAAAATACCAAGTTTATACTTACTATCTCAGATAGCGAGCTATCTCAGTTAGCGAGTGTGGTTGTACCACACTCGCTAACTGAGATAACTAGTGTCGATTGGGAAGTTTTTTAAATACTCATTGTTTCGCTATCTCTCTCAATTCTCTCTTTTCATTCTCCTCTTCACTTATCTCTCTCTCTACTTTGGAACTCCTGCCCAATGTACAATTCGTCTATGTTAAATGAACCAGAAAACTCTTGTGGAACTTGATTTACTCTCGTACTTTGTGACATCTTCTCGATAACATAAACATTGACATTATTGAAGGCATCATTAATGAGTGTGGTACATCCTCACTCGCTAGTTACATTATTGAAGACATTATGTAACCCCTGTTTCCTGTATTTGTATTTTTCTGCTTGCTTTCATTTCACTGTACTCTTTTATCAATCCAATATCTTGCATTTTGTTTCCAGTTCTATTAAAATCATTTCTTTTGTTCAACTCAATTTTTTGTGCCCAATCTATTTCAATTGCATTATTTTTATCAGCTCTAATTTGCTATTCTTCATGGAGAATTGACCGATTCAATTCACCTAATTCATATAGCCTAATTATATTTACTTTTGACTCAATCTCCTGTTGGATCCTGCTCGAACATGTTAACCAATAACCCACAACCCAAAACTCTATACTATATAACCCTAATCAACCCTAACCCTAATTAACACCTTAACCCTAAGCTCCTGTGCAAACCCAAACACCTCGGCCGCCAACCCTTACCATTACTGTTCACCCATCGTCTTCACCGCCTCTTCACCTCCCGATCCTACCCTGTGCACCCCGACCCGCCGTCTTCCTCCATTGCCGAATCCCCAAGCCTTTGCCATCGCCATTACCCACTTTGTTTCCGAAAGCAGAGCACGGCTCAGCCACCCCTCGTCGCGGTGTCACTCCTCGACCGCGAGCGTCGCCACCCTCGCCACTGTCACCCATCGTCGGAGCCCCGTCGTCTTCTTCTTCCTCTGGGTTCTCGTCGAACCCATCGAAGTAGAGCACCCCTGTCGCTCGAACATCACCAGTCGTCACCGCAGTCGCCCACAGTCCACCGCTCGCGTCGCCAGTCGAAGCTCCCACCGTCGCTGAGTTGATCAAGAGGAGAGGAAGGAGAAGAGTAGGCTTTTTTAAATCTCGTCCACCTGATCTCATTAAGATCGTGACCTGATCTGATCTGATCTGATCTGATCTGATCTCCATCATCCTGATCAGATCAGATCTGACTTGAGTTGTCTGATTGTCTTGATCTTGATCGCCATCAAGATCCGCACCGATCCAGTCCATCCGATCTCGATCATCGATCAACGCTCTCATCCAATCAAGGCAAGTATCTTCTTTTACAATTTGTCATTCTAGTACAAGCTTGTTAATTGAAAATACTGCAAGTAGATCGTAGTTGTGACTCCCCTTTGGCTCATCGTTTGTTGATCTTATTTTATTCCTTATCAATTCCATGATCATAATAGTCACAACCCTTCGTTGATATATTTGTTGCAAAACTAGTTGGATCTATTTTATCTCCTAATTATTCGAACACATGAAACTAAGAACCACCTAGACTTGTAGATGTGCGTTGTATGATGTATGTGTTGATCTTACCTTCCTTGAGTTGAGAAATAAATGTGACTTGCTGATTTGATACCCATTACATCTTGATTTTTATCACACACTAATCTAGACTCATAATATTCATTTATCATGCCACTTGTTATGTAAAAGAATTCACATATGCTGTTATTCCTGTCTTTGCTTACTATTTCGACCCCGATAACATTAGAATCTGGACTTGAGTCCTGAACATGAAATTTAGCCCCAGATGTCTAGTTTACGACCCCTTTGATGGAATTGAATTCCGAGTTATGGTTTTTGATTTATCGTAGTTTTACTACTGTTGTGTCGTAAAATTTTAGATTCACAATTTTGCAACGACACTTTGTTTTAGAATTAATTTAATCATGCTACCTATAAGATAATGACTTGAAATTTTGCATGATGGTACTAGACACATTAGAGAACATTATCTAATTTTTCTGGAATTAATTAATGAAGTTTCAAACCTATTTCATATGTATAAAATCAGTTTTACAAATTTTGGCTGAACACAAATCCTGTGTAGTTTGCTGTTTTGACACCTGATGCGACAACTTTTATGTATCTTGTTTATATGTGCTGGATTCAGTAGAGATTCTAGTTTCTAGATTTTCTGACAGATCCAGATTTGTATTCCTGTGGTGGCAGAAATCTCAGTTTTGGTGCAGCAACGTCATGCTGTCCAGATTTGAAATTCTCGTCGTTCTTGATAATTTAATTTGTTTTGACTCTTGAATGTGTATCCTCCCTAGCCTAAAATTGTTCCCTATTCTTGATCATGTATTCTTGCCTATTTCACACACTTTCATGCTTGGTTGATGATAATAATAAATAACAAACCATGGCTTAAGGGAAAGACCATAGTAGCAGACAATATAGGTAAGTGTATTCGGAAGGGGGCTCGTGTTTCCCACTTGATACTTGTTTTATGAACTAGTTATATTATTATTTGATTCATGGACTTGTTGGTTATTACTTGATTCATGAACTAGTATATTTTGATTCATAACATGTCATGTTATTACTTGACACATGAACTAGTTATATGATTACGCGATTCATAAACATGCTTGCTTGATACTTGATGCCTGAGTACACCACCCTATAAAATCCACCACTAGGCCTAAACGAAATTTTTTTGTGAGTAGCAACCATGTGGTAAAAGGATTGATGCATGAAGTGCTACCTAGATAGAATCAAACATTAGACATAAGAATTACTTGTCACTTGTTCACACTTGACACCTTACTTGATACTTGTTACTTGATGTTTGATGCTTGATACAACTACATGCTCATTTGTCACTTGTTCCCGCTACTTGTATTTGTTACCCGTTCCTATTACTTGATTTGTCTTACTTGCTAGCTAGTCTCTTAAATTTCACTACTTGTTGCATTCCTATGATATCATGTTATGCATTATTGATTCCAAATCTTGTTTCATATTTTCTTGCACTTATTTTCATACCCTTGCTTGTACTACTTGCGACCCTAACTTGTACTAAGGGCGTTTGTCTTTGTTTCTCTATTTTCCTTTTATATATATATATATATATATATATATATATATATATATATACAGACTTTGGAGACGAGTTGCCTGCTGGAGTTGGTGAGCAAACCTTCTAGGCTTCGCTTAGGAAAACTTGCTTTAATTATTTTGTATTTGAGTTTATTTAATTCTGTTGCTACTTGAAACTTGTAAAGGGTTTGTAGTCCCGAAGTTCTTACTTTTGATTCAGATCGTGAATTTATTTGGGATATTTATATTTGTTTCAAATATTTTCTGTTGATTAATAAATTATTCATGCATGCGTGGGTGTGTATATTTTGCTATATTTCTTGTTATGATGCTGAGTCGATCCTACAGCTTCTGAATGATGAAAATCATTCGTTGGGCTTTGTCACGTACTCGTATTCCGTATTCTTTTTGGAAAGCGGGGCGTGACACATCATGAACATTAACATTATTGACGAGTGTTATAGTTAGCGAGTGTGATAAGTGAAGAAGAGAATGGAAAGAGAGAAGTGAGAGAGATAGCGAAACATCGAGTGTTTCAAAAACTCCTCAATCGACACTCGCTATCTCAGTTAGCGAGTGTGGTACAAACATACTCGCTATTTGAGATAGCGAGTGTAAACTTGGTATTTTTTCATCAAGACCATACATTCGTTATCTCAGTTAGTGAGTGTAGTACAAACACACACGCTATCTGAGATAGCGAGTCTAAACTTGGTATTTTCTTTATTTTTTCTCAAAGCGGTGGAGAAACACCTCCGTACATTCACTATCCCAGATAGCGATGATGTTTTCACTAAACTCGTTATCATATAACAAGTGAGTCATTTTGATAATTAGCTTCGAAAGTGAGTCGGTTTGATAAATACTTTCAAAAAGTGGGTCGTTTTGGAAAAATTTTATATTTTTGCAAATAATTAAAAATAAGGCCAAATCACTGAATAACTCACTATTCTAGTAGGGTTTTACTATGCTCTGATCTCTCTCTCTCAAAGGTGAAAACTAATTACCCTTCTATGGCTATTTGTTTCAGTTTCTTGAACCCCACATATAAGTCGTTAATGTTATTCTACCAGTTTTCTTATTATCAGATATCATGTTGTGTTAATTATGTATTTTTATCATTATATCACAGAAGATCTTTTGTGCAATTATACATTCTAAAAAGAATATTTGAATAATTACCTGTGTTGAGTTGGGTTTAGAAATTTCATGGTACGGTGGCTGTAAGGTTTCTCACACGAAGTATTTCTTAATTTGCTGTAGGTTTATGGCTTCGCGACAGTGTGAAATCTGCAATGATGGGTGTCCCGCTTGCCGTGTCCCTTAGTAATTAAGCAACCCTTCTGCTCATCTTTTTTGCCGGTATATGCGCATGTTATATTTGGTTTATTATCAGGATATTTTAGTTTAGTTTTAAGGGTGTTGGAAAGTTGTTTGATCTAAGATTTTGAAACTCCTGTGATTTTTATGTGCAGTTGTTCCTTGGTATGCTTTAAGAAGCACAAAGGTACCATCCATATTTCCCATCCTATTTATAAGTACTGGTTTATGACTTGTTTTCGGAGTTCTTTGTGATAAAAGATTGAACTGTTTTTCGCTGGCTAAATTCATACCTTAAGATAGATATAGGGCAAGGGGTTTAACTTCTCCCCTTAACTTTCTAAAAATTGCAGAGAGTTAGGATATTAGTCAAACTGTGCCTAAATTTCAAATGTCTTAACAAATTTATGCATGTAAAGAATTCTCAAACTAAGCATGAATTTGCTACATTGGCTAAAACTACAGATTATTACTGCAATTTTTTTTTTCTTTCTTTTTAGTAGTTGAGCTGACATTGATTTACCGTTGTGGTCACGGTAAAAGATGCATCTCAAACTTGAACTTCAATTTAAGTAAAATACAGTCTGGGTGTATTTGAGATTAAAGGGAAAATGTTAATGATGATAGCAAATTAGATTATATCCCTAACTAAATCTTCACCTGAGCTTCCATCTATGATTATTGATTGGTCTTTCAAATTAAAAATATCGAAGCGTGATTTCAACCACATTGAAGCTTATCAAATAAAGAATTTAAAACGCGTTAATGGGAACTCTCGGCCCAATTCTAACCTGTGTTGATGGAATGAGGTTTTGGCAACTCTAGTCACAACTTTAGTCACAATTCTAACATGTGGTGACTTACTCACCCAGCTTTTATCCATTTGAATAATATCACTCAATATGAAAATTAAATTTTATAAATTAAAATTTTATTTTGTTATCTCATTTAAGTGTGTATCTCACTAGCTAAGTTAATTGAAAATTTTTCATTATGAAAATCTTCTATTAATTATTAACAGATTATCAAACGTAAAACAAAATATTCCGTCTCTCATCCAAACATGGAAATTCAATCACTAATTTGTTCAAGTAGTTCTCTTAAATTACATGAAACTAATGAAGATAAACTAATCCATATCAATCAAGTAAATTATTTCAATATATGTTTTTTACAATAAACAACAGTGTAAAAACATATATGGAAATAAGTTAACAATATGTACTTCATTTATTGATGACCCCCAAATGCACAACAATGAAAGTTAACATCAAATTGCAATCTTTCAACCTACACGAACAAATTCACACGCCTTCATCAACAATCAAAATCACAAAATCAAGCGAAAACTAAACCAACAAACAAAAAGAAATGATCAAGATTTAACCAAAACAATAAAAGTAGGAGCTAGTTCAAATACAGCATGAGCTTTTCTCCCGCCTTAATTTGTTTACCCAAAATTAGCAATAGTGCGAACCATAACCATGAATATACCTTAGATGATTGTAAATTATACTAGCTTAGGGTTATACATATTATAAACTCATAATTGGATAAATTTTATCTTAAGCACCCCACACTATTAGCTTATTTAGGGCCTCAGGTTTGATGGTTGAAATATATTCATTTAAATCCTTTTGATCTATTTTAAGGAAAGAAAAACTTTCAAGCATGATGCACAATTAATGTATCTAGATTGTAAAGCACCTCATTTGTACTTTAACTCAAATTATTTTCAAATACACTAATATCAACTTTAAACAAAATCGAACTCGTCACATTTTTCCTTATGTCTGCAATATTAATTTCCTAACAATAAGAAGCAGTAGTAACAATCAGCCCGACCGGTTTATAGTTGGAATAAAGAATTTAATTCTCTTGTTAATAAATGTTTTTGCCATCACAGTCTCCACAACCATTACCTATACTGCAAATACATTGAATTATAGGTTATTACTAAATAAACTTCCCAAAACAATAAGAACATGAAAGCAGAGACAGTCCAGCTTCCCTAGTTTGTCCTTATTCACAAAAATATACAAGTTACTCTAATCAAAATCAATCCATGTACATTTTAACTAAAAGATCATCCACAATCTCCATCAAATCCAAACTCAAATCAATCCACAATCTCCAATATAAAATACTTCACAATCACTAATTATTACTCACAATATCACAAATTATTATCTCACAATTGCTAACTAATTATTACTCACAATATCACAAATTATTATCTCACAATTGCTAATTGCATAATGTATCAAAATTTATCACAATATCAGAAATAATTATTTTCACAATACCTAGGGTTTGAGAAAGAGAGAGATGGAGGAGGGCGATGAGCAAGTGAAGGGTCACCGGCGGCAGACGATCTGTTAGGGAGCTGCAGGAGTTAGAGAAGGAGCGGGAGATGGTCGAGATTGGGTCTTAGTGTTGTATTAGTTTGAGTCTTCAAGTTGTATCAGTTTGAGTGTATCAGTTTCGGTCTGTTTTTTTGTTTAAGCATTTGTACGTGCAGTTAGCACTCTTTTTCTTTCATAATTGGTTTTGGCGGGAAGTTGTTGAGGCGGGGAATCAAGTTTGTCGGCTCACGTGCCTCGTACGTGAGGCCTCTGTAACTGCCTATAAATCTTTCTGTTGCTAATAAAGGAAACAAGTCAATTTTAGCCTCAAGAATCCCTCCCAGATCTTCTCGTCCCTTCTTCTACCTCTCATCTCCATTTCCATGGCGCGATCCAAGCAGGCATTCACCGGAGCACTTAACACGGTGGTATCAGAGCTGGCGAGTGATGACTCTGACTCAAGGGATGTCGGAAATACCTCGTCGATCGAAGTGGAGGTCCAGGAGCTGAAATCAATGGTGGCGAAGATCGCTGAGGCGATGGAAATGATGGCGTCGTTACCTGGAACAGTGCAAACTTTGGGAGAGCAAGTTAAAGAACTGATGATGATGAATCGCAGTGCCAGTTTCATGCGAGGTAATACAGGGAATCTCCCAACCCCAATCTCATAAGGAGGTAGAAATCCCTAACTCTAATCCTATCTTGCCAAATCCTTTCCAACCTGCAAACACCTTCCATTCCAATAACTCTGTTAGTCTGGGTAATAATACGAGAAGTGAATCGATGAATTTTTCAAGAGCTCCTTTTAAAATGGAGTTCCCTATCTTTCAAGAAGGAGATCCCACTGAGTGGGTGTGTGGAGCTGAACAATTCGTGGAGTTCTTTGAGATTGAAGATACTCAGAAACTTAAGTTTGCGGCATTGAATTTGAGAGGGAAAGCGTCGCAATGGTATCGACGACATATTAGGCAGAAGAGAGAAGTAATTTCTTGGCAGGAGTTTGTTAGTGAGATAATGACTAGATTTGGCCCTTCTGAGTTTCAGGATTACGAAGGACTTTTAACTAAGTTGAGCCAAAAAGGAGAGTTAGAAGCATATATACAGAAGTTTGATCGGTTGTCGAATTTGGTGGGAGATTGGACGGAGAAACACTTCTTAAGCACCTTCGTTAGTGGGTTGTGCGATGAAATTCGCTATGATGTCAAAGCACAGAAGCCAAAGACGGTAATGAAGCAATGGGTTTAGCTAGAGGTTATGAGGAGAAGATGCAGTTCACTAAGAAATGGAATAAACCTGCATTTGTGCCCAAAAATACTACCAATTATTTACCCAATTCTGCACCTAAGGGAAACCAATTCCGCACCTAAGGGAAATGAATCCACAACCACATCCACCTTCGTTCCTAAGAGATTATCACCAATGGAATTATGGGAGAGGAAGGCGAAAAGGTTATGTTTTAATTACGATGAACAGTATTGTCACGCCCCGCTTCCCAAAAATACGGAATACGAGTACGTGACAAAAGCCCAGCGAATGACTAATGTCACCCATAAGCTGTTTATCCGATTAACTCAATAATATAATCAATACAGAAAAATGCGCAGGCAATAGTAATAATCTCATGAACAATAATACTTGGAATTGAAGCAATATAAAATATCCAAGTATAGCAATAATCCAACGTCTGGAAACAAATAACAATATTCGGGACATAAGTCCAATACAAAGAAATAACAATAGTTCAATAATTAAATCTTCATAACAAAGCAATAGTTATTTATTAAGCGGCGATGCAATCAATTCCTTCACCAATGTTGTTCTCCCAATCCATCAGACAATTCTTCATCAACACCTGTAAGCACTTCTTCTAAAAAGAGGAGAAAAAATGTCCTTAGAGCAAGTCATGGACAGCAAGTAGAGAAAGCAGAGAACAATAAAATAACGGTATAACAAGAATCAACGAATCAATAAGAATCAATAAAATGGGACAATATCATGATAATCGATACAATTGGCTATAAACAATGGTGCAATATTCGGTAACGGTAATCAATGATCAATAACAGTAATACTTAGCCAATATTTGATCAATAGTAACAATGATGAACAATATGCAATGTGTCAATCCTTATATCTATTAATCATTTTAATCCTAAGTAATGTATGTACTACTGTGTCCCATGTGTGCTGTACCACAGGTTTGATGCATACAATCAATTTCATTTTAGACTTAAGTGGAAGATTCTATAGATCATGTACACGGCACAATAACGGTATTTGTAGCATTGCTGCATATTGGTTGACTCAATAAAAACAATACACGGTCAATTGGGGATACTTTGTCAGTAGTCCAACAATAAACCGATAACAATAACTTTTGTCAACACACAATATTTTGGAAAACAAGGCCCACACTTCAGTGTACAGTCACTATGTCATCAACTACTCCAGTCAATCTCTTAAACCCCGGCTTATTAATTATTTATCAATGCAACAACACAATATGCAATTAATGGACAATTTGGTGAACGATAGTATCAATAGGGAAACAATAGGTGGCTAACATGGATAGGACGGTTAGAATAGTTACAATAACTCATTGGGATCATGCAATGCAACATACATTCATTAATCATGCAATAATACAACATAGGAATAATTAATCTATTAAAAAGTGGAATCCAAAATTCTGGACAGCAAGCGCAGCCTGTACAAAAATATAGTTTTCCGCTGACTCAGAAATCAAAAGATGAATCCGTCAGAAAATCTAGAAACTAGACTTCCATACGGTTCCAACGCATACTTAAAGTTCAAATTCCGACAATAGTAGCTAGGTCAAACACATGTTTCTTTACATGTTTTAAGTTCAGGCAGAAATTCGACATCTTATTATTTTAATTTTTGAATCAGCAAAAACTCAACATTAAAATCATTAAAAATATAATCTGGACTCCTAAACATGTTAAGCCACAATCTAAAAATTTTCATGGCAAAATTTAATCATTTGATCATTTTTTTTACTGTTTAAACATGAAAGGTACGAAAATCTGAAAATCTGGAATTAAAAACACAGCTGTAGTAAAACAGGCATAACTTTTGCTACAAAACTCGGAATTCGAAAATTCTGGATGTTATTGGCAACTAGACACTTGGGGCTACATTTTATATTCAGAAAGTATTTCATTTTAAGGTCATTTACTGGTTCGAAAACAGCAATCAAGGTTCAGGACAGCAAGCATGTACAGATCTTAGGGCATTTTTCTTGAACATAAATTAATTAAACAATAGGTGTATCGATTCTCTAGTCAATAAATTGTGTAACTAGAATGATAGGTGTCCAAACATTATAAATAAAATTTAGATCACACACATATACATGTCTAACATCAATTAATCACCAACGATCGAACAACACACAACCTAACAATTGTTTCTAGAATAATTTATTTGTATTGTGTCTATTTGTGTAACCCTAATATCCATACTATATGAGGTATGCAAGATTCAATACTTTTGGAGTCAATTTAGCACGATGTCAAGAGTATTGGGGTTAGCTCGTGTAAACCCTCAATAAACCCAGCGAAAGAGATAAACAAAGGATAATACGATAACAAAGAGGTCTACTTGCAGGAATTTCAATAAAACTTGAATTTGATACGAGTAACAATTCAAGTGGACGGTGACTTGCCTGTTAATTGGTGAAAACAAATACCAAGAATAACGGGATAAGAATCCCGAAGCAACAAACTTACGAACTAGTAAATCCCCAAAGCAGCACGTGCAATATACGTGAAAGAACACAACACACAAACAGCACACAAGAGATAGCAGCAACACCAGCAAGGGAAGAGGGAGCAGGGGTAGCGCAGCCAGGGGTGGCAGCGGTGGCGGCCAAGGGAGACGACGTCAACGGCGGATGGCGGCCACTCAGTTGAGCGGCATCGCACATGGACGGCGATGGCTGGTAGGGGAACGGGATTTTGGGGCTGATGGGTTTAGGGGTTTGGTGCTTTGATAATGGTGAGAACGGGGGATAGGGAGGACGGGGTCGGGAATAGAGCGGATGGGTGTCGAAGGGAGGCGCCGGGGAGCGGTCGACGGGAGTTGGGGTCGCCGGAGGTGAAGGGAAGATGGTGAACAGTGGATGGGTCTGTTTGGTGAGAGAGAAAGAGGAGAGAGAAACTCGAGGAGAGAGAATAGACGGCTAGGATTTCGATTTGTGTGCAACAATTAGGGTTTGCATTAGAGTTGTATTTATAGGATACAATTAGGATATTGGGTTAGTGATTTAGGGTTCAATAAGAGATAGATCAAAATCAATAGGGTTCAAATAAAAATACCCCACAATTAGATAGAAGAAAATAGAATCAACAAAATAGTATAATCACGAAAAACGAAGAATTCCACGACCAAAAATTTGAATCCCAATAAATAAATAAACAATACAAATGAATAGAATATAAACTGGGCTTGAAAATAGATTGAAAATTTGCAAAGAAAACTAGATCTAGTATAATAATAAAATAATCCAATAGATGAGTTTTGAATAGATAATCATGAAATAACAATTAATAATCATAATCATAATAGTAATAAATTATACAATAAAATAGTATTCGGGTTTAGCAATTTTTTAAAAATAATCCTATAATGATAATATATTTGTTTTAGACACGAATATAAATATCCGATAATAAGAAATAGAAAGTGAGATCAAAATAAACCATTATTCAAAATAAATAAAATTTTGATTAGAAAATATTTTAATAAAAGATCCGAACAGAATTTAGCACAAAATAAATTTACAAAACTCAAATTAGAGAAAATACACGGAAAAATACATATTGTCGATAATGGGGGTTACAAGTATGTACAGGGACATCGTTGCAAGACATAGAACTTTTACTTCTTAGAAAGATTTAAAGATGAAGAGAAAGAAGATGATGATATGGAGGAGGAGGGTCAGGCTACAAGAATGAGTATGGAAGGAAGTTTAATGCAGATCTCTTGTTATGCTTTATCAGGTTCTTCGTGCTATCCACATACGTTGAGAGTTAAAGGATCCATAGGTGGAAGAGTGGTAAACATTCTAATTGACACAGGATCTACTCATAACTACATAGACCCTCATACTGCAATCAAAGCTGGATTGAGTATTTTGAACGAACCTCGATATAATGTGAAAGTTGCAAATGGGGAAATAATGCATAGTCAAGGGAAGATTGAGGAGGCACACTTCATTGTGCAAGGGGTTTCATTGTCAGCTGAGCTGTTGATCTTACCATTAGGCCCCTCACAAATGGTCCTAGGTGCACACTGGTTGAAATAGATGGGAAGAGTTACTATGGATTTCGCTCTTTTGACTATGGAGTTCAGTGTACAAGGAGTAAAAGGGTGCTACAAGGTTATGTTGAAGGACAACTACAGGTTATAAAAGCTGTGGATTTGCCAAAGACATTGGAGTTTTCTAACCAAACATTCTTGATACAATTGCAGTGCACTCCTGAGGAGAAGGTACCATCAGAGTTTGATACTACTCCACCTATAGCTCCTGCACAAATTCAACAGGTTTTACAACTCTATCCTGAGGTGTTTTCTTCAAACATTGGAATGCCACCTTAGAGAGATGTGGATCATCAAATTCCTCTTGTTGAAGGTGCTAAACCCATCTGTGTTAGACTCTATAAACACCCTTACTATCACAAGAATGAAATAGAAAAACAAGTAAAAGATATGTTAGAGTCAGGATTGATAAGACACAGTTGTAGCCCCTACACATCGCCAGTTATTCTTGTGAAGAAATCTGATGGCAGTTGGAGGTTGTGTCGACTACAGAGCTCTTAATTCTCAAACTATAAAGGCTAAATTCCCTATCCCTGCCATCGATGAGTTGTTAGATGAACTCCACGGAGCCAAGTTCTTCTCCAAAATAAATCTTAGGTCTGGGTATCATCAGATCAGAGTAAGAGACTTCGACATACATAAGACAGCCTTTAGGACACACCAGGGACATTATGAGTTTGTGGTGATGCCATTTGGCCTTACGAATGCTCCAGCAACATTCCAGAGCTTGATGGATGACATTTTTCAAGATTACTTGAGAAAATTTGTCCTAATATTTTTTGATGATATACTAATCTACAATCCAGATTTGAATAGCCATGCTGAACACTTAAGTTTAACTCTAGTAGTATTGAAGAAGCATCAGTTGATTGCCAAAGCTAGCAAGTGCAGTTTTGGAAAAGATCAAGTTGGTTATCTTGGTCATATAGTGAGTGCAAAAGGAATTTCAGTTGATCCAAATAAAATTTCAGCAGTTGAAGAGTGGCCAGAGCCAAGAACTGTCAAACAACTCAGAGGATTTCTTGGGTTAACAGGGTATTACCGAAAGTTTGTGAAGGGCTATGGTAGTATAGCTGCCCCTCTTACTCAATTGTTGAAAAAGAATAGTTTTAAGTGGTTGGGAGCTGCCACAGAAGCTTTTAAAAATCTCAAAAAAGCCATGACTACTACTCCTGTGCTGAGTATGCCAGATTTTTCAAAGCAATTTACGGTGGAGACTGATGCTTCCAAGTTAGGAATTAGAGCCGTATTGATGCAAGAAGACCATCCCATTGCTTATATGAGTCAAGGCTTGAAGGGTAAATCACTTTATCTGTCAACATATGAGAAGGAAGTCTTAGCTGTCCTCTCCGCAGTTAAACATTGGCGACAATATCTCTTGGGTAAATTGTTCATCATTAAAACAGATCATCAAAGTATCAAACACATTCTTGATCAAAAAATTAGTACTGAGATGCAGGAGAAATGGTTGTGGAAACTCTTGGGGTTCATTTACAAGGTGGAGTACAAAAAGGGAAAAGATAATGTTGTTGCTGATGACCTATCTAGGAGAGAAGAATATCAAGCCACTCAATTTGTTATCACGATGGTAATACCTCAGTGGTTAGAAGTAAAAAAAGCTATGGTGTGAAATGACTCATTCTTTCATGAGTTAGCAGAAAAGGTTAGAAAGGGACAAGTACCTGCTAATGCTTACAAGTTATAACATGGGGTGTGGTACTGGAAAGGGAAGATCCTCTTAAGCCCTTAAGCTGAGTTCCAAAGAGAGATTTTCTCATATTGTCACTCTACAAACACTGAAGGCCACGCAGGTTTTCACAAGACTCTTCATCGCATAAAAAGGTCCTTTAAATGGACAGGAATGAGTAAGGACACTAAAGCTTTTGTTAGAGAATGTATGGTGTGTCAAAGGAATAAGGAAGAAACTGTAAGCCCTGCGAGATTGTTATCACCTCTACCTATTCCTGATCTGATTTGGAATGACATTTCCATGGATTTTATTGAGGCTTTACCAAAGAGCATGGGTAAGTCTGTGATCTTTGTGGTAGTTGATCGACTCACGAAATACGGTCATTTCATGAGCCTTAATCACCCTTATACAGCTCTCACAGTGGCACAATTGTTTGTTGAACATGTCTACAAATTGCATGGGATGCCTTCTAGCATTGTGAGCGATCGTGACACTATTTTTCTCAGTGCCTTCTGGAAGGAGTTTTTTCACTTGCAAGGTAGTAAGCTGAAATATACTACTGCCTACCATCCACAATCGGATGGACAAATGGAAATCGTGAATAAAGCAGTTGAATTGTACTTGAGGTGTATGTGTAGCCAACGATAGAAAGATTAGGTCAAATGGTTATGTTGGGCGGAGTTTTGGTATAACACTAATTGGCATGCTACGACAGGCATTATTCCATTTGAAGCTGTGTATGGTTGTAAGCCTCCATGCCCTTCTTTGTATATCCCTGGCACAGCTGCAGCTCAAGCGGTTGAAGAAGCTTTGTGTGATAGGGATGCAGTCCTTACATTACTCAAAGATAATATCAAGTTAGCTCAAGACAGGATGAAGCAATTTTATGATAAACACAGGGTAGATTGACAGTTTGAGATTGGGGATATGGTATTCCTCAAGTTATAGCCTTACAAGCAAGCATCTGTGCGAGGGTCTTTGCCACACAAGTTATCTCCGAAATTCTTTGGTCCATATCAGGTACTTGAGAAGATTGGGAATGTTGCATATAGGTTAGCTTTACCTGCAGGAGCTCAATTGCACCCAGTTTTTCATGTCTCCAAGTTGAAGAAGTGTCATGGAAATTATACACCTGTGATTTCGGAGGAGTTGCCCCATTATTGGGTTGAGCCTGATGTGCCAGAACCAGAGCTGGTGTTAGATAGAAGAGTGTTCAAAAAAGGAAATCGTATGGGTATACAGGTGTTGGTTAAGTGGACAAATGCATGAACTGAAAATGCTACATGGGTAGATGTCGATGGGCTGCAGATGAAGTATCCCTCTTTTGAACTTGGGACAAGTTCAGGGTAAGGGAGGGGGAGTTGTTAGGGAGCTGCGGGAGTTAGAGAAAGAGCGGGAGATGGTCGAGATTGGGTCTTAGTGTTGTATTAGTTTGAGTCTTCAAGTTGTATCAGATTGAGTGTATCAGTTTGAGTATGTTTTTCTGTTTTAGCATTTGTACGTGCAGTTAGCACTCTTTTTCTTTCATAATTGGTTTTGGCGGGAAGTTGTTGAGGCGGGGAATCAAGTTTGTTAGCTCATGTGTCTCGCACGTGAGGCCTCTGTAACTGCCTATAAATCTTTTTGTTGCTAATAAAGGAAACAAAGTCAATTTTAGCCTCAAGAATCTCTCCCAAACCTTCTCGTCCCTTCTTCTACCTCTCATCTCCATTTCCATGGCGCGATCTTAACACGAGCGCGAGCAAGCAACAGGCTGTGGTGATGGGTCAGTGGGCGGTATAGAGAAAGAGATAGAGAGGGGAGCGACAGGGTTAGCGGCGGCGGCGAGCGGGCAACGGACAACTGCATGGGGATAGGGTTCGGTTAGTGGGGATAGAGAGACAGGGGGCGATGGGGATACAGAGAGGGAGGAGGAAAATGGATATGGGGGTGGGGATTTGGAGACAGTGAGGTGTTAGAGATTATGAGACATAATGATAAAAGAAATTAGTGTTAGGGTTTAATATCCCTATTGCTTGAGATAGTATACCCTGATTATCAGAAATTAGAATATCTCTAGGGCACTACCACAAGACCAGTATATATGGGATAAAACTGATTTTTTTGTACTGTGCTCTTGGCCCACTCAACCCAGTCCAATAATTCACAGATAACATGTGCACCTCACGTGTTGCTCCATAGAACACATACACAATAATATTATATTATATTGAGAATATACCTATATATCCAACATGAGGGATGGGGACAAGGATGATGGCGATGGCGACGGCGGGTGCGAACGACGGGATTGAGTGCGAAAGAGGAAAAGAGAGGAAAATTGGGGATTGTGGGAATTAGGGTTCGGGTTTTTGGGGTTTTATATCCAGGATACCCCGGCGTTTTAAAACACTGGGGTAACCTTTCCACCCCCGTCGGCATTTTTTAAAAAAATGCTAGGATACCCTAGCGAAACTACCCAAACGCTTACTATCGACAAATTAATTTTGTTGATTTAAATTTTTTTCTTCATCGATCACCCTAACCGACTAACCGTGACTTTGTTCATGTACCGTCCTTTGGTCTGCAGATCATTTAGTCCCCCCGCCCCGAGAAAATTATAATAATAATAATAATATTTGAAAATTTTAGGCGAGAAACACAGAGAAATGTATTATAGGATATGTACTTGATATGTACTTGTAATGTCAATACAAATTTACGAGCTACTTTAATGTTATCTATTATATAAAGATGGTCAGCATCTTAATTCCCTTTCCATATTAATTATTCCTTCTCACAGCAGATGTCAGATGTTGTTAACCTAGTAATTATCATTGTTAAATTTTGTTTGAAAATTATCGTAGGAATATTTTATGCCTTCCATTGATATATATTTAACAGCTTGACCATGACTTCTTTCAGTGGAATCGAGCGAGATTAGAGGTTTCTTGAAGAATACTAACCTACAGAGATTGATTCGGAACATTGACAACTTGAACAACCCTGAAATTGTAAGAAATCTTCTGTACAAAATGTCTCTCGTATAAAATTTAAAAAAAAAAGAACAAATATTACATGCCCTTTCTTCTTTCTTCTTCTTCACCTTCTTTTATTTTACTTAGATTTTTTAAAATAAAAATAGCATGTGGGTACAATTTTCTTTATATACTCAAAACAATTGTAACTGCTTTTCTTTTGCAGGAACTGGATATTGTTATGGAAGATCAAATGCTTTGCCAATTTGCAGACATGGTATACAAAGTTTGGCCCATATTCAAAAATCAAAATCTTTAACTCATTTCCCTTTTTTTTTTTGATCGTTGGTGGGTTGAATACCCCCGCATTTCATTAAAAAGAATTTAACAAAACATACAATCAAAAATAAGGCTTATGAAGTTCAGATCCCAATATGCTGGGTCCTTGAACTCATACACCCCAACCAACAAACAAAAATACAACGAAATCTAATTCTACTGGTCGGTTGACCTCGTCCAAGTCAATTTCTCGTGCCAATTTGAGCTCATTCTCTCTCTCAGTCTCTTGCTTGTACACCGTTTATCCGCTCCGTCGCTCTCACGGACACCTCCGTCACCCCCATCAGTGACTCATACGTCAACTTCAAACACCATATGAGTGACCACAGGTACTCCACCAATCTGACAACTCCCTGTACAGATTGAGTCCTAGTTCTTATCCCCTCGCTTGACCCTCGTTGACTCTGACTAGCACCTCGCAACGTAGGTTGTCCACTCCCTTGGCTGCTGAACAAACGCCACCAATGGTGAACATTAAGGGATTTCATATTTCCCTCTGCAGATACTATCCATCGTTAGTCCACAAGAACAGGCTCCATAACTGATGCTATTGGAAGTTTTGTGGTGTGAGGGATAGGTGCTATCCAATGGTAGGTACTCGCATGTTGGGCAATTCTAGTTCATGAATTGCTTTTGAAATAATTGTGTAACATTGGATGAAAATTGTGTTCACCTTTTCCTGTTGTAAATTCTAGTTAATTTTGATAATTTTTATGTTTTGTGATGCCAGGAATTGTGTTGCTTCTGTCTTTCCTGATACCTTTAATTGAAGCTAAATGCTCTCCTGTCCCATTTGTTGTCACCACCAGTTGTAAATTTTGGATAATCTTGATCAATTTTTATGTTTTCCGATGTTAGGAATTGTGTTGCTTCTGTCTTCCTGATTCCGTCGAAGCTAAATGCTCTGTCTGTTGTAGTCACCTTCATCTAAGCACAAGAAATTGCTCAATGCTCCACCGCTTTCCATTTCTTGCTTCCAACGTACTTGCGTTCTGTATACAAAATGGCTTTAGCATAAGCCAAAGACAATACATTGCCTTCAAGGTAGTTGTGATATATTTTGTACCTTTCAACTAGTTATAGCAAAAATACAATATTGATATTGAGTTCCCAGATATTCTTTACAGTGGGACTTCCGCATCTGCTTCAAGGAAAACATGCGGAATTTGAAGAATACAATTTTCTGTTCGTTGCTATGAAAGAGAAAAAATAATTTATGATTTTACCCTCATCAAGCAATGCCGGAGCTAGTTAACTATGAACATGAAACATTCCACTCCCTACTCCATTCTTCACTGCACCTATGTCAGATCTCATGAGCATCATAATAATATATTGTGGATGAAGATTATTTCCACGAGTGTTTTACCTATTCTACAAAAACCCTTTCAAAACTTGTCGAATTTTTCAGTAAAAAACATCATCCTGTTCCAAACATACAGATCTAATTGTTGCAACAAGATGGACTTTGAATGATACTATGCTGAAAACTATTTCACTTGCTATTCAACTACTTGGGAAGAAATGTATAGCGCACCATTATTACCACTTTTGAGGCCACTTACTGTGATATTGATTTTCCGTATCATTTGCCATCGCTAGTACTTAACCAACGGCTGCGCTCACTGGTCAGATGAGACATACATGCTCCAGAATGATTGTACACAAACTCGTGAGATACAGAAACAAAACAAAAGAATTTGTGTAAGAACTAGAATTCTTATCGATACTGGAACTCATAGGGAAGAAAATGGATTTATGGATGACTTCAAAATTTGATCGGGGGAGCAGCCCAATCCTTTTATGAGTTTAGATACAAATGAGGAATACTCAAATATTGAACTACAAAATATTGAAGTACAAGGCTTATACAACAGATGTATCTTACTTTATTCAGTGCCCAAAACTAACAATGTACCAACTATAACCTACTATTTTATTTCTATGTTTTCACGCTGTGTGCAAATCACAGAGGCTCTACGTGAACTTTTCTTCTTCTGGAGCAATCTGGTTTTGATTTTAGATGCGCGTAATATCACGGCCGAATACAAAAGTGGTGGCCCAATTGATTGCAACGTAGAACCTATTTCTCCAACTTACCACGCGGGTTAGATAAGCAGATCGCCAAATAAACCAGCTGACGAAACCAGTAAGTGCCAAACCCTTACTTTCCTGCAATACAAAATTCAGGACTTTAGTTGATAAATTGGTTACTTTTAATAGACACATTTAAGGGATGGACTAGTGGGCAAAAGTAACCTTGCTCCGCCTAAGATCAACAAGGGCTTTATATCTTCCAACAGTAGCCATGCTTCCCAAATGATTATATACAAATGAATTTCCTAATTCCATGTTAACGGAACGGTTTGCATACCCTCCACCTTCTTTACCAATTCGGTTCAATAATTCAGCCAAGAATTTCCCTTGCCTTTCTGCAACCTGCTCAATCAAAGGAAGGACTTAAATCACATACTCGGAGGAATATACATATTAATGAGACTAAGCAAAAGGGTGCCTATTCAAGGTAACAGATAAAAGGTTTCCACAAATTGTCAAGTCGAGATCAATCTATATCTTCTATATCTGTAATTAAAAGGCCATAACCAAATGTTGTGCCTTACTAAGGGGGCGTTTGGATTCTCATGTAGAAGCTGGAATACTAGAAAAATCTTCCATGAAAAGATTTTCCAAGATAATTTTTCCCTAATCTTGTTTGGATGGAAGAAAAAAAGTTTGTTGAAAAAATTAAGGGAAGAGAAGAGAAGAGAAAATAAAAAATAATAAAAAAAGGTATAAAATGAGTTTCCATGAGTTTTCCGCTAGATTTCGCAATCTTTTAGCAGAAAGCACTTGAATCAGAAAAAAGGGATGCCACATCATATAGTGGAAAAAATTTCCACTGTTTTCTTTTCTCCATCCAAACACAAATAGGTTTGAAAACTTCTATTCCCATATTCCCAATATTTTACATCATGCCGAACATCTCCTTAACTGCCATTTGAATATCTTGTTTAAAAGTTCCTCATGCCTAATGACATCCTGATGATTTTGGACTTACCCAAATTTGTGCCATGCTAAAACTACCGTTCAAATAATCATTTGAAGTCTGGAATAAATGCTGTATTGTCAATATGATGCACTCTTACATTAGTAATTTTAGTTACATTATTCAGCAATATCCAAAGCCACATGTATAAGCTTGAATCCATCATCAACCTCCTCACATATTTCTCCCATTTGGTTTCTAGTAGACACGCAATTTTGACTCTCTTACTTACTAACATCTACCAGTTTCCAAACTACCCACTTAATGTGCTACCTCCAAGTAAAAACAGATGTTCTTGTACATGAAAATATTCTTTACCCTAAAACTAAAATCTATGGCTCGATGTCTTCCCTATTGAAGTAGGATGTCTTTATCATTCAAAAGAGTGGGATGTCTTTATCGAATTGCTTATCTCTGGAGATTGGAAGTGCACAAGTTGATAACTCGGACAAGCAACCAAATGCCGAACTCATCTTAAACAAAATTCTGCATCAAATTGATGCTTTCAGGGTATATTTCCACCCACTAATTACACAATCTCTAGGTGTATTTTTCAAATGGCCTAAACAAATTGAGGATCAACCTTTACACTGTCACTTTCTTAGTTGATTAGCTCTCTCTGACTCTTACAGATTTTACTACAGTGACCCAGCATATTCCCACACCTAATTTATTCTGGAAAATGGTTGATAACTAAATGGAAATCCACGATTGTTGATTTTTAAGGTTGGCAGAGAGATTGAGATAACATTATTGGATTGATTACAACCGAGTACAATGACTCCTATATATAGGAGGAAACCAAAAAACTAAACTGATACAAAACCCGATGACTAAATATATAATACAATATCTAATATCCCCTCTCAAACTCATGGTGGGTCAAACAGTGTGAGTTTACCAACCAAGTAACGAAATCTCTAAATAGCGTGGGATTTGGTGAAGAAGTCTGTTGTCTACTGTGAAGATGTAACAGAATGAAGAAAAATGGTCCATATACTTCAAAGCGCTCACGAACATAGTGACAATCTATCTCTATGTGCTTCGTTCCCTCATGAAAGACCGAGTTGCTTGCAATGTGCAACGCACTCCGGTTATCACAATGAAGAGTAGCTGCTGTGAGAGTGACTCCTATATCTGATAACAGCAAACGAACATGAATAATCTATCTAGTAGTAGTTGTCATTGCTCTGTACTCAGCTTCGATGGAAGAACGTGCAACAACTGCTTGTTTCTTACTTTGCCATGAGATCAGCAAATCACCAAAAAATAGACAGAAATCTGTGGTAGACCGTCTGGTAGTAGGATCACCCGTCCAGTCTGAATCAGAATATGCACCGAGCTCCAATTTGGATGTAGAAGGCATGAATAATGAGCAAATCGGGAAGGAGCTCATCATCTGTGGGACGAAGCTTCACATAAAGCTCTAAGGGAGTATCAGCTAATCGACTATCAGAGAGACATGCAGCAAAGATAATACCTGATGTGTATTTCTGTTGAGAAATGAGTATGCCCGAGATCCATGGGCAATCTCTAGACCCAGAAAGTAGCGTACTCTATCAAGATCTTTCATATGAAACTGCTGGTGAAGATAGCTTTGGGTGGATGCAATGCATGCTGAGTCATCCCCAGTAATAATCATATCATCAACATATAATAGGAGAAGTACTCTCCCTTGCGGTGATGACCGCATAAACATAGAGTAGTCATGTGAACTATGACTGAAACCAGCCTGAATGATGACACGGCGAAAATACTCGAACTAGACTCGAGGAGCATGTTCAGGCCATATATGGCATGACAAAGACGAAAAACATAACAAGTGTTTAAGGCCAGAAGAATGATGCATGTAAACAGTCTCAAATAATGTACCATGAAGAAGTGCATTCTTCATGTCCATCTGGTGTAACGGCCACTGACGAACGGAGGCAATAAAAAGGAGAGTGCGAACTGTAGTCATCTGTGCAACTGGGGCAAAAGTCTCATCATGGTCTGAGTAAATCCTCGGGCAACTAGACGAGCCTTGTGCCGCTCAATGGAGCCATCATATCGATATTTGACCTTGAAGATCCACTTGCAGCTAACACGCTAAACGTCCACAGGCAGTGGGACAACATCCCAAGTATTAGCCTGATCAAATGCACAGAACTTCTCTGCAATAGCTTCCCGTCACTCAGAAAATTGAATAGCTTTCTGATAAGTTCTGGGCTCATGTTTGAAATGTATAGTAGCGAGATATGCATGAAACTGTTGTGAGTATGAGGCAAGGGTGATAAAACCAAACTGGTCAGAGGGACCAGTGGCATCAGGTATGAACGGGCCGGTGGGATGCCTAAGGTAGAACGTGTAGACTGACAGACTGGTAGTGGATGGGCAGTGTGTGGGGGTGAGATAGGTGGAGTGGGTGCATGCAACTGTGGGGATGCATGTGGGGACGGTGCAGGATGCTGTGGGGATGCAGGCGGTGTCTCCGTAAGAGGAATAATAGGTGGAACGTCAGTATGAGATGGAAAAGGAGCCAAAGGAGTGGGATCATATGGAATGCGTGAAGATAGGGTTGGGGAGATAGGTCCAACTACAGCGGAATCGAGAAAACTAGCATCCTCAGGAGAAGTTTAGTAGGGAAAGTCTTTCACAAAGGAGACTTGTTGAGAAATACGAACACGACCCGCCACATGATCTGGACTGTGACCCAGATGAACACGCTTAGTAGCTTGAGCGGTGAGCTTCGTGTTCTCAGTGAGAGGGAGGACATAATGGGTGCACCCAAAAGTATGGAGCATATTGTAGTCCGGTGGTGAGTAACGAAGAGTCGTATGAGGTGATGTGCCAGATAGGGTAGACGAGGAAGTAATGTTAATAAGACAGACAAACATCATGACAGCTTCAACCCAGAAAGAATGAGGAACAGAAGATGAGAGTAGAAGAGCAGAGCTGTCTCAAGGATGTGACGATGTTTGCGTTCAGCTACACCATTCTGTTCATGTGTATAAGGACATGATTGTTAAAATAGTGTACCATGAGATTGAAGGATCCATCTCATAGCAGTGAAAGTGTACTCATGAGCACCGTCTAAGCGAAAGGTTTTAATACGCACACCAAACTGAGTGTGAATCATGGTCGTAAAGAACTGATAAATATCAGGTGTCTCATAGCGTTAGAGCATAAGAAACACCCATGTGTATCTAGTAAAGTCATTGATGAAACTAACATAATAGAGATAACCTTTGTCAGAAGGTGTAGCAAATGGTCCCCATATGTCAGAGTGAATAAGTTGAAAAAGATGGGTGGTTTGAGAAGTGCTTTTGTGATTAAAAGGGAGTGCTATGTGTTTGGCCAAATGACAACCCTGATAATCAGACAAATGAGTAAAAGAAATGACCAGGGGCACCCCTACGGGCTAAAGTCTTCAGTCGAGACTCAATAATATGTCCTAAACGTCTGTGCCACATATCAGCATCAGAGAACACAACAGCAACAGCAAAATAAGGATGAGATTGATGGGCATGAAGGAAATGTAGATGGTATAGACGACCCTGTCGACTAGAACGCCCAAACTCCTGAACAGTGTGTGAATCGATAATAGAACAACCTAAATAATCAAATATAACGACAAGACCACTATCACATAGCGCACTAATGAAAATAAGGTTTATGGATAAATTAGGAGCATAAAAAACAAAGACAATGTGAGAGTGAGAGCTAATAGACCCTGAGTGTGTAGTGAGAAATTGTGAGCCATCGACAGTGTAGGGATGGAGAGTGAGTGGGAAGTGCAGTGCTGGTAGTGGGCAATGTATAATTACTAGTAAGATGATGTGATGAACAAAAATCTAAAATCCAGAAAGAATTCATACCGAGTAACAAGTAATGCAGGGGCAGAGGGACCAGCAGTGACAGACTAACCCAAGAGCTGGGGTTCCAGCTGAGCGAGGTGATGCTGAAGATTAGCCCAATCAGCAAGAGTCGGCAAGGCTGAACTAACAGTCATGGTCGAGAATGTAGGGGAAGTGCTGTGAATAGAAATGAGACTGGTGTCACTGTGGCAGAGATCGAAGTGAGATCGAAAATGCTGCTGGTGTCGAGATTGGGATAGGGAGCTAGATGGTGCTACTAGTTGCGGAAGAAGGGGTGGGGCCAGGGTAGGAATGATGCTAGGAGGAGGGAAACCAGTATCAAGATGATGACAATACTGCATCTGTCTGAATTTGGAGGGAGATCGCGATGTGAGGGGGAGTGAAAAGGTAGATGTAGCAGCATGGAAGTCGGTGAAGAATGAAAGACCGGTGAGACTGGGTTTACTGGAGAAGAAAATACCTGCTAAAGTTAGGGAGGAGATTCGGATCGGACCTGGGTAAACTGGGTATTTGGATTTGGGTTGGTGGGGTTATGAATATACCGGGAAACAAAAAAAGTAGGGTTAGGGTTTTGAGAAAGAAGTTGAGATTGGCGGCAGCAGGTTTTGGGCGGCTGGAGTTTCGGGTGAGGGGAATCGAGATTTGGTGAGCGTCGGCGGCTGGCGACAGCTAGAAGTTGGTCGGAGATGGGTTTCGGGAATGGATCGAAAGGGAAAGGGAGCTTCCGAAGATGGGTTCTTTTGACGATGGGTTGATTTCGACTGTTGATTTCGATCAGACGATGGGTTGATTTCGACTATTAATGGAAGTGGTGTTCTGCTGTTGAAGTTGGTTGATTTCGACGATGGGTTCTTCGGGTTGATTTCGACGAGACGATGGCTTCTTCTTCTTGTTGAAGTTGGCTTTCTATCCGTTTTTCTTTAAATGAAGAAAATAAGAAAAGAAAATTTGTATAATCTTGCTATGATACCATGTTAAGGTTAGCAGAGAGATTAAGATAACATTATTGGATTGATTATAACTGAGTACAATGACTCCTATATATAGGAGGGAGCCAAAAAACTAAATTGATACATAACCCGATATAGGATTAAATATATAATACAATATCTAATATTGATCAACACTTATTTCCCCATTTGAAGATAGAGCAAACCACTTAATAAAAGATTCAACTGAAAGAAAGACAATAAATGAGAAGAGTATATGTGAGCACACACTACAGAACTTTGATGTGGATTTGTGAGTAGAGGTAAATGACCCTAAAGCCTTATTTAGATTTTATACTTGGGTTGATTTCGACGAGATGATGGCTGCTTCTTCTTTTTGAAGAAGGCTTTCTGTCCCTTTTTTTTTAATGAAGAAAATAAGAAAAGAATTTTTTTATAATCTTGCTCTGATACCATGTTAAGGTTAGAGTAACATTGGCAGAGAGATTGAGATAACATTATTAGATTGATTATAACTAAGTACAATAACTCCTATATATAGGAGGGAGCCAAAAAACTAAATTGATACATAACCCGATATGGGATTAAATATATAATACAATATCTAATATTGATCAACACTTATTTCCCCATTTGAAGATAGATCAAACCACTTAATAAAAGATTCAACTGAAAGAAAGACAATAAATGAGAAGAGTATATGTGAGCACACACTACAGAACTTTGAAGTGGATTTCTGAGAAGAGGTAAATGACCCTAAAGCCTTATTTAACCATGTTCAAATTATAAAAATTCAAGATTTTATACTTCTGATCCCTTAATAGCATGTAGCTGGACATATTTGTGTTTTTAATATTAATCAAAGTCAAAGAATACAATAATAGCTCATATAGGATTACTAACCTGTGCCAGAGCAGGTAGTGTCGTTTTCCCTGTACTTTCAAGATATCCACTACAATCACCAACTGCGAAAACATCATTTACAGATGGGACACGTAGCCACTCATCCACACCAACCCTGCTTTGATAGATGTAAAAATGATTAAATTAAAAACTTTAATTTTTCTTCATAAATTTCTTCATATTGAGAAATATAAACAGACTAAAATTTGAGAAAATATTAGACTAAGAAATATTTCAGAAAATTGAAGTTTTTGTTTGAGTAAAGACTACGACGCAATCTCGCCTCGAACCTGACACTTCACTTTACCCATTCCAAACCCTTACCATCCAAGCTACTAAAGACCAAGAGCTACTACTTGGTGGTTCAGAAAATTGAAGTTATGGAAAAGAAAACAATTTTGGTTAAAGAAAATACCTTCCACCAGGTGCCTTTGGTAACTGCAAAGATTTTATGAAAGGTGAGGGCCCCACTCCGGTTGACCAAACAAGGAGACCATATGGAACTTCAGTTCCATCACTAAGTGTTATCTTCTGTGGTCCAACATCCTTTACAACGCCTTGAACAAGGCGAACTCCTGACTTTGAAAGCATAACACAAGAGTCAGATCTTATGACATTCACAAACTATAATTGATTGATAGCACCATCCTTGAATTCTCATTTACATAACGAACGATTAGAGATGAGTATGTAGCAAATCTCAGTTCAAACATAACAAAACAAACTTACTCTCATATTCACCAATTTCCAAAAAAAACCCATGTTCTATTTATTTTATCCACTAATTTCTTCCATAAAATTAGTGAGTATTCAATTACATGACAACCAATTAGAGATGAGTATGTAGCAAAAATCCTGGTTCAAACTTAACAAAATAAACTTGCTCTCATATTCACCAGTTTCCAATAAAAACCCATCTTTTCTATTTATTGTATTTATTCTTATCCACTAATTTCTTTCATAAAATTACTAAATTAGTGTGTACATAAAAGCAAACTGAAGTAAGTCTTTTTTCTGAATGTGAAATTGCATGTGCTTAATTAACTAGTACCCATATAGCCACTAGAAAGTAATAGACTATCATCTATATAATAAAACACAAAGAAAGCTATCAAGTGGCTCTCCTTCAATTCCCCTAAAAATCAAAGGCTTAGATCAAACTTCATAAAACATATTTTCCCCCCCAAAGTTTCCCCTCAAAACTCAAATTCAAATCCCCCACCCAAAACAACTCCTATATTTATTTAATTTTTTTTCCTCTCTCTCTCTCCCTCCCTCTTCTATTCAAAAAATTAAGAAAGTTAAAAATTAAAAAAATAAAAATTTAAAAATTTAAAAACTTTAAAAATAATTCAAAAAAATCATATAATATATTTTTTGCTCTATGTTTGCTACTTCAATTAATTTGCTGGACCTCCAAAACTATTTTATATGATCAAACAAGGTGCACCGTTCCGAAGACGTGCCGTAGGCATGTGTCAACGGGCAAACCTAGTTCTCAATATTTTGCAACAAAGGTCGAAAAGTTAATATAAAAAACAAGATCACAGCTGATGTTCAATATTCTAAATCTTCTGTTGTAATTAAAACTCTATTGTCCTCAACTTAGTATGTCAGTCAGACAAATAAAAGGTTTTAACTAAGAAAGTCAAATATACTTCTTTCTGTTCACAAACATAGGCAAATATCAGACTGCAAACGACCTTACGACATCCAGGCAGAAGCCAGCTGCCACTTCACTACTCTAATCAACATGATATTTTTGGCAAGTCTTAACAACTCCTAACCTTTGAATGATTCACCGGAAGAGGAGTAACTGCGATTTTGTATCTCCCATTTATGACCTCATTTTTAGGACTGGTCAAGTTGATCCAGTTTTGCTGGTGCTATTTGTCATTTCTAAGCGCATCCACAATGGTGTTTCTTATTTTTTTGGCAAATGGCAAGTATAGAAATGGAATAGATCGAAAGGTGTGCAGTGGTTATTTGCTATATTTTGCTAAAATTTGAGTAGGACGAGACAAGTTGTCTCGTCCGTTAATTTTTCCTTTTTGAAGATTTAATTAATTACCAATTAAGTATTAAAATATGTTAATTAAATAAATTAAATATTAAAATATTAACCTAAACCTATTTAATAATCTACTAAACCTAATTAAACAACCTAAACCTACTTAAAAAAATCCCCCGAAACCTGGACGGGACATCACCCGTTTGGTTTTTAATTTTTTTTTAATTTTTTTTTCTCATAAAATCTCACCCGTTGGATTAGTTGAAAAAAAAAAGGGAAAAAAAAATACAAAACCAAAAGGGACGGGACGTGATGTCCCGTCCGATCCTATTTTAAAAAAAAAAAAAATTAATACGGGACGAGACAAGTTGTCTCGTCCGATGACATTAAAAAAAATTAAAAATATTGAGACGATACATGATGTCTCGTCTTCTATAATTTGAGATTCACAACTTCGTTTCTCATATTTGAGAAGTCACTGTAGCTCGTTTGCTATTTTATAAGAAAATAGCAAACGACTGCAGCGCTTCTTTCTTATAAAATTCTCATAAAATGAGAATATGGAAAATATAGCAAACGACTGTGGATGCTCTAAGGGTCTCTTCTTTTTCAAATTTCTAGTTGTTTAGGGATGCTCCCATGATTCCTTATTTTAAGCTAAACAAAACTATAAGAAGTTTTTCTAGGATCCAATAGTACGAGAATATCCAGGTGAAGGACTTGGGAACAGGAAAATATTCTCATCAGTGCTAATACTATAGCATAAAAAAGTAACACTGTTATTGAAGACGGTCATGCTAACATCTCAACTAGCTGTTTTACAGATTCAGAATTCATGAAGACAGAACCTCTCCTCTCTTTCAGCTGTTTTTCGTTTCAGAAATTACGTTAATATAGTATTTACATTCTAAATTCTGTATAGATTTGTAAACTATCATATGTAATCCACAGAACAATAATATTTCCTTCATTGTCCACATATTTTGCTTATTTCAATTACATAGATTAACATTATTTATTACATATATACATATATAGCAAAGACACTCATTTGAACTTGCACAATAGGGAGAAGATGCAAGCAAGTTCTAAAATTCATTTATTTCACTCGGGAGGATACAATTGCAAACTCTGTCCATTGTATGATTTTTTTTACTTCAATTTTGAGAGAAGTCGAGATATTTAAAACAATCAGTAAAAGACTATATACTCCAAATTTGGGTTTAAATACGGAATATATGATTTTATTTTATTTTTCAAATTAAATCATTCCCCATTGCACTTAAGAAAATGTTTAAATGGAAAGTAGTATTTAAGATAAAGCAGTTCAAATATACTGCAAGGAAATTGAATCTTGGCATGGCTTAGAACCTCATACCTTAGTTAGTTGGTTTGTAGCATAGTGCCTGAGGTTGACATCAAAGGAAGACAAAATTTCATTTGCCTGGAACAACAGAACGTTCAAAAGTTATATTATTGAAGTTCTTTCTGATTGTAGAAAACATTTTTAGGGCATTCAAATCAAACAACTAGTTTTGTATTTATTGCATAGTAGTAGTATTGCTCCATTAAGAAATCAACTAACGAAAGGATAATCATACTAATGATACGGAAGATCAAGAAGATGCATACCTCAATTAGAGTCACACGAATGTAATCTCTAACATGGGAGTATCTTTCTGTAACGTCTTTGATGATGAAGTCGCTAAGTTCACCACTGAACTCAACGCCAGTTGGACCACCTCCAATAACAACACAATGCAGTAATCTGCTTTTTTCTTCCTCCGATATTCCTGTAACAACATGTGTCATTCGTAGATATTATTGGACGGCAATACTTAAAAATTGTGATGCTTGGAGAAAAGGCCACTAATTCATGGTTTAAGTTGCTCAGCTCATCAAAGGTCCATATGAGCAACTAGCACGAATGACTCCTTAGCCGTAACTTATTGCAAACAATAAGGAGTTCCTTTCTTCTGATTATCAGATAGTTCAAACTGACAAGCATATGAATACTAAAGGGACGTCTCACGTCTTAGAATGACATCAAGTATAGTGGTCTAACAACTTGGATTACCAAAATCCACCTCAGTAGAAGATGGAAAGGACCAGGACTACCATGCAATCATGCAACAAAAGATGATAGACTCAGATTCTACAGTGGATGGGCTACAAGTCAAATGCCAAATAGAAACCTAAAGCGAGGATTTAACAACTGAAGCTCATTCAGATCAAAGAGATAATTAATTTAAGGTAGACATGTCAGAAACTAAAGTGGAAGTGTAAAGATCGTCGAAATAACCATACCTATTTACTAACTTATGTTACATTTTTTCTGCCAATGCTAATAACTCGCAGAATAATTTTAATAAAAGCTGGCTCGAACAAAACCAACTTTTTTTCAAATAATACGAAAAATTAACTAAAGTAATCTTACTTGCAATCCTTACAGAATGCTAATTCATACATGGTAAACAGAAAGAGCTTAGTTTAAGTATCCTAATGGAACAATAGAACAACCAGAAACAATAAAATTTAATTTTTGAAATTTGAAGGGGAAAACAAACACTAGTTTGAACTTGAAATTACAATAAGTAACAACTATGTGAAATTACTGAGGCCCGTTTAGTATTGGTGTGAATGAAAAGTTCTTTCCACAGAGTGTTGTTACCAAAAGGCTATAAGAAAGAGAGTGAAAAAAAGGTTTAATTTCAAAATTTTCTTTGTAAGTAAATGAATTAGAAAGGCTAAAGGCAAAGGCTAAAGGCACCACTTTAGGTATGTTGAGAAAAAAGTTTAAAATGGAGTTTTGGAAAATAACTTTTGGCCAATCACACTTTCAATTAAGTTTACAAACACCTATATTGAGTCTAAAAGTGCTTTTAGTGCCAAAATTGTTCTTCAAAAGCAATGCCAAATGGAGCCTACAAGTTATAGAACAAACTTATCACTGTGATAATATGCACAAGTCTTATATTCCTTCTGGAGAAGATAACATACCAGGCACATCGGACAGCATTAGATTGAGGAGCAACTTTCTGCGGATGTCTACAGCATGCTGCACTTCACGAAGAAAGATTGCATGTTCTTTCACACCTTTGATGCCAAAGGTCGAGGCCTCAGCACCACATGCAATGACTAGCTTGTCATATGCCACACTAAATTTCCAAGGCTCCACCAGGTTTGTGCTGCTGTCTCCATTGGTAACAGTTTCACAATGAACCTTATATAGCATCAGAAAGGCTAGCCTTTAGTACAAAAGAAATTCCGGACCATTCAGGATTGTACTATATATAATAATTCATCTTAGCATCACATATAGAAAAAGAACAAGAAAGGAAATGCCAAAATAGTGTTATTAAGTTGGAAAAAATGAGATACCGGTTATTTAAAAAGGTTCATATTAGTGTGCATATAAAGCAGCAGAAACAAACTAAAAGATAGATTTTCAAATTTGCCACTTCTCATATCCAATCAGGAAAGTTCGGTCTGCACCCATCTCCAGTTAGCAAAGCATACTGGTACTGCATATCCAATTCATGCTTTGCTGTTTGCTCATATACACTCCATACAAAGCACAATGACCACACTTGACAGGAATGACTAGTCCACCTAAAGTTTACAATTAACTTTACAAGAGAAAAAACACAAGGGAAACATACAAACAATTTAACAAATAACCAAATACAGCCATTAAATCTTGGCCAACAATTAGCAAATGACTTTAAAAATCTCATCCTAATGTAACGTAGGGGGTAAAGCAACACAGATCTATTGATATACAGGAAATGTGATAATAAATATCACTTTATTATATTATAACGTGAGAAGAGTGTGTGTGGTTCGACTCTAACCTACAAGGCAGTGAGGCACCCGATTGGGCCTCAAAGGGTAATTTTCTTTATTTGGAGATTTCTCACTTATCAGTCACATCGTTCCATTACAGTTAGTCATATACTTCCAGCATTCTTCAGGAGATCCTCTTTGCCCATTATGTTTCCCATACACTGAGGATCATGCTTTCCTCTGTGCACTGTTATTCAGCCCTTCTGGCAGCTTGACTCATACTTTTTTGGACATCAGGCATTAGCACAAACCTTTTTGGTATTTACCCTCCTCTCTAACATACGTGTCATGTTCCTAAAAAAAGTGTGGGCACTCATTATTTTCTCATTTTGTGGATATTGTGAAAAAGGCGAAACAAAGATGTTTCTTGAACATGATAGTCAAACCTTTTCTCACTTATGGTTGCCTTATAAACCCTTCACTGATAGCAGCTTTCAACACATGAAACCTAGAAGTCATTATCCCTATTCCATAATTGGAATTGTGTACAATGGTATCCACCCCATCAAGGTCTTTTTAAGGCTAATTTTGATGGTGCAACTACGGGGGATAGAAGTCAATACGGTTGTCATTCAAAATGCTACAGAGGATAAGCTTATGGGAGGCCATAAAAGAATTTTTCATTTCTCTTCTGATGCTACATAACAGTGGCAGACAGACAATACATTGGGCTTGGTTTCTGTGTATACAATTTTTTTCATCCTCCAACTTTATAATAGGAAAAGATTCACTCCTTACTATACAGAAGATCGCTGGTGCACTTTGAGCAAACTCTTCTAGATTCCATACATCAGCTTACACTCTCATTCCCAACCTACATTTTCACTCATTGCACGTGCGAAGCCAACATGATGGCAGATCGTCTCAGTAAATTGGGATTGCAATTAAGCTTGAATGACGCAAGAATCCAACATTCTGATTTTCCCTCAACCATCCATGAGATTTCTTTGTGAGATTTTCTCATTTATAGTTTTCAGGGAATGCAGGTATAAACTTATAGTGCTACTGTTTTGTTTGCAACTCTTGTCCTAACTTGCCCAGGTTCAGTTATGCAAACATCATTTTGCCTTGGCCATTGTATCATATCATCGGATGAATGATGGAATGGTCCTATCCTGACACCCACCTTTTTTTGCAGCTGATCAATATGTCAAAAGTCAGTTGCTTCTAGCACTTAGTCTGTAGTAAAATTTTAAGTAATGTGTCTGTTAAGTAAATTGAAAATTGATGGTCTCTTTGCATCTTGCTTCCAAGTAGGGCTAACCTAAGAGATCTATATCTCCATTCTGCTCGTGCTTATCACATCACAAATAAGTATTAGAATTTAAAACACCTTTACCCCGAAGGCCTCAAAGATGTTCTAGAAGAGTAAGGAACCAAAAGGCTAGATGATGGCAACTCCTAGCAGTTGTTGGCATTTGACACATTGCCCACTACTTTGTTTAACAAACATTCAAAGCAAGACATGACACCAGTTAACCAACATGCTTTTTCCAATAAAGTTATTACTTTAAACAAGATCCTCTCAACTTTTCAGATTAGTTGATGAACAATCTAGTAGACATAACCCACATAGTAGGAAACATTACCACAGGTGCAATGCTAATTGTACTCAAGTTTTCATATACACAATGTACTTAAAAAGAGTAAAGAGTAAGAGTGGAGCCCACAAACAATGATAATTAAATTTTGCATGTGCTCCACATTCTTGTCTTGAGTTAGAGCATCTGTGGTCGTTGGTTATATATACAAAAAATGGATATTTTTGGAAAAAACCATCTGCACTCGTCGTCTATATACCCATATTTTGGGTTTGGGATGAACAGGAGCCGGGTAAATTTGGGGGAGGATATAGCTTTATCCATAATTTGAAAATCGGAAGATGATTTACCGTTCTATAGTCGGACGGTATATGAATTGTCGTCTTATGCAAAGATTCTCTCAAAATTGGCTAGACGGTATATCATCTACCATTTGAAAAAAAAATCAACGGAAATGTGTCGGACGGTATATTATATCCCGTCCTTGACAAAAAAAATTTTAAAATTAATGAGCCGTCTCCTCATTTTTTTTATTTGTTTTTTTTGCAATTCTTCCGACAGCATATGATGTGTCGTTTGTTTCCAAAAAAAACCCATTTGATGAGTTTAGACGACTACGATGACTTCATCTATTTGCTATATCTATAATTGCCATATACCCATTTTTTTAGCAAAACGACCACAGATGGAGTATATTTCCATTCATTTTACCACAGTCGTGGACGAGCGACTGGTCCAAACACTTGTATTTGGACCGACACTTATCAGATGTACAAATTGTACAAGATGATACGTGTTCGATGTAGTATTGTAGAATTATTTTTCGTGCGTGTCATTGTCGTAGGTCCCCACATGTCAAAATATAAAATTAAAATTTTTTTTCTTTCAAAAAAGTAATGAAAAAAAGAGAATCTTAATTTATGTTTTCTCCCCTTTTCCTACCAGATCCCAGTAAAGTCCATCAAAAGCAAAATCAAGAAACCAAATACTCCCTAGGTCATTCATTCTAAGTTAGCAACCTAGGATTATATAAGACTAGTACTAATTATCTTCTAAGAATATTATAAAATATTACATTTAGCGGTGTCTCTTACTACTTATTATTTTCTATTGAAATGTAAAAAATAAATAAATAAATAAATAAATAAAAATTAAAAAAAAGAAAAAAAAGAGCTACCTAGCTAGCTTATTAGTATTTTGGAAAGGAGGGATGGATGGAGTAAGTATTCACTAACCGTGTGAGTATCGGAATCAATGGAGCCACACTTGGCAAGATAGAAGAAGGAGCCCTTGGAATTGGACACCGCGGGCTGTATCCTCCCGATCGGCTCGGCAACGGATCGGAACTCGAGGGTTCCGACGCAGGTGGAGGCGAGGAGGGGAGTGAAGACCATGTGGTTTCTGGGGGAGATGCAGACCACGTCGTATATGTCGGTGTTGATCCCTTTCATGAGCCTGCACCCGGCCCATCCCGTGCCTAAAACCACCACCCGGGCTTTCTCCTTGTTGGTGGGGTTGGTGGGGCCCAGGGTTGGGGTTGGGGTTGGGGTTGGGGTTTGGGTGGAGAAGGCGGTGGTGAGAGTGAATTTGTAAGGAGAGGAGGAGGAGGAGGAGGATGAGCGAGATAGACGAGAGAGGGAGCGGAAGAAGGCCATGAAACAGTCTGAGAAATTAAAGAGAGAGAGAGAGAGGGAGAGAGACAATGGCTTGGTGAGTCTTGGGTTGTTTTTTCGTTTTTGTAGGGAGGGGGAATTAGATGAGAGTGGGGCCGGCTATCCGAATACGGTGGAGGAAAGGATGGAAAGGTGGGACCCGGGGAACAGTAGGTGATGGCTTCTTTCTAGAAAATTTCGCCGTACTATCCCATTTTTGAAAATATTTAGCGCTCTGCCCCACTTCGCAAAACAATTAGCGATATGCCATTGTTTAGAACACGTCAGCAAGAAACATTATTGAGAAAAACGGCATAGATTATTTCGATGCCGTTCTTCCTAATAACGGCATCTGTTTGGGAAAAAAATGTCGTGCCGTTATTTGGAATAACGGCATGAGTTGTTTTGTTTTTTGACAGCTTGTAGTTTCCACTTAGAGAAAAAATTACAAGTGTGAAAACCTTATAACAGATGCCGTTATTTCAAATAACGGCATTCTCAATACTATGTCGTTATTTGGAATAACGACATCAGTTATAAATTTTTTTTTATAAAAAAGTAACTTATTATTCATCCTCTTTGACGAATAAGTTTTTAAAAAAAAAAATTATAACTAATGCCGTTATTCCAAATAACAGCATCAGTTATAATTTTTTTTTTTTTTTAGACTTTTTATTCATTCTCTCTGTTTCCAAACAACAGCAAGAGTTCATATTTATATATAACTGATGTCGTTATCTCCAATAACGACATCAGTCATTCGAATGCCGTTATTCAGGATAACGGCATTATTTATACGTTTTTTTCACACTTAGAACCTTTTAAAGTTAGAAGATTCACACATGTAAGAGAAATATACTGATGCCGTTATTCCAAATAACGGCATGAAAAAAAATATATAAAATAGATGTCGTTATTGAAAAGAACGACATCGAAATAACCTATGCCGTTTTTTTCAATAACGTTTCTTGCTAACGTGTCCTAAATAACGTTTCAAAACGTAGGGTAGTAGGGCAAAATTTTCCTTTCTTTTCTGGAAAGTAAATTATAGATTAGTCTATCCAGGGACCAGACTAGCTGCTGTTCTTTGACCCCAAGAAGGATCGGGTCTGCTGTTCTTTGACCCCAAGAAGGATCGGGTCGGGGTCAGATACAATTATTTTTTCAAATCTACGATTTTCAGCTTCCGGACATCCCGTGTCAGATTCATGTGCATCTCCCGTGTCACTATCTGTATAAATACGATTCATTAATAATCCATTTTACGTAGGTTTGGAGTAGTTTTCGTAACTAAGAACATCTTTAGCAGATGTGAGTTAAAATTTTGATATTTGACAAATTGGAGTAAAAAATTTGAAAGTAAGTTATAGAATTTAAAAAAAAGACCGGAAGATTTTTTCCCAATGGAGCGAGAAAAAAAAATTCAAAAAAAAAAAAAAGGGGAATATCATATCCTCTCTAAGAGCATCTGTAGACGTTTATGATAAAATTAGCCATATATGGATAAATAGAAATAAGATTTTCGATTCTGCTGCACTCGTCGAAAGCTATTTTATATCAATCTATAATATAATATTAAGAGACGGCAGATGAAGTGCCGTCGGAGGGAAAAAAAAGCACAAAAAGGGCCCCATTCATCAGACGGCACATGAAGTGTCGTCCGTTAAACCATTAAAAAAAAAAAAAAAAAAATTCTCAGCCGGTATGTCTAGGACGGCACATGAAGTGCCGTCCGACACATTCATTTTGAGAAATCGATCACACGCCACCATCATCCACGCCATCTCAGCGATGGCGATTCGAAATTCATTTTGAAAAATCTCAGCCATGGCCATCTCAGCCATCTCAGCCACGTCCGACACATTCATTTTGAAAAATCTCAGCCATGGCGATTCGAAATCGATCACACGCCACCATCATCCACGCCATCTCTCAGTACTATCTCAACCTCGGAGCGGGAAGCCATGGCGATTCGAAATCGATCACAAAAACCCTAGGTTTTGAGAAAAGGGGGATTTTGATTAAGGAAATTTCGTTTTAGGGTTTGGATTCTGGATTGTTTAAACCCAGGGAATAGAGAAGAAGGAGATATTGTGTGCATGCGGAACCGGTTAAGGATTGGATCTTTTGAAGGGATTAGAGTGGATTTGGAGGGCACGTAGGCGGTGTACATGTGATTAAATGGATTTTAGGGAATAAAGGAATCGACGAATTTTTTAATACCCGACGGACCGGGATATGGGGCTTTTGATATAATTTTTTAATACTCGACGAATTTTTTAATATAATTTTTTCAAACGGACGGCACTTCCAGTGCCGTCCGACGAATAAAATATTAATTTTTTCAAACGGACGGCACTTCAAGTGCCGTCCCTCACTTATCGATAAATGCTATATCGATTCTCATTTATAGCAATCTACTGTAGCGATTTATCCATAATATCGATATATATAGCAAACGACTGCAACTGTTTTTTTAACCAAATATCGATATTATCGATATATAGATAACGACTACAGATGCTCTAAGAAAAAAAAAATAACTGAATTAAATCCCAAATGGATCCATAATAAGTTCTATAGGCCTAAATGTGTGGGATTTTTTTCAAAAAATCTGAGAAGAATGGACCTTGAACGGGAGATCATTTCCCTTTCGAATTTTTTTAGTTTAAAAAATAATCGTACGGGATGTCATCATAATATCCCGTCCGAATGTTTAATTAAAAAAAATATTTACAAAAGATACATTCATCGTCGGTACACATTTTTCGGAGAATCTCACTATCGTATGGTATATTTTATTCCGATTGCCTAATTTTGAAAAATGTTATATCATCTCTTAAATATAGTGAGCAACTGTTCAACTTCAACCAAAAAAATAGAAAAACGGCCAACAACTATAGCTCATTTTTTGCTAAATTTTGTATATTTTTAAAAATGACCAACGACTACATATGCTCTTAGGGCATCCACAATCGTGCTTTGCTAAAATATGCATTTTTGAATATTATACATATAACAAAGCGAGTTTGCTGCAGTGGTAAAATACTATAATATAGAAAATAAAAAAAAATTTATGATCGGACGAATCTTCGAGATCCGTCCCACAAATTTTAAATAATTTTTGCAATTTTTTAATAATTAAAAAGAATTTTTTATTATATATATATATATAGGGTCCCTCCATGAATGGATCTTCAAGATCCGTCCAAGGGGATTTAGGCTTATTAGTAGATTTTTTTCTTCGGAAATTCAAAAAAAAAAAAAAACGTCGGACGAACTTTCGAGTTTCTTCCGACCAATTAAAAAAAATCGTGGGACGAATCTTCAAGATCCGTCCTGTATAATATATATTTTCTCATTTTCGCTCTCATATATAACAATCTACTGTTACAAAATTGTCAAAATATGAATAAATAATAAACGACTGCAGCACTTTTTAATTAAAATATGCATAAAATAGATAAATAGCAAACTGCTGTGGATGCTCATTGGATATTGATTTACTATTAACTAAGGGACACAAATCTTTTACAGTTATAATCTGAAATTTATGAGGGCAGATGGCTTCTGTTCATCTAAAATTTGTAAAATAAAATAGAGTAATGCTAGAGCCACTACCAATTTCACTACATTTCTCGTCACTACCTTAGGTGGCACACTCCAATAGGTAGGGGATGATAGAGTAGGTGGGAAAACTCTCCAATAGGAGTATGCCACCTAAGGTAGTGAAGGAAATGGTAGTGAAATTGGTAGTGGCTAAAACATTATTCAATAAAATATGTCTTGTCCAATACTATTGATAGCTCAGACTAGGCTTTAGATCTCCTTTGGGGTATCTTCGAAGATACACCCAAAATATGTACAAAAACTTCCAAGGGTGCCTCAGTATTATTATCTATACTATTATTAAGCAAAGCCTCATTTTGGCAGCTTTTTACTATCATGCTCTCATAAACATAAAAGGCCAAAAAAAATATAGGGTTAATATCGGAGGTCAGAAATGTAATTTGCATATATTGGAAAAATAATTAACATGCATAGATTTGCATGCCTGTCTGCATAGATTTGGAAAAATAATTAATAGTATAGATTTTCATATACTTGCATGTACAATTTATTCATAAGAAAGTTTCCTCCTATCAAAGCCAGTAGGTGTAACACATGCATGCAAATATCAAAATGTATAAATTGTGCATGCCTGTCTGCATGCATGCATGCAACCTCTTCGGTGACTTGCCCCTTCCTCAAAATCCTACTCACCTTTATAGACGTGCATCGCACGTGCATTATACTAGTTATTATTAGACAACATTCATGACTCAAGACTCAAGACTCAAGACTCAGGGCCTCAATATTATTATTATTATTATTATTATTATTATTATTATTAAAATTAGTTTTAATAAAAGAGTAATACTTCACTCACTCTCAATCTTAGTATTATTTTTTACTATCTTAAGTGGCACGCTTTATTGAAAAAAATTTCTACCTACTTTCTTCCTCCACCTATTGAAATATGTCACCTAAAGCAGTAAAGAAAAATATAGTAAAATTGATAGTGATTACTCTTAATAATAATTATAATCATAATAATAATAATATAATTATAATTATTATTATTATTATATTATAAGTGGGAAATACTCACCTTATTTGTGATGAAATAATAGTGGATATCTCATAAGTGATGTGATAATTGATGATACCCCTCCAAAGTATCCTTATTGTAAGTGGTCTTATTATACAGTTTGCCTCATAAATGAAAAAAAAATGTGACCAATAAACCAAAAAGTTCAAACTTTGCTAAGTCTAAAGACTCAATTTCACTTATAGGATTTTTTTACAAAATATTTATAAATATAGGACACCCTCCAAACTATTTATAAAAATAGAATAGTTGGAAGTAATTTTTCAAGAAAGACCCTAACTTTAGGGATATTTACACCACACTAAAACTAAAAATTTACATATCTCACTACCTTATTTAAAAACTGGATATTTTACAAAAAATAAAGATATTAAGATTAAAAAAAAATTCAAGATTAAAAATTAGATACATTGATAGAAGATTAACAGAAAGAAAGCATATTACTGATAAGGAAATATCAAAATATTTGTTGATAACAAGTAAAATAACTAATAAACTACCGAAAGAAATACAAAAAGAGATAACATACAAAGTATTAAATTACAGAAACGAAGAAGCAAGTTGGTATTACCAACACCTAGTAGCATACAAAATATTAGGTTAAGTATGGCCAACGGAGCAGTAGGATTAAATCCAAATATAGGACCATAAATCTATATGATAAACATAAAGTAATTAGAAGAAGATTGCAATAGTCCTGAGTTTGTAGGACTTATAAGAAAAGATTTAAAAATCATAAATAAGAATATAAAAAAATTAGATAGGTATATAACTGATGACAGAGATGAAGATTTAGGCGTAATGGAAGGCATGAAGGAGTTAGAAGCTATAACAAAACTTAATATAAAAATTATAGAAATAGAAGATTTAATGACAAATCCCAATTCAGTAGAAGTAGATGAAGCCTTAAAAAACCTAAATATAACGAATGAAGAAATAAAAATAGATCAAGATAAAGAAAATATTATAGTAAAACCTACAGAATCTCAAACTGACATGTACGAAATCTTAAGGCTACTACCTAACAAGAGACCTTATTAATTACCATGGAAATGGAAAAACACAAAAAATAATAAATTAGGAAGAAACAAAGAAAAAGAAATCCCAAAATATGAACCTGCATAACACTACGAAAAAAGAATAGCATGAAATGGAGAATGGCTAGATCTCAACTGTGTAAAAGACATAGATAGAACAATAGAAGAATGGATAAAAGCCTCACTAATAGTAGGAATTAGATAAAACCTTTCAGAAAACGCATTTGAGAAATTTATAAAAGCCACATTTATAGGAGTAGTAGCAAAATGGTGGAATGGACTAAGGGAAGAAGAGAGAAATACTATAAGAAAATCAAGACCAACTGATGATAAAGGAACTGAAGAAACATCAGCACAACGAATCTTAGGTCTGAAAGAAATAATTACAAATTACGAAATAGCAATAAGAATATAATTCAGTGTCTACGATAAAGGAGTAAAACACACTATATACAAAAAGAATTAAGCAAAATGGAGACTAAGTAACTTAGAAATATGCAACATGTGTTATTTTGACAACTATGCATGTGAATTCCGAGAATATTTTCAAGATGGTTATTATACAAAAGAAGAACGAAGTCCAATCTTGGACTCATTCTTTTTAAAAGTACTTGATCCATGGAGTATAAACAAACATAGTGCATACATAAGTGAGAAAGTAAAACCAGAAGTAGATACTTTAGGGTAGAGAACACAATTTGTAAAAGATTATAGAAATAAAGTATGCCAAGATGCTAGAACCACAATGAAATACTACAAAACTTATAAACAAAGAATTTTTTGTGAGGATGCTAGACCGAATCATTGGGGATGTAATAATAACTATAATTATACAAAGAAGAATAATCACAAATTTCAAAAATATAAGCGAAAATATAGAATAACTTTTAAAAGATATAAAAACCCCTATAAAAAATACTTTAGAAAAATAAATAAAAATAAAAATAGACAATATACGAAAAACCATACGAAATGTTATTGTTACATATGTGGAGAGATATGACATATATCACCAAGTTGCCCTAAAAGAATGGGGAAAAAATGAAAAATACGTAGAAGAAATTGAAGAAATAAATAACATAAATTATGAACCCATAGAATATGAGGAAGAATGGTCAGAAATATGTGAAGATGAACAAATAATGATAATGGAATAAGATAATGGAAGTAGTGAAGGTGAAACACAAGAATGTGAAATAAATATGATGACAGAAATAATAGAAATAGGAGAACCATTAGAAAGAGAAGAAAACAATAAAGAAGTAAGGAGAAAATGTGCTTTGACATACAAAAATACGATAAAATAAGAACGACCAAATTAGATATAAATCCAAAAAAAAATTTTAAACTACAAATATTCAAAAGGAAGAAAAGTACCATCATAATAGTTAAGAATAATGAACAACATATAGACATTGAACAAGCACAAGGAAAAACCATAATCTCATTAATAACCGAAAGAATAATAAGACAAGAGATGAAAAAAATAAATGAAAAAACCAGAAAAATATTAAGACACATACATTTAGGAGCTGTACAAATAATAATAAAAGCCTATTTTAAGAAAGGAATAAATACACCCCTGAAAATATACCTAATGGATGATAGAATAATATCAAGTACACAAGATGCCTTAATAGGAATAGTACAAGGAAACCTAATGTATCAAAAGATAAAATTTACAATAAAATCTAATTTCTCTATAAGCATAGCAAAAGAAAATAAAGATAAAAGTCTAGTCATGTATCACAGATTATCAGGAATAGAAATGATAGAAAAAAACAAAGTTATGAGAATACAAATAAAAAATATTTATGCTTTCACTAGAAGCATGAGGTAAAAAATAGAAATATAAATAATTTTAAAATAGAGCCGCTATTCAGCTAAATTATAAGATACAAACCCGCTAGAGAAAATCCTGAAATGACTATACCAAATTACATAGAACTCGACTTTAATAAAGCAAAAGAAATTGCAAAAGGAAAAGCACCAAAAATAATGTTCGGAAAGAGATCATTATTAATAAGAAACCAACAACAAATATTGGAATTAATACCAATAATAAATACATTAGAACACCAAAACAATAACAAATTTAAAATAGAATAGAATATTATGACAATGAAAAATGTAATAAACAAGTAGTCTTAGAAGATACATGAGCTATTAATTCACATATTAAACAAACAAATATAAAAACAAATAAATATAAAAATAACTGAATTAATGTCATTAGAAAACTCATATTACTACTTAGACTATTACAATAATCGACATCTAATTGTACATAAAATAATACTGCCACTAAGGATAAATGGTAGAAATGAACTGTTATTACACTTACACGTAGACCCAGAACACCATGTTAATGAAATGTTATTAGAAACTGATTTCCTTACATCAGTATAATCTTACTCAATTCAAGAAAAAAAGTCACAATAACAGTAAACAATAAAAGTATAGTAATAAATAGAATATTGGACAAATGAATCCATTAAGAGCAACAAAAAACACATTATACATACTAACAGAATTTGTTTACGAATCAAGAAACTATCATAGTCTAATAGACATCGGAGCAGGCACTAGCCTATGCTGCGAAAATATAATACCAAATTGAAAACAAGATGGATATAATAAAAAGCCATAACTGGATTAACTGAACAAACTATCGTACTAGATAAGTATCAACAAAATGTTAATATACAAATAGAAAATTACATACTAAAAATACCAATAATATACCAATTTGATGATATGAATAATGATGTGCTCTTAGGAATTGACTTTTTCCAACAATACTATCCTATAACCATATCACATAAATCAGTTGTATTTACGACACATTGTCGACACCAAGCAATAGCAATTAGAATAACTTAACCTTATTCTAGAACCGACCTGCCACACATCAAAGTTTTTTCAACCAACGTGGTGAATATCAATATCTACCAAACAAAACTAGAATACAACAAGTCCAAGAAATAACTACAAAAGAAATTTTACAAAAACAATTAGAAGATCTGTGCAGAGAAGACCCTTGGCAAAATGGGACATAAGTAAACCCACAACACATATAGAGTTAATAGATAAAAACAAAATAATAAAAATTAAACCTATAAGGCACACTCCAACAGATCTAGAAGAATTCAAAATACATATAAAAGAATTAATGGAAAATAATTACATAAGAAAATCACAAAGTCCACATGCATCACCAACATTCATAGTAAGAAAATATTCAGAAGAAAAAAGAGGTAAATTTCGAGTGGTAGTAAATTATAAGGAACTAAATAAAAATACTGAGAGATTTGGATATCCACTATCAGATATGCAAATACTACTCAACACAGTAAGGACAAGAAAAATATATTCGAAATTTGATTGTAAATCAAGATTTTATCATGTAAAACTAATAGAAGATTTCAAACAGTTAACAGCATTTACACACCCCAATGATTCTATGAATGGAATGTATTACCATTCGGTTATAAAAACAGTCCAGGAATATTTCAAGAATATATGGATAAGATATTTGAGAAATACAACAATTTTATATTAGTATATGCAGATGATATTCTAATAGGATCCGAAAATGAGGAATAACATAAAGAGCATCTACTAAAATTTATAAAATTAGTAAAAACTGCAGGTATTATACTATCAAAAAAGAAAATAGAATTGTTCAAAACTGAGATAGAATTCTTAGGAACAAAATTATCACATGAAGGAATAGAGCTACAACCACATATATTAGAAAAAATAAAGACATTTCCTAATGTCCTAAAAGAAAAAAAGAGAAGCACAATCTATAATCGGGTTACTAAATCAAACAAGAGGTTACATACCAAATTTATCAGCAAAAATACATTGGTTACAATAAAAACTAAAAAACTTTAAGAAATCGGAATGGACCCCAAAGGATGAAGAAAAGCTTAAAATATTAAAACAACAGACTTCAGAATTAAATAAGCTAAGATTACCTGTTAAAGAATGTTCATGGATAATAGAAACAGATGCATGTAAAAACAATTGGGGAGCAGTATTAAAATTCATTGAAATAGGAAAAGAAGAGGAAAGACTAGCCAAATATACTAGTGGATCTTTCACACAAACCCAACAAAATTACCACATAAACGAAAAAGAATTACTAGTAATCTTAAAAGCTATAAAAAAGTTTGAATTATTTATAATATATACGAAATTGACAGTAAGGACAGACAATATGCAAGCAAAGAATTGGATTAACAAAATAATAGACTCAATTATAGCAAACAAATGATTGATAAGATGACAAATGGAGTTAGCATATTACGATTTCTCAATAGAAAACATAAAAGGAACGGATAACATTTTAGTAGATTTTTTATCAAGAAATTAACTATTTTATTTGTTGCAGAATTTAAACTAGAGTCCAGCAAATAGAACAAGATATTATTTGCCTCAAGGGAACCATGGAACAAATAAAAGAAGCATTTAATCAATTACAACTACAAATATGCGGACTCCAAAGTCTGTTCTACCAGCATGTAACCACAGAAAATATGGTGGACAATACTAGCAAGAAAATGAGTGAGATAGGCAAATCTACTCATTCCTCAAAAGAAGATGCACTTACATCCTCAAATAAGACTACATACAAGGATACACTTCTTACTGAGAAAGCTCGTATCAAAGTATCAAAGAAAATATTATTTTTGCAATATATTCAAAAACTATGCCAAGTAACCAAGATGAACTAGTTCATCAAAACCATATCACAACAACATATGAATAAGGCCATCATCCTACCAGGAGCTAATCCAAGAACAATCAGGGCATTGTTCGAAAGAGGACTTATTCATTGCATCTATCCGTCCAGAGAATGTGAGGAACTAATCCACTTACCAAAAGAAATTTACAAAGCAGCCAAGAGTTATTTTGGTGTCACAAAGACCTTAAAATTATATGTCAGAATGTATTCAACTATCCCTGAATATCTTGAAGACAATGAAGTGCTTCTAGCAGAACACGTTATAAAAATAGGGATGACCACCCAAGTGATCTATGGAGCATCATATATTGTAGCATATAAAACTGAGGATTTTGATAAATTAATTCCAGAACGAAGGGCAATGAGCTTCAGGAACATGTATTGTGAGTTAAAAGACACAAAACTAAGAGACAACAACGTATGGATCTATGACAGCCCAGATTCAGAAAAAATAATAATGTATAGTATAGCAAAAATAAAACAGCCACAAGATAAGCATGAGTTGTTTGATAGCTGGTTCCAAATACTATCTACAGGAACAATGACAATGATAGAAGAGACAACTGGATACTACTGTAGCTTGATGAAGACAGAACATCAACACAAATGTGGAGCATGTGAAGATTTCATCCAGAAGGAATATCTTTTTCTAGAGTAGTCAACATGGTAATTATTAAAGATTGATGTAAGCAGCAATTATTTGACATATGATGTAAGTAATGACGTGTGCTTGTTGTAAGCTGATCCCTTGGTCTATAAGAGGGTAGACTGAGTAATGTAGAAGGCAAAACATTTAGGAAGGAAGAAATTCCATATAAGTTTGTAAAAAAAGTCTGTAAGAAGATTGAGTGGAATAAAAATTATCTTTCTACGAGTTCTGCTACAAGATCTTATACAAAATAAGGTATGGAAAACTATTTTTTCTTAATTAGGGAGAGTTTTGTAAGACTCTGCCTGAAGGATCTTGCAAATAGATCGATTTGTAACCTTCTATAGTTAGACTGTACACCTAGTAGCAAAAAACGAGCTAGGCTGTGGCTGCCTGTATCGAACTGCTACTAGTTATTCCAGACGTATCTCTCGGATGAAGCTCTCTTGAGAGCATAATATTCCTGAGATAAGAGGAACATAAAAGGAGCACTGAAATCGGGGTGCATATCAGAGGTATTTTATCCACTGGTAGTAACTGGTACAGAGCAGCTCGAATAGGTTTAACTAGGTCGGAAGCATGATGGGCCGTTTTGTTTCAATTTTTAGGGTATCCTTAGAAATCTCTCTATACTCCTGATTTTATAATTATTGTTGCTAAATAGATTTAATGGATAATAGTTTCAGTATAGCCTCAGAAAATTTTGAATTAATGATTAATTATCAAGGAAGTGATAGAATGCTAGTTTTTTATGTTTATTATCCTCATAGAGGAACAAGCATGAATGATTATTATGAATTCAAATTATTCTTCTTTAGTGTACAACGAGTAATAATTATAACAATAAATCAAATAAATCCTGGAGAGACTAGTAATATAAATATCGAAATAATTGATGATCTAACTTTTTATGAAAGATCTTTATTATTTTATGAAAATTGTGTATTTAGCAGTTATATTTGGAGCCGTACAACAGCATATAGACAATTTCTAAAAGAAAATGAACATATTGAATAAAGAAATAGACATATGGAAGAAATCGAAGAACCCCCATATGATAGTAATAGTGAAATATCTGAGACAGAATAAGAATCTATGGGAGATTTTGAAGACATGTTTGATTACTTTTTTGAGATAGACAATATACATTATTTCGAAAAATATTATTTTACAGAAAACTATCATCTTTGAAATTTTTTGATCCTTTTTTGATACTCTCTTTAATTCTATTTTTCAGGAGATTTCACCCTTCGCACTCAGTTGGTGGTATCAGAGCCTCGTTTTTAAGTAAGAAACTCTTACCTGGTTTTCCCAAAATTTCAGCAAAATATTTAGTACATTTTAAGTAGTTAAAAAATCAATTATATAAGAAAAATAGAAATTATTACAAAAACAAATTTTAAATTTACAAAAAAATCACGCATCCTATAGAAAAACCTGTAGGATAGTAAGCATAGAATATTAATTAAAAACTATCCCTTAGTTACAAACATTTTGATCATTTTCATCTTTTTGCAAATATTTTCAAAATTAGTCTTAAAAAAACAATTAACTCAAGTCTAAATCCATTACCTCCTCTTCAATTACATATAGCTAAAACAATGAAAGTTACACTTTACCAAAATATAATGTTGCAGATGGGCTATACAAGTTTAACGTCGGAAATTACAAGAACCAAAGTTAAGACCTGTATCTCACCATTAAAGTAGAGCAAGAATTTAGATGCAACTCATAAGTAATCTCTTTTCGCTTTAATAACTACAAATCAATTAGTCTTGAGAATCGGTCTCTTGTTTTATATGTGCGAAGTCGAAATATGCAAAGTGCATATATTGCTCATTCCTTAGTGATGCGGTTTGTTTCTAGGAGACGTGTGGATGCACCAGGTGTGAGTTCTTACTCAATTTATATTTGAGGGAGGAAGCTCCTAGTCAGACGACCCTCGGCTGGCCGAACGGTATCGGTGACAGGCTGGAGTGAGGCGAGGCTGGATGCTCGGCTTGGATCAGGGGGCTCGGATCCGAGGTCTCGTGTACCTGCAGACGGTCTAGAAACACCGGGGTTGGTACCGGTGACAGACCCTCCGACGATCTAGTTAGTCTCTGAGAGAGAGTAGCACTAACTAGGGTTTGGTGGAAGAAATATTGATTACCTGCAGATAGGGGGGAGGGTCTGGTATTTATAGGGGAAGCCAATCGGGTCCAGACCCGTTTGGGGCTGGGTCCGGACCCGGTTACCCGAGTGGCTGAAGCAGTGAAAAGCCGGGCGGTATAGGGCTGACGTGGCAGACGCCGGAGTGGTTTCCGGGCTGACGTGGCAGAGCTCCGGGCAGTTTTCCGGCGCTGATGTGGCAGATCTGAAGGATCAGAAAGAGCACGTATCCTGAAGGGATCCAGTGGCCCAGGATGGGCCACGTTATTCCTGACCCATATCACAAGCCCCACGCTCCTGTAGGGCTGGGTGATCCAGCCGTGTAGGAGTGACTCTTTGCCTCTGGGGGAAGAGCAGATGTTGGGGTAAGAAGTAGGATCAGTTGTTTCCCGAAGAGGCCAAGGGGGTAGGAGGAAGGGACCCTTCGTTGGATTCCGCGCGGGAGGTCAAGTTTAGGAGAGAGGAGAGCCCTAGCGACGGTTGGCGAAGTTTTGGGTCAGCAGACGAGCCCTGGGGCTCGGTGGACGAGCTCCAAGGGTCGGCGGACGAGACTTGGTGGACGAGCTTCCGAGGGTCGGCAGACGAGCCCTATGGCTGGGTGGACGAGCTTCCCAGGGTTGGAGGGGGTCCCCTCGCTAGTTGGAAGAGCGAGGGGGCGCCGAGATCTCCTTGGGGGCTCGTTTTGTTCAGAGGGCCTAGGGTCGGCAGCCGAGCTCAGGGGGTCGATAGCCGAGCTCTTCGCTAGTTGGAAGAGCGAAGAGGAGGCGAGGTTTTCTTTCTGAGGGCTAAGGGTCGGCAGCCGAGCTCAGGGGGTCGATAGCCGAGCTCTTTGCTAGTTGGAAGAGCGAAGAGGAGGCGAGGTTTTCTTTTGGGTCTCCATTTCTTTGAGCGTAAGGGGTCGGCAGACGAGCTCCTCGCTAGTTGGAAGAGCGAGGAGGCGAGGTCTTCTTTTGGAGCTCGGTTCGTCGAGCGATATGGGTCGGCAGACGAGCTTCTTGGGCAAGAGGAGGGCTTAGAGGGGCTCGTGATTCCATTCGAGCTCCGAGCCCTTTGTGGTAAAGGGAGGGCTGATGGGGCTCGTGATTCCATCCGAGCTCCGAGACCCTCCCAACACCTGAGGGCATTTGGGGCTCGGGGTACTATCCGAGCGCCGAGCCCCTTTCGAACCAGGGAGTGTAGTTGGGGCTCGTGATTCCATCCGAGCTCCGAGCCCTTTGTGGTAAGGAGAGGGCTGATGGGGCTCGTGATTCTACCCGAGCTCCGAGCCCCTCCCAACACCTGAGGGCATTTGGGGCTCGGGGTACTATTCGAGCACCGAGCCCTTTTCGAACCTGGGAGTGCAGTTGGGGCTCGTGATGCCATCCGAGCTCCGAGCGTCGACCCCTTCTGTGAAAAAATAGAAGAGGAATTATTTGGCTCGTGGTGCCATCCGAGCTTTGAGCTGATACTGAGAAACGAGAAGGCGGTATGGCTCGCGATTTTATCCGAGCTCCGACCCTTCTGTGAGAGAAGAGGAATTACTGGCTCGCGCCGCCATCCGAGCCCCGAGCTTGATACTGAAAAAAGGAGGCGGTATGGCTCGCGATTTCATCCGAGCGTCGACCCTCCTGTGAAAATAGAAGGGGAATTATGGGCTCGCGCTTCTATCCGAGCGTCGACCATCTTGTGAGAATAGAAGGGAAAATATTGGCTCGTGCTTCCATCCGAGCGTCGACCCCTCTGTGAAAAAATAGAAGGGGAATTATTGGCTCGCGATGCTATCCGAGCTCCGAGTCCCCACCGAGAGAAAAGGGTGGTATGGCTCGCGGTTTCATCCGAGCTCCGACCCTTCTGTGAGAAAGAAGAGGGATTTTTCTCTCGCGATGCTATTCGAGCTCCGAGCCCCCACCGAGAGAAAAGGGTGGTATGGCTCGCGGTTTCATCCGAACGTCGACCCCTCTGTGAAAAATAGAAGGGGAATTATTGGCTCGCGATGCTATCCGAGCTCCGAGTCCCCACCAAGAGAAAAGGGTGGTATGGCTCGCGGTTTCATCTGAGCTCCGACCCTTCTATGAGAAAGAAGAGGGATTTTTCTCTCGCGATGCTATCCGAGCTCCGAGCCCCCACCGAGAAAAAAGGGTGGTATGGCTCGCGGTTTCATCCGAACGTCGACCCCTCTATGAAAAATAGAAGGGGAATTATTGGCTCGCGCCTCTATCCGTGCGTCGACCCTTCTGTGGAAATAGAAGGGGAATTATTGGCGCGCGACATGATCCGAGCGTCGACCCTTCTGACTTGGAGAAAAAAGCCTTTTTGGATAGAAAAAGGTGAAGGGGTAGTGGGGGTAATTTCACGCCTATTGCTGACGTCATGGGCGCAAAGATCAAAGCCTTTTCAGATCTTGGTGGCCATTGGATCTTGTCAGATAAGATCCAACGGCCAGATCTTCTTTGCGAGAATCGAGGAGTCGTTTTCCTCTTTAAAACCCCATCCCCCTCCCTCATTTCTTCATCTTCATTTTATTACTCACTTTCCAATTTTCAGCAAGTGCAGAAATCTTACTTGCCGTCGGCAGAATTTCCGGTGATCGTAACTTTCCACGCTCCAGGTTAGTATTTTTCTCTTAGTAATGTCGTGAACTCAGTCCGGATCCGAGGCTAGCTCGTTAGGTCGCTCGGCGGAGGAGTCGGAGCTGGAAACGTCCTCGTCCTTGAGCAAGTACAAGGTGAAGGAGGAGGTTCTGACCGACCCTGGTTCAGACGGAGGTGACGATGTTGTCTTTGTGGTGTCCCCGTTGAGGTCCAGGAGACCGGGGAAGGAGCCCATGGAAGAAGATGACTAGGAGGATGAGGGGGACGGCAAGGACGAGGACGAGGAGGAACCGTATCAGGAGTTGGATGATGATGAAGAAGAGGGGGACGAAGATGAGCAGGTCGCCGAGGGTGACGAGGAAGACGAGGGAGACGAGGAAGAGGAGGTCGACGAACAGGAGGCCGGTCAGGGCATGGCTGGGGGGCCGACTGGGGTCGGAGAAGATCTTCCTCCACTACCCCCTTTGTCGACGCCGTCCCCCGAGCGTAAGGTTCGCCCTCGTCGGAAGAAGAAAGCCATGATAATTTCCCACAGTCCCTCCTCGCCTGACAAGGACGCGCCGAGATCGGGTCTCGATGTTCCCCCGGTCACCTTCCGGAATCCCGTGTCGATTCGTATGTACCCTGACGAAATTAAGGACATCCAACCGATTCCTCCCATGCCGGGCGAAGACACTCGGGTGAAGATCCGCGCAGATAGCATCCCGAGCATTCTGAGGTCGGAGTATCTCAACATTATCAGGGCTGCCTACTACATTCCGCGGGAGTATGAGCTCCTCCTTCCAAGCCCCGGTATCCGCCCTACCACAGTTCTGGCCCCGGGCTATTGCATGTTCCCAGAGGACGCCTTCCTCTCGGGACTGAGATTGCCCCTACACCCTTTTGTGAAGAGGGTCTTGAACTGGGCGGGACTGTGCCATATGCAGTACGGCCCGAATTCTTGGAAGCATCTTGTTTACTTTATTCTGAAATGCCAAGAGAAGGGGGTGAAGCCGAGATTGACGTACTTCCGGGCCATCTTTGGAATTGGTTCACTCGGAGATCTGGAGGGGGTCTTCTACTTCTCACCGAGGCCGCACAAGAAAGTGATGCACGGGCACCCGGATTCGATAAAGGGATGGAGGGGCAAGTACTTTGTGGTTATGACCGACGGGTCTTGGGAAATCCCGACCCAGTGGAACTTCGTAAAGCCGAGACACAAGCCTCCGAAGAAGAGCGACTTGTCGGCCAAGGAGTGGGAGAAGGTGGAGGCGATAGTCGGGGGTCACAGCATCGCATGGCCCCAAGTGAGCGAGATTCACCTCGCGAGGGCCGGACTGAGTCCCGCCGACCCTAGTATGTTTCTTTCCACATTTGTTCATCTTTCTGCCTTTGTGTTAACGTTAGCTCCTTTCTTATCTTTTTGCAGGGATGTCGGTACAGCAGGCGAATGCCAAGAAGTTATTGCTCACTGTGGCTGAGAAGGCGATGGTGGAGAAGAAGAAGGAGGAGGAGCAAGATCGAATAGCGGCCGAGAGGAAGAAGCTGGCCGCCCAGGCTGCGCAGGCCGGAGGGTCCTCCCAGACGCTTGCCTCGGCGGCCGAGGGTCAATCCCCGGCGAATAAGCAAAAGAAGCACCACTCGCACCACTCACACCACTCCCACTCGTCGAGATTGGCTCGAGACGCTGCGGGCGGCTCGGGCAAGACCGTGGAAACCCCGGAGCAAGGGCTCCCCCCGATACGACCGAGTGCCGCGGAGATGGTGGGGAGGATGGGTACGATGCCCTTTGCTCCGGACTGGTCGATTGTGAAGGGGGATTCTATTCTCAACGGGCCCGTCTCGATGGAGTTCGTCTCGAAGGCCATCACCGAGCGCGATGAGATGGCCTTGGCGGTGCAGACGGCCGACCAGGCCTATATGCGGTGGGCCCAGGCACACCTCTCGGTAAGTCGGTTTGGCTCTGCTTTTTGACTTAGCTTGGAACTATCACCAATTTTGATCTCTCTTCGAACATGCGATGCTCCACGGCCAGCACTTCCATAAGTGCCTGGAGAAGGAGATACTCATTGAGAGGAAAAATGCGGAGAAGTACCTTCGGGAGCTAAATAAGGTGACGGATGATCTGAAAGCGGCCCGGGACCAAGTGCTCGTTCACGAGGCCCAGATAGAGTCGCTCTGCAAGATCCACAAGCAGGACCGGGAGGATCTTTTGGCGAAGGTCGCGGCCGAGGCGGAGAAGGGGAAGAAAGCCCTGGCGGATATGGAGGCAATTTTGGGGGAGACCGTGATGACGGCGCAGGACGAGGCGTATGAACAGGCCAAGTCCCACTTTAGGCAGATCTACCCCGAGCAGAACGTCGACCACCTCTGCTACGGATGGCGTGCGGACTTGCCTCCCACCCCTGGCGGTGATGGGACTGGGGGAGCCCAGGGCGATGATGAGGTGCCACCCGACCCCTAAGAATAGATAGTTGTTTTTGTTCTTTTTGTTTTTTTTGATGTAAATGCCTAGAGCGGACTGGCCACCGCGGCTTTTGTATCAAACTTTTGAAAGAAATGAAATATACTTTTTGGGCCGACCCTTCAAGACTCGTGTTTTTTGTGATATTTGTTTTTATCTTTTGGTAGACGCGTGGGACTCGGAACGCCGACCCCGTTCTGGCTCACCAACGAAAGCTGGCTCGAGTCCGAGAGGCCGCCAAGAATTATTTTCTGAATAAGTCAAGGGAGCTCGGCCTAGAGGTGGCCCGTCTGAAGAAAGTCATAGCCGACCGGGACTGGTGGGTAATCGAGGCGAACTGGTCTGCCTCGGATGCCTCTAGCGGGTGCTCGGCTTCGGAGTCTTTTCTTCGTGAGACCGTTGTGGAGAAGGAATTGGAGGTTCGCCGGCTGAAGCTCATATTGAGTGCGGGTCTGATTGAAGAGGCGAGCAACTCGACCCCGGGGCGGTCGCTGCCGTTTTCATTGGTTGAGGCCCAGCCGGATGATGCGGGGAGCTCGGTGGCGGGAGTGTCTTCCCTGGTCGGCCCAACCGATCGCGATAAGAGCCCTGAATTTGAGTTTCCTGGCGAGTGCGAGTGAGTTGTGAGCCCCTTTTTTTTTTCTTTGTATTTGTACCGACATTCATTGAGTTGTAAGCAATGAGTAATCAATAAGAACATTCGTTTTTCGGAATCTTGATTGCCTTGGATGCCGAGGGTGGTCGGTGTGACAGCTACGAAGGGTCGCCACTGACGTGACTGCGTCATTAATTGTGACGTTTCGCATTCCCATGAACATTTATGGCGACGTTTCGCCTTCCGTCGTTTCGTATTTCCAAGTGCAATAAATGAGGGCCTCAGGGGGCTATATAATCCCCCACTCCCCTTGTTGGTTGTCAGGCAGTGAGCCGTCTGACTTGGGTGCCTGCCGAAGGCGGGCACCCAGAGAATGAAATATTTCCGAGTACCCCGGATCGGAGGCACACCGATCACCCTCGGACTATTCGGGGTTCAGGCTGTTAGAGCCGTGAAACCCCGGGTTGTTCGTTGGTGAGCGGTGGGCCGACCGATCGGTTCGGGGGGTCGGGGGAGCCGATGCGTGGTGGCTCTCCTGTCACCCGGGAACAATTCGGGGTTTTGGGCTCGTAAGAGCCGTAAACCCCGAGTTGTTCGGGGGCGAGAGGAGGGTCAGCTGAACAGCTCGAAGGCTCAGAGCTTTTGATCTGGGATGGTGGGAGCAGCAGGTCGATGCCCCCCTGCCATCCTCGAACAGTTCGGGGTTTAGGCCGGTCAAGGTCGAAAAACCCCGAGTTGTTCGCGGGTGAGAGGGTGGTCGATAATTCGACACGAGGCTCGGAGCGTCTGCCGAAGGTGGACGCTCTAAACCTTAATGAAATTTTTTCAACACTGGGTCGGGACCAAGCTTGGTGCTTCGGTTCGTCGAGCCCCCATGTTTGTGAGAACCATTTTTGGAAGAGCGTCGAGGTTGCCGCCGAGCATCAAGGCCGCGGTGTCTTGGAGACGGCACCTGCCTTACTCGGGGTCGACGCTGAGCTCCTGCACATGTTCTCAGGGAGAGACGGTGCGGGCGTGTCTGGCGGATGTCGCCTCGTACTGGGTTGATGGGCGGGAAGGAGCCCAAACCGAGCGATGGACGGGTGCGAGCCCCCATACCGGTGAGAAAGGCAACTGCAGGCGTAGCAGAGGGTCGCCGCCGAGCGTCAAGGTCGCGGTGCCTTGGAGAAGGCACCCGCCTTGCTCGGGGTCGACGCCGAGCTCCTGCACATGTTCTCGGGGGGAGACGGTGCGGGCGTGGCTGGCGGATGTCGCCTCGTACATAGGTTGATAGGCTTCAAGGAGCCCAAACCGAGCGAGGGACGGGTGCCGAGCCCCCATACCGGTGAGAAAGGCAACTGCAGGCATAGCAGAGGGTCACTGCCGAGCGTCAAGGTCGCGGCGCCTTGGAGAAGGCACCCGCCTTGCTCGGGGTCGACGCCGAGCTCCTGCACATGTTCTCGGGGGGGAGACGGTGCGGGCGTGTTTGGCAGATGTCGCCTCGTACATAGGTTGATGGGCTTCAAGGAGCCCAAACCGAGCGAGGGACGGGTGTCGAGCCCCCATACCGGTGAGAAAGGCAACTGCAGGCATAGCAGAGGGTCGCCGCCGAGCGTCAAGGTCGCTGTGCCTTGGAGAAGGCACCCGCCTTGCTCGGAGTTGACGCTGAGCTCCTGCACATGTTCTCTGGGAGAGACGGTGCGGGCGTGGCTGGCGGATGTCGCCTCCTACATAGGCTTATGGGTTCCAAAGAGCCCAAACCGAGCGAGGGACGGATGCCGAGCCCCCATACCGGTGAGAAAGGCAACGGCAGGCGTAGCAGAGGGTTGCCGCCGAGCGTCCAGGTCACGGTGCCTTGGAGAAGGCACTCGCCTTGCTCGGGATCGACGCCGAGCTCCTGCACATGTTTTCTGGGAGAGACGGTGCGGGCGTGGTTGAAACAGAGTTGTTTGACTGGATGCACGTTATCAAGAAACCAACCAGGCCGAGCCCCAAGCTTGTAAAGGAAGCTTTTTGGGCTTGCGCTGTTATACGAGCGCCGAACCCTAAGCTTGTAAGGGAAGCTTTTAGCGCTCGCGCTGTTATCCGAGCACCGAACCCTAGCTTGTAAGGGAAGCTTTTTGGGCTCGCACTGTTATCCGAGCATCGAACCCTAAGCTTGTAAGGGAAGCTTTTTTGGCTCACGCTGTTATCCGAGCGCCGAACCCTAAGCTTGTAAGGGAAGCTTTTTGGGCTCGCGCTGTTATCCGAGCGCCGAACCCTAAGCTTGTAAGGGAGGCTTTTTGGGCTCGCGCTGTTATCCGAGCGCCGAACCCTAAGCTTGTAAGGGAAGCTTTTTGGGCTCGCGCTGTTATCCAAGCGCCGATCTCGTGATGTGTCCTTTATTTGTTACAAGATGTGAAGCCGTGGGCTTGTTTTAAGAAAGCTGGCATATTTACAATATATTTAAACCTTACAAAAGACTAGGCACGACGTGCCGATTACAATCATGATATTTTACATGGAGGCTATTCTCCTCCTAGGAATTTGATTAAGTGCTCCGCATTCCAGGGCCTCTTGATGGGCTTGCCTTCGGCACTAGTCAGTCGGTACGTGCCGGGGCGCACGACTTCAGATACTTTATACGGGCCCTCCCAATTTGGTGCCAACTTTCTCTTCTGGCCAGAATTTGATACCGCCAGCTTTCGGAGGACAAGATCTCCGAGTTTGATGTCAGTTGGGCACACCTTCTTGTTGTAGAACATCTCGATCCTTTGCTGGTAGATACTTCTTCTAATGGCCAAATCCTCAGGTGCCACGCAGGACTTTGAAGAACGAAAGAGACTTCTCTCCGGACTTGGAGAGGAAACGGCCGATGGCCGCCAGTCTTCCCGTCAGCCGCTGGACCTCTTTGATGTTCCTGGGAGGGGCCATGTCTATTATGGCCTGGATCTTTTCGGGGTTCGCCTCGATGCCTCGCTGGCTGACAATGAAGCCAAGAAACTTTCCTGAGGATACGCCGAAAGCGCACTTGGCCGGATTGAGTCTCATGTTATGGGTTCGAAGGACCCCAAAGGCCTCCTCTAGATCAGCGACGTGATCCTCCCCCTGCTGGCTCTTCACGAGCATGTCGTCTACATACACCTCCATATTGTGCCCGATTTGCTCCTTGAAGACCCGATTGACGAGCCTCTGATAAGTGGCGCCGGCGTTCTTCAGCCCGAAGAGCATGACCCGGTAACAGTATAGCCCCTGGTCTGTGACGAAGGACGTCTTGGCGATGTCGGGAGGGAACATGCGGATCTGGTTGTAGCCTGAGAAGGCATCCATGAAGGATAGAAGCTCGTGACCCGATGTTGCATCGATAAGGGCATCGATGCGGGGGGAGGGGGAATGGATCCTTGGGGCACGCCTTGTTGAGGTCCGTAAAGTCTATACAGATCCTCCAGCTTCCGCTCGCCTTCTTGACCATGACGACGTTCGCCAGCCATTCGGGGTAGCTGACTTCTTGGATGAAGCGAGCGGTCAGGAGCTTGTCGACTTCCGCATTTACCGCCTGCTGTCGCTCCGGGGCGAACTTGCGGCGCTTCTGGACAACCGGCTTCGACCCGGGGATCACTCTGAGTTTGTGCATGATGAGATCCTCGGAGATACCGGGCATGTCGGAAGGCTTCCAAGCGAAGAGGTCGACATTGCGGCGAATGCAGGTGATGAGGGCGGACTTCAGGTGAGGGGTGAGGGAGAAACTTATCCGAAAGTGCTTCGACGGATCCCCTGTCTCGAACGAGACATCTTCCAGCTCGTCTGCCGACTTGGGCTCTGGTTGGGTCCTCTGGGGCTGCATCTCGACGGCGTCGAGGGGAAACACGCCGCTCCCGATTGCTGTCATATAGCATGAGCGAGCAGCTTCCTGGTTCCCCCGAACTACTCCTACTCCGGTATTGGTAGGGAACTTCTTCTTCTGGTGATAGGCCGAGGGGACAGCCTGGAGGGAGCAGAGGCCCGGGCGACCGAGTATTGCATTGTAGGCTGCCTTGACGTTCACCACCATGAAGTCCATGGACTCAGTTCTTCGGTTTGGGGTCGTACCTGCAGTGACGTCTAGTGTGACGATCCCCTCAATTGTTACAGGGACGCCCGAGAACCCGTACAAGGTGTACCCCGCCGGCTTTAGCTTGTCGCAGGAGAGCTTTAGGTTCTCGAAGGCTTCAAGAAACAGAATGTTGACCGAGCTCCCGTTGTCCACAAGGATTCGCCGAGCGTCAAAATTGGCCATGCTGAGGTTGATGACGAGGGCATCGCAATGAGGGAGTCGCACCCCCTCCAGGTCTTCCCCCGAAAAGGAGACAGGGAGTTGCTGGATCTGAGGGGGGAGATGACCTTGGACGGCGTTAACATCCCGGATGAACACCTTGCGGGAAGTGTTGGACTCCCCTCCCATGGGCCCCCCGTGGATGCAGTGTAATATGGCTTGGCCCTCAGGCTCATCAAGCTCCTGCTCTCGCTCGAGGAGCTGCCGGGGAGCTCGAGGAGGAGGTGGAGTCCTCCTGTTCCTCGTGTCCCTCTATCCCCAAGCTTCCTCTCGCTTGTACTCCCAGAGGTACCCTCGCTGAATGAGGGCCTCGATCTCGTCTTTCAGGGCATGGCAGTGATCCGTGTCGTGACCGTTGTCCCGGTGGAAGCGGCAGTAGAACCGCTGATCTCTTTTCTTGCTGGTATTGTTGGACGGACGAGGAGGGTACTGGACGAGGTCCCTGTCCTCGATCGCCAAGAGAATGGAGGACACAGTTTGGGTTAGTGGGGTGTACCTCTCAAAGCGAGGGACCGGCGGGACCTTCTTCATGGTGCCCGCGTCCCTTGGAGTCTTCTTTGATGGCTCGACTTCTTCGGCCTTCCGCTTTCCCTTTCCGGGGGCCTCCCTGGACTCTTCTGGGTTTAAGGCCTATTCCGCCCTGATGTACTTCTAGACCCTGTTGAGGAGTTCGGGAAAATCGATGAGGGGTTTCTTTGCCAGAGAGGCTTTCAGCTGTCCATGACGGACGTTGTGCCAAAATGCCGCGGAGGCGACGCCAAGATCGAGGGAGGAGACCGACCTCGCCTCTGCGGTGAACCTCCGGACGAACGCTCTGAGCGACTCCCCTTCCTTCTGCCTGAGTCCAAGTAAAGAGGCACTTGTCCTCTCGACCTTCCGGCTGGTGACAAAGTGGGCAAGGAAATTGCCCTCCAGCTGGTCGAAGGAGTAAATTGAGCCGGGGGTTAGCTTGGAGAACCATTCCCGAGCTGGACCCGGAGGGTGGCAGGGAAGGCTCGGCACAGCAGGGGATCCGAAGCGCTGTGAATCATCATCAGGGTTTTGAAACCCTCCATGTGATCAGCAGGATCTCCCTCGCCGTCATAGGTCTCGAACTGAGGTGGTCGAAAATTTTGGGGTATTTCCGCTTGGAGGATGACGGCGGAGAAAGGAGGTCGGACAGGTCTGTACCCCTGAGCCGCTCCAGGACCGCCGTCGCCTATGTGGTCGAGGCGATCCTCCATTTCTTGGAGGCGCCTTAGGAGGTCGCCATCGTACTCTGGTGGGATCGTTGATGGGCGGGACACGCTGGTCTCGGCGTTCGACCTGGTTTGAGAATGGCAGACATCCTCCTTGTTGGGGGCCCCTCCGAGGGGCCCCCAGGATTTCCCTCCGGAAGTCCTGGAACTCCTGGTGAGTGACTGGGGCTCCCTTGACCCGGTTCGATCATTCGAAGGTTGCCGTCCGACGCGGCTGAGCGCTGGCCTCCGCCCTTGGGACGGTGGTTTTGGATGGTTCGGGGCCGAGTTGGAAGCGGCCCTTCCCCTGCTGCGGCTAACCTGTCGGTTTACGATTACCCCCCGTAAGTCGGGCTGGGCTGGACGGGATGCACTCGGCTGGGGTCCCTGACGGGGAGCCCTGTGATTGGATGCGTGCGCTTCGACGGCGGCACCCGGCGGGGGCAGGTCCTGCCGAGGTGCGGAGGTAGCAGCCTTCTTGGCTTTGGGGTCCATGAGAGTCCGGTTTTCGATGTAACTCCTATTTCCCCGTATTTGTATTTTGTACTGTTTTGTGCCTTATTGTACTCTCTCTCGTCTATTTTTTATATCATGTAATTTCTTCTGATTGAATGAAATTATTATTCTGGTCTCAACTCGAATTTGTGGGTTCTTTTGTCAAATTCGATTGTGTGCCATCTTGCACCGTTCTTCATGAGAAATAGACCGATTATTCTCGTTTATCTCTCTAATCCCCATTATTGTGCTCCTTGACCATTTCTTCTGTTGGGCCCTTTTTGAATCGGATCCCCTAAACTCTCAAACCCGCAAACCCGCTAACCTAGTATATAAAACCCTACCCTAACCCTAATTACCTCTCTACTGTTTAACCCTAATTCCCTACCGCCGCTAATCACCCCGTTCCCTTCTCCGTATCCTTCGCATCGCCTTTAACCCATCCGATCCGCCTCGTCTCCCTCTCGTCTTCACACCACCACCAGACCACCGCCATCGTCCTCCGCCATCGCCATCGAACCCAACACTCCGAACCCCCTGTCTCCCTCAACCTTCGAACGCCTCGCCACCTCGACCCCCCCATCGCCTCGTCGACCCCCTCAGCACCACCACCTCCACAAACTCCATCGACGTCGCTCCGTCGCTACCGCAGTCGCCGCCAACGAAGCACCACGCCATTACCTCTCTCCCTCGCGCTCTACTCAGTCGAACGAAGAACGAAGAAGAAGATCGAACGAAGAAGAAGGAGGAAAAGGGCGGGAGCGAATCACCGCCGTCAGATCGCATCAAGATTCGCGCCGTGATCGCCGTTCCGTGTTTCGCCACAGCAGATCCTGATCCCGTGTTCGCTGTTCTGGGATTGGATCCGGTGCACAGGAGAGATCTGATTGGATCGTTCTGCTGTTCCGTGTTCTACCCGCAGCCGATCTCACTTGCTGTTTGCTGTTCGGGCCGATCCTGTGTGCGGGGAAAACGTGATCTCCGATCAATTTTTGCACGCGCTTTTCGAGGACATCTTCGGGGATTTTTCTTCTTAAATTGCTTCACAAGCGGAGTTTATAATCGTCGATTAAGGCAAGTATTCACCTTGTACATTTTATTGCTCTAGTACAAGTTTTCTTGAAAATACCACATATAGTTAGATTGTGACTCCCTTTGAAATATCATTTGTAAATCAATTTTGAACCTTCAATCCACAAATCTAAGAGTCACAAAACTTCCTCGTATTAAATAATAATCAATTGGACTCTTTTACCCCCTTGAACACATGAATCATATGGACATATGAATTAAGGACCCCTAAAATTTGTAGACGCATATAAAGTTAGTATTTTTTTACGAAATTGCGACTATTATGACTTGAAAAATATTTATTAGTTGCTGTTTGATCTCCATGATTATGTATTTGTACTACTTAACAACTTAGACACCAAATTACATATTTCCATGAAATCTACATTAGTAAATAAATTCTGAATGTTGCTGTCTGAATATTCATTTGCGGTTTCGACCCTTTTATCATTGGAATTTGGGCCCGAGCCCTGAATATGAAATGTAGATCTGGATGTGTAGATATCGATAGACTCCAAGTTGATCGAATTTGGAGTTACGGTTTAGGAGTTATGGCAGTTATACTGCAGCTGTGTCAGTAGACGCAGTTTTGCAAAACTGCTGTATATATTTACTTTGCAAATTATTTCAGCGGTGTAAACAGCGAGCGCTTGACCCCAAATTTTATATGTAGTTGCTGGACACCCTATAGGACATCTCCAATTTTTCTTAGAATTAAATTATATTATTTCAACCCTGTTTCACCTGTATAAATACAAGAACACAAAATCTGCCTGAACAAATGTAACAAGCCGGGTTTGAGGGAAAGACTATAGAGTGGACAACATAGGTAAGTGTACTCGGAAGGGGGCCCGTGTTTCCCAACGTTGTATGTTAAATGGAACTAAGTGCCACGTCATGGGTGACGGGGGCCACCTCTAGAGCCTACAGGGGCCACCTCTAGAGCCCATTATATGATTACATGATATATACTTGAGATCACATGGAACTAAGTGCCACGTAGAACTAAGTGCCACGTAGAACTAAGTGCCACGTCATGGGTGACGGGGGCCACCTCTAGAGCCTACGGGGGCCACCTCTAGAGCCCATGGTTGATCACCTGCTTGTTTGATGCCTGAGTACACCGCCCTATAGGCTCCATTACTAGGTCTAAGCGCAATTGATTTGACTGTAGCAACCATGTAGTAAAATGGATGCATGTCGTGCTACCTAGATAGTAATAACTACAAGACTTGAACTTGACACCTGTCACTTGATACTTGATGATATGATACATGAAACATGATACCTGAGACTTAAAGCCTGGAACTTGATACTTGGACTTGACATTTGAGACCTGACATTTGAAATAACATATGACACTAGACTTGAGGTTGTCGCTTGATATTAAATACCCTTATAGGTGTACCTGACATGTGTTTCACAACTAGCAGATGTTATCCAACCTAGTTATTAAGATTTTCCCTCTTGCTAGTTAGTCTTTGAATTTGCCTACTACTTCTTATAACTCTGTTTATTCTTGATTCCAACTCTTGTCTTTTCCTCACTTGTACTTGCTTTCACTATTTGTGGCCCTAGCTTGCACTAAGGGCATTTTCTCTTGTTTCCCCTCTTGTTTCCTGTTTATATTTTACTAAACAGACTTTGGAGACGAGCTGCCTGCGGGAATTGCTGAGCAAAGGTTCTAGTTTCTATGTGGAGAAGGACCTGATTAGAACATTTAATTCTTGCATTATTTGTTTATTTTGGATTATTATTATTTCTTGAGTTTTGAGAACTTGTAACGGGCTGATGTTCCCGAGTTTACTTTGATTCAGACTTGAAACTACTTGGATGTTTTATCATATTTCAGTTGTTTCTGTTGCTAATAAAGTATTCAAGCATGCTTGGTTTTATATATCTCTCTTGTTATATACTTGTTGTGATGCTGAGTCGATCCTACAGCTTATGAATGATGTTAAGATCATTCGTTGGGCTTCGTCATGCACTCGTATTCCGTATTTTGGGAAGCGGGGTGTGACAGTCGAGGTACCTTGATGGTCGGGCTTGGGTCGGCTTCTGAAGTAGCTTTCCCACAGACGGCGCCAACCTGATGCGGTTTGTTTCTGGGAGATGTGTGGATGCACCAGGTGTGAGTTCTTACTCGATTTATATTTGAGGGAGGAAGCTCCTAGTCAGACGACCCTCGACTGGCCGAACGGTACCGGTGACAGGCTGGAGTGAGGCGAGGCTGGATGCTCAGCTTGGATCAGGGGGCTCGGATCCGAGGTCTCGTGTACCTGCAGACGGTCTAGAAACACCGGGGTTGGTACCGGTGGCAGACCCTCCGATGATCTAGTTAGTCTCTGAGAGAGAGTAGCACTAACTAGGGTTTGGTGGACGAAAGATTGATTACCTGCACACAGGGGGGAGGGTCTGGTATTTATAGGGGAAGCCAATCGGGTCCAGACCCATTTGGGGCTGGGTCCGGACCCGGTTACCCGAGTGGCTGAAGCGGTGGAAAGCGGTATAGGGCTGACGTGGCAGACGCCGGAGTGGTTTCCGGGCTGACGTGGCAGAGCTCCGGACAGTTTTCCGGCGCTGATGTGGCAGATCTGAAGGATCAGAAACAGCGCGTATCCTGAGGGGATCCAGTGGCCCAGGATGGGCCACGTTATTCCTGACCCATATCACTTAGTAATAAGGAATCTCCATGCACAGTTGCATATTCTCTTTAGGTTAAATTCCAATTTAGAATCTGGTACAAGCACATATAGTTATTCTATGATCATTACAAAGATCATCAACATTCAATTTCAATTGGCAAAAGAAACCAAAAAATCAAAAAATCAAATAACAAAAACAAAAAAAAAATCAAAATTTGCATTATTAGATATATTATTGTAGTTGTATTATTTGTTATATTCTGGTTAGAACCTGTGCTTATGTATCTTGTATATACAAAAGACATTGTATCTGGTGGTGTATGCCCTAGAGACCAGTTATGTATTGACCTTACTAGTTTACATTGTATCATGACATTTATTTCATATATGAGACATTTTATTTATTGTATTGTTTGTTGTGATTAAATGAACATAATAAAGTCCTTAAAATAGTAAGTTCAATACCATGGGATATCAAGTGCATGACTTTATTGCGAGATCCTATTGGTTGAAATCAGAACGTTATTCTTAAATGTCACTAGTCAATTATTATTGTGAATTATGACAACAATAATATATAGAAACTAGTATGTGCGTAGACTGATGAGCATATCTCACGGATCATGGATATGAGTTATGAGTAATAATGTACTGGACTAACCCACCATGAGAACGCTGCATGGATCACTATGTGACTGTCATAAGCAGTTCTTACACTGACCATGGTGTATGTGGTCCTTTGACTTGAAGTCACTACGGTTCCCTACATGAGAAGTTATATGTTTCAATGTCGTCAAACGTCGCATGTATTAAGATAATTATAAAGCTGACTATTGGACATACTACAAATCATGCAGACGGATGTGAGTGACTTAGATAGGATTTGTCCCTCTTATATAACATGAGCGATAACTACAGACTCTTTGATCGAGTGCGACTGCAAAAATGTCTGTTCGTGCTCAAATGAGTCAATATCTCATATTGACTCATTTGTTTTGGTAAGTATACTTGGACATCAGGAAACCAAAGATTAAACTATACAAGAGTGACGTGCTCTATGCCTTCTAGTCAATTAAGATATCTAGACAAAAGAACTAGACTACATGCTGACATTGGTCACGAATAGGTTATGTCAAATCACTAGCATTCTCGATACTTGAGTAGCAGTGATATATTGTTAGATACCGCTCACTATTTGTAACACAAAAATATAATTTTAGTATTACTGTCAATGTAATTGGAACCTATAGGATCACACACTTAGAATAGATTGAAATTGGGATTTAAATTCATTAGATGAATTTAATTCGGATTCCAATAGAGCACTTATGACAAATCTGAACTGCTCATATTATTCTATATGCCTAAGATAGCCTAACAATAAAAAAATAAATTAATTTGAAATTCAATTGTCCATGATTTATATCATCACAAAATTGTATGGCTGAAAATCTAACAGCATGATGGATGGACAAATGAACTTCAAAATACTTGATTTTTTATTGTTACGCTATCTTAGGCATATACAACAATATGAGTGGTTCAGATTTGTCATAGGGTCTCTTATTTCATGAGTTCTTACCAAAAGTAGTGAGCAACCGAAGGGGACTCTCTCTCTCTCTCTCTCTCTCTCTCTCTCCCTATATATATATATATATATATATATATATATATATATATATATATATATATATATATATATATATATATATATATATATATATATATAACGATGAACATAATGTATCTGTGTGTAGAATGGGTGAAGAGAAAACTCTAGCCGTCACAGAAAGTGTGAGAGAGAGAGATCGTGAGGAACATGCCTTTCCGCAGCTAGCACTGCGGCGTGAGGGAGAGCTCAATTTGATCTGTTCATGTGGATACCGTAGAGGCACCACAACATTGCAGTGCTCGTGATTGTCATACTGAGGAGACAGCAGATTCATCGTTGAGGTAAAACTCTTAACATGTTTTATGGTTTTCGTATGGATCCATGGCAGGGTTTCGAATTTTTTTATTTAATTCTGCTGCGTACTCTGTGATTGACCTTGAATCCCAACAGTATCTAGTTAAGAACATGAATAAGTAATAACATTCATTTTTCATGGTATCAGAGCCACAATCCTAACCCAACCCACCGCCGACGTCATCGTCCACTTTTGTTGTTTTCGTTGTTGTCGTTGTTGTCTTCTCCGACTGTTGCCGCCCTTCGTGCATCGACCGCTTGCACCACAACCACCCTAGGGCTGTTGTTGTTGTCGTTGCTCTCCTCTCATGTTTTCGGGTTCCAAACCGAGATCCAGACTTGGACTCGACTTCGGCGATGCTTCTCATCATCCTCCTCCATCGCGGGTTCTCGGATCCCATTTCTGCATCCGCATCCAAGGCGATCCGACCTGTTGCGCTGACCCAAAGAAAACTAGATCTGGGTCTAACTAGAATCGACCCTACACCTCCTACCTGATCTAACGCAACCGACACCATACGACATAATATTCTCCTTGTTATCCCCGGTCCTAACCACAGCCCACCTCTGCCTCGACCTAATCGTCGCCTGTTATGCCACCCTGTGGATCCAAATCTCATCTCCTTATTCTTCTGACATCTTCTAGAATCTTCTCAAATTAAAATTTTGGGGATAATTCCAATCAACACCCGCACCTAGATCTTTCATTCACCCATCTAACTTCTGCTTCTGAACCAAATTTATCGGTGATGTACTTAGAACTAGAAGGTACGGTCAGGTCAACTCCAATTTCTCTAGATTTCTGCGACAATCCAATTTTCCATTTGAGAAATGGTAAACAATAATTGTGGTTTCAGTGATGAGAGAGGTTCCTTTTTTTGATGAGGAGGATGACATGATTGTGATGCTAGTAACAAGAAACTTGGGTATATTTAGGAGAATCACCCTACCATGCATTTTCCGCACTATCAACAGCGATTCGCACTTGTAGCCTCCAGTTCAGTTAGCATCCAGTTTAATGATGACGAGATTCAGTTTCTCCAGCACTATCACGCTTCCTGACAGCGGTCATCTTCTTCTGTCACATTAGCAAGATCATATATCACATGCTTAACCACTTCATCTCTGACATAATGGGTAATAGATTCAGGTGCTTCTGATCATATGACTGTGAATCCAAGTATATTGTCTTCTGTTAGTAGGTCATTTCATCCACCTGATAAACATGCTGATGGTTCTACCCTTCCAGCTGGAGGGGTCAAACATGTAAACCTTACTTCCACTTTACCACATATTTCTATTCTTTAAATGCCAAAATTTTCCTTTAACCTAATATATGTTAGTAAAATTACCATAACACTGTATTGTTATGTTACCTTTTACCCTGATCACTGTGTATTTCATGAACTTTGGATGGGAAAAATGATTGCCACATGGCGTGTATTGTGAATCAGGAATTAAATCAGGATGTGAATCAGGAATTAAATCAGAAATTAATCTGTCGCCTTAATTGTAATTATTTGCTTTCCTGTGAATTAGGAATTAAATCGGAAATTAATCTGTCGCCTTAATTGTAATTATTTTACTAGAATAGGCTAAACAAATCAGGAATTGATTGGCTCTCCTTAATGGTAAGTAATTACTTGTAAATGTTGTAATCCTTATATATAGAAGAAATAACAAAGTAGAAAGGCATGAAGCCAAAATTTGAGACATGGTATCGGAGCTAGGTTTTCGTTCACACCTGTGATTCCTTCAGCACCTTCCTTGGTTGCTCTTGCCTTGGTATTCTTCGCTACTCCTGGTTCACGTATTCTGGGCCCTTCATTTCTGGTTCGTGGGTTTCGTTTCGGGTTCTGTGATTTCGCGATTCCTTGGTTCTGTGATTTCGCAATTCCCCTTCCTGTTGTTCGCTACGGCAACGTTATTTCATCAGGTCTGTGTTATTTGTTGTTCCTTCTGCCATCATGACAACTCCAGAGAAGGACAATTTCTGTGTCTGCTTCACCGGCAAGAATTATGCTGCTTGGGAATTTCAGTTCAAGATGTATGTCAAAAGGAAGGGATTATCGAGTCACTTGGATGGGCTCTCCAAAGCGCCGGGAGAGAAATCTGCCTTATATGCGTGGGAAGTGAAAGATGCTCAGATTATTTCTTGGATTCTCAGTTTTATTGATCCCCAGATGATCAATAATTTGCGCTCTTTCACAACTGCCAAAGAAATGTGGGAATATTTGAAGCGTATTTACAATCAGGATAATACAGCTAATCGTTTTCAGTTGGAGCTCGAGATAGCCAATTACAAACAAGGCAATTTGTCTATTCAGGAGTATTATTCTGGTTTTCTGAATTTGTGGACAGAACACTCTGCCATTGTATGTGCTGCTGTTCCCGAATCTTCACGCTCGGCTGTCCAAGAGGTTTACAACACCAGTAGGCGGGATCAATTTCTCATGAAACTTCGCCCATAGTTTGAGGCTATCAGAGGTGCTTTGCTGAATAGGAGTCATGTTCCTTCTTTGGATACTTGCGTTGGTGAACTTCTCCGGGAAGAGCAATGCTTACTTACTTAAGGAACCATGTCTCGTGATGCTGCCCTTTCCGAACCTGTGAGGATTGCATATGCTGCTCAAAATAGGGGTAAAGGTCGTGATATGGGACAGGTCCAATGCTTTTCTTGCAAACAATTTGGACATGTTGCTCGTAGTTGTACTAAGAAGTTTTGCAATTACTGCAAGCAGCAGGGTCATATCATCTCCGACTGTCCCACGCATCCCCCATGACCAACACAGCGTCCGGTGCAGGCATTCCATGCCACTACCGGCTCCGCAACTGGTCCTTCCACCACTGGTGCATCTGATGGTGGTGCTCTACAGCCTGAAATGATTCAACAAATGGTACTTTTTGCCCTTTCAGCCTTGGGCATTCGAGGTAAGTCCTCTAATATTTCTTGTCCATGGTTTCTTGATTCTGGTGTATCTAATCACATGACAGGTTCCTCTGAATATTTGCACAATCTACATTCTTATCATGGTAATCAGAAAATTCAAATTGCTGATGGTAATACCCTATCTATCACTAATGTTGGTGACATAAACTCTGATTTTCGGAATGTGCTTGTATCACCTGGACTTGCTTCCAATTTACTGTCTGCTGGACAATTGGTGGACAACAATTGTAATGTTAATTTTTCTCGGGCTGGTTGTCTTGTGCAGGAGCATGTGTCGGAGAAGGTGATCGCGAAGGGGCCTAAAGTGGGATGAATGTTTCCACTCCAGTTTATTTCCAGTCATTTATCTCTTGCTTGTAATAATGTTTTGAATTCCTATGAGGTATGGCATAGAAAATTGGGCCATCCAAACTCTGCTGTTTTGTCTCATTTATTTAAAACTGGTTTTTTGGGTAATAAACATGTTATTTCTACTGCCTCTGTTTCATGTTCTGTTTGCAAATTGGGCAAAAGTAAAACACTTCCTTTTCCACCTGGTGCTCATCGTGCTTCCACTTGTTTTGAAATGATTCATAGTGATGTTTGGGGAATGTCTCCTGTAGCTTCTCATACTCACTATAAATATTTTATCACATTTATCGATGATTACAATCGTTTTACTTGGATATACTTTCTTCGCTCTAAATCTGAAGTGTTTTCTATGTTTAAGAAATTTCTGACATATGTTGAAACTCAGTTCTAAGCCAGTGTTAAAATACTTCGCTCTGATTCTGGTGGTGAATATATGTCTCATGAGTTTCAGGAGTACCTACAACAAAAAGGCATCTTTTCTCAACGATCTTGTCCCAATACCCCACAACAAAATGGGATGGCCGAACGCAAGAATCGCCACTTGCTTGATGTGACGCGCAACTTACTTCTCCAAGCTTCAGTTCCATCCAGATTTTGGGTGGAGGCTCTATACACGGCTGTCTTCTTGATCAATTGCATTCCCTCTATGGTTATTGATCTTGATTCCCCTTTCTTTCGTCTTTTTAAAACTTAGCCTGATTATAGTGCTTTACATACTTTTGGTTGTGTATGTTTTGTTCATCTAACTCCTCTTGAAAGGCATAAGCTTGGAGCACAGTCTGTTCAATGTGCTTTTATGGGGTATAGTCATTCTCATAAGGGTTTTGTGTGTTATGATGTTTCTAACCATCGCTTCTGCATTTCTAGGAATGTGACATTTTTTTATAATCAATTTATGTTCCCTTGCCTTTCTCCTACTTTGAATGATATTGCTATTCTTCCCAAATTTTCTAGCCTGTCTCAATCTATAGAATGTTTCAAACCAGGCATCACATATATCAGACAACGCAGCAGGCATGTTCCCACTGCCCCTTCCGACACTGACCCACCACCTGATCCTGTACCGATTGCACCACGACGTTCTAGTAGAGCGTCTCGAGCACCTGATAGATATTCACCAGACCGGTATGATTCCTCACATACTTCTCTGATTGCCTCTCTCTAGCACATGTATTCCCACTTGTTACTCACAGAATGTTAAGGATGTGCGCTGGATAAAAGCAATGAATGAGGAACTTCAGGCTCTTCAAGAGAATTTCACTTGGGACATTGTCTCTTGCCCTCATGATATCAAACCCATAGGCTGCAAATGGGTGTATTCTGTGAAACTGAATTCTGATGGGTCCCTCAATCGTTACAAGGCTAGATTGGTTGCCTTAGGAAACAAGCAGGAATATGGTGTTGATTATGATGAGACATTTGCACCCGTTGCCAAAATGACAACTGTCAGAACTGTGCTTTCTATAGCTGCTTCTAATGGGCGGTCGCTTTATCAAATGGACGTGAAGAATGCATTTCTTAATGGTGACCTGACTGAAGATATTTATATGACTCCTCCACAGGGCTTATTCTCTTCATCTAAGGGTGTGTGCAAGCTCAAACGCTCCTTAAATGGTTTGAAACAGGCACCCAGGGCATGGTATGAGAAATTCCGTTCCACTCTACTTGGGTTCTCCTTTACTCAGAGTCAATATGTTTCCTCCATGTTCATTCACCGCACATCTACAGGCCTTGTTCTGCTTCTTCTTTATGTTGATGATATGGTCATTATTGAATCTGATCAAGCATCCATCCAGGAACTTAAACAGCAATTACAAGCCTCATTTCATATGAAAGACCTTGGTAATTTACATTATTTCCTTGGCCTTGAGGTTCAGTCTACCTCCAAAGGTATATTTCTCCATCAGCATAAGTATGCCACAGACCTTATTTCTATGGCTGGCCTCCAATCAGCAAATCCGGTGGATACTTCTCTTGAGGTTAATGTTAAATACCACCGAGATGAGGGTGACCTGTTGACAGATCCCTTATTGTATCGTTAGCTCGTGGGTAGTCTTAATTATTTGACCATTTCCGGCCTGACATATCATTTGTTGTTCAGCAAGTAAGTCAGTTCATGCACTCTCCTCGTCATCTTCACTTGGCAGCGGTTCGTCGTATAATTCGCTACTTGAAAGGCACTTCTCAACAAGGTCTCTTCTTTCCCATTGGGACATCTCCTCAATTGATTGCTTATAGTGATGCTGATTGAGCCGGGTGTCCTGATACTCGGCGATCTGTCACCAGATGGTGCATGTTTCTTGGTTCTTCGTTAATCTCATGGAAAAGTAAGAAACAGGCAAGAGTCTCTAAATTCTCTACTGAATCGGAGTATCGTGCCATGTCTACTACATGTTCGGAAATAATTCGGTTTCGTTGTCTTTTGGCTGAACTTGGATTTCCTCAAACAGAGCCAACGTCTCTCTATGCTGACAATACAAGTGCCATTCAGTTTGATGCAAATCCGGTTTTCCATGAACGTACTAAGCATATTGAATTCGATTGCCATTCTATTCGTGAAGCCTATGATGACCATATTATATCCATCCCTCACATCAATACTCAGTTTCAGGTTGCAGATATTTTGACCAAAGTTGTTCCTCGTCCGCGCCATCAGTTTCTTGTTAGCAAATTGATGTTCCTTGACCAATCGCATCAATTTGAGGGGGGATGTGAATCAGGAATTAAATCAGAAATTAATCTGTCGCCTTAATTGTAATTATTTGCTTTCCTGTGAATTAGGAATTAAATCAGGAATTAATCTGTCGCCTTAATTGTAATTATTTTTCTAGAATAGGCTAGACAAATAAGGAATTGATTGGTTCTCCTTAATGGTAAGTAATTACCTATAAATACTGTAATCCTTATATATAGAAGAAATAACAAAGTATAAAGGCATGAAACCAAAATTTGTGACATGTATCAGAGGGTCTTTATCAGCTTGACAATGTTTCTACCTCATTTGCATGCTTGAGTGTTTGCAGGCCTTTGGATTTGCACTGCTAATTGAGACATCCGTCCTTACAGAATCTGAAAAAGTTGATAACTGAATTATCTTCTCTTAAGGAGTTATCTTGTAAGTCATGCCAGTTAGGTAAATGCTCGCATACGTCTTACTCTCCTAGAGTTACTAAACAGTTGAGTTGATCTTTCGATTTAGTTCATTATGATGTTTGAGGACCATGTCGTGTTCAATCTCAATTTGATAGTGGTTTTAGATATTTTGTTACCTTTGTTGATGACTACTCTAGATTAACTTGGTTATATTTGATGAAATTTTGATATGAAGTTTTCTCTATCTTCAAATCATTATGCGTTGCGATAAAAACCCAGTTTGATGTTCCGTTCAAATTTTGCATAGTGATAATGCCAAAGAGTATTTTATGTCTGAGTTCACTAGTTTTATGTCCTCTTGTGGTATTCTTCAGGAGTCTTCTTGTCCTTACACCTCTCAACAAAATGGTGTTGCAGAGCATAAGAATCGTCACTTGTTGGAGGTTGCAAGGACCATGATACTTTATAGACAAGTTCCTCAACGTTTCGGGGGGGGGGGGGGGGGGTGCGGTCCTTACTGCATGTCATCTTATCAACTGCATGCCTTCGTCCATGTTAGATGTTCGGACATCATTCTCCATGTTATTTTCATCTACTGATCTGTTTTCACTCCCTCCCAAACTTTTTGGTTGTGGTAGTTTTTTTCATGATCATTGTCCTAGTCGTTCTCAGCTAGATCATCATTCTATTCAATGTATTTTTATACGGTATTCGCATTCCCAGAATGGTTATAAATGTTATAGTTCAGAGTTGCATCGTTTCTTTGTTTCTGCTGATGTCACCTTTCTCGAGTCTCAATCTTATTTCTCTACCACTTCATTTTGTCTGAATTCGCCTCCACCCGATGAGAGTGATATTGAATTCCTTACCTACAATGACCTTTCGGTCTCTACTTCTTCAGCATCTATGAAATGGTGTTCGGTCTTCGACTAAAGGAAATAATGGAACTCGAATCAAGAAGCTCTTGCCGTATACAACCACAACGGTCTTCACCACTGCTTACAAGGTCTGCAATCACTCAAGTGTTCCAACAACGTAAGAACACCGCTTCAGACCCAGTTCACACTACTATGTCAATTGTTCTCTCGCCTCTAGTTACTGATACACCATTGTCTGAGACTACAACTACATCCCTTGTTACATCCACTGAACCCACACCTATTGTTCCCCATGATGGTGAACCTTCTGATCTTGATATTCCCATTGCTATACGCAAAGGGAACCACCCTATTGCACATCCTTTATATAGTCGACTTTCATATACTCTCTTGTTGTCTGCTCATTCTGTCTTCATTTCTACTTTGAAAACTTACCATGTTTTCAAGTCATTACCAGATGCGCTATCACACCCTGGTTGGAGCTAAGCTATGTGGGAAGAGATAACTGCGCTACAGGAAAATGGTACCTGGGATCTGATCCCTCTTCCATCTGGCAAACATTGTGTTGGATGTAAGTGAGTGTACAATGTTAAAGTAAACCTAGATGGTTCTCTTACTCGCCTAAAAGCTCGATTGGTTGCTAAAGGTTATTCACAAACCAATGACGTTGATTATAATGAGACATTCTCTCATGTGGCCAAAATGCATTATGTTCTGATCATTGTTGTCTTGGCTGCTGGTCTTCATTGGCTGCTCCACCAACTTGATGTCAAGAATACATTTCTCAATGGCGTTCTTGAAGAGGAGGTTTATATGGAGCTGCCCCCCAGTTTTGTTAATAAAGTTGGGCCTACAAAAGTATGTTGGTTGAAATGATCTCTGCATGGACTCAAACAGTGTTCTCGTGCTTGGTTTTGCCGTTTCACTGAGGTTGTAACGAGTTTTTGGGTTGAGTTATCATTCTGTGTTCTATCAACATCATAAGGGTAAGATGATCATTTTAATTATATATGTTGACATTGTGATTATAGGAGGTGATCAGAATGACATTCAAAATTTGAAGTTGTATGCTCAACAAAATTTTCAGCCTAAGGAACTTAGGCGATCAAACACTTCTTAGGGATCAAGGTAGCTTGATCTAAGGATGAAATTTTCTTATCACATGGAAATCATATATTGGACATACTTACTGAGAGCGGTATGTTAGGGTGCAAGTCATCACACACTCCGATGAACCCAAATTCTAAGTTATTACCATATTAGGGAGACCTATTGAAAGACCCAAGGAGATATAGGAGGCTTGTAGGAAAATTGAATTATCTTACAGTTACTCATCTAGATACTGTATATTCAGTGAGTATAGTAAGTCATTTCATGGCTTCACCTCGTTCGAGCAATTAGGATGCGGTTATAAGAATTCTTTGGTACTTGAAGAGTTCTCTAGGTAGAGAATTGATGTACACTGATGGTGAACATTATCGAATTTTTGGCTTCTCAGATGTCGAATGGGCTGGTTGTCCGACCACTAGGAGATTCACCACAAGATATTATGTGTTTGTCGGGAAAAAACTTAGTTTCTTGGAGAAGCAAGAAATAGAATGTGGTCTCTCGTTTGAATGCGGAATCTGAGCATCATGTTATGCCTGTTGTCATGTGTGAGATGACTTGGGTCAAACGATTGCTTAGGGAATTGGGGATTGTCTAATGTGAGTTGATACGTCTATATAGTGACAGCCAGTCTGCAATATATATATATATATATATATATATATATATATATATATATATATATATATATATATGGGAAAAAGGAGTATAAGCAACTTGCTCATTTAGTAAATAAGCAATTGATGATGTGGCATACATGTGATTGGAAAATCTTTAAAAGGGTTAGTTATCCAATGTATCACATGCATGCCACATAATCAATTGCTCATTTATTAAATGAGCAAGTTGCTCATATCCCTTTTACCCTATATATATATATATATATATATATATATATATATATATATATATATATATATATATATATATATATATATATATATATATATATATATAGCCACTAATCTTGTGTTTCATGAACCAAGGTGATTTTCATATGGTTCGCAACAAAATTAATGACACTCCGTATGAGCCTCTGTAGATAAAGGCAAGATATATTAGCACTGATCACCAACTAGCTGATGCTATCACAAAGCCCTTTGCCAGAGCCAGAATACAATTCATCAATGACAGGTTGAGCATGTATGATATATATGCTCCAACTTAAGAAGGAATTTTAGATATATTGTTGTAGATGTATTAGTTATTATATTATGAGTATAGCTCGTACTTATGTATCTTGTATATACACTAGATACTATATCTAGTTAAGAACAGAAATAAGAAATAACATTTTTCATGCATCATCGCCTAGTATATCATTGCATACCTCATTATCTTTCAATTTATGTACCACTACATACATCATAATCTTTCAAACTTTTGTATCATTCCCATTCATATGTCAGCAATCTTTTGAGAAAATTCCTAAACAGAAATCTATAGTCCTCAACGAGGAGGAAACTTATTTCAAGGGAACTTTGCAATCCTGTAGACTTGAGAACGCTTCTTGAATGTCAATCATGAAAGCAACAAAACAAGGGATGAAGGCCTCCCACCAACTCCCTACCCCTGAGCCCTCCCCGACATCATCCCCAGCCTCCACCCCGACCATCTAACACGCCTTCTCCGACCTTCATGCCCTTCCCTAACCTCCCCTTCCCCACCTGCTTCTCCACACAAACCTAGTGCTCAACAGCAAACTCACCCTTACCCACCTTCTACCCCGTCATCCTCTTACCCCACCGTGCTCCTCCGGTGCTCCACAAACAACCGGCCATGCTCTCCGTCCTAGAACTCAGTGGATGTGGGCCCAATGAGAGGGTCCGCTATCCACCGACTCCGACTTCTCCTCTGGAGACTTCTTACCCTCCACCACAACACCAACAACCAATTACACCCCCTTCTCCGACCATGATCAAAACCTCTGTGCTACCCCCCCTTGCCCCCAATGTGGCAGTGGCCTCCCCTTCCATCCCCGCGATGCCATCTTCAATAGTGATCCCTCTTCCCGTTGAGGAAAGAGGCCAAGAGCTCAGACACAATCACTCCCCGATGCGTGCACACCAATGTGCACATCAACGCCTTGAGGGGAGGAGACGTGATCATCATCGCTCTATTGAGGGACCGGTCAGGGACCTTGGATACCATAGCCGACAAGGAGAGCAGGTTGAGAGAAGGGCCCAACGACGGGGTCCTCCCTCCAACCAGTACAGGCGGAGGAGAACCTCGCCCTCAGAACATCGTCTTCCTCAACACAGGGGAGCCACTCAGAGGGGATTTGATCAGGATGCTCACAGACAACAACCTCACCCTACCAACACACACCCCAAATCGTCTCAACTGCACCAACACCCCAATCAACATTCTAATCAGATTTTTCTACATAGGACCTCAGGTGAACATTTCAGAGGTCCTAACCCACCAAAGCAACGCAATGACCTCAGGGTGACTCGTGAACCACATCAAACGACTCCGACCACCCCACTGAACCCAAACGCCGACGGCTCCGCCAGTCCATCTGCTCAAGAGTGCCCCCCACTTAAAGCCAGCAAGCAGCGAGCTCATGAAGGAGCAGCGCCGGAAGGGTTTACGGTGGGAGGCGACTCTGGCAAAGTGGAAGAGGATGGGCATTGGGTTCAAGTCAGAGGGAAGAAAAACAAGATGCAAAATTCTAACCTTCAATCTGAACCACTCCCACTTAGCAAGAAACAGAGGAAGGGCAAGCGCAAGCCGGCGCCATGCTTCAACTGCGGTGATCTCGGCCATTACAGAAGTGAATGTACCAAAGAAGTGAGGTGCCTCAAGTTCTTGAAATGGGGACATCGATCGTACGTTTGCACCAATGTGGTGGAAACCCACAGCGACGAAGAACGCCCGGTAAGTCGTGGGAGATCGCCTGAGAGCCCCACAATGATTCGACTAGCAGATAGCCTTGAAACGATCAAAAATGAAGAACGTTGGTTGAGACAGTGGTGTGCCATTGCCAAGATCGGAAAAGGGAGGCCATCGGAGGTGCACTTAATGGAGGCCCTGGCCACTAGATGGCCTATGCGAGCTCATAAAGATTGGGTCGTGAAGAAGCTATGCCACTTACAATTCTTAATCTCATTTCCTTCACCAGATAAAGTTATCGAAGTTGTGGGCATGGGAGTTGTCGACTTTGGACACTTCCAAGTTGAATTCAGCACGTGGACACCCTACTTTGGAGCGAAGCTTCCTCAGGGAGACAAATTTTGGATCTGGATCCATAACGTCCCCCTCCACTTCTGGAAGAGAGAAGCACTTTAAGAGATTGTAGCGGATTTTGGGACGGTGGAGGAGATGGACGAGAAAACGGTGCGCCGATCAGATCTGGTATCGGCAAGAGTTCTCATCAGAAGCACCAACATCGCCTTAATGCCGCACTTTGCTAAGGTGTTTTCATTCGAAGAATCCTATCTGATTAGATTCGTTCTTGACAGAAGAGACGAAGCACAGGATACACAGGAGACCCTCCCCCCTACCGCGCCTATAGCAGCTCTCAGAGACAGTAGATCATACAGGCAGGTGGTGTCGCCAACAAGGGACCTCACTATTGATGGCTCGCACGATGTTGAAAGGGCTCATCGGGAGATCATCAAGGCTGCTAGGGGGGAGGTGCAATGCCGAACAGCCACGCCGTTCCAAACGGACTCAGACAGGGACCTCGCCGTTAGATCCAAAGGTCAAAAGTCCACAAGAACCCTCAACTCTTCAGAACGAACGGCGGATCGACTCTGTCACCCAGATTTGGAAAGGCCAGAAGAGATAGAGCCCGACCACACACAAAGAGCCAAAAAAATTTCCCAAATGGTGATCTACCTCTGGGTACTGGAGTAGAGGAGGACGATGTGGCTCAGAGGGGTAGGTCAAGGCCTGCAGGCCCCCAACATGGCAAAGCTACACCAGACTACAGCATGCAGGCTTCGAAATGGGGGTTGGTGAAGGATACCAACAAACTGGGAAAGAAGACAAGCGAGGGTGCACTTTCCACCAGAGAGTGGGTTACCAAACTCTGGTTCTCAACAGAGCTAGAAAACGAAGCCGCTCTGGAGCAAGGGAGACAAGAGACAGGGACCAGACTGGAAAAAGCAACGTGCACAGCTCTGCTCAGCCCCTGCGAAAAGCACGCAAAGGAGAGCAAGTGTGCCGCTGAGGGAGTGGGTAGCGGAGCAGATCGTGTGAGAGAAGGCAATTTTGGTAAAGAAAACAAAGAAGGAGAAGAGGGAAAGGTAGCTTTTGGCGAAATGAGGAAGGAAGAGAGGGTCTTCATCTCTTCGTCGTTTACAGCGCAGCAGACCTCGAGATCCACACAGTCTGAGCCAACCGCTCCCTCACCCAGTCAATCGATGACAGCTGGCAGGGGGGTAATTAATACCGCCCAATCAATCCAAGTGGCGAACGCGGAGATCGAGTGCAGCGGTATGATGGCTCGCGGAGTATCATGCCGCTACGATGCAACTCTTAATGTGAGGAGTGGATCGGGGGAGTTGCTTCTTATTGATGTTAATGGGCCCAAAGAGGGGTCCAAATCGCAGTCAATTGTCTCTGGGAATTGCAAGTCTACAATTGCAAACGTTCATTCACAATGTGGGCCCATTGAGGGGTCCGCAGAGAAAAGTGCAGCTATTATTGATGAGTCGCCAGTCTGTGGGCTCAATGAGGAGTCCGCTATAGCTGTACCTACCCTGCAAGGGGAAATTCACCACTCGGATAGTGAAGAGGACCGGGAAGGGTGACTAAACTTTGACGATGAATTCTCTTTCACTAATGAAGAATCAGAGGACCTAGAATTCATCGCTAACACACAGAGGGAGACATCGCCAGAGATGGTCTTGTCCACTTTTCCAGATTCAGGACCTGGAGATAGTTCTGGAGCGACGAGCAGGGCAGTTGGGTTTAGAGTCCGGCATTCGCCCAAGAGGGCTCATGTGGAGTCCTTGGATGACTATCTTGAGGTTGCAGCCGCAACTAAAGCTGCTAAATTCGACAACGGAGGTACTAAAATTTTTTTAGCTTCTATTTTAAATTTTATGTCAGACTCTGAAGTTTTTTTCCTCGCTAAAATATGTGAGTTAGAGGTGTGGGACACAGACCGCAATTCTTTACTTCTCAACAAAATTAGGGATTGGGAAACTGAGAGGGTTAAGGCTCTTGAGACCACTCTAGGAAATTGCATTGGGACGACGGACATCCTCGAGGATGTAGCCGGTCCCACACACACCCCAACGATCACCCTTGACATAGTTCCCCAATGAATACTCTATTCTGGAATGTTAGGGGGCTGGGGGATAAGGGTAAGAGAGATATGGTTAGGGACGTCATTAGCAACTCCAAAGCAGAAGTGGTAGGGCTGCAGGAGACCAAGCTCCAGCACGGGCTCAAACTCAAAAGAATCGGGGGTAACAGAATCAAGGAATGGGTGTTACGCCCATCAGCAGGAGCCTCTGGTGGAATCGTGATTGGGTACAACTCGGATATTCTCTCCTGTACTAAGGTATATAGTGGAATGTTCTCCCTGACTATTCTATTGAAACGACGGTCTGATGACTGGGTGCAGATGGTGACTGTCGTCTACGGACCGAATGTAGCTTCAGATCGAGATGCATTTTGGCAAGAGCTGATCAATATCCGACAACGCTGGTCTGGGGCTTGGATTGTTGGGGGGGGCTTCAATATCACCAGATTTGCTTTTGAGCACAAAGGTCGAGGGTCCAGCGATAGACACAGAGAGGAGTTCAATAAGGTGATCACGGAACTAGAGCAGATCGACATCCCTATTAATGACAGACTTTTCACATGGTCCAATATGCAAGCAACTCCGATCATGGCCAAGCTTGACAGGTACTAGTATCTATGGAGTGGGAAGCTTCATTCCCATTAGCTACAGCCAGATCGATCCCTAGGCCCACGTCAGACCACACCCCGATACTGCTCGACGTGGGGGTACACGGAGCGCAGAGGATGCAGAAATTCAGATTCGAGAAAGCCTGGCTGGAAATTCAGGGATTTCATCACATGGTTATGGAAAATTGGGCGCTCCCAACCGCTGGGAGGGATGCTGCATTCCGATGGTGTGAGAAAATTCGACGATTGAGCGCAGATGGAACCGATCTAGGTTCTCGACCATCTGGCGCTCCAAAGAGGCATTCTTGGAAGGTATCGATGAGCTGGAAAGGGTGGAAGAAACGAGAGTCTTGTCTCAGGAAGAAAGGAACAGACTATTAGAGCTCCGGGGAAATATCGCCAATCTCTATAGGTTGGAAGAGATCAAGTGGCATCAAAGGTCAAGGATTTCGTGGCTCAAAGCGGGAGACGCGAATACGGCCTACTTCCACCGGGTGGCTAGCGCCAGACGCAGATCCAATCTCGTCCTCTCAATTCAGACGGAGTCGGGTACTTTGCAGGATGAGAAGGCGATCTCCTCAACCTTCCAGAACTACTATAAGGGCCTGTTTGGAAGAAAGAATGATTTCAGGGTTCCTTTGAGGGATGATTTCTGGCAGGAGACCCAGGTTGACTCAGCGCAAACTCTCTCCAGTCTGGAGAAGCCGTTTTCAAAAATGGAAGTGAAGAAGTCCATCAACCAAATGGGCGCTGACAAGTCACCTGGGCCAGACGGCTTTCCAATGATGTTCTACCAAGTATTCTGGGAAGAAATTAAAGAGGACATTATGGCACTAATGGGGAATTTTTTCATAACAGCCTCAGACTGGGCATGTTCAATTTTGCGGAAGTTGTCCTGATCCCCAAACGGGAGGAGTCTAAACGTGTGGGGGATTTCAGACCAATAAGCCTCATTAATTGCTCGGCGAAGATCATCACAAAGGTCCTGGCCATCCGCCTGGGGAGTTTAATGGATAACATTATCAACAAATCCCAGACAGACTTCATCAAGGGCAGATATATCCTGGATTGTGTGGCCACTGCTGAACAAGTTATACACCACTGTCACACGAGCAATTCGAAGAATTTCCTTCTTAAGTTGGATTTTGAAAAAGCATACGACTCCATCGGCTGGGAGTGTTTGCTGGAAGCTCCCAGAGGGAGAGGATTTGGGGACAGATGGGTTAGATGGGTCAAACAATGCCTACAGACTAGTAAAACGGCAATATCGGTGAATGGGAGGACAGGACCATCGTTTCCCTGTAAGAAGGGACTCCGACAAGGGGATCCGTTATCCCCACTTTTATTCACTATTGTAGCAGATGTGCTAAGGGGAATGCTGAAAAATTGTCGGAGACAAGGTTGGATTAAGCCGGTGGCCAGTTGCAACTCCAATCATCGGTGCACGATTCTACAATATGCTGATGACACTCTACTTTTTGGGAACGGGACCAGATCAGAAACAGTCTGCTTTAAAAGGGCCCTCTACTGCTTTGAAGCATGGTCAGGTCTCAGGATAAACTTTCACAAGAGTGCACTGATCCCCATTACTCTAGCGGATGAAGAAGCCCGGGTGCATGCCACCATACTAAACTATATGACGAATGAGTTCCCTATAAAATATTTAGGGCTCCCACTCAGACCGGGGAAACTCACTAAGTTGGACTGGTTGCCTATAATAGATAGAGTGGAGGACAGATTATCTGGTTGGAAAGAAAAATCGTTGTCACTGGGAGGCAGAGTGATACTCATTAATTCAGTACTGTCTAACCTACCCATTTACTACATGTCCTTTTTTGAGCTCCCAAAGTGGGTCATCCAAAGGATTGACCGAATCCGTAAAAGATTCCTTTGGAAAGGGGCAAAGTCGAATAGGGGAGGCTACCACCTGATCAAATGGGGTATTGCCTGCATGAAGAAGAAGCATGGAGGACTAGAAATCATCGACCTTAGAGATATGAATCTTGCCCTCTTAGGGAAATGGTGGTGGAAGGTTTTCCACCACGGGGGGGAAGGCTGGCAGGATTTCATTCAACCGTACCTACGGGAAAAAGGTACGAGAAGCTTGGGCTTTTGAGTAGGAGCTAAGGTCTCCCGTTTTTGGAAAGGAATTTCCAAAGCTAGTGGTTCGTTCAATTCAGCAGTGACATCGAATATCGGAAATGGACGGTCCACCAGATTTTGGTGGAATAAGTGGTGTGGTGCTCATACACTGAAAGAAACTTTCCCGGAGCTGTTTGCCAAAACAATTCGCCCTAATATCTCTGTGGCGGATACCTGGAAGAGGGGAAATTGGAAACTGGCGTTTCAAGGACCTCTTACCCCAGGACTACAGCAGCAACTGCTAGAACTGCAAACACACATCACACGGTCCGGATCGATGTGCAGCCAAGGACCAGACCAACTGCGCTGGGGACTAGAGCCCAAGGGCTCTTTCTCGGTCAGATCCCTTGACCATCGTATTCACTTCCGGGGATGCCGACCCAGCTGGACACAGGTGCTTTGGAAGGCAAAAATACCACTGAAAGTCAGAGTATTCCTCTGGCTAGTGCTGAATAATGCTATCCTCACGAGAGAAAACCTTGCAAAAAGACAATCCCAGATTGCAACTGCCTGTGGGTTCTGTAACATGCAAACGGAGACGCTGAACCACCTTTTTATCCAATGCCCAAGGAGCAAGGCGACTATGGTTGAGGTGTTAAGAGCCCTAGGTACAAGGGACTACCCCAATAAGTATGAGGATTTGTGGATCGGTCCCAAATTCGCTTCGACCCGCCACGAAATGAAAGATGCGTGCTACATTGCAATTGCGGCAACTATATGGGTGTTATGGCTAGACAGAAACAACTTTTATTTTCGTGCTTCATGTAGTAGTATTTCTGATAACCTTACTCATATCATACATCTTATCTCTTTTTGGGCTGCAGCTGCCGCCACAGGAGCGAGAGGGAGAATTGCCAGAGTCTTCCAGGTTGAGGATTTTGATGATGAGGAGGTAGACTTTGGGCCGACACTGGATTGAGGGACGGCATTATCCCCAATCGCTACAGTCTCTACGAGTTCGTTCTTGGCCTACTGTACTTTTGTTTGGGTTGATGTATGGAGGATTGGACCCACCCCCAGGGTTTTCTTGGGGGTTTATGTTTTATTTTCTGCACGGTTTTTTGTTTCCTACTTTGTACTTTTGTTTCTCCTCCGGTTCACCGGAGTTGTTTTATTAACTTCTTATTAATGAAACAGGGTGGCTTTATTCTACCTTTTAACTCAAAAAAAAAAAAAAAACTGAATTCAAGGGAATAAAAAGTTTGCTAATAAAAAAAAATTGCATGTTCCCTAGCAGGTGAACTTAAATAAATTAAGTTTCAACTAATTATGGACAATGAAACTTGTATAAGCACAAAACAAACTGCTACAAGCCTACAAATTGAAGGCATCTTAATTAGGCAGAAGGTCACGTAGATATAAGAGAGCTGGAAGAATTTTATAAAACATTCAAAGAAATCAAAGTCTAAAAGTTATAGCAATACGATTGTACAAGTTCTTCATGTGTAAGCCTAAGGTTGAAATTCGGCAAGGGAATAATATAGCTAGGCTAAATCCCAATTGAGCCCCAACGTCAGAGAAACTGGAACTTATTTACTGAAGAATAAAATGTGTTTACTTTACCAGCATATCATCTTGTGTTTTTAATAATGTCAAAATCAGTGATTTGAGACTAGATACTGGCGACATATAAAGATTGATAACATGTCATTTTCATTTCATTTCTATTTGTGAAACTAGCTTTTTAAAAATATATTGGTAATTTATCTGACTCATCTCCAATTTCTAATATTATAATGGGAAAGTTGGGATTATTATGTGTAGACAAACAAATCCGTATATCATCCGTGCATACAGTGGCGGAGGGAGGAAGAGAGGAGGGGAAACATTTGGGACCCCAAAAATTTTGTAAAACCCCCTAATATAAACCAAAATTTTTATTTGGCCCCCCCAGTTAAAAAAAATTTGGGACCCCCAAGTCTAATCCACCTCTTATTAAAGGCTCAATTATGTCAATGTCGGATGAAAAAAATTTGGGACCCCCATTTTGATTCGTCTGGCTCCGCCACTGCGTGCATAGCTAATATAAAAGATATTTGGTCAGACTTCCGTGAAGTTTTTATTTTTAAAAATATATATTTATTAAAACGTGCATCATTCGTATAAATTACTAGTAACTATTATTATGATCGAAAGAATTCAAAATTTTTTGCGGTACTAGGCCACTTTTGAAACTAATTGTGATTTTAGGCCAGTTCCCAAACTATTAGCATTTTTGGGTAGCCAGTGCCACATCAGCATCGGCCGCTATTAGGAATAGCGACCTTCCACACTTGTCAGCTTATAAAGAAGATATTGTATAATGGACACGACTTGGTGTAACTGAGGTCGCTATTTTCAATAGCGGCCTCGTATAACCAAGGTCGTTATTCCCAATAGCGATCACAGGTTGGCCCGCTTTTAGGCCCACCTGAGATCGCTATTGGGAATAATGACCTTAGTTAGACGATGTCGCTATTGACAATAGCGACCTCAGTTACACCAAGTGGTTTGCAATTATACAATACCTTCTACAATCTGCCAAGTGTGGGAGTACAATGTGAAAAGGCCGCTATTCTCAATAGCAGCCGCTACTGAAATGACACTGGCTAGCCAAAAGTGCTAATAGTTTGTGAACTGGCCTAAAATCGCAAATGGTTTCAAAAAGTGACCTAGCAAAAAATTCGAGAATTCATGCATTATAAATTGCCAATAACATATTTTATGGTATAACTCACCGTGTGAGATTGATGGTCGACGGAAATGCAGTTAGCCAATAAGAAGTATGACCCAGGAGAGGCGGCGATGGCGGGCTGAATCCTCCCAATGGGCTCAGCCACCGAACGAAATTCCAGCGTTCCCACGCACGTCGACGCCAGAAGCGGGGTGAAGACCATGTGGTTCCTGGGCGACACGCACACAATGTCGTACAACTCAATGTTGATGTCCTTCATCAGCCGGCACCCGGCCCACCCTGTACCCAGCACCACGATCCTCGGCTTGTCCCTGCTGGGAATGCTGGGGCCCATCGTGGATATGTGGAGCCCATCGTGGGTGCAGAAATTGCGGATAGAGAATTTGGCGAGAGTTGTGAATTTGTGAGGGGAGCAAGAGAGGGAACGAAGCCACGACGCCATGAGATTCAGAGAGATCAAGGGAAATTTAGAGTGTTGGGGGTGGAGTGGGACCCGCTAACAGAGCTTGAAGGTGGGTGCTAGCCGAGCGGTTCAACCTTTTGCGCGCCGAAGTTGTAGATCTGTTTTTATGGTGATTGCCATTTGACCGGGAAACATGGTGGCTTATTAGCATATCAACCATTGTAATTTAAGTTAATTTTATGTTGAACTTTGTTCTTTTGCAGGATTTTCTACAAGACCCTGTACTTATATTTAAATTTATTATTATTATTATTATTTACCGATTTAATAATTCCTGCCAGCCAATAATGGAAATGGAGAAATCCATGGTATAGTAAAACATTACAATTTTGCAGTGTTCGATGTAGTTGACCTGTAGGTCTTCATTTTTTACATTACTGGATCATAACGAAAATTTTGTCGGACTGCCCCAATTTCTGAAAATATTTGGCGCTATGCTCTACTTCCAAAAATAATTAGCGATCTCCCTCTGTTTAGGACACGTCAGCACACGGTATAGATTATTTACGTGCCGTTATTTTCAAGAACGGCATCTATTTTATATTTTTTTTCCATACCGTTATTTAGAATAACGGCATCAGTATATTTCTCTTACAAGTGTGAATCTTCTAACTTTAAAAAATTCTAAATGTGAAAAAAACTTATAAATAATGCCGTTATCTTGAATAACGGCATTCGAATGACTGATGCCGTTATTGGAGATAACGACATCAGTTATATATAAATGAACTCTTGCCGTTGTTTAGAAATAGAGAGAATGAATAATAAGTTTTTTTTTTTAACTTATTCGTCAGAGATGATGAATAATAAGTTACTTTTTATATAAAAAAATTTATAACTGATGTCGTTATTCCAAATAACGGCATCAGTATTGAGAATTCCGTTATTTGAAATAACGGCATCTGTTATAAGGTTTTCACACTTGCAATTTTTTTTTTAAATGAAAACTACAAGCTGTAGAAAAACAAAATAACCTATGTCATTACTCTAAATAACGGCATGACACTATTTTTAAATATAGATGCCGTTATTGAAAATAACGGTACGTAAATAACCTATGCCGTTATTTTCAATAACGGTTTATGCTGACGTGTCCTAAACAGGGGTAGATCGCTAATTGTTTTCGAAAGTGGGGCGCCAAATATTTTCAAAAAGTGGGGCAGTACGGCAAAATTTTCGATCATAACCTCATGCAATATATATATATATATATATATATATATATATATATATATATATAAAGAGAGAGAAATAGAAATCTTTGATTGCACACTACTTTGGTGAGCACTCCGTGAGCACTCACGAACTAGAGACCCTATGAAAAATCCGAACCGCTCATATCGTTCTATATGCCTTAGATAGTCTAACAATAAAAAATCAAGTAATTTAAAGTTCATTTGCCCATGATTTACATCATCACAAAATTGTATGGCTGAAAATTCTAACAGCTTGATGGATGGGCAAATGAACTTCAAATTAATTGATTTTTTATTGTTAGGCTATCTAAGACATATAGAACAATATGAGCGGTTCGGATTTTTCATAGGGTCTCTAGTTCGTGAGTGCTCACCAAAAGTAGTGTGCAATCGAAGGGGACTCATATATATGTGTGTGTGTGTGTGTGTGTGTGTGTGTGTGTGTGTGTGTGTGTGTTTTCTTCCTTTACTTTTTAGTGACTGTTTGTGATGAGATGACGTCGCTTACAAATCAAAGAGTTTAGTCGATCCAGGCATAAGTATTGGTGAAAATCATGCAATGCGTTTTTCTTTATACAATCGTTATTCGCAAAATTCATTGGGTATTGATATGGCTAAAAATGTGGTTAAATCGGAACCGCCCAGATAGGGCACGTATCTTGAAGCTCAGGGGTAAAATGGTAATTTCACATACAAATGGGTCCGAAACGGGTACTGGATCTCCTTCTCACAGATCCAATAACCCATGAACGGATCCACTCCAACTGGGTACGGGTCCCGACCCGATACAGACCCAGACCAGCAAGAGGAAATCAGGGTCTCTGATTTGACTAAATTAACGGGCCTGATTCGCAGTTATCCTCTCACCGGGAATCAGGGATCAATTTCCTAAACAAATTGTGAGGATTTTACTCCTGACAGTTACACTGGAAATCAGGTCCCTAATCACTCCCACGACGACTATAAATACCTCCTACCTACCACTGTGACCAGGTAATCACTCTTTTTCCAGCTTAAGCTCTTTCTTAATCATCACTGGTTACTGACAAGAGCGTCGGGAAGGTGCGTCGCCGGAACCAACCCCGGTGTATCGCACTTCCTTGCAGGTTAGCGGCAGGAATCAATAGGAGTGGATCCGCTATTCAGGTTTTTCCACGAACTCACAAATCTCATATGTTTACCCCTACACCAGAATTAGCGGTAACAGATTGGCACCGTCTGTGGGAAACCACACGAATAGCAGCCTCTCCCCTTCCCGTCAACTAGCTCTTCTCCAACCATGCCTCCCAGAAAGGTCAGGTCAAGGGGGTCCAACCATGGGCCCAACCCCGCCGATCAGCAAGAGGAAGCCCCCGTGCATCCTGCTCCGCAGCCCGAGCAACTTCCTCCCCCGATCCAAGACCCTCTTCTGAATCAACAACCCCCCAATGGTCCTAATGGTCCGAACCAGCGGAGGCAGAAACAACCTCTTCACCCAGACCATGTCTCGGTTCACAATGCCTCCTCGGATTCGATGGCTTCCCATAACCCCCGAGCCTCCGACCTCCGCAATACCATTCTGAATCGCCAAAAGGATGAGGATCTTCGCAACCGCCTAGATGAGAAGCGGGCCCGAGAGGGAGCCTCCTGCCAACATCGAGGTGAGCGATCTCCTCATCGTCAAGATGGCAGAAGGTCTCCGGGCCGAAGAGGACGGGGGGAATCTCCTGAGCGTCGTAGGAGGAGGCCACGTTCCCCTGCTGATCGACATCACCCGAGGAACGATGAGGCACCTATCACTCGTGCCGAGTTCCTACAATTCCAGGCAACTGTGTTGCAGGCCCTCAACCTTCGCCCCAACAACCATAATGCCCAGAGGGTTCCAACACCCCCATGCGTTCCAAGTCCTCGCCACCGATCCATAAGTCCTCCCCCGGCTCCTAGTCACCAGCAGCACCATCATAGTCCTCGCCGATCCCAGGACTATCGACGCCGTAGCCCCCGCTCCCCTTCCTATGAAGACGAGTCCAGGGGCTCGATCGACTATCACCAGAGGGATGATGCCCTCTACCGTCGTCTCCACGAGATGGAGAGGCGCATCGGCCGTATGGACAAGGAGGAGGAGTCGAGAGGAACGACCGTCCGCCCCAGCAGACCGCCCTTCTCTCGGACTATCATGGAGGCTCCCATCCTGAGGGGTTTCAAGCCTCCGCAGTTTGAAACATACTCAGGGGAGTCAGACCCTGTTGATCATGTCGAAAGCTTCAAGACCTTAATGCTGATCCACCAAGCTTCCGACGCCATACTTTGCAAGACCTTTCCCGCCACTCTCAAGGGTTCGGCACGGGAATGGTACTCCCGGCTCGCTCCCTCTTCCATCTTCTCGTTCGAGCAGTTCGAAATGCTCTTCATAACTCACTTCGTGAGTAGCAGACGGATGGAGAAGACCAGCCTCTCTCTACTCCACCTCCGACAGGAGAGGGGAGAAAAGTTGAGGGACTATGTGAGGAGATTTACCGCAGAGGTCAGGTCTATCGCCTCCCTCGACCAGTCAGTGGCGACCGTCGCGTTCCAGTCGAACGTCCTCAACTCCAACCTCCGGTCGTCCCTCTCCAAGAAGCCCCTGCACAACTTCGTCGATCTTCTCCTTAGATGCGAGAAATACATTCGGGCGGAGGAGGCCGAGTGCCTCCCGAGTTTCGGAGGATCCGCTTCCGGGTCGAAAAGGAAAGCAACGGAAGAGGAAGGGAGCAAGAAGCTACAAAAGAAAAGGATAACAGCGGTTAGCGCCGTCCTCCCCCTAGGTTCGAGAAATTCACTCCTCTCACCACCAATGTCTCCACCATCCTGATGGAAGTAGAGAAGGAAGGGGTGATACCTCCCGCTCCGAGGATGAACACCCTGGCCAAGATGAGGAACAAAGAGAAGTGGTGCCGTTACCACCGGGACCACGGCCACGACACCAACGACTGCCGGGCGTTGAAGAATGAGATAGATGCCCTCATCCAGAGGGGGCAGTTGGCCAAATTTGTGAAGGCAAATGATCGGGGAGATCGCACCACTCCTCCGCCTCGGGGGGCTAACAAGCGCTCCGAGCGACGAGATGAATCACCCGAGTTCGAGGAGGAACGTGTTCTGCAACTTATCCACGGAGGCCCAATGGGGGCTCTTCCAACTCCTCTCGGAAGGCCTTCTTCTGAGAGGTCAACTCAGTTCACAGCGCCCCTCCCCCCAAAGGCCTCGGCGTCCCAGTGACTTTCTCTGATGAAGACCTCGAAGGGGTCCGGACTCCCCACTGCGACGCACTTGTTATCGACCTCCGCATGGCGAACTTCAAAGTGCAGAGGGTCCTAGTAGACAACGGGAGCTCTGTGAACATCCTCTTCCTCTCGGCCTTCCGAGGGCTGCAACTATCCTGGGATCGCCTCAAACCAGCCGGCTACACGCTCCACGGATTCACGGGGGTACCAGTAACGGTCGAAGGGGTTATCACCCTGGAAGTAACTGCTGGGAAGACCCCTACTACTCGGATAGAGCCGATGGACTTTATGGTCGTCAATGTCCCGGCTGCATACAATGTCATCTTGGGCCGACCTGGCCTAGCTGCCCTGGAAGCCGTTCCTTCGGCGTACCACCTCAAGATGAAGTTCCCCACCCGGGCGGGAGTGGGAGAAGTCAGGGGTAGCCAAGAGACGGCTCGGAAGTGCTATATGACTTCCACTGGGGGTCCAGTGCTCTCCCTCGAGACTTTAGAGATCGCCGAGCCGAACGTCTGACCCACGTCCGAGCAGGCGGACGAATTGGAAGAAGTGCTCTTCTCGGATGGGGACTCGAGTAGAAAGTTCCTCATCAGCAAGTCCCTGCCGACTGCCCTATGTTCCGACTTGGTCCAGTGCATCCGGGAGAACCGCGACCTATTTGCTTGGTCCGCCGTGGACATGTCCGGGATTTCCGAGGAACTTCTAGTGCACCGCCTCGGCATCGAACCGGGGTGCAGACCGGTTCAGCAGAAGAGGCGTAAATTCGCTCCCGAGCGACAACAGGCCATCAAGGAGGAGGTAGACAAGCTCCTAAAAGCTCGGTTCATACAGGAGGTGAACTACCCCGAGTGGCTCTCCAATGTCGTCATGGTTAAGAAGTCCAATGGTTCCTGGAGGATATGCATCGACTTCACAGACTTGAATAAGGCGTGTCCGAAGGATCCGTTCCCTCTCCCGAATATCGACACCCTCATCGATGCCACCCTGGGCCATGAGCTCCTCAGCTTCATGGACGCCTTCTCCGGCTATAACCAGATCCGAATGTTCCCCCCGGACATTCCGAAGACCTCCTTCATTACCGACCAGGGCCTCTACTATTATAGAGTCATGCCGTTCGGATTGAAGAATGCTGGAGCCACCTACCAGCACCTCGTCAACAAATTCTTCCAAAGCCAGATAGGCCGCAACATCGAAGTATACGTCGACGACATGCTCGTAAAGAGCGTCCGAGGTACCGACCACGTGGCCGACCTCCAGGAGGCGTTCGGCGTACTGAGAAGGCACAACATGAGGCTTAACCCGAACAAGTGTGCGTTCGGGATCTCGTCAGGAAAGTTCCTCGGCTTTATGGTCAGCCAACGAGGGATCGAAGCAAATCCTGAAAAAATCAAGGCCATACTGGACATGGCCCCGCCACGGAACGTCAAAGAAGTGCAGAGACTTACGGGTCGCCTCGCCGCTATTGGGCGATTCCTTTCGAAGTCTGGGGAAAAGTGCCTCCCCTTCTTCAAGGCCCTCAGGGGAGCCAAGGGTTTCGAGTGGGGCGAACTGCAGCAGGAGTCGTTCAAATAGTTGAAAGCCTACTTGGTCAATCCTCCCCTGCTCAGCAAGCCCATTCCAGGGGAAACACTCTTCATCTACTTGGCAGCTTCCGAGCAGACTTTAAGTGCCGTCTTGGTGAGGGAAGAGGACCGGGCTCAGAGGCCCATTTACTATGTGAGCAAGGTGCTCCGGGACGCCGAGCTCCGTTATCCGAAGGTAGAAAAGATGGCCTACGCCCTGGTTATGGCGGCAAGGAAGCTCCGCCCATACTATCAGTCTCACTCGGTTGTGGTCCTCACCGACCAACCGCTGAAGCAGGTCCTTCACAAGCCGGAGACCTCAGGCTGACTTATGAAATGGTCCATCGAGCTGAGTCAACACGACATCTCCTACCAGCCTCGGACTGCGATCAAAGCTCAAGCCCTCGCGGACTTCATCGTCGAGACCACCATTCCCGAGGTCAGCCATGTCCCGAACGGACCCCCGATCTGGACCGTTTTTGTGGAAGGTTCCTCTTGCAACGAGGGAAGTGGTGCCGGTATCATCCTGACAGGTCCAGATGACTTCGCCCTCCAATATGCCCTCCGCATGAATTTCAAGGCCTCGAACAATGAAGCAGAGTATGAGGGCACTAATCGCGGGCCTCGGACTTGCCTGAAGTGCTGGGGCGCAGCGTCTCCGAATCCATAGTGACTCCCAGCTGGTCGTGAACCAAGTTTTGGGCGATTATGAGGCACGGGACGAACGGATGGCGAAGTACCTCGCCAAGGTCCGAACCCTCATGGCCCGGTTCGAAGAGGCACTCATCCAACGAGTCCCTCGAGAAGAGAATTCACAGGCCGACGCCCTCTCCAAGTTGGCCTCATCCTCCCTCCAAGGTCTCTAGCAGACCGTTTTGATCGAGTAACTATTGAAGCCGAGCATAGAAGACGAGACCCTCGGCTCAGTGGAGTGATTACCGGTCCTACTGCAAGATAATTGGATGAAGCCGTTAGTGGAATTCTTAAGGGACGGACTCCTCCCCGAGGACCCCAAGGAAGCACGCCGAGTAAGAACCAGGGCCGAGCGGTACGTCCTAATCGAGGGGGTCTTATACAAGCGCTCCTTCTCGCAGATTGACGGCCGACCGTACCTGAGGTGCCTTTCCCCGGAACAGGCCGACTATGCCTTACAGGAGCTCCACGAAGGCATCGGCGACTGAGAACAGAGAAATCGTCCTTTCTTCCCGCAGTTCATCCACTTCATCTTTCAGCACATCCGTCAGGTTCTTTCTCTTCTCAAGTTCCCACACTCGGTGACTGAGAACAGAGAAATCGTCCTTCCGCTGTGCCAGCTGAGCTTCCAAAACTCCAATTCTCTCCTTCAGGGTCTCCACTTGCCTCTGAAGAGAAGCCACAGTGCCACTCAGAGTTGGTCCCTCTTATTCATCGGAAGAAGAATCGTCAGATAAATCTGGAGGTGGGGTAATCTCTCGAGATTCAAACCACTCCTCATCATCAGAATCTGCTTGCCCAGGGTGATACTCGTCCTCAGAATCAGTCTGTCCAGGATGGTACTCTTCCTCAATGATATGTCAGTCGTCGCCTCCAGCAGGGTCGAAGTGATCAGCCATCTTAGAAATAGAGAGGAAGAAGCATAAATCATAGAGCAACACAAATGTAAGTCACTTACATTTAAATCTCTAGACTCAAACACACACTTTAATGTCCACATCTAGGGTGTCGTTCCTTATAAATTTGTACAAGTGTGGAAAGTGTAGAAAGCGTGGCTCTGATACCACTCTGTAACGCCCCGAATCCCAAATCACTGAATTCGAGATGTTCTACAGGATCTTTTCACTTTCTTTGAGTACAATTTTACAAGGAAATTCAAACTTTTCTTTTTACATCAGAGTTTATATCATATTACATTTACATTTGCACAGCGGAAGCAAAATATACAACATTTACATGAATGTACAACAACATGATAAAATCTTTATGCATCCATTCCTCTTTACATGTAATTCATCCTGCATACAAAACTGTGGGTACGTCAGTTTATTCAACCGACGATAGTTATACATAGCCATCCTCTCTATGCCAGAAACAGTATAACGAATCTCATTTCTTAACAAATCACAAACTTGTTCATAATAAGAATATAAATCAAAAGGGAACTTTTAATGATGTCGTGTCGTGATTGTGCACTTGATCCTTAATGCAATTATTTAATTTACATGACACTAATGCGCACTTGTTCGGATTCTATGCATCCCATACTACATAGGTCCGAGGGCAAGCCTCTTAATCGTTCTTCATTTTTATAGGGTTCAATCCATCGCCATGATTTACTCTACTTCTGTAATTACGGTGAGTATCTTAAATGGTCTATGAGTGCAAGCTCGTGCATTGGACCCTGGAGGGGAACCCCACGCCATGTCTTGACTCATCAAGCATGCATTCTGTGGCAATTCAAGCCTCCTCCCTGAACACGATCCTCTTGCAGTCACCAAACATCCCACAAGTGTGACTAGAGTCCGATCATTCTGAGTTGTGCCCGCGCCATGTCTTGACTCATCAAGCATGCATTCTGCGGCTCACACACCCGCACCGTAAACTCTAGTTCTCATACTCATGTTTTTCTCTCACTTTCATCACCTCCTCACTATGTGCTAAAATTATTAGAATCATGAATCAAAATCAAAGCTCTAGAGTTAGCCTCTCCACCAAACCGGACTTATCATTTCATTTACACATGACCAACCTTGGTCTTCTTTTCAATATCATTTCATTTCACTGCCGGGGGAGACTTAGCTACTCTTTCATTTCAATTTCAAGTTCACAATTTCCAATTGAGCACTCTCAGCTCATAATTCATCTTAGAGTCTCACAGACTTTCTTATCATGATCTTAGCCTTTCATGTTCATTTAATTCTCAATTCATATCTATGATTCTTTTCACGTAAATCCATACAGTCATAAAAATTCATTGACTTCAATCATAAAGTTCACAACTTCCAACAGCAATAAATAAAACGAAATCTCATACATATCAAAGTCCACTCTGTACAGTCGACTTGGAAGAATACCAGTCGACTCATACAGTCAAATACAGGTTCATCATAAATACTCGGGAGAGTCGACTGCTGTACACGACCAGTCGGCTGTCCCGCAACTTTTCATGTTCACAGTATCGTCTACGTGACAGTCGACTGTTCATCCACCAGTCGTCTGTTCTGGGATTTTTAATAGTACAATTCTAAGTTCAGCTCAGTCGACTGGCTACATGCACTAAGTCGACTGATCAATTCCATGATTCAAAACAGTAATTATCTTTTCCACCGTTCTCACATGCATTTTCATCACATCATACACACATTCATATTTCATAAACATCACACTCCTTACTTGTTCAGAAACATCGTAGCATGGAATTTCAAGTTACTAATATACCCTTTTCTTTAAAGAAATATTTTAAACAGGCATTGACACTATTCATAACTTCCTTACGAAGATGAAGATATAATTCTCAAATCATTACGCTAGATCAACATGATGGAATATCACATTACATGGGATTTCCAAATAATCATAATTAAATCGACGCACCAGTCGGCTGAACACAGTGTCAGTCGACTGCTCCGACAGTTCTTAATTTTGTTAATCATCGCTAGTTCTTTTCATCCATTTACCTTCCCTCCATCATATGTGTCATAGGGAGAAACAAACTTAGTAATCACACCGTTATGTCTATTTGCATACATGTTTATCACCACATCACAAAAATAATTGTCTCGTACCAGTCGACTGATTCATACGACAGTCGACTGTACCGACTCATTCGTTCTTATTATCAACAGCATGCTCAGGCATTTCTAATACATTGAATTTACTTTCTGTAACATGGTAGCAATTATAATAATCATAGTATAATTCCTACATTAGAAGTCCTGAGAAACACCCACCTTATTTGAAGAAATAATCGAATCCAACAAAGTTCCTCAATGCAGTGCAGCACTTCTTGCTCTTTGCTCCTTGTTCCACACCGGCACCTTCAGAATGCTACTCGGTCTCCCACAGAAAAGCACACACACAACTCTCACAAATACTTCTCTTACAATAATAATTTTAGTGTAAAAGAAATAGAGAATGGGAGGGGGTATTTATACACAAATTAGAGTGAGATGGAGGGTTAGGATGCATTAGGGAGTTGGAAGATCAAGGGCTAGAATTCACTAGGAAGTTGCAAAACTACCCACACCTCCAAAGTAACCGCCCATGATCCTATCCCATTACTTACTCCAACCGGCCAAGCTTTGTGCCTTGTGCACGTGTACATTGAGTGCACGTGTACACACAAACCACTCTACAAATTTGTACATCAAATACCCGGTGATTAAAAGAAAGGATGCTACAAGTTGCAAGTTGTAGAAAAATAATAAAGGGTTTAAATTCATGGGCTAAAATTAATTGGGCCAGAAATAAATATTTTTAAAAGAAAGATAAGTAAATTATCATTTGGGCTTTAGGGAAAATCCTTATAGAAAACAATATGGTTATTCATCATGTTGAAAATAATAGCCACAATATTACACGTGCATACCACGTGCAACAAAATAAATAATCTTTATATATTAGGAAAAATCGGGGTATTACACCGAGAACAAGGTGCTTCAATTCTTCTGGAAGAGCGTCGTCTGCCGATTCGGCGTCCCCCGTGTCCTCGTCACAGACAACGGAACTCAGTTTACTGGGGCCGCGTTCCGAGCTCTGTGTGAAGACCTTGCCATCCAACAGCGCTTCTCCTCCGTCTCCCACCCACAGTCGAATGGCCAGGCGGAGAACGCGAATAGGCAAATCCTCTCAGGTATCAAGAAGAGACTGGACAAATGTTCCAAAGGCCTATGGGTCGACCAACTCCCCAATGTGCTTTGGAACTATCGCACCAACAAGCGAACACCCACAGGAGAGTCCCCGTTCAACCTCACCTATGGGTCCGAGGTAGTGATACCTCTCGAGGTCGGAATACCTTCTCCTCGCCTCGCAGCCTACAATGAGGAACAGAACGCCAGAGACCTCCGGGCGAACTTAGACCTGGTGGACGAGCTGAGGGAAAGAGCATCAATACGCCAGCAGAACTACCGGAGGAGGGTCGAACTGGCATACAACAAGAAAGTCCGACCCACCGATCTCAAGGAGGGGGACTTGGTCCTCAGAAAGCTAGCCATCTCCTTCCCCAATCAGAAGAACAAACTAGCTCCGAATTGGGAAGGACCCTACAAGATCACGAGGGTAGTTCGGCCCAGAGCTTATCGCTTGGAAGACCTAGAGGGCAGAGAGATTCCGAGGACCTGGAATGCCGACCACCTGTTAAAATACCAAGAAAGCGCCCCGGCGCCTCTCTGAGTATCACAGGATGTCGAACCATTCCTCTCCTCTAACATGTAATTCATTTCGTAAGTTGTTATATGTAAAAACGGCTCGCCGTCAATTATCAATGAAGAATGCTTTTTCATACTTATAAGATTGCTTGCGTCTCTCCGCCTTTTTTCTTTATTCAATCAATGGTTCGGAGTCCAATACCCGGCTCGACTCTACTTCGCAAGCTTGCCCTTAAGCAAGCCAGACGTAGTTCACCGCGCGGAATTGCTCCCACAACCGTTAAACTCTAACAATGGTTCCGGAGTCCAACACTTGGCTCAATTCTACTCTGCAAGCTCGCTCCTCAGCGGGCTAGGAGTGGGTCGCCATTCGGAATTGCTCCCACAACCGTTGAACTCTAACGATGGTTCCGGAGTCCAACACTTGGTTCGATTCTACTCCGCAAGCTCTCTCCTCAGCGGGCTAGGAGTGGGTCGCCATTCGGAATTGCTCCCACAACCGTTGAACTCTAACGATGGTTCCGGAGTCCAACACTTGGTTCGATTCTACTCCGCAAGCTCGCTCCTCAGCGGGCTAGGAGTGGGTCGCCATTCAGAATTGCTTCCACGACCGTCGAACTCTCACGAGGATCGGTGAGCCCACCATTGGGTAAGACTCGACTTGCCTCGCAACTTCGCGATAAGAGGAGACAGAAGCACCGCTCGGCACCTCCAGCCGAACGCTCTTGTCGCCGAACCGCAAACGAGCGAGAGGCATGCTCGGAGCGCACCATGTCGCTCGAACTCTTAGACCTCCGGTCGGCTGACCGAGCAAGTGCCCATCCAAGCGTCAAAACGGAGAAAACTCACTTTCTCCTTAATTTTCGTGTAAGATCTCAATCAGACGGCCCAGATCTTGCCAGCGACGCTAAACGACAAGATAGCATTTTCTTGGGAACTGGGTCCGTCTCGAGATTCGTGCCACCATCCAACGGTTCAGATCGCGCTACGATACCGAACCACGAACGAGAGAGGGGCCAGGTCGGAGATCTCGGCGCGACGAACACAGTCAGAACCGAAACAACTACGCAGAGCTACAAAGGATGCGCTAGTTCGTGAAAGAAATATTATTAATAATTGGGACACAGTTCAAAGCAACATTTCCATACAACAAGGTCACAAAGCCTTAAAGAACAAAAGATACATTGCCGACCCGCTACACTTGGTTTTTAAATGAAAAATCATCACCATCCCGTTCGGTCGTCAGTTCGGCAACCTCGGCCGCCAGTTCCTCTTCCTCCTTCCGAAGCTTCGCCTCTACGGTCTGCAAGTGACGGATCTCAGAGAGCAAATCGTCCCTTTCGGCTATTATTTTCGACAAATTGTGCCGAACACACTGGATCCGAAGGGCGTTGCTAAAGGCGGTCTGCGAACCTTCGTCCTCTCCTATAGGGGTCATCCCGGCGATCCTGCTCTCCAAACGCCGGATCTCGGCGTCTCGCTGACCTAGAATGAGCTGAAGGTGATCCCGCTCGCTTTCAGCTCGGCGTAATTCTAGCTCGACTTCATAGAGCCGCTCTCGGCACCTCGCCGAGCGCAACCTCGTCACCCCCGAGCCAGTCTCGGTTCGAGCGTTGTCGTCCGAGCGATTGGGGTCGGAGTCTTGAGCTACCACCATAGCTGAAAAGAGAAAGAAAAACGAACAACAAAATTTCAAACATTGCCGAAGTCCAACACTTGAAGAATTTTCAAAACAAACTATCAAGCTTTTATTCCAATGAAGTAACTCTACATACAACAAGACTGACGCTACAACAAGAGTTTTACAATATAAGACAACTTGTTTAGTGCCTCTTCGGAAGGGGCACGCTTCGGTTCAAGGAAACGCGGGGGCGGCGACGCCTAACCTCCGAGCTCGATTCCAAACCAGCGAAGCGAGATCCCCCTTCGCCACTAACCCCAACTGTGGCGCCGACCGAGGCACCGCTAAACGAGACAGCTACACTACTCTGAGCGTCAGCAAGACTCCGCCTAGCCGTAGGCAAACGAGTCGCAAGTTCGTAGAAGGTAATCCCTCTCTCGCTCTCTTCACGAGTACACGACGTACTACGAACGTTGGCCCTCTCAGGCAGAAGCTTGAGCGACGCGACCTCTTCCTCCAACTCGATAATCCTATCTCTCAGAGCATCATCCTTCGCCGACATCTTCAAACAAGGAGGTTTTGACGAGCTCGAGACATTGGCGCTATCGGTCGCGAGTCGTCGATAATGGGTGGCCTCGATCCCCCTGTCTATCGTAATCCTCCTAAGCTTGTCGACCTCGGCCAACAACTTTTGGCGCTCGGATGACACCTTCTCCAACTCGGAAGCTAGCTTCTCTTCTTCCGCCGAACGTTCTTTCTCCGCTAACTCCAAATGTCGGATCTCGGCCAAGAGCTCGTTATTCTTCTGCTCGATGACGGAAAGCTCCTTACGAAGCCGCTCAGTCTCACCTTCGGGACAAGGAGCTTGGGGTTGCTTCCGCAGTTACTTCAACTTGCGACAATACCCCCTCGCAGCTACCTTTATCTCCTCCAGCTTCAAGAACATATAAAACCGCTTCTCTCAGCTAAGTGAAAGCTCTCGCTTCGTTTTGGTCAGCTCCTTACGAAGGTACGAAACCTCCGTGATCGAACCAAACTTCACCTGAAAAGCAGAGATAAATCTGACGCCCAATACTTGGAGAATTTTAAGCCTAATCAAACACAAAATCCGGAATCCGGAGACTAACACTTGAAGAATTTTTGGCCAAACAAAGAGAGTTTTTATTCAAAACTTAAAAAAGCGTTACAAGAGCGGTGGCCAGTCCGCAGTTAGGCTTACAAAAAAAACAAAAGACTAAAAGACGCAACCAAGTCAGGGGTCGACCTTTTTGTCGTTCGGGTCTGTCGACCCCTCAGCCTTGTCCTCGCCCTCGACCTCGTCCTCGTCCTCGCTCTCGCTCTCCTCCTCAGAGTCGTCCTCCTCCTCACCCTCGGCCTCAATCTCACCCGGGCCTTCGACACCATCGGTCTGTCTCTCGGGGCTGAGCATCGCCTGGGGAAGCTCCTCCTCCCCCTCCACGGGGTCGTAGAAGTGGTAGGAGGACGTGTCGAACCCCAAATTCCGAGCGGTGATATGAAGCAGGGCTCGGCCGTACACGTCCTCCATGTTCTTGAACATATGCTGCTCGGCCTCGTCCTGGACAGCCCTCTTCGCCTTCGCCGCCTTAGACCGGTGCCTGGCCATGATCTTCTCGGTCTTCTTCCGAGCCCTCTCCGCCTCCGACCGAGCATTGGCCAACTCCTCCTTCAGCTCGGCATTCTCCTTCTCTGAGGCCTCGAGCTTGGCGGCCGCGTCCTTCGACTGCTGAATGGCGTCGGCCAGCTTCGCCTCCAACCCTGACACTTCGACACAACATTTTACCGAGAGGAGCTGCTCAGCATCGAGCAGCTTCGCAGCTTTTACGCGCTCCGACCTCTCCCAATCATACTGTGCCGTCAGCTCTTGTTCTTTGCTCACAAACTCTTCGAGCAAGAAGTTGAAGTGGCAGAGGGTCTGAAAAGATAACAAACCGTTAGGGTCCGAACCTAGAAACTTAGAAAATTTCAGAAAAAATGCTTCAATAAGAAAGTGTTCGGCCCACTCACCGACATCGTGTTCCGAGCGATCTGCATCGTCGCGTCCCCGACTTGACCGGACTTAAGGGCCGCTCGGTCCTTTGGGGTCGGCAGGTGCTTCACCGCCTGCATACAAATGTTGCCGTCGCCCAAAAAACCATCGACTTTCATCACTTGCCAGTCGGGGACGAAGATCTGCTTGTGCCCCTCGCTCAGAATCTTCTCCGCATCGGCAGTGAGGGGCGAAACCTGGAGGGATAACACCTTGCTCACGTCGAACGCGCCGCTCGACGAGCCGGGAGCATCTCCCTTCGCCGTTGGAGTCAGCGCATCCGAAACAGGAGGATCGGAGGCCGTGACCTTCTCCTGCACGGGATCGGCCTCCGGAAGGACGACCCCCTTCAGGTCGGCGGTCTTCGGGACCGAAGGTATCTTCGAAGCTCGGCTGCCCTGAGGCCCTGTCGAGGATCTCTTCTTTCCCGTCTCCTGCTCCCTCGCCTTGGCCTTCGCCATCAACGCCCTGTAGTCCATCTTTGAAGACTCTGCACAAACCGAGTGAAAAAACTTAGAAAAATTTTCATGAACTTCAAGCAAGAAGTAAAAATACCAGAAGCGTACTGGGGTCGATCGGACTGAGACCCCCCCGGAACAAAGCCTCCTCGGTGATATCTTTCCAACTTAGCGTCGGCAGGCCGAGGAGTTTCTTGAGGACTTCCGCCTCCTCGTCACTCAGCACCGGCTCCTTCTTCGCTCGCTTGGGCAGGCCTTCCCTCGACCAAGCTATCAAAATCGCCCAGGGTGCGGGAGCTCGGACAATGAAATACTTCTCCTTCCAATGCTTGATCGAGTCCGGGTTCTCGATCAACTTCACGCCTGTCCGCGGCGAAAGGTAAAACCTCTGCTCATTCATGTTCAGCTGGCAAAGGCGGTAGAGGCTCCGAAGGAGAAACATGCTCGGCTCGGCACCAATCTCTTGACACTGGAGAACAAACGCCAAGACGTGCCTCCAAGTGTTCGGCATCAGTTGGGTAGGGCACAAACCGTACCAATTAAGAACCTCGACGATGAATGGATGAAGCGAAAAACGAAGCCCGACGGCCAAGAAGTCGAGGGGAAAAATGCACGCGTCAGCCGAAGACGACGTGCAGGCTCGGAAACCCGATCTAGGGAGAAGTAGCCCGTTCTCGGCAGGGATCTGGAATCCGGTCCGGATCCGATGCAGATCAGCCTCAGTAAGAGACGAGATGGTATGGTCCACCTCGGACAACTCTCTCGGCTCATTCTCCTTTACAGACTTGGCAGTGCCCTGGGTCACCTTCTCCAGCATCTCTTCGGAGTAGCTGCGAACACCCCCCACGCTCGACAGAACAATAGGCTGCCGACCGAACTCTCCTGCCGTCTTCGGCTGCTCAATGATCGTGACCACTCCTTTACCCTTCTGGGACTTCGCCACAACCTCCTGGAGCGGCTCGGCTACTTCGCCACTCTTGCTCGGCCGAACAACGGTCTGCTCGGTCGGCTCTATCACCTTCTTTCCTTTACCCGCTCGGCCGATGACTTGGTCCGAGGCGGGGGTCTCATCCGAAGAAGTAATCATAACCATTTTTCTAAAAAGAAAGGAGAGAGACTGACCTTGAAGTGACTGCTACGGTCGGAAAAGTTCGCCGGAGCAAAGAAACGTCTTGTCGCGACAGCTAGCAGCACCACCCAGGAGCTAAAAACTTCGATGGTGAAAAGTAAAAACTTGAGAGAGAAAGTAAAAGTGAAGAATGAGATTTGGGGTGGGGGAGTGAAGATTTATTGTAAAAGAAAAAGTCTCTTGGGCTTCCTAACGAAAGGGCACGACTTTCGGCCTGCTCTTGAAACGTTACAAAAGCCCAAACGACTTTGTGAAAGTCAAGTAGCTCGGCTCGCACGAGATCAAAATCCGAGCGTCGTGCGATCCGATCCTAACATCAAAGGGCCCGGTCGGCTAATCGAGCAAGTGTCCATCCGAGCGTCAAAACGGAGAAAATTCACTTTCTCCTCAACTTTCGTGTAAGATCTCGATCAGACGACCCAGATCTTGCCTATAACGCCCCGAATCCCAAATACACTGAATTCGAGATGTTCTACAGGATCTTTCCGCTTCTTTTAGTACAATTTTACAAGGAAATTTAAACTTTTCACTTTACATCAGAGTTTACATCAATATTACACTTTATATTTGCACAGCGGAAGTAAAAAATACAACAATGAAATAAATATACAACAATCATGAAGTAATCTTTAAGCATTGATTCCTCTTTAATCTTTATCAAGCCATTTACCTGCATATAAGACTGTGGGTACGTCAGTTTATTCAACCGACGATCATTATACACGGCCATCCTCTCTATGCCGGAAATAGTATAACTTAATTTTCCATATTTAGCAAACACAAACTTGTCACATTTCAAACTAAAGGGACTACCCTATTGATGTCGTGTTGTGATTGTGCACTTAGTCCTTAATGCAGTTATTTAAGTTACATGACACTAATGCGCACTTGTTCGGATTCTATGCATCCCATACTACATAGGTCCGAGGGCAAGCCTCTTAATCGTTCTTCATCTTTGTAGGGTTCAATCCCTCGTTATGACTTAATCTACTACTGTAATTACGGTAGGTATCTTAGATGATCTATGAGTATAAGCTCGTGTACAGAAAATTCTGGAGGAGAATCCCACGCACTGACACGATGCATCGAGCAGGCAACCTATGGACAATTCAGCCTCACTTCATGGCACACGATCCTCTTGCAGTCACCAAATATCCCACAAGCGTCGCCACCGGGACGATAATTCTGGAGTAGTGCCCACGCCATGTCTTGACGCATCAAGCAGGCAGCCTGTGGATCACTCTCACACCGCCACTCCGATGGCCCTCATACTCGTGTTTTTCTCCTACTTTCATCACATCTCCACTATGTACTAATCGTTAGTTTCTTTTATCAAAATCATGAACAAAAATCGAAGCTCTAGAGTTAGCCTCTCCACTAAACCGGACTTATTCATTCATTTCAACATGACCAACCTTGGTCTTTCTTTTCAAATTTCATTTCATTTCATTTCATTTCCAAATGCCGGGGGAGACTTAGCTACTCTTTTATTTCAATTTTCAAATCACAATTTCCAAAATGAGCATTTTCAACTCATAAATTCTCATGTTGAGTTATCATACTCACATGTATTTTCTCTTTTCAATTATGATTTCTAATTTGTTCAAATAGTCCATGACTGTAGATGAATTCCATATGCTTTATCAATTATCACTTCATATCAAAATTTCACATCACTAACAAATATACAACTTCATATTGTTCCACATTATTCTCAAATGAGAATAAATTGCATTATGTCACATAACAAAGTTTCTTTTTGCTAAATCATCTTCTAATCCTTCATTTCAACTTATTCTTGTAAGTTATAATTTCACATCAATAAATATATAGCACCATAGTTCTATTTATGCATTTTATCTCCAAATCATAGTTAATTCCATTCAAATAATCCCCAAATCATTTTTATAAAGTCCCTTATATTTTTAGGAGAATAACCATATTTTTTCCACAATTTTTGGACACTTAAAAAACCCAAAAAATAATTTTTTTACATTCTTGCCTATAGCAAGAATCGAACCCGGGTCCCCTGAATCACAGCCGACAGCACAAACCAACAGACCAGTTCGCGCTAGCGATATAAAGCGTGGCGGAGCGCATTATATGCTCTCGGTCGCTGTTAACTTATTTAAAAAGAAAACAAACAAAACAATGCTTCCCACGGGATTCGAACCAGTCACCACAGAGAAGCCAACCGTGCTCTCTGACCACTTGAGCTACACGCTCAGTTGTCACTAGTATCATTTCGTATTCATTTAATCTGTGCTCTCAGTTATTTAGAACATTTCGATGTTCAACTAGTCTCAATTTCAGTAGATTTTCATAAAAAATACCGTATAACTCCAGATTAATTCTACTTCACATAATTTATATATCAGTGTGAGCAAAACAATTTTTGTAATAATTAAAACATATTTTCAAACCATTAATTCAAATTATACGTTCTAACACTACATTTCTTCTCTTTTTCGACATTTCTTCGCCTTGTAGCATTCCAATCTTTTTATCAATAACTTCACACTAATCCTCTGATTTTAATCATTTATCTAACATACAACTCATGTGTGAATTTATTCATACCCATAACAACACAAAGGATCTATTTAACACATGAAATGGTAAAACTCAAACTACTAACTTTTGTGTGTAGTTCTTGAAAGTAATAAATATGGTTTCATTAATCAATCCATACTTCCAATCAATTCACATATATCACAATTTATAGAACCACATATCAATTTGCATATTCACATCTCAATCATTCAAGAAGTCATTTTTCACAATTAAAGTGTGCTCTTCTTAATCATTTTCATGCTTCAATTTTTCTAATTAAACTAGCATGCAGTTCTACTTTAGAAATAGGGAAAATTTTACCCACAACTCAATTTTAATAATAAAATCACATACAAGTTATTCATTAACATTCCGATCAATTCATAGACTAACTTTCCAATTAAAATGTATTCTTATTAATATTTTTCATGCATCATTACTCAATATAATACTAGCATAATTCCTAATTAGAAATAAGGAAAATTAAACCCACCTTGTATGGAGAGAAAACAAACACAATAGCAACAAAGTCTTTGCAAATGAATGCACCTCCTCCTAGACGCGCGCACACAAGCTCCAAAAAGCACTACCGAAAGCTCCCACTTGAATAGCCGGCCTTCTCCTTCTCCTCCTTGATGGAATGCAAGCACAATCCCACTCACAACTCAATCTTTTTAACTCACAAACTACTACTAGATAATGCTATTAGACTATAGATTTGGAAGGGAATATTAAGCACAAAATAACTAGCCATGGGAGGAGGTATTTATACTAAAAATCTCATAGAATGGAGGGCTAGGATTAGTTGGTTGGTTGTAGGATGAAAGGCTAGGATGAGAGTAGGAGTTGCAATAACTACCCACATCTAAATAACCACCACCATGATCACCATTAAAATTTTTGAATTCCCTCCAAAAAATGTTCACAACCGGCCATGCATGAAGGAAATGCACTTGCACGTGTACGTGTAGTGCACGTGCATGCAACTAGGCCCAAAATTTGTGCATTCAATTTTGTATAAAAATAAAATAATCTTTTAAATTGTATTCTACATGACAAGTTGTATAAAAATATAGTCCATGGGCTTTAGTTTATGGGCCAAAATAGTTATTTTAAAATAAAATCAATAAATTACATTTTGGGCTTTTAAGAAAAAGGCTTTAAAATAAGGCTTTCTATCTATTTAGAGAAAAAGGCTTTTGTATAAAATAATTTGAAAACACATATTTAAATATTTATACACATCACAATAAAAATAATTATAAGATTTAATTCAACCAAAATATTGCACGTGCACACTACGTGCAAAATAAAATAATCTTTCATTAATTAAAAATTAGGGTATTACATTGCTAGCGACGCTAAACGACAAGATAGCATTTTCTTGGGAACTGGGTCCGTCTCGAGATTCGCGCCACCATCCAACGGTTCAGGTCGCGCCACATCGTCCGGACAAAGCACTTTGGACCCAGACACTCCACCTCTGTCTGAAGAAGCCAGAGAAAATTTGGATTAAAAGTTTTAAGGCACCGCCCTCGGCGAGCCCCCCGGGCCCCAGGTCTCGGTCGGTTCCCCTCTCACCCGTGAGCAACTCGAAGCCTACGGCCTCGGAGCCGAAACCACGAATCGTTCAAGGGTTGGAGAGAAACCACCGTCTCGCGGGGCCCGGTTATAAAGCAGATCGGCACACCTTCCATCTCTAACTCCTTCGGGCTGACAACCATCGGAAGCCGTAAGCCCGGAAGGAAGACAGAGATCGGAAGAGACCAATCCTTCCGAAGCAACTTGTCCCTCGGCTCCGGACTTCAGTCGTCACCTCTTCTGCCATGATCTCCGCTGACCCTGACACCCACATCGGGGCCGTCAGGGTCAGGAGAAGATCATGGCGGAAGGATAACCACCCATCCTTCCGAAGCACCTTGTCCCCCAGGTCCGGACTTCGGTCGTCAACTCTTCTTCCATTATCTCCCCCGACCCTGACACCTACATCGGGGCCGTCAGAATCAGGAGAAGATAACGGCGGAAGGATGACCACCCATCCTTCCGAAGCACCTTGTACCCCGTGTCCGGACTCTGGTCGTCACCCCTTCTACCCTGATCTCCTCCGACCCTGACATCCACATCGGGACCGTCAGAATCGGGAGAAGATCACGGCGGAAGAGTGACCACCCGTCCGACGACCTCAGGGTTAGGATTTTTCAAAAGAAGACAGGCATCCGCCTTGACTCCGATCGTCACCTCTTCTGCTCTGATCTCCCCCGACCCTGACATCCGCATCGGGGCCATCAGAATCAGGAGGAGACCATGGCCGAAGAGCAACCACCCAAGGCAGACACCTCCGATGGCTAAAACTCAACATTGTTGTGACTGAAACTACAAGGGGAGTGGGGTATTTATAACCTCCCCTCCAAGAACCAGCCATTATGACCCTCGGAAGCTGAAATGCCACGCATTAATTGGAGGGCGCCATTCTTAATGACCCCGGGAAGTTAGAACGCCACACAAATCCTGGGGCGCCATTAATGCTCTTGGGAATTGAACCGTCTCGAGATTCGTTCCGCCATTCAACGGCCCGGATCGTGCTACCACGCTCGGATTGCCGAACCCTTAGACATCCGGTCGGCTAACCAAGCAAGTGCCCATCCGAGCGTCAAAACGGAGAAAACTCACTTTCTCCTCAACTTTCGTGTAAGATCTCGATCAGACGGCCCAGATCTTGCCAACGACGCTAAACGAAAAGATAGAATTTTCTTGGGAACTGAGCCCATCTCGAGATTCGAGCCCCGATCCGACGGCTCAGATTGCGCCACGTCGCTCGGACAACCGAGCCCTCAGACCTCCGGTCAGCCAACCGAGCAAGTGCCCATCTGGCGGCCCAGAACGTCGCTCGACCAACCGAACCCTCAGATCCCCGGTCGGCCAACCGAGCAAGTGCCCAGCCGAGCGTCAAAATGGAGAAAAAAGCAGCCGAACGATCACGACCCTTGGATCTTCCAGAAATTCGTGCTTCTGATGATGAACGGTCCAGATCTTGCCACGTGTGCTAAACGCCAAGATAGCGTTCTCTTGGAAAATGCGCCCGTCTTGAGATTCGCGCCACCATCCAACGGCTCAGATTGCGCCACATCGCTCGGACGTCCGAACCTTTACACCCCCGGTCGGCCAACCGAGCAAGTGCCCATCCGAGCATCAAAAGCGAGAAAATGACTGCCGAGCGACTACAACCGTCAGATCTCTCGGAAAATCGCGCTCGCCCAAGATCAACGGTTTAGATCAGGCCACGCCATAAATAGGTATTAAAAACCAGTTTTTATTTATTTAAATCGTTTTATTTATTTAAAATTGCAAAAAAATTGCTAAAAATTCGGAAAAATTAACCAAAATTCTAGAAAATAATTAAAAATTCGGGAGAATATTTTTGAGCCCTTGAACGAACAATTATTGCCTAGAATGTACTGTTAAGGCCCCCGAACGATTAGTTAACACATCACAAAATTAAATAAATAATCCTAAAAAATAGATAAAAACCGTCAAATACTCAACAAGGTTTCAGAACAGCTCACGGTTTCAAAAATCACCTCACTACCCCCTTCGAGATTCAAAACCCTCCATTCGGACTCCGATACAACTCCACTAGCCACTAAAACGGTTATACAACTCCTCAAAGGCTGATCACACTCAGTCTTTAGGAGTGGGGGGCTCGTGATATGGCTAAAAATGGGGTTAAATCGGAACCGTCCAGATAGGGCACGAATCTTGAAGCTCAGGGGTAAAACGGTAATTTCACATACAAATGGGTCCGAAACGAGTACTGGATCTCCTTCTCACAGATCCAATAACCCACGAACGGATCCACTCCAACTGGGTACGGGTCCTGACCCGATACAGACCCAGACCAGCAAGAGGAAATCAGGGTCTCTGATTTGACTAAATCAACGGGCCTGATTCGCAGTTATCCTCTCACCGGGAATCAGGGATCAATTTCCTAAACAAATTGTGAGGATTTTACTCCTAGCAGTTACACTGAAAATCAGGTCCCTAATCACTCCCATGGCGACTATAAATACCTCCTACCTACCACTGTGACCAGGTAATCACTCTTTTTCCAGCTTAAGCTCTTTCTTAATCATCACTGGTTACTGACAAGAGCGTCGGAGGGTGCGTCGCCGGAACCAACCCCGGTGTATCGCACTTCCTTGCAGGTTAGCGGCAGGAATCAACAGGAGTGGATCCGCTATTCAGATTTTTCCACGAACTCACAAATCTCATCTGTTTACCCCCACACCAGAATTAGCGGTAACAGGTATCATTAATAGCTTTGCCACAAATATTAATTATAATATCAATATCAATGGACATTATATTACTCTTCAGAATATATATACAGACAGAAAGATATGCAATATTGGTTCTGCCTTAAGCTTCAATAACCGCTGATCAGCTTAACTGATCATTTATTCTAGCAAAAGAAAAAGAAATGATTATTTAGTAGACAAGTATATAATCATGAACCATCTTCTCAAATTGTTATTGAGACTTGCACTTCAGTCATAGCAAACAAAAACTATACAAGATCATATCTCCCACGTCGTTTTCAACGTAACTCATAAAGAACATGATATCCTCTTGTATGCTCAAATTACTGCATTTACTTCACAAGTAAACAGTATTGTACAAATTTACTTAATTTAGAATTTTGAAGCCTTAATCAGCATGAATCTGCATTTTAGCCTACAGAACCTTTTAGCTCATTCATTGCTGCATTCACCTTGGCGGAAAAGACAAGGGCCGGGAAGCTTAAAAACAATCTTGACATTATCTTCAAAGAAACTAGTATGAATGATGGTAACTTCAGAAAAGATACATTACTCCTAAGTAACAGACCGGCCCATATGTATATGATCATGGACTCAGACAAGTAATGATGCATGTCAAAAGAGTGGCACACTTCATCCTGTTCATGGCCCAATTTTTTGGAAACTTGCATAATCTCTTCCAAACTTCCATTTAATTAAACAAAAAAAGTGCACATATGTAACTAGAGGAAATAAAAACTTATAACATGATAAAATATGAAAAAACAAAAATAAAAACTGTAATTCAGTACTTATCTATCACATACAATCCACTTCTTAGTTGACAGATTCTAGATATGACCACATCATTAGTCCCCGATAAAGAAAATGAGACTCATCACGCTATCTGCAAAGCTGACAGAATGATATTTTTTTCATTCCTAAAACCCATTTCTATCAGAGTTATCTAACAATCTTTATTCACGTTTCAACAATATTTTTTTTTCACACTAAAATGATGAACAAAATTATAGAAAATTTTGCTGAAATGCCCTCTTTTCTGAAAATAATTAACGACCTACCCTACTTTCGAAAATATTTAGCGAGATGTCCTTGTCTGTGACACGTCAGCAACAAACGTTATTGGGAAAAACGGCATCAGCTATTTGTATGCCGTTATTCCCAATAACGGCATCTCTTTTTGAAAAAATTATCATGCCGTTATTCCCAATAACGGCATTGCTTATTTTTTGTAAAGATCTCTACTGTATCAATCTTGACTCGAGATTGAAATACGAAAAAGAAAATAACTGATGCCGTTCTTCGGGAGAACGGCATCGTTTATACTGATGACGTGTTCCACAATAACGGCATCAGTTATTAACTTTTTGCACAAGTCCCTATAATAAAAAAACCCCTTCTTCTTCCCCTTTTCTTCTCCTTATGATTCGTAAACATCTCTCTCTCGCATCGCTCCTTTTACCCACAAACCCTAGATCTCAAAATCAAAAAATTTCAACCATTTGAGTCCTGTAAAATTCCATACATCCAACCTCCTCACTCCCACTCTCATTTTCAGTCTTCCTCCACAACGAAATTTTTGCCAGTGGTTTTTTTGGTTTAATTTGAAAGTATTATCAGCTTAACCTTATGTTTGATTTTTATTTCAATATTTTGTTTATTGTGAGTAGTGAATGACTTGAATATGTTTTAATTTTTATGCATAGGTATGGAATTTGATATCCCTATTTGGTTATATTATGGGGGTGAAGTAATTAAGGATCCAAAAATTGGATATTCTTATAGTGATGTTGATCCGGTAATTATTTGGGCTACCCCCAATTTTGGTTACTCAGAATTAATAGATAAGATATATGAAGTCACCAATTGGGATAGAAGTGAAATGAGTCTGAAACTGAGAGCCCGTTATTCTGCTGGTAAAGGGGATGGGCAGTACTTCATGTTGGTACCCATAGACAGTGACAATTCTCTGAGGTCTGTCTTGCTTAGGACACTTCATCCAAGTTGTGGTTGGAATATAGTTGAGTTATATATTGATCAAACGAGGCTTCCAAATACTACAAGAGTTGTTATCGAAAGTCCAAGGCCCACAAGGACTTTGAAACCATCTGCAGAATCACACGCAAGGATTTCAAATACAATTGGAGATACTAGCACAACTCCAACAGAACCTGTTTCCTCCGAATACGAGCAGGTACATCCGGCCCCATTGTCACAAAATTTTTTGGTAGCTGGTATTGCTTTGGAAGACTTCGACAACGCCGTTGTAAATAACGACTTGGTAGAAGAGGAAGAAGATGAGGTACGCGGTCTCGAGGATGATGATGAGGAGATTGCCGTTGAAGCTCCAGTTATTGATGCCAATGTTCATGTGCCGGTTAACAATGCCTGCGTGTTGCCAAGTCAGGATACAAGTGCAGCTATGCGTGGATCGCAATCAAGCGAATGGATGTCCCATGCCACCGTACATGAACATGGCCAACCCATATGCCGTGGTCCTCTTCAGGCACATTCAAGCCGAGATAGTCTAGTACCAATACAACCTTGTTGAACATCAAATTGCCGGTGACGGTCATCCCATCAATCGGAAGACCCACAATCACAACTACATCTTGTAAGGTGACCGTCATCTCTCCAACCGGCAAGTGAAACGTGTGAGTCTCCGGCCTCCATTGCTCCACAAGTGCGGTAAGTAGAGCGTGGTCACACTTTATTTTCGCCAGCTTCGACATCCCGTAGAATCCGCTGCTGACCAAGTAATTTTCAATACCGGGGATCACCGCATGATGTTGTGCATCCGGAAACTCATCTTCTCTACATCCCCGGTCCAAACGGCCTGTGATCTGTAGTCTGGTTGCAAATATAGAACCATAGGATCTAGTGGACCAGGATGTCCCTGTGGTCCAAATGAAGAAGTAGAAGAAGCACCGACACCATGCGAAGAAGATGGTTGTGTAGGATCCATTGGCCTGTCAACAATAACAAACAGTAATCAACAACAATTTTAGTAAAAGAATTTTCAAAATAAACAATTCCACCTTTCATTGTATTCCTAACAAAATGAGCAATTCCACCTTTCTCAACAATTCAATATTTTGTAAACCCTACATCACTAACAATACATAAAGTTATTCCCAAAATTACTACTTCAATAACAACATATGTACATTACCTGTACTATACTACCAATGCACACATCTATCATTCTATCAAAATCAACTTTACAAAATACAAATTAGGGTTTTTGGATACTTACAATATTCTCAGATTCGGAATAATTTGGCACTCTTAATGAAAGATTGAAGAGTAGACTCCCAACTTCAAATCGATTACACAGCCTCTTAGATTTTTTTTTAAGGGTTTAGGGTTTTCGGAGTCAAAGTGGGGAAGGAAACAAACAGCAAGTGAAAATGAGAAGAAGATGGGTTTTTCGATTATAGGAACCTGTGCAAAACGTTAATAACTGATGTCGTTATTGTGGAACACGGCATCAGTATAAACGATGTCGTTCTTCCGAAGAACGGCATCAGTTATTTTTTTTTTGCATTTCAATCTCGAGTCAAGATTGAAACAGTAGAGATCTTTATAAAAAATAAGCAATACCGTTATTGGGAATAACAGCATGATAATTTTTTCAAAAAGAGATGCCGTTATTGGGAAGAACGGCATACAAATAGCTGATGCCGTTTTCCCAATAACGTTTGTTGCTGACGTGTCACAGACAAGGGCATCTCGCGAATTGTTTTCGAAAGTAGGGTAGGTCACTAATTATTTTCAAAAAATAGGGCATTTCGGCAAAATTTTCCAAAATTATACTTGTTGATAAATTTCATCAAATTTGGGAGAGATTTCGCTGCTAGGTTTGGGGGCGTCGGGAGGAGGTCGGGAACTTAGGAGAAGGTTGGAGGAAGGTTGAGCTAGGGTTTCGGAAGCTTTAAAGGGGATTTGGAGGAAGGAGGAGTGACTTGGGGAGCTAGGGTTCTATGGTTTCGGGAGATTTAAGAGATTTCGAAGATAGGAGAGTAACTGAGGGAGAAGGGGAGCTACGAAGCTAGGGTTTGTTAAGGTTTGAAGCTCGGCGATTTAGGAGGAAGAGCTAGGTTTGTTGGGTACTCTTTGAAGAGGATTTGGAGAAAGGAGGAGCTTTGAAGAGAGAGAAAGAGGGAGAGTAATTGAGAGAGAAGGAGAGAAGGGGGTAGTTGGTGGTCAAAATGACCGTAATACCCTCGGGGATAAGTGAGAGGAGCCGGAGGAACCACAGCCTTCTGATCTTGATCGTGATTGAAGTATTGATCGGACGGCCCACAAAACAGTTCGCACATTCTCCGTTCTCAACGAAAGAGTTCCCTATATATATACTAGTAGTTTACACGTGCGATGCACGTTTTAATAAAATATATATTTTTAAAAGTAAAAACTCCGACACAGCCAAGCCTCGAACCTGAGATCTCCTTCATATTAGTAATGTATGTGCAATACACGTAAGTTGGTATGTTTACTAATGACAACTTCAACTCTCCAATTATAATATTACTAGTAAGTTGGTATGTTTACTAATGCACGTGCAATGCACATTCTAATTAGTTTTTTTATATAGTAAATAATAAGATGTAATCTGTAACGCCTCGGCCCCGAACAACGATTTTTCTAACAACTGCCCACCATAGGTTTGCCTCATAAAATGGGCTATAGCTTATTGGTGACCTCAAATTCCAGGCAATTATATATATATATATATATATATATATATATATATATATATATATATATATATATATATAGACAATTAATCACAAATACTCCCGATATGGGACAATTCCAACTACACAACCTGCTGCTTTTTCTCCCTCTTGCGAGAGAGACACACATAGTCGAAAACCCTGGGGGGCCCACTGCCACATCGACAGGCAGGCACCCTTGCATGCGTTCTTGGGCCCCGTGATGTCAGCAGACGCCAGTTGCAGCAGAGCTGCATTCTGCCTGGGCCCTACGCACGGGAATTCCAAACAACCCCCTATAGAAATCTCCTATAGGGCATCTCTCAATTATATATATATATATATATATATATATATATATATATATATATATGATGCTGTGTATTTTTGGGGTGTGGGGGCAACATGTATGAGTTCTTATAATTTATGTAGCGGAAGATGTGGTACTGGCGTTGATCCGATCCTAGCCCGTAGGGTCGGCTCGGGAGTACCAGAAGAGAGGTGGAGGCCGGGTTCTCGGCTCGGATACAGTAGCTCGGCTCGGCTCGGCTCGGTCTTTTGTACTTGCACACTGCCTAGAAACACCGGGAGAAGTCCCGGTGACAGGCCCTCCGACGATCTAGTCAGTCACTGAGAAAGCAACAGTAGCTAGGGTTCAGGTAGTGAAAGGTTTATTACCTTTAGAAGTGAGGAAGGCATCTAGTAGTTATAGACAGGGGTAAACGGGTCTGGGACTATAACGGACCGGGTCGGACCCGTTTGCCTGTGGGCCTGAATGGGCTGAAGCCCGTTTGAATCGTTTGACTTGATGATCACAGAGGAGTGAAGTCTGAGGAGATCTAGTGGCCCAGATGGGGCCACTTCACTTACCTCATATCAGGAGCCCCCCACTCCTGGAGGGCGGTAAGCCAGCCGTGGAGTAGTCTATCCCCGTCGGAAGAGTGGAGCTGGTGTGTCTGGAGACTATGAATCGTAGCTTTTTTGAGTGGTAAGTGGGGTAGGACGAAGGAGATACTTTGAAGGAAAGAGGCGTTGAAGGCCGAGGATCGATGGTCGAGAGCCAAGCGTTGAGCGCCCATGCGCTCGGATGCCAGGGTTTACCGCCGAGTGTGTAATACCCCGATTTTCATTTATGAAAATTATTTATTTTCTCTGTACGTTTTGTGCACGTGCAATTTTTTCAATATAAAACCTTATAATTACTTTCAATATGGATAATGTGTATATATATATATATATATATATATATATATATATATATATATATATATATATGTACATGTGTTCTCTAATTATTTTTATAATAGGCCTATTTTCTTCAAATAAACATAAGCCTTCTTTTTAGCCCAAATCTATTTTTTTTTTTGTAAACCATTATTTGGCCCATTAAATGAAGCCCGTGAGCTATTTCTTCTTTTATTACAACTTGTAATGTAGAATATTTTTATAAGAGTATTTTTATAAAAAAATATAATGTACAACTTTTTAAATGGAGAACAAATGAATGCACGTGCATTGCACGTACACATGCAAGTAGCACACATAGTGGGCCGGCTTTGGTATGGAGGGAAAAAGAAAATAAAGAGTGGAGTTATGAGTGGTAGTTGTTTGAATCATGGTTGGTTACTACAACTTCCCCTTCAATCCTAACCTTTTAATTTTAACTCTTAGATTGATCCTAGCCCTTCATTTGCTCCAATTTTTAGTATAAATACCCCCCCTAGCCTAGTTATTCTTGTACTTTTTATTTCTCCAAAACCTATAGTAGAAAATACAATTGTTAGTAGTGTAGTAAGTGAGATAAAAAAAAAGATTGAGAGTTGTGGATTGTGCTTGCACTAAAGGAAGGCCGGCATCAAGGAGGGCTCGGGATTGCACTTTGAAGGCCGGTTTTGCCCATCAAGGAAGAGGAGGAACGCTCTTTTGGCAAGCTCGCGAAGGACTCTTTTGTTTATGAGGTGTTGCAATATTTATTCTCTCCAAATAAGGTGGGTTATTTTCCATGTTTCTAATTAGATATCATGCTAAGGTTGATTAAATTGATAATGCATGAAAGAAACTAATAAGAGCACATTTAATTGGAAAAAGGCTTGTTAGTTGATTGAATTGATGCTAAATAGATTACATGTTATTCCATCATGAATCTTAAGTTGTATGTGAATTTTTTGTAGTTATGGAATGCTTGAATTAAAATTTGTTGTTAGTATCAAAACTAAATTCAAATGCTAGTAGATGAAATTATTGCTTTATGTGCTAAGATGGACTTTTGTGATAATGTTTAGCATGAGTAACCTAAAATATATTTTTGGGTTTGTAAAAGAAAAATAAACAGGGAATTGATATAGGAAATATTAATGTTAAGTTGTATAAGAAATATCGAAATGAGATGTGGTAGTAGTAGTATACAATTTAAGTTAATTGTATGAAAAATATGTGTTTAATTACTGAAAAAATTGTTTTTAAATTACTGGAGTGTTAAACTATGTTTAATTAGACATTATGGAGATTTACAAGAAATTTAGTAAAAAGCAAAACTCAAATGAGAGCTTTTGAACATCGAAATGTTCTAATTGAACAGAGGATGGATTTAATTAAAATGCGAGTTGTATTCAAGACAACTTGAGCCTATAGCTCAATTGGTCGGGAGGCTCTCTAATGCTACAGTGTGTGCAGCTTGTTCCCTTGGATCGCTGGTTCGATACTTGAGAAACCCAAATTTTTATGTGCGTTTGTAAAAAATTTGATGAATTTCCAACCCGAGAGCATTTAATACTCTCAATCCCCTTTTATATTGAACGGCACAATTGGCCACATGGCCAGAGCGTGCGACTTGCTTCTTGTGGGTTGCTGGTTCAAATCCTGGCCTCGGCCAGAATAATATCTTTTTGGAAAAAATGACTTTTGTGGTTTCTTAATGTGTAAAAATTATGGAAAAAATTAATATTATTATTCTAAAAACATGTGTGACTTATGAAAAATAAGTTGGGAGTTATTGGGATAAAATAAAGTATATTTGGGAATAAAAATGTGGTTGGAACTATAGTTTTACACTTGTATATTTTGTGAAAAATGCATTTTTGCAAAGGACTTGAGATAAATGCTAGAAAAGAAAAATAATAAAGAAAGAAAGTATATATTGTGAAGTTGGTATGGATTATTCTTATTAAAGAATAGTGTGACACTAATGAGTTTGTGAATATTCATTTTGGCTATATATTTGGTGATATGATTTTAATGTGGAAATAAATGTTGTGAAATACACGATGTATAATTGAACTCCATGAATGGTTATTTTGACTAATGAATAATTTAGAAATCATGCGATTGAAAAAGAGAAATGTTATTGAGTATGAAAACTCAACATATGAATTTGTGAATCGAAATTGAAAATTAGGGTGTAGCCAAAACTCACACCGGAAAGTGAAAAGTGATGAAATAAGATTATTGATATTGAAAAGACCAAGGTTGGTCATGTGAAATTGAAAAAATAAGACCGGTAGTAGTGAGAGGGCTAATCTAAGAGATTAATTTTGTTCATGATTTCATTAAATTAAGAATTTAGTACATAGTGAAGAGGTGATGAAAGTAAGAGAAAAATACGAGTATGAGGGCCATCGGATTAGCGGTGTGAGAGTGAGCCACAGAATGCATGCTTGATGCTTCAGGACATGACGTGATCACTACTCCGGCGGTGGCGACGCTTGTGGGATGTTTGGTGAATGCAAGAGGATCGTGTGCCATGAAGGATGCTGAATTGTCCATAGACAGCCTTCACGATGCGTCGTGACATGACGTGGGATTTCCCTCCAGTTTTTCTGTACATGAGCTTGTACTCATAGATCATCTAGGATACTTACCGTAGTTACAGTAGTAGATTAAGTCATGACGAGGGATTGAACCCTACAAGATGAAGAACGGTTAAGAGGCTTGCCCTCGGACCTATGTAGTATGGGATGCATAGAATCCGAACAAGTGTGCATTAGTGTCATGTAATGTAAATGATTGCATTAAGGACTAAGTGCACAATCACAACACGATATCAGTAGGGTATTCCCTTTAGTTTGATATGTGACAAGTTTGTGTTTGTTAAATATGGAAAATCAGTTATACTGTTTCCGGTATAGAGAGGATGGCCGTGTATAATGTTCGTCGGTTGAATAAACTAACGTACCCACAGTTTTGTATGCAAAGTAAATAACATGATAAAGATTAAAGGAGAAATGATGCTTAGCGATTATTCAAATGTTGATGTACCTTTATATAAATGTTGTAAATTTGCTTCCGCTGTAAAATGTAAAGTGTAAAGATTACTTGTAACTCTGATGTAAAGTGAAAAGTTTTAAATTCCTTATAAAATTGTACTAAATGAAGTGTGAAGATCCTGTGGGATCTCGAATTCAGTGTATTTTGGAATTTGGGGTGTTACAGAGTGGTATCAGAGCCACGCTTCACACTTGTACAAATTTATAAGGAACAACACCCTAGAAGTGGACATTAGAGTGTGTGTTGAGTCTAGAGATTTAAATGTAAGTTACTTATATTTTTGTTGCTCTATGACTTATGCTTCTTCCTCCCTATTTTTAAGATGGCTGATCACTTCGACCCTGCTGGAGACGACAATTGGCATATCGTAGAGGAAGATTGCTATCCTGGACAAGCAGATTTCGAGGAAGAGTACTACCCAGGGCAAGCAGACTCCGACGGAGAGGAATGGCCTGAGTCCCGAGAGATCACTCCACCTCCGGACTCATCTGATGACTCTTCTGACGAAGAAGAAGAACCAGTTCCAAGTAGTCTTGTGATATCTCTTCAGAGGCAGGTAGAAACACTACGGGAGAGAGTCAGACTATTGGAGGCTCAGTTGGCAAAGCGCAAGGATGATTTCGCGGTTCTCAGTCATCGTGTATGGGAACTAGAGAAGAGGAAAAATATGACCGATGTGTTGAAGGAAGAAGTTGAAGAACTACGGGAAGAGCTTCGTGAAACCAAGAGGAACCGTAGGAGTTAGGCCATTGTATCGTCTACTGCTTTCATTTTGATGTCAAAAATGTTTTAAATTCGAATGTATAAAGTTTGAAATTCAATGAAATGGAAATATTGACTTAAAAGTTCATGTTTCACACTTCGAATTTAATGGATCTTTTGCATCAGAACATGGCTGGATGAAGAGCAAGAAATGGTGAAGGTCTGGACTTGGAAACGGAACTCGCGATGGTCTATCAGACACTCAATGTCGTGGCCATGAATCAGAACCAAGGAAGGGTACTTGCAAATCCGGTGCCCGAAGCATTCAAACTCGTGGAATCATTCAAGCGGATGAAACCACCGGTGTTTGAAGGGAAGTCAGACCCTGACACGGCTGACAACTGGATCAGGCAGGTAGAGATTATCTTCGAAGTCTTGGAGACCCCTGAAGGCAGCAAGGTGAAGTTGGCGACTTTGCAATTTGAGAAGGATGCGGCTGTGTGGTGGCAGTCGATGAAGCGGACAATGGGAGGTATTGTTCTTGGCTGGGAGAAATTTTTGGAGGAATTCCGCAGTCATTACTTTCCTTCAGACGTCCAGGAGAAGAAGGCCATGGAGTTTCTATCACTGCAACAAGGTGGCATGTCAGTTAGGGAGTATGAGACTAAATTTACTCAGCTCTCAAGGTATGCTCTCGAACTGGTAATGGATGAGGCGAAGAAGGCTCGTAAGTTTGAGCATGGATTGAGGCCGAGCTTGAGGTCCCGGATGATACCTCTTGGTATCAGAAGATTTGACAAACTGGTCAAGCGCGCGGCAGCCACGGAAGCAGACATGGAGCAGTTTCATGTTGTTCAAAATCGGAGGAACAACTGGGAGTCTGGGAAGAGGCCCGCAAATTCTGGAAATTTCAAGGGTCAACCATCAGCACAAAGGTTCAAACCGACAGGGGCGAATGCTATCAATGTGGTTGGAGGACCCGGGAACAATGTTGTGAGACCTCCTGCGGTAAATTGCTACAACTATGGTGAGATGGGACATTACCAATCTCAATACCCCAAGCCACAGAATGGTAATCGCAATGTACCAACGCAGCAGACTGGGAAGCGACCGTACCAACAAGGGCGAGTATTTGCCTTGACCGAAGCTGATGCCGATGAAGTAGATCATGTCATCACTGGTACGAGGGTAGATGTTTAAAGGTTCATGTTGTTTCTTTTTCCGCTTATTTAGTGAACTGTTACGTAATGGGTGTGTATTATGTAACAGGAGAACTTTATTTGAATGGAATGAAAGCTGTTGTTTTGTTCGATACTAGATCCTCTCATACTTTTGTGTCTCCTAAATTTGCTAAAGTGTTGGGAGTTGAACCGAAGATTTTTCCAGGCAAGATCTTAGCAGTAGCTACTCCATTAGGGAAAACTTTAACCACTGATCGGTACTATGCTGATTGCGAGATTGTGATTGGGGATAGAATTTTCGGGATTAATCTAATCGAGCTGACTATCTTAGGAGTCGATGTTATCATTGGCATTGATTGGATGTCGGTGTACAGTGCAAGCATCGAGTACAAGACCAAGACGGTAATAGTGAAGGCTCCAGGTGGACCTGAAGTCACTTTTCAAGGGAAGAAGAAGTGTTCTAGGCTGGTGGCAGCTATCCGCAAGGAAGAGATTCCTGTGGAAGTGCAAAGGATTCCTGTGGTTCGGGACTATCCGACTGTGTTCTTGGATGATTTTCCTGGGTTACCCCCGCAACGTGATGTAGAGTTCAGCATCACCCTTCAACCGAGACGTGCACCCATTTCTAAGGCACCGTATAGGAAGGCTCCAGTGGAACAGGATGAGGTGAAACGGCAGATTGAGGAACTGTTGGAGAAAGGCTTTATTCAACCTAGTGCGTCACCTTGGGGAGCACCAGTGCTTTTGGTAAAGAAGAAGGATGGTTCGATAAGGATGTGCATCGATTACCGAGAGCTGAATAAGGTCACTGTTCAGAATAAGTATCCTATTCAACGAATTGATGACTTGTTCTATCGTCAACAAGGAGCAGCTGTTTTCTCCAAAATAGATCTTCGATCAGGATATCACCAAGTTCGAGTGAAAGCTGAAGATGTGCACAAAACTGTATTTAGAACTCGACATGGGCATTACGAATTCTTAGTTATGCCATTTGGAGTGACGAATGCACCCGCAATCTTCATGGATTTGATGAACAGAGTTCTGAGGCCATTCATTGATTCTTTCATCGTGGTGTTTATCGACGATATCCTCGTGTACTCCAAGTCAGAAGAGGAGCACACCGAGCATCTGGCAGCAGTTTTGAGGAAGCTGGAAGAGCAGGAGTTGTATGCCAAGCTATCCAAGTGCGATTTCTGGAAATCTGAAGTGGCATTCCTAGGTCACATCCTTTCTAAGGAGGGATTGGCAACTGATCCTCAGAAGATAGAGGCAGTGAGAGATTGGGCAAGGCCTACTACAGTGAAGGAAGTCAGAAGTTTTCTTGGATTAACTGGATACTACAGGAGATTCATTCAAGGTTATGCTCAGTTAGCCGTACCGCTCACTGGTTTGACCAAGAAGAATATGGACTTCAAGTGGACTGGGCAATGTAAGGCAAGCTTTCAGAAGTTGAAAGAGAAGCTGACTACTGCACCTATTTTAGCTTTGCCTAGAGCAGGTGTTGAGTATGATGTTTACAGCGATGCTTCACATCGGGGGCTTGGTTGTGTCTTAATGCAAGAAGGAAGAGTAATCGCTTATGGGTCTAAGCAACTACGACCGCATGAGAAGAATTACCCGACTCATGATCTGGAGTTGGCTGCGATTATCTTTGGTTTGAAGCAATGGAGACACTACGTGTACGGTGAGAAATTGAATATGTACACGGACCACAAGAGTTTGAAGTACATATACCAGCAGAAGGATCTAAATCTAAGGCAGCGGAGATGGTTGGAAGTGCTTGAGGACATGCGACCTGAGATCAAGTATCATCCTGGGAAAGCTAATGTTGTTGCTGATGCACTTAGTCGCAAGAGCAGTTTATCCAGTTTGATTACAACTCAGAAGCATCTGATGGAAGAATTGGATTGAGCAGGTATTGAAGTTGTCTTGCAAGGATTGGGAGCATCTTTAGCTCAGTTGAGGCTTCAGCCTACTTTGAATGGAAGGATTATTGCAAGTCAAGAGGTTGATGCTGATATCTTAGAGATGAAGGAGTAGGTTAGTGCTGGCAGGTTGCCCGGATTTCAAATCAGGGATGGAGTGCTGTGGTTCGGAGATAGACTATGTGTTCCAAATCAGGCGGACCTGAAAGAGAGTATTCTTCAGGAGGCACATGCTACTCTTTTGTCAGTACATCCTGGGAGTACTAAGATGTACAAAGACATCAAAGCGCATTTTTGGTGGTCAGGTTTGAAGCGGGATGTGGCTGAATTTGTGGTGAAGTGTGAGGTTTGTCAACAAGTCAAAGCCGAGAATTAGAGACCCAGAGGTCTATTACAACCTTTACCTATTCCGGAATGGAAGTGGGATAACATCAGTATGGATTTCATTACGGAATTGCCCAAGAGTCCTAAAGGTAATGACGTGATTTGGGTTATAGGCAATCGACTAACCAAGTCTGCTCACTTTTTGGCGATGAAACTCACTGCTTCGATGGACAAGTTAGCTGAGTTGTATGTTGGTGAGATCGTCAGGCTTCATGGTGTTCCATCAACTATTGTGTCTGATCGAGATGCGCAGTTTACTTCGTATTTCTGGAGGATTCTTTAGACAGCTTTGGGTACCAAGACAGATTTCAGCACTGCTTTTCATCCGCAAACCGATGGGCAGACCGAAAGAGTCAACCGTATTCTTGAGGATATACTTCGGTGTTGTGTACTAGATTTTGGAGGCAGTTGGGAAAGGCATTTACCTTTGGTAGAGTTTGCCTACAACAACAGTTTTCAGACCAGTATTGGGATGTCACCGTACGAAGCTTTGTATGGCAGGAAGTGCAGAACACCTGTTTGTTGGTTTGAAGTTGGGGAGCATCAATTGTTTGGGCCTAAGCTTGTGCAGCAAACCTCTGAAAAGATTGATCTGATCAGGAAAAGGTTGGTAGAGGCTCAGAGCAGGCAGAAGAGCTATGCAGACAACCGGAGAAGGGACCTTGAGTTTGAGGAAGGTGACTTCGTCTTTCTGAAAATATGGCCCAGTAAAGGTGTGATTCGATTTGGCAAAGGCGGGAAGTTAGCCCCGAGGTTTATAGGCCCGTACAAGATATTGAAAATGATTGGGAAAACTGCTTACCGGCTTGAGTTACCGGAAGAGTTATCTCGGTGCATAATGTCTTTCATGTGTCTATGCAGAGAGGTTATATTCCAGATCCGAGTCATCATTTGCCTGAAGTACCGGAAGGTTTGCATTTGGATCTCAATTACATCGAGTCTCCTGTCGAAATTGTTGATCGTCGAGAGAAAGTCTTGAGGAATAAGACAATTCCGATGGTCAAGGTAGTCTGGAGAAACTATTTGGTTGAAGAGGCTACTTGGGAGTCTGAAGAGAGGATGTTGAAGGATTATCCTGAGCTTTTTGCTTGATTTGTATTTTGTATTTTTTTCTTGTGCTTGTTGTGAGTGTTTTGTTTCTCGCTCTTGACTGTAGTTCTGAGGACGGAACTATTCTAAGGAGGGAGTGTTGTAATACCCCGGTTTTCATTTATGAAAATTATTATTTTTTGTACGTTTTGTGCACGTGCAATTTTTGCAATATAAAACCTTATAATTACTTTCAATATGGATAATGTGTGTGTGTGTGTGTGTGTGTGTGTGTGTGTGTGTGTGTGTGTATATATATATATATATACATGTGTTCTCTAATTATTTTTATAATAGGCCCATTTTCTTCAAATAAACATAAGCCTTCTTTTTAGCCCAAATCTAATTTATTTTTTTTGTAAACCATTATTTGGCCCATTAAATGAAGCCCATGAGCTATTTCTTCTTTTATTACAACTTGTAATGTAGAATATTTTTATAAGAGTATTTTTATAAAAAATATAATGTACAACTTTTTAAATGGAGAACAAATGAATGCACGTGCATTGCACGTACACATGCATTGCACGTACACGTGCAAGTAGCACACATAGTGGGCCGGTTTTGGTATGGAGGGAAAAAGAAAAATAAGAGTGGAGTTATGAGTGGTAGTTGTTTGAATCATGGTTGGTTACTACAACTTCCCCTTCAATCCTAACCTTTTATTTTTAACTCCTAAATTGATCATAGCCCTTCATTTGCTCCAATTTTTAGTATAAATACCCCCCCCCCCCAGCCTAGTTATTCTTGTACTTTTCATTTCTCCAAAACCTATAGTAGAAAATACAATTGTTAGTAGTGTAGTAAGTGAGATAAAAAAAAAAGATTGAGAGTTGTGGGTTGTGCTTGCACCAAAGGAAGGCCGGCATCAAGGAGGGCTCGGGATTGCACTTTGAAGGACGGTTTTGCACATCAAGGAGGAGGAGGAACGCTCTTTTGGCAAGCTCGCGAAGGAATCTTTTGTTTAGGATGTGTTGCAATATTTATTCTATCCAAATAAGGTGGGTTATTTTCCATGTTTCTAATTAGATATCATGCTAAGGTTGATTAAATTGATAATGCATGAAAGAAACTAATAAGAGCACATTTAATTGGAAAAAGGCTTGTTAGTTGATTGAATTGATGCTAAATAGATTGCATGTTATTCCATCATGAATCTTAAGTTGTATGTGAATTGTTTGTAGTTATGGAATGCTTGAATTAAAATTTGTTGTTAGTATCAAAACTAAATTCAAATGCTAGTAGATGAAATTGTTGCTTTATGTGCTTAGATGGACTTTTGTGATAATGTTTAGCATGAGTAACCTAAAATATATTTTTTGGGTTTGTAAAAGAAAAATAAACAGGGAATTGATATAGGAAATATTAATGTTAAGTTGTATAAGAAATATCGAAATGAGATGTGGTAGTAGTAGTATACAATTTAAGTTAATTGTATGAAAAATATGTGTTTAATTACTGGAAAAATCATTTTTAAATTTCTGGAGTGTTAAACTATGTTTAATTAGACATTATGGAGATTTACAAGAAATTTAGTAAAAAGCAAAACTCAAATGAGAGCTTTTGAACATCGAAATGTTCTAATTGAACAGAGGATGGATTTAATTAAAATGCGAGTTGTATTCAAGACAAATTGAGCCTATAGCTCAATTGGTCGGGAGGCTCTCTAATGCTACAGTGTGTGCGGCTAGTTCCCTTGGATCGCTGGTTCGATACTTGAGAAACCCAAATTTTTATGTGCGTTTGTAAAAAATTTAATAAATTTCCACCCCGAGAGCATTTAATACTCTCAATCCCCTTTTATATCGAATGGCACAATTGGCCACATGGCCAGAGCGTGCAGCTTGCTTCCTGTGGGTTGCTGGTTCGAATCCTGGCCTCGGCCAGAATAATATCTTTTTGAAAAAATGACTTTTGTGGTTTCTTGATGTGTAAAAATTATGGAAAAAATTACTATTATTATTCTAAAAACATGTGTGACTTATGAAAAATAAGTTGGGAGTTATTGGGATAAAATAAAGTATATTCGGAAATAAAAATGTGGTTGGAACTATAGTTTTACACTTGTATATTTTGTGAAAAATGCGTTTTTGCAAAGGACTTGAGATAAATGCTAGAAAAGAAAAATAACAAAGAAAAGAAAGTATATATTGTGAAGTTGGTATGGATTATTCTTATTAAAGAATAGTGCGACACTAATGAGTTTGTGAATATTTATTTTGGCTATATATTTGGTGATATGATTTTAATGTGGAAATAAATGTTGTGAAATACACGATGTATAATTGAACTCCATGAATGGTTATTTTGACTCATGAATAATTTAGAAATCATGTGATTGGAAAAGAGAAATGTTATTGAGTATGACAACTCAACATGTGAATTTGTGAATTGAAATTGAAAATTAGGGTGTAGCCAAAACTCACACCGGCAAGTGAAAAGTGATAAAATAAGATTATTGATATTGAAAAGACCAAGGTTGGTCATATGAAATTGAAGAAATAAGACCGGTAGTAGTGAGAGGGTTAACTCTAAGAGATTAATTTTGTTCATGATTTCATTAAATTAAGAATTCAGTACATAGTGAAGAGGTGATGAAAGTAAGAGAAAAATACGAGTATGAGGGCCATCGGATTGGCGGTGTGAGAGTGAGCCACAGAATGCATGCTTGATGCGTCAGGACATGGCGTGGGCACTACTCCGGAATTATTGTCCCGGTGGCGACACTTGTGGGATGTTTGGTGACTGCAAGAGGATCGTGTGCCATGAAGGAGGCTGAATTGTCCATAGATAGTCTTCACGATGCGTCGTGACATGATGTGGGATTCCCCTCTAGTTTTTCTGTACATGAGCTTGTACTCATAGATCATCTAGGATACTTACCGTAGTTACAGCAGTAGATTAAGTCATGACGAGAAATTGAACCCTACAAGATGAAGAACGATTAAGAGGCTTGCCCTCGGACCTATGTAGTATGGGATGCATAGAATCTGAACAAGTGTGCATTAGTGTCATGTAATGTAAATGATTGCATTAAGGACTAAGTGCACAACCACAACACGACATCTATAGGGTATTCCCTTTAATTTGATATGTGACAAGTTTGTATTTGTTAAATATGGAAAATCAGTTATACTGTTTCCGGCATAGAGAGGATGGCCGTGTATATTGTTCGTCGGTTGAATAAACTGACGTACTCACAGTTTTGTATGCAGGGTAAATGACATGATAAAGATTAAAGAAGAAATGATGCTTAGCGATTATTCAAATGTTGATGTACCTTTATATAAATATTGTAAATTTGCTTCCGCTGTAAAATATAAAGTGTAAAGATTACTTGTAACTCTGATGTAAAATAAAAAGTTTTAAATTCCTTGTAAAATTGTACTAAATGAAGTGTAAAGATCCTGTGGAATCTCGAATTCAGCGTATTTTGGAATTCGGGGCGTTACAGAGTGTCGAGCCCCGAAGTTTAGTAAAAGTTAGGAGATGGCTCGAGGTCGCTTCCGAGCGTCGAGCCCCCAAGATTGTTGCAAAAGCTATTGGATGGCTCGGAATTGCCGCCGACCATCGAGCCCCCAAGCTTGCTGTAAAAGCTAAGGGATGGCTCGAGGTTACTACCGATCGTCGAGCCCCCAAGCTTGCTGTAAAAGCTAGGGGATGGCTCGGGATCGCTACCGATCGTCTAGCCCCCAAGCTTACTGTAAAAGCTAGAGGATGGCTCGAGGTCACTGCCGAGCGTCGAGCCCCCCAGCTTGCTGTAAAAGCTAGGGGACGGCTCGGGATCGCTACCGACCATCGAGCCTCCAATTTGCTGTAAAAGCTAGGGGATGGCTCAAGGTACTGCCGAGAGTCGAGCCCCCTAGCTTGTTGTAAAAGCTAAGGGGTGGCTCGGAATCGCTGCCGATTGTCGAGCCCCCAAGCTTGCTGTAAAAGCTAGGGGGTGGCTCGAGGTCACTGCCGAGCGTCGAGCCCCCCAGCTTGCTATAAAAGCTAGGGGATGGCTCGGGATCGCTTCCGACCGTCAAGCCCCCAAGCTTGCTGTAAAAGCTAGGGGATGGATCGAGGTCACTGCCGAGCGTCAAGCCCCCCAACTTGCTGTAAAAGCTAGGGGGTGTCTCGGAATCGCTGTCGAGCGTCGAGCCCCCGGGCTTGCTATAAAAGCTAGGGGATGTCTCAGGGTTACTACCGAGCATCGATCCCCCAGCTTGCTGTAAAATCTAGGGGATGGCTCGAGGTCACTGCCGAGCATCGAGCCCCCAAGCTTGCTGTAAAAGCTAGGGGGTGGCTCGAGGTCACTGCCGAGCGTCGAGCCCCCCAGCTTGCTGTAAAAGCTAGGGGATGGCTCGGGATCGCTACCAACCGTCGAGCCCCCAAGCTTGCTATAAAAGCTAGGGGATGGCTCGAGGTCACTGCCGAGCATCGAGTCCCCCATCTTGCTGTAAAAGCTAGGGGACGGCTTGGGATTGCTACCGACCGTCGAGCCCCCAAGTTGCTATAAAAGCTAGGGGATGGCTCAAGGTCAGTTCCGAGCTTCGAGCCCCCCAGCTTGCTGTAAAAGCTAGAGGGTGGCTCAGAATCGCTGCCGAGCGTCGAGCCCCCAGGCTTGCTGTAAAGCGAGGGGATGGCTCGAGGTTACTACTGAGCATTGAGCCCCCAGTTTGCTCTAAATGCTAGGGGATGGTTCGAAATCACTGCCGATCGTCGAGCCCCCAAGCTTGCAGTGAAAGCTAGGTGGTGGCTCAAGGTCACTGCCGAGTATCGAGCCCCCAGCTTGCTGTAAAATCTAGGGGATGGCTCGGGATCGCTATCGACCGTCGAGCCCCTCAACTTGCTATAAAAGCTAGGGGATGGCTCGGGGTTACTACCAAGCATTGATCCCCCAGCTTGCTGTAAAATCTAGGGGATAGCTCGAGGTCACTGCCGGCTGTCGAGCCCCCAAGCTTGCTGTAAAGCTAAGGGGTGGCTGGAGGTCATTGCCGAGCGTCGAGCCTTCAGCTTGCTCTAAAAGCAATGGGATGGCTCGGAATCGCTGCCGACCGTCAAGCCCCTAAGCTTGCAATAAAAGCTAGGGGTGGCTCAAGGTCACTACCGAGCGTCGAGCCCCCCAACTTGCTGTAAAATCTAGAGGATTGCTCGGGATCGCTTCCGACCGTCGAGCCCCCAAACTTGCTGTAAAAGCTAGGGGATGTCTCGATGTCACTACCGAGCGTTGAACCCCCCCCCCCCCGCTTACTGTAAAAGCTAGGGGGTGGCTCGGAATTGCTTTCGAGCATCGAGCCCCAGGCTTGTTGTAAAAGCTAGGAAATGGATCGAGGTTACTACTGAGCATCGAGAGCCTAGCTTGCTATAAAAGCTACGTGATGGCTAAGAATCGCTGCCGACCGTCGAGCTTCCAAGCTTGCTGTAAAAGCTAGGGGGTGGCTCGAGGTCACTGCCGAGCGTCGAGCCCCTTAGCTTGCTAAAAAAGTTAGGGGATGGCTCGGGATCGCTACCGACCGTCGAGCTCCCATGCTTATTGTAAAAGCTAGGGGATGGCTCGTGGTTACTGCCGAGCGTCGATCCCCCCAGCTTGTTGTATAAGCTAGGAGATGGCTCGGGATCGCTTTCGTCCATCGAGCCCCAAGATTTCTACAAAAGCTAGGGGATGGCTCGCGGTCACTGCCAAGCATCGAGACCCCCAGCTTGCTGTAAAAGCTAGGGGTGGTTCGGAATCACTGCCGAGCGTCGAGCCCCCCAGGTTTCTGCAAAATCTAGGGAGTTGTATATGATGCTGACGTCATGAGGGTGGAATTCGAGGGGTTTGAAATCCTAGTGGCCATTAGATCTTGATGATCAAGATTGGATGGTGAGGATTTCGATGCTGAATTCGAGGAGTCGTTTTCACTCTATAAATTCCCCACTCCCCACTCCATTTATTCACTTTTCCCGCTCTCTCCAAAAGCAGGAGCTTCTCTTTCTAACCAGCCGGTGGCAAATTTTACAGTGACCTTTCCATTTACAGTATCCAGGTTAGTATTTTCTTTTGTAATGTCGTGCTCTCAGTCTGGCTCCGAAGCGAGTTCATCTAGTCAGGACGAGGGAGATCGCAAATCGGACTCTACGTCCTGGAATACAGATGATCAGGTTATGAACGTGGTCCCCCCTCCAAAGTCATAAGCCGAAGGTGGTAGAGGTGTTGGGCTAGGAGGATAAGGAAAGGGAGGTGGAGTAGAGAGGAGTCGAGGGAAGGGAAGAGGAGGTGGAGCAGGGAGGAGCTGAGGGAGAGGAAGAGGAAGATAAGGAAGGAGATGAGGGAGGAGAGGTTCTTCCCCCTCTCCCCCCTTTTTCGACATCGTCTCCACCGAAGGCACCTCGTATCTGTAAGAAGAAGAGGAAGTGGCATCTGTCGGATAGTCCGAGGACACCAGATGAGTTCGAACCAAAGCATGGGCTCGACGTCCCCTATTACAAGAATCCCAGGTCGATCAGGATGTATCCTGACGACGTAAAAGACTTGGTCCAATTCAACGTGGAGGTGTCTTCGTCTGGACGGCCCCAGATACGGATGGAAAATGTCTAGTGTGCGCTGAAGGTCGATTATCTACCCATAATAAGGGCCAGTTACTTCATTTCTCGGGAGTATGAGCTGATGGTTCCGAGCCCTGGTCTTCGTCCCACCTTTGAGTTGGCTCCCGGCTTCTGCATGTTTCCCGAGGAAGCTTTCGTCTCGAGAATAAGGTTGTCACTGCACCCGTTCATTAAGAGGGCGTTGAGGTGGGGAGAGCTGTGCCCAATGCAATACGGGCCCAACTTGTGGAAGCAACTGGTCTGCTTCATTCTGAAATGCGAGGAGAAGAAGGTCTCTCTGAAGTTAAAGTACTTCCAAGCTGTCCTAGGGGTGAGCTCGCTCGAGATATGGAGGGCATATTCTATATATCCCCCTGCCCTCACAAGAAGGTGGTGCATGGCCATCCCGATTCCATAAAGGGGTGGAAGGAGAAGTAATTCGTAGTCGGGAGCACAGTACCTTGGGAAATTCCTATGGTCTAGAATTTCTACAAGCCGAACCACAAACCCCCGAGGCAGAGGGACTTGACGGGCAGAGTGGGCTGATGTGGACAAAATTGTGGCGGAGCACAGCATTGGTTAGCCGTGCATGACAGAGATGCACCTAGCCCGAGCCGGACTAAGTCCAGCCGACCCTTGTATGTTTTTGTTTCATTCTTGTCTAATTTTCTGCTTTCGTATTAACATTCTCTTTTTCACCGCAGTAATGGATCCATCGAAGCTCGAGGCAAGGAAGGCCCTACTGGCACTGGCCCAGAAAAAGAGGGCCGAGAAGGCAGCATCGGCCGCGGGACCAGTCCAGGGGGCGGCGCAAGTCTCTTCGGAGCTGCCCTCTAAGAAGTAGAAGAAAAGCCACTCGTCCCGTGAGGCGAAAGAATCGGGGCCGAGCTCAAGTGGCCGAAAGGTTACCGAGGTCCTGAAGTCCAGAACCCCCGCTGTCTGTCCCGATGCCCAACAGATGGTGGGCGAGAGGGGCCTAAGGTCGTTCACCCCAGACTGGGCGGTCAAGGAGGGAGATTCGCTTGCCGAGGGACCGATCTCTATGGAGATGGCAGATAAGCTCTCACGGCTTACGACCGGACCATCCTAGCGACCGAGACTATGGAGACGACCTACATGAAGTGGGCTTAAGCTCAAGTAATGGTAAGTGTTAGTTTTGTTGTCTGTTTACTTTTTGTGCTGGGCATTCTTTTCTGACCCTGCCTATCTCGACCAGGCGCTGATGACCGGGGCACAGCTGAAGAGGTGCTTGGAGAAGGAGGTCCACACCGAGAAGCGAAACGTCGATCGGTACCTTCGAAAAGCAGAGGAATTGAAGGTCGAGCTGACGAACGCTCAGGGGACAGCACAGGCTTTCCAAGCCGACATTGCTTCTCAACAGGACCAGCATCTCAGAGAATTAGCGGCCGTCTGGGGAAAGGCGACAGCGGGTTACGATAAGCTGGCGATGGCGGCTTCGAAGGAGTTAATGACCGCCCAAGACGAGGTGTATGATAAGGCGAAGGAGCACTTTCTGCTCCTTTACCCTGAGGCGGAGATCGACCGTATCCTCTACGGGTGGGAGCCCCCCGTGCATCCGCTAACTCCCGGGGGCGAGGGAGATGAGGCTCCGAGGGATCCCCACTTGGAGAAGGAGGCGGGGGTGCGACGGCCGATGAAGAGGTGCAGATCCCCCCTCCGAAGTAGTTAAAAATATTGTTCTCTTTTTGTATTTGCCGAACGCAGACTGGCCACCGCCTTTTCTAATCAATTTTTGAATTAATACAATTGTGTTTTTGGCCGACCTTCCATGACTTGTTGTTTTTGGCGAGCTTTTTTTTAGTGATTTTTCGTTTCCTCCCCTTTTGCCAGATGAACGAGACACTGGGTGCCAACCTCAATTCTGCCGAGGTCCGACAACTTTGGAATAGGCTAGAGTCTAAGGAGAGTTTCTTGATCCGCTATCGCATGCAGGCCCTTGATTGAGAAGCCGAGATAAGCTAATTTATGAACAAGTCCAAGGAGCTCAGCTTAGAGGCGACATGCCTGAAGAAGGCTATAGCCGATTGGGACTGGGGGAGTGTCGAGACGAACTGGTCAATATCTGATGCTTTCACCAGGCGACAGACCTCTAAGTCCGTTCTTCGTGAGGTTGTGGTTGAAAAGGAGCTGTAGTTTCAGAGGTTGAAAGTTATGCTAGGCACGGGTCGGTCTCGGTTCGGCCATCCTGGGGGAGGAGGCCCCTCTGTTTTGGGTTCCTCACTGACCCTCTATCTGGAGATGGCGAGGCCCACTAATGCGCAGAGCTCCGTTGCCGGGACGTCTACACTAGCGGTGCCGGTGTTGTAGAACGAGCACGTCGAGGGACGTACCCGTTCGGTGGGGCTCGACATGGTACGTGTTGGCCTGAAAAGTCCCAAGGGAAACACTTAGGTTGCGGTTAGCGGAAGCATTATAATAACTTTCCTTGTACTGTGGTCATTCAAGGCGCTTGTGATGAATAAAAATTGATTTTTCCCTTCCCTCCCTATTTTGTAATAGTGATTAGGACGCTGTGCGCAGTGCAAGCCAAGTGTCGGGCCTTGTCTTGTAAGAAAGTTGGTGTGGTTCGGGGTCATCGCCAAGCGCCTAACCCATAAAGCTTGAGAAAGCTAGGGTATGGCTCGAGGTCAATGCCGAATATCGAGCTCATGTGCTCTATAAAAGAGTTAGGATATGGTTCGGGGTCATTGCCAAGTGCCTAGCCCATAAAGCTTGAGAAAGCTAGGGTATGGCTCAAGGTCATTGCCGAATGTTGAGCTCCTGTACTCTGAAAAAGAGTTAGGATGTGGTTTAGGGTCATTGCCGGGCACCTAACCCAAAAGCTTAAGGAAGCTAGGGTATGGCTCGAGGTCAATGCCAAATGTCGAGCTCCTGTACTTAGTAAAAGTGTTAGGATGTGATTCAGGGTCATTGCCGAGCGCCTAACCTAAAAGCTTGAGGAAGCTAGGGTATGGATCGAGGTCAATGCTGAATGTCGAGCTTCTGTACTCAGTAAAAGTGTTAGGATGTGGTTCGGGGTCATTGCCGAGCGCCTAGCCCAAAGAGCTTGAGAAAGCTAGGGTATGGTTCGAGGTCAATGCCGAATGTTGAGCTCCTGTACTCTGTAAAAGAGTTAGGATGTGGTTCGGGGTCATTACCGAGCGCCTCACCCAAAATCTTGAGGAAGCTAGGGTATGGTTTGAGGTCAATATCGAATGTCAAGCTCTTGTGCTTTTGTAAAAGAGTTAGGGTGTAGTTCGAGATCATTGCCGAGCTGGAGGCACCGAGTTTCCTTGCACACGGTTAGAACAAGAAAGGAAAGAGAGTTACAGTTTTTTACACACAAAAAAAGTGGGGCACGTAGTGCCTATTACATGAGTTTCTATTACACAAGGAGTTTAGTCGTTCCCTTCGAAGAACTTGATGAGGTGTTCTGCGTTCCAGGGCCTCTTTATGTACCTACCCCCCAGGTCTGTGAGTCGGTACATGCCAGGACGTACTGTAGAACCCCGTATTTTCAAATATTATTTTAAAGATTTGAAAATAAATTAAAATGATTTTATGGAGATTTAATAAATATTTTCTGAAGGTTTGTCTTTTTACACGTGCGAAACACGTGCAAATATTTTTTGGTGCAAATATCTAATTTTATATTTTTAGTAAATTCTCCTAATTATAATGGATTATATTCTAAATTTTGGGATTTTTCTGAATAAAGAAACTATTTTTATAAATATCTCGAAAGAGAGGGGCTTTTATGTAAAAAGCCGTTTGGATCTGAAGTAAGTTATGAAAATTCATTTTTACTGATTTTTGGGCTTTCCATGATCATCATTTAAATTAAAGTACATTTAAATTTTATTTGGAGTTGATTTGGTAAAGATTTATACAAATATGGTGTTTTTGCAAATATGGAATTTATGTAGAATCTTGTGCAAATATTTTTCTGAAAAGTAAAAGTCAAATATTTTGATTGGAAAATATAATATGTATTATTATATATTATTTCTGATTTTTCTGGATTTTTATGAATATTTTATGATGTATTTGCAAATATTACAAAAGGGAGGACTTTTGTGCAAAATCGCCACCCTGAGTTGTAAATCCGAATTTTTCTTATTTACTGGGCTGTACTGAATTGATGAACAACTCAGTGATAAAAATATTTGATTTGGTTTTGATTTGGTTAACCTATTTTAACTAAAAGAGGGTTATATAGGTAAAGCTATATTTTGGAAGGATTCTTTTGCAAATATGTTTCTAAAACCCTAATCTTTCAATCCCGGCCTGTATAAAAGAGGGTGTGCAGCCGTCATTCGCTGCACAACACAAGTTTTATTATATTTTTATTTTCTTGGTGATTGAAGAGGAGATTTTGGATCTCATAAAAGAGGGGCCTTCTTGTTGGATCTCTTCATTCCTAATGTGAGTGACATTGTTTTGTTTTATTTTGTTTGTGTATGTTGTAGATGAGTAGATATAATTGTTTGGTTGTTTTGTTTGTTCTCTTTGATTCGTGTATGTCATTTGAAGATGATATGAATGTTTAGATTGATTTGGATGCTGCATATGTATATGTATGGATGGATGAAAAATTGGATCTTTGAGAAGAACCCTAGATATTCGTATGTGAATGATTTTAGGTTGTTGTAAACCTAATAAAAATTGTGAGTAGGCTATTTATTTGGATTATTGTTGATTTGGTTGAGTTTGATAGATGTCATGCATTAATTAAACTAAAAATGAGATTTTTGGATTATTGGTGAGTTGGATGAAAACAACTTGACCATGTTGAGGAAAAATTTGTTTTGTTTATGAATCGACTATAGAAAATAGTTGAGATTGAGTTGAGGAATTTTTGTGAATGATAAATAGTTTAGAGGACCATGTTTTGAGGATTTGAGTTATGAGGATTTAAATTGGGGATTTGTGATTTTTGTAAAAGATGTTGTTTGGACTTGGATTTCTCAAATGCTAAGTTTAAATCTAATTACTTTGGTATTAATAAGATTTGGAAAATAATACAAAGTTATTTTATTATATGACTGATTCTTAAAAACCCTAGTTTTGACATATGTACGACCTAAATTCTTCAGACTGTAGGCCGACAGTCGACTGGTACGACCTTTCAGTCGACTGATACGACCTAGCTGCTATGATCTTTAGTTTTCCTTAAAAATCTGTTCGGAACAGTCGACTTAGACCCTTTTCAGTCGACTGGTACACTTAGAATTTATTTTTCAAAGTTACCGTAGATTTTTCTCTGGTAAGTCGACTTATGACCTTTTAAGTCGACTTATATTCTCCTTTAAGTCGACTTGTGTTTTTATAAGTCAACTTATGACACTTAACTTATTTTCTTAAAATCATGGATATTTTCCCTCTGGACAGTCGACTGGTACTGATGAGTTTTTATAAACTTGAATGTTCTTCCGAATGATTAATCTTCAAATATTTTAGTTTATACTTTGTCTTCTGTTAAGCATATGATTTTAAGATATTCGGTTGAGTTATTTATGGTGGAAAGTTGGTTTAGACACTGAGTTTGGGTCTCTAGAGGATGTGTGTGACCCTAGTATACCGGCGTTGAGTTCTTTTGTTGAGGCCTGTTGAGGCATTTTAGTTGTTCAGTTTTGAGTTAAGTCCGGTAGGGTACACCAACTCTAGGAGATTCGTTGAGTAATTAAGTAACCCAAAAAATAATAAAGACAGGCACTAGTGGTGATATGATGAACGAGAACATGAGTCAAGTACCTCAGAATGGCTTTAGGTGTGGGATTTAATCTCCGGAATTATCATGGTAGATTACTTGTGGTGTGGGATATATCTCCGAAATTATCACGGTAGATTACTTGTGGTGTGGGATATGTCTCCGGAATTATCACGGTAATTACTTGTGGTGTGGGATTGATCTCCAGAATTATCGGGGTCGAGGCGACGCACATGTGGTATTCGTGTGATGAAGTCATTGCTTTCGGTGTGGGATGATCTCCGAAATTATCATGGTAAAATACCTGTGGTGTGCGATCTATCTCCGGAATTATCGGGGCATGGGCTAATACTCACAGTTTATCTTTATCTCGTAGTAGTCATCGTGTTAGGATTAGTTGCATAGCGGGGGATTGAACCCTATGAAGTGAAGACGTTAAGGGCTTGCACCGGACCTATGTAGAATGGGATGCATAGACTCCGACAAGTACGCATTAGAGATTCAGCATATAGAAATTGTGTTTTCTTGACTTGGTTTTATGCATGTGGTTTCCTGTTTTCTACACTTGACACATAGTTTAGTTTTCACTTGTTGTTTACATTTCTTGCTACTTCATATTTTATGTATTTTGGTGTATTACATGTTGTTTAAGAATCCATGTTTAATGCTCATTCATGTTGTTTGCTTTTATGTCACTCACACCATTTATGGCTGACCCCTTTAGTTTTGGGGGTTAAGGATCATCTCTAGCCTCATGTATTACAGGTTGTTGCTTAGAGCTTGGAGGTTTGGATGTTTGAGATAAATTGATGTAATAGAGCTTTTGTATAATATTTTGTAAAGAAAAGTGTTGTAAAAAGAAAGTTGTAATTCAAGGTATTTTGTATTCCACTGTGTTTGTAAAGATTGATGTAATAAAAGTTTGGAATAAAATTATTTGTGTTTTTGGGTTATGTGTACTATTACATTGAAGTTGATGCTGGGATTGTGCCACGTATTTTCTAAGATATTATATTAGAAATTCGGGGCGCTACACGTACTACTTCGGAGACCTTATACGGACCCTCCTAATTAGGGGCTAATTTTCTCTTTTTACAGGGGTCGCTAGCTTCCTGAGCACGAGGTCACCAAGCATGGTGTTAGTGGGGTGGACCTTCTTGTTTGAAAACTTCTCGATCCGTTGTTGGTATATGCTTCTCCTGATGGAGGATTTAAACCTGACCTCTTCGATTATATCCAAGTTGGCTCTGAGGCCCGTTGAGTTGTTCTCCTCGTCGGAGGCCATGATCCTGGGCGAAGGAAGCCCGATCTCTAGGGGGATAACCGCCTCTGTGCCGTAAGTTAGGTTGAAAAGTGACTCGCCCGTGGGGATTCTCTTCGTCGTCTGGTTCTCCTACAGTACGCTTGGAAACTCATCGACCTACAACCTCTTTAATGAATTATCCAACCGCTTCTTGAGGCCATCAAGAATTTGACGGTTCGCGTTCTTGGTCTGGCCGTTTGACTGGGGGTGACATATCGATGAGAAGCGCTGCTGGATGCCGATGTCTTCACAGAACTTCCGAAAGTTCTGGCCTACGAATTGGGTCCCATTGTCTGTGATAAGTACCTGGGGGATCCCGAACCGGTAGATGATGTTCTTTCAGAAGAATTGCTGGGTTTGGCGCTCGGTGATCATGGCCAGGGGCTCTGCCTTGATCCATTTGGTAAAGTAGTCGATGGCCACCACGAGGAACTTCCTTTGGCCCGTTGCTTTTGGGAAAAGGCCAACCAAATCCATCCCCCATATGGAAAATGGGGTCGAAATTGCCAGGGAGCGGAGGTTCGCTTGTGGAAACCTTTTCACCGATGAGTATCTTTGGCATGGGCCGCATCTTTTGATGAGGTCCTAAACGTCTTGTAACATGGTCGGCCAGTAGTACCCGTGGTTTAGGGCTTTTCTTACGAGCGACCTACTTCCCATGTGACACCTCTCGATTCCTTCATGTGATTCCTTCAGAGCATACTTAGCCTCGTCGGGGGCCAGGCATCGAAGATAGGGTCTGCCGTCCGTTGTTGTGTACGAGAATTAGAAGAGTGTCTCGTTGATTATGATGAACCTCTCTGAACGGACTCAGGTCCTTCTATCCTCGGCCCGATCTTGAGGAAGCTCTCCCTCGGCTAGAAACTTCATGATTGGAGTCATCCAGTTGTCTGGCTCGGGTTCGGTGCCGAGGCAGAGGACTTATGGGAGGTTGATGCTAGGATTGAGGAGAACTTTGATTAGGATGGTGTTGCCTAGCCCTTCGAAGGATGACGAGGCCAGTTTTGGCAAGGAATTAGCCTGAGCGTTTTTCTCCCTAGGGATTCGTTCCACCGAAGAGAAGTCGAAGGTTGCCAGGAGCTGCTGGACTACTGCCAAATATCGGACCATCCGAGCGTCACGAGCATCGTACTCCCGGGTGATCTGGTTGACCACGAGCTATGAGTCACGAAAGGCCCTGATTTGTCCGGCCCCCACCTTGTGCGCCAGAGTGAGCCCGACAATCATAGCCTCGTACTCTGCCTCGTTGTTTGAGGCCAGAAAGTTCAGGCAGAGGGAATACTGGAGAATGAAGTTGTCGGGACCTTTGAGGATAATGACCGTGTCATTTCCCACTTTGCAAAACGAGCCATCGACATAAACTTTCCATACTGGATTTGCCTCTTGAGTGTCAGATGGCTCAGAGATAGTGCACTCCGTGATAAATTCATCGAGGGCTTGCCCCTTTATGGTGTCCTGGGCGAGTAGCTGATGTCGTACTGGCTTAGTTCGATCAACCACTTGACTAAGCGGCCGAAACTTTTGGGCTTGTAGAGGACGACCTTGAGAGGCTGGTCCGTAAGGACCTGGATAGAGTGGGCCTGGAAGTAAGGGTGGATATTTCACGTGGCCATTACCAGGGCGTATGCCACCTTTTCCATCTTCGCATACCTTGTCTTGGCCGGCCGAGAGCAAGACTTTGCTCACATAGTAGAGATTCTTCTGAACACCCTCTTCTTTCCGGACGAGCACGACACTGAGGGCGCTTTCCGAAACAGAGAGGTACAGAAAGAGGGGTTCACCCGGTTCGGGTTTGCTCAGAAGCGGGGGGTTGGCGAGGTAGGACTTCAACTGTTCGAACAACTGTTGCTGGGGGTCGCCCCATTCGAAGCCTTTCACCCCTTGTAGGGCCTTGAAAAAGGGGAGGGAATTCTCTCCGGACTTGGAGAGGAAGCGGCTGATGGCCGCCAGTCTCCCCGTAAGTTGCTGGACCTCCTTAATACTTCTGGGAGGGGCCATGCCGATTATGGCCTGGATCTTCTCAGGATTTGCCTTAATGCCGCGCTGGCTGACGACGAATCCAAGAAATTTTTCTGAGGAGACGCCGAAGACACACTTGGCGGGGTTGAGCCTCATGTTGTGGGACCGAAGGACGCTAAAGGCTTCCTCAAGGTCGGAAACATGATCCTACCCCCGTCGGCTCTTGACGAGCATGTCTTCAATGTATACCTCCATGTTACGACCGATCTGATTTTTGAAGACTCAGTTGACAAGTTTTGGTGGGTGGCCCCGACGTTGTTGAGTCCGAAGGGCATGACCTGGTAACAGTAGAGACCCTGGTCGGTGAAGAAGGATGTTTTGGCAATGTCCGGAGGAAAATCCGGATCTGATTTTAGCCTGAAAAGGCATCCATGAAGGTTAGGAGCTCATGACTCGACATTGCGTCGATCAGAGCGTCGATGCTCGGGAGGGGGAAAGTATCTTTGGGGCATGCCCTGTTGAGATCCGTGAAGTCTATGCAGATCCTCCAGCTCCTGCTGGCCTTTTTGACCATCACGACGTTAGCCAGTCACTCGGGGTAGCTGACCTCCTGAATGAACCGGGAGGACAACAGTTTGTCCACCTGCTCTTTTACTACTTGTTGCCTCTTCGGGGTTAACTTGCGCCGCTTCTGATGGATTGGCTTGGAGCCTAGGGCAATGCTCAGTCTGTGCATGATTAGGTCTTCGGAAATCCCGGGCATGTCGGACGGGGTCCAGGCGAAGAGATCGATATTGCGGCAAACGCAATCAATCAGCCCTGGCTTTAGATTGGGGGAAAGGGTGCGGCTCACACACAACCACTTGGACTTGTCTTCCGCCTCGAATGAGACCTCCTCCAATTCGTCTGCAGGTTACGACTCGAGCTGGCTTCTTGCAGGTGGAAGCTCGACCGCATCGAGTGGGAACACCCTGCTTCCGACCGCGGTCATGTAGCACGAACGTGCCGACTCATAATTTCCTCTAACAACACCGCCACCGAGGTCAGTGGGGAATTTTAGCTTCAAGTGGCAGGCGGAGGGAACGACCTGGAACAAGCAGAGGCCGGGTCGGCCGAGGATGGCATTGTATGCTGCCTTGATATTGACTACCATAAAATCCATTGATTCAGTCCCTGTAATGGGGGTCATGCCGGCCGTTACATCCAACGTCATGATCCCTTCAATTTGTACTGGGATGCTCGAAAACCCATGCAGGGTGTACCCGACCAGCTTCAGCTTATCTCGGGGGAGCTTGAGGTTCTCAAATGCTTCCAAGAAGAGGATGTTGACTAATCTCCCGTTGTCCATGAGAATTTGGTGAACTTCAAAATTTTCCATGACGAGGCTGATGACGAGGGCATCGCAGTGTAGGATCCGGACTCCCTCTAGGTCTTCTCCAGAAAAGGATACTGGTCGCTGCTGAATCTGGGAGGAGGGATGGTCCCGAATTGAGTTAACCTCCCGAACGAAGGCCTTATGGGAGGTATTGGATCCCCCTCCCATGGGTCCCACATGGACGCAGTGTAGTATGGCCTGACCTCCGGTCTCCTCGGGCTCGGGGTCCTGTTTGGGCCGTCGGTGGATTGTTCAAGGAGGAAGGGAAGGCCTCGGATTTCTCGGATCCCTCCGGTCTCTCGGATTATCCCTGGTGAACTCTCTCAAGTACCCTCGTTGGATGAAGGCCTCGATCTCGTCCTTAAGGGCTCGGCAGTTGTCCGTCTCGTGTCCGTTGTCTCGGTGGAAGCGACAGTAAAATCTCTGGTCCCGCTTCTTGTTGTTGTTCGGTTGGAGAGGGAGTCGGACGAACCCTTTATCCTCGATCTCCATCAGGATTGCCAAGACATTCTGGGTCAGAGGCGTATACCTCTCGAATCGGGGGACCAGAGGAACCCTCTTGAGACTGGCATCTCTTTCGTGGTTTTCTTGATGGGCTCCACGTCGTCGGCTTTCTGCTTCCCCTTGGCAGTTGCTTCTTTGGTGCCCTCCGGATTTAGGGCCTCTCCCACTCGAATGTATATCTCGAACCTGTTGAGTAGGTCTGGAAAGTCGACGGGTGGTTTTTGGCCATTGAAGCCTTCAGCTGACTGTGCCTAACATTGTGCCAGAAAGCCACTGAAGCGATGCCCGCATCAAGAGAGGACACGCACCTTGCCTCAGTGATGAACCTCTAAACAAAATCGTGGAGTGACTCCCCTTCCTTCTTCCTGAGGTCCAGAAGGGACGCGCTCGTCTTTTCGACCTTTCTACTAGTCACGAAGTGGGCTAGGAAGTTCGCTTCCAACTGATCGAATGAGAAGACTGAGCCGGGAGTGAGCTTTGAGAACCATTCTCGAGCCGGACCACGAAGGATAGCAGGGAAGACGTGGCAGAGGAGGGGATCCGCAGTGCTGTGAATCATCATGAGGGTCTTAAACCCCTCTATGTGATCAGCGGGATCACCATCGCCGTTGTAGGTCTCGAATTGGGGAGGCCTGAAATTTTGAGGGATCTCGGCTTCCAAGATTTGGGGGGAGAATGGGGGTCCGTTCGGCCGATGACCATGACCCGGCATTGGTCAGCCCTCGCCGAGATGGGCAAGGCGGTTCTCTATCTCCTGTAAACACCGAAGGACGATGCCTACTTGTTCCTGGGGGCGAGCTGATCCATAGAATTCACTGCCCCTTGCTCTTGACCGAGGATCAGAGCTGTTGTGGACCTCGGTTCCCTGACCGCCTGAGATTTCTTGGAGGAACTCGTCCCGAAAATTTTTGAACTCGGCCCTTGTGACAGGGGCTTGCCCCACCGGGTCCTACTGGGGCAGAGGTCCACGGGGCGAGCATCTGTGTTCTGGATCACGCTCTGGGGACGAACGTCTACGATGGTTCGAGACCGAGTTGAAAGCGGTCTCTCCCCTTGTACGACTGGCCTGTCGATTCGAAATGATGCGTCGCAAATCGGTCGTGTTCGAGTGAGAAGCACCCGGCCCACATTCGGCCGCACCGTGGACCCATGGTCGGTTGGAACCCTGGGCATCTGCACGGCTGTGATGTGGGGGGTCCGGATGTCATGCCGATGTGACGGACCTTCTGGCTTTGGGAGCCAAGGGAGAGCTCGGACTTGGGATGACATCCCTAGCTTGGCTCGGACGGGCGACAGTACCTGAGTTTCTCACAGACGGTGCCAAACTGATGCTGTGTGTTTTTGGGGTATGGGGGCAACAGGTGTGATTTCTTGTAATTTGTGTAGCGGAAGATGTGGTACTGGCGTTGTTCTGATCCTAGCCTGTAGGGTCGGCTCGGGAGTAGCAGGAGAGAGGTTGAGGCCGGGTGCTCGGCTCGGATCTAGTAGCTCGGCTCAGTCTTTTGTACCTGCGCACTGCCTAGAAACACTGGGAGAAGTCCCGGTGATAGGTCCTCCTACGATTTAGTCAGTCACTGAGAATGCAATAGTAGCTAGGGTTCAAGTGGTGAAAGGTTTATTACCTTCAGAAGTGAGGAAGTGGTCTGGTATTTATAGGCAGGGATAAACGGGTCTGGGACCCTAACGGACTGGGTCGGACCCGTTTGCCTGTGGGCCTGAATGGGCTGAAGCCCGTTTGACTCGTTTGACTTGATGATCACAGGGGAGTGAAGTCTGAGGAGATCTGGTGGTCCAGATCGGGCCACGTCACTTACCCGTATCAAGTACTAGATTTTCCAGTGGGCATGTGTCTACGGCACGTCTTCGGAACGATACAGCATATGAAAGTCTTGTAAACAGTAAAGCAACAATTATGTAGCTCAAGTTTGAATAGTAAAACAATAATTAGTTGTAAATAAAAGTCCATGTTTCCATTAGTATATGTTGAAAAATAATTATAATTGGGGGGGTGTAAAATCCAACTTCTTAGAACTTTGAGTATGGAAAATGATGAAATTTAACTGTTGATGAGATTTTTGCTATTTTCAACGTAACATTAGCAGTAAAAAAATGCATAAAAAATCTAAAAATTTACAAACCTAAAATCTGAAAATATAAATTTCTGAGTAAATAGAGAAAGAATGAGAGAGAGAGAGAGAGAGAGAGAGAGAGAAATAAATTAATAAATAAAGTAGTTGTTTCGGGGGGGGGGGGGATTTGAATTTGAGTTTTGTGGGAAAACTTTTGGGCGAAAAAAAATGTTTTGTGAGGTTAGATTTGGACCATTGATTTCAATCCTATTTAAGGAGAGTCACTTGATAGCTTTCTTTGTGTTTTATTAATAATAATAATAATAATAAAACACAAAGAAAACTATCAAGTGGCTCTCCTTCAAATACCCCAAAATCAAAGGCTCAGATCTAACCTCACAAAACACATCCCCTCTAAAGTTTCTCCCCAAAACTCAAATTTAAATCCCTCCCAAAACAACTCATTTATTTATTTAACTCTCTCTCTCTCTCTCTCTCTCTCTCTCTCTCTCTCTTTCTATATATATATATATATATGATGCGGTTTGTTTTTGGTCGCAGTGTGGATGCACCAGGTGTGAGTTCGGACTCAATTTGTAATGAGGGAAGAGTGCGGCACGGGACGATGAGCGGGAGGCTCGCTTCGGCGCTTGAGGATCGGCTCGGATGGCCTCGCCTCGAGTACCTGCAGACGGTCCTGAAACACCAGGGTTTATCCCGGTGGCGGACCCTCCGACGATCTAGTCAGTCTCTGTGAGAGAGTAGCAATAACTAGGGAACTTTGGGTGGCAAAAGATTGGTTACCTGAAAAGGTAGGGGAGGGTCTGGTATTTATAGGGAATTCCAACCGGATTTGGATCCGCGTGGGGGCCGGGTCTGAACCCGAAAGCCCATGGGCCTGACGTGGCAGGAGGCCCAAAGGGTTTAGGGCGGACCTGGCAGTGCCAAGAGTGGCATAGGGCTGACGTGGCAAAGCCTTAGGTGGTATTTGGAGCTGACATGGCTGATCATGGGGCTCCTGTGCCTCTGGGAGAATCGGATGGCCTAGGTTGTGCCAGGTCATCCTCATTCCTTGCCAGACTGGGCGGACGGCCCGTGGGGCTGTTGCGGATCGGAGGCCGAGGGCCATCGAGGCTCGTCGGATACGAGGAGACCAGTTCTGTGGGGGTGAACTTGCGGCTCGGTGCCGACCCTGTAGTGGTCCGAAGCCGAGCCGGATTTTTGTTTTTTTTTATTTTTGAGCGAGAGCCGTCCTGGGCCCTGGTTGGGCCCCAGGCCATTTTTACCCTACCACACAAGCCCCCCACTCCTGCGGGGGTGCGGGAGTTAGCCGTGGAGGAGTGTTTATGGTCGTGGAAATGGGATGGCGAATCGCTGGGCCTTCATGAGAAGGCTACCCTGGTGCCAGACCGAACCTCGAGCTGCCGAGAGATTATGGGTCGGCAAGGGCGATGGCGAGCCGTTGAGCCTTCCTGAGAAGACTACCCTGGTGCTAGACCGAACCTCGAGCTGGCGAGGGATTATGGGTCGGCAAGGGTGATGGCGAACCATTGTATCTTCCTGAGAAGATTACCCTGGTGCTAGACCGAACCTCGAGCTGGCGAGGGATTATGGGTCGGCAAGGGTGATGGCGAGCCGTTGAGCCTTCCTGAGAAGACTACCCTGGTGCTAGACCGTACCTCGACCTGACGAGGGATTATGGGTCGGCAAGGGTGATGGCGAGCCGTTGAGCCTTCCTGAGAAGACTACCCTGGTGCTATACCGTACCTCGAGCTGGCGAGGGATTATGGGTCGGCAAGAGTGATGGCGAACCGTTGTGTCTTCCTGAGAAGATTACCCTGGTGCTAGACCGAACCTCGAGCTGGCGAGGGATTATGGGTCGGCAAGGGCAATGGCGAGCCGTTGAGCCTTCCTGAGAAGACTACCCTGGTGCTAGACCGAACCTCGAGCTGGCGAGGGATTATGGGTCGGCAAGGGTGATGGCGAACCGTTGTGTCTTCCTGAGAAGATTACCCTGGTGCTAGACCGAACCTCGAGCTGGCGAGGGATTATGGATCGGCAGGGGCGATGGCGAGCCGTTGAGCCTTCCTGAGAAGACTACCCTGGTGCTAGACCGAACCTCGAGCTGGCGAGGGATTGTGGGTCGGCAGGGGTGATGGCGAACCGTTGTGCCTTAGAATGTTTGAGCGGGGTGGCCTGCTGTCTTTGCGGAGCATTGAAGGCGCTCCGAGATCTGTGCAATGTTCCAACTTCCTAGAGGCATTAATGGCGCCGCCAAATAAATGCATGGCGCATGGGCTTCCGTCGTTCGGCTTTCCCAATGTCATAATGGCCTGTCTATGGGGGAGGTTATAAATACCCCTCTCCCCACAGTGGGTTTGGGCACAGCAAGGGTGGTCCATTGGCCACCAGAGGTGTCTGCTTTGGCGGACGTCTGTCTCTTGCAAAATTTTGACCCTGAGAGCGTTGGACGGGTCGTCACTCTATTGCCTTGTTCTTCTCCCATCCCTGATGGCATCGATGTGAGTGTCAGGGTCGGGGGACAACAAGAAAGAAGAGATGGCGGCCGTAGTCCGGGCTCGGGGGGCTAGGTGCTGAAAGGCTTTAACCCTGGGGACCTCGGACTGGTGGTGGCTCTGCCGTCCGGATCCTTTTTCGGGTCAGACGGCCCTGACACGGCTGTCTGCCCGAGAGGGATCAGGACGGGAGGGGTATCAACCGAATTCCGGACCTGGGGCTGAGGAGCTTCGGATAGGTGGGTCGTCTCCGATCTGCTTTCCGATAGGGTTCTAGGCGATGGTGGCTTTTTTCCCACCCTCGAACAGTTCAGGGTTTCGGTTGCCGAGGCCGTAAGCCCCGAGCTGCTCGCGGGTGAGAGGGGAGCCGACCGAGCCCTGGAGCCCGGGGCGCCTGTCTGAGGACGGCGCCTTAAATCTTTAAGTGAAAAATTTTCTCCTCTGAACACTTTATTCGAACCGACCCCTGTGAGGTCTCCAACCGGCGCTAGGTGACGTCAGCAGCGCCAGTTTCGAGGATGACGTGGCGTGATTCTATTGGTGGCAGACGCGTGCTATTTGAGGAACAGTAACGCAAAAATCGAGGCGTCGCCTCTCTCTCTATAAATATCCCCCCACCTTTTCTATTCTGTTCATTTCTCTCCTGCTGTCTTCTTTAGAAAGAAACCAAACACTTCAGCGCTCGGTTTTGACTGTTTTAGCGGCACCGGCTCGTCAGTCCGAGGCATTCAAAAGGTTAGTTTGTAAGTTTCTTTTGTTAGGCACAGATGGATATGGCTCAGTCTGGCTCGTTAGCGTCGACGTCGAGGGGGGAAGGGAAACCTGCCTCAAAATCAACTTCGTAGGAGGAGCCGGTGTTCGAGGAGGAGTCAGTACACGGTGAGAAGCCTTCCGATTCTACTTCGTGGGAGGAGCCGGTAGGCGAGGAGGAGGCGGTGTACAATGTGAGGCCGTTACGCTCCCGAAAACCTTTCGTGGTGGAGAGTAGCGAATCGGAGGAGGCAAGCGACAGCTCGGACGAAGTCCAGATTCTAGAGTCGGCTTCCGAAGAGGAGGGTGGCCCAGAAGAGTGTAAAGCCGAAGGGGCTCGGATAGGAGGTGCGGGGGGGAGATCCACAGGTCAGGGTGTGGGTTCGAGCTCCACGCCGACCGGTCTGGGGCGATTATCTACCCCCTCGCCGGAAAGAGCCAAGAAGAAGAGGGTTTCGAAGAAGAAGGGGTCGAGGACCGGTGGCTCGAGCCAGGCGCCCGTTCACCGCAACTTAATGACAGGGTCCCCCGTACAACCGAAGCCGTTCCGTCGGTACCCCGATGACCTTTCCGATAAGGAGCTTTTTGGGGTCCAGCCATCTTCGCCGAGCCGGAAGAGGGTGAAGATGGACATGCTTCCGACCGTCTTGGAGGCGGGCGACGTGGAGGCTTTGCAGTTGGCGTACCACATAGGGCCCGACTACGAGCTCATGTTGCCGAACTCTACCCTGCGTCCGACCGACCCCCTGCCTGCTTGGTACTGCGTCTTCCCAGCGGACGCCTTCATCTCTGGACTGAGGCTGCTGGTCCATCCGTTTGTTCAGGAGGTGTTGAATTGGGCATCCCTGGCGCCGATGCAGTATGGGCCGAACTCCTGGAAGCAGATCATCTGCTTCGTGCTGTTGTGCGAGGAGCAGAAGGTGCCCCTTCGGTTGAGCGTGTTCCGGGCGATGCTGGGGATCAGCTCGTCGGGGGAGTTGGAGGGTGTTTATTATATCTCGCCTCGGAGTAAGGGGAAGGTCGTCCACGGTCACCCGGACTCTATCAAGGATTGGAAGAAAAAATATTTGGTGATTCGGAGTGAGGAGCCTTGGAACATCCCTACTCGATGGAACCATTCTAAGCCGAGCTTTAAAGCGCCGAGGCCGAGGGACCTGACAGCCGAGGAGAGGAGGTTCATTGAGCGCCTCCGTCTGTCACACAGTATCAGTTGGCCGAAGGTGACGGAGGGTCACCTGGCGAGCATCGGACTGAGCCCGGCTGTGCTTTGTATGTAGTTGTTTCTTTTCTCTCAGTCTTGTTGTTCTTTTGCGCTCATTATTCTTAATGGATCTTTTCGCAGGTATGGATCCTGAATCAATCAAGGCAAAGAGGCTCGCCATGAAGAAGGAGAAGGCCGAGAAGAAGGGCGACGCGATGAGGACGAGGGGGTCGTCCCAGGTGGTCTCCGAGGTCCCAGACCAGCCTCCGGCAAAGAGGACACGCTCGGAGACGGGCAAGGTGGCGGTTGCTCTGAAGAGCTCGGACCAGGGCAAGGTTGTTGATCTTGAGAAGGGGAAGGGTCCCCTGGAGGGGTCGGAGGTAGAAGAGAGGTTGCGGCGACCGTAGGTGTAGCGCCCCGATTTCCATATACTGGAAAATCGTGACATGAGCCAAGACCTTTCCTTCAATAAGTCACAAGACACAGAAAAACAGGAAAATTTAAAACTTTTTATTAACTCAATATTACAGGCCGAATGTTCCCATTACTACACTAGATTACATCAGAGTATACATGAAATAGTTATTACAGCGGAAATTAAAACTTGACGTGGACTCCTCGCTTTCCTTGTCTTGAGTCCTCCTGAATCTCACACCTGTACTTTTGTGGTCCAGTACCTATGGAAGTGGGGACGTCAGTATTCACTGACGCTTAAAGGCTGATCATATAGCAGCGAATCTCCAAAACAATATATATACAAACATAGTAAAGTATGTCGGTGTAGTTTAAGTGTTCGTGAGTGCAAGTCAATCAACTGGAATACCAATGCACTGCCAACTAAATTAGAATACTAATGTACTGTCCACTATGCTAGGGTACTATTGTCATGTCAACTACTACTAGGATGCTCTTACTCTAATACCAGCAAGTCTCCGAAGTAACATGCAGCCCATACTACATGTGACCCCATCTCAAGCCGTTTCTCCATATATAGGGATTGAACCCACGTTATGAATACTAATTGTGCACAACCTGTTCCCGACACCTACACGTGGCTAATGAGGTTGCAGATGTGGTCATGTGCCACTGTTGCATTTCGCCAGTGGTGTCTATGTTCGCCACTGCGACCCGGCCAACCGGACCTCCCTAAAATAGACGAACCCATTATATCGGGCGTCATTCCAAAATCAACTATAGGGTTTCGCAAGCGCAGGGTAGCACGAAGCCTACCCTGTGGCACCCTCTGGGGTATCGCAAGCGCAGGACTGCACAATGCATCCTGTGGCACCCCTAGCCACTGTACCTCAGGAATTAACAGCGCGAGATACGCAACCCGTGTCCTCAACTTGTGAGACGGCACCGTGCGTATCCCTTTGACAGGAAGGCGCAACCCAATAACACCACCTAGTCTGCCTCCAGGGACGAGTTAGTCATAAGGTGCCCCCTACGACCGACTCCCCTCTTCCGGCAAGGGTCTATGTAATGATTTCATAAGTCACTACTCTAATGATGTCACTATCCTCATGTGATCTCCCATGATTTCCAACTTGGATTATTATGGTCCGACTCGTGGTCACTCGATCCAAGACTCTGGCAATAAAATCTCTCTCACTCATCACTACCCTTAACTTGGATTCTACCAACACTCTCGGCCCCCGGTCAACCTACATTGGTTAAGATCCGTCAACGTCCGAGGTGAGATCTATCCGTTTTACTCTACGGGGGTAGGATGTGGTCTTGATGGTCGATGACCCTTAGGGTAATTGAATACCCTATACTTAGCTTCTTACTAAGCTACAACTTATTAGAACTTCTCATCCCTTATTACTATGAATGAAGGGTGCTCATATGCCATGGTTCCACTTAAATTAGAACCTACTCGACTAGAGTCCATGGGTTCTCTTCCTAACCCACATAACATTGGTACATATCCTCATGCAATCTAAGATGCTATACCATGCCGTTCAAGCATGTATGGTTCTTTACTAATATCAACTACAACAAGGTAGTTTAAACTACAATTCCAACATGGGTCTTTCTTATTACTTAGCCTATGGCAATTCAATCATGGTATATATGGCACAACCATCACTAACAATATTCTTAATTATGCAATGATTATGCATGCACTTGTACAAGTCTTAAGCATGGATACATGACTAGAATTGAACATACCACATTCCAAGCATGGTAGGCATTTTTGTTAAGTCCTACACATTCTAAGCATAGATATGGCTTCTAAATATTTTTAGAAGTAATCCTACAACACATGAAGCATAGAAATGGCTTCTAATTATTTTTAGGAGTAATCCTACAACACATGAAGCATAGAAATGGCTTCTAATTATTTTTAGGAGTAACCCTACAACATGTGTAGCATGAAAATAGCTTCTAAATAATTTTAGGAATAATCCTACAACATGTAGAACATAAACATGGCTTCTAATTATTTTTAGGAGTAATCCTACAACACATGAAGCATAGAAATGGCTTCTAATTATTTTTAGGAGTAATCCTACAACACATGAAGCATAGAAATGGCTTCTAATTATTTTTAGGAGTAATCCTACAACACATGAAGCATAGAAATGGCTTCTAATTATTTTTAGGAGTAATCCTACAACACATGAAGCATAAAAATAGCTTCTAAATAATTTTAGGAATAATCCTACAACATGTAGAACATAAACATGGCTTCTAATTATTTTTAGGAGTAATCCTACAACACATGAAGCATAGAAATGGCTTCTAATTATTTTTAGGAGTAACCCTACAACATGTGTAGCATGAAAATAGCTTCTAAATAATTTTAGGAATAATCCTACAACATGTAGAACATAAACATGGCTTCTAATTATTTTTAGGAGTAATCCTACAACACATGAAGCATAGAAATGGCTTCTAATTATTTTTAGGAGTAACCCTACAACATGTGTAGCATGAAAATAGCTTCTAAATAATTTTAGGAATAATCCTACAACATGTAGAACATAAACATGGCTTCTAATTATTTTTAGGAGTAATCCTACAACACATGAAGCATAAAAATAGCTTCTAAATAATTTTAGGAATAATCCTACAACATGTAGAACATAAACATGGCTTCTAATTATTTTTAGGAGTAATCCTACAACACATGAAGCATAAAAATAGCTTCTAAATAATTTTAGGAATAATCCTACAACATGTGTAGCATGAAAATAGCTTCTAAATAATTTTAGGAATAATCCTACAACATGTAGAACATAAACATGGCTTCTAATTATTTTTAGGAGTAATCCTACAACACATGAAGCATAGAAATGGCTTCTAATTATTTTTAGGAGTAATCCTACAACACATGAAGCATAGAAATGGCTTCTAATTATTTTTAGGAGTAATCCTACAACACATGAAGCATAGAAATGGCTTCTAATTATTTTTAGGAGTAATCCTACAACACATGAAGCATAGAAATGGCTTCTAATTATTTTTAGGAGTAACCCTACAACATGTGTAGCATGAAAATAGCTTCTAAATAATTTTAGGAATAATCCTACAACATGTAGAACATAAACATGGCTTCTAATTATTTTTAGGAGTAATCCTACAACACATGAAGCATAGAAATGGCTTCTAATTATTTTTAGGAGTAACCCTACAACATGTGTAGCATGAAAATAGCTTATAAATAATTTTAGGAATAATCCTACAACATGTAGAACATAAACATGGCTTCTAATTATTTTTAGGAGTAATCCTACAACACATGAAGCATAAAAATAGCTTCTAAATAATTTTAGGAATAATCCTACAACATGTAGAACATAAACATGGCTTCTAATTATTTTTAGGAGTAATCCTACAACACATGAAGCATAAAAATAGCTTCTAAATAATTTTAGGAATAATCGTACAACATGTATAACATGAATCTCATCCTTTCATATGATATAATACATCTACTACTTTAATGGAAACATACATCTACTATTACTACTTTTAATGAAACATACATCTACTATTGCTACTTAGTAGAAGGATACATATCTACTACTACTACAACTTTATTAGAAACATGCATATCTATCAACTAAAATTTATCATAAACACCTACAATTAAATTCTACATAAGTTTCTTACTAGTGGGCATAAAACTAACTAGTGATTAAATAAAAAGAGAAGATCTTTTTATTAGTTACAACTAGTGATAAATAAAGAGAAGGTCTTTTTATTAGCTACAACTAGTGATAACATAAAAAGAGAAGATCTTTTTATTACCTTATTTTACCACTAGTGATTAAGCTAATTTCTTTTTCTTTTCATGCTTTAAGTTTAAGACTAAATAATAGTACAACAACTAGAACACTTTATTTTTAGGTTTAATCCACATATGTTCTCTTTTAATTCAAGGTTCAATACTAGTCCTACAACCTTACATGGTTGTAAACAATCCATATGCCTTATGCATGGTTCCATATTCAAGTCCTACAACCTTACATGGTTGTATGTACAACTTATATGTATGTGTTAATTTAGTCCAAGTAGTTAACAACTTCAAAATGAGAAACTCACACAATCATACTACTACAAGTAACCATATCAAAAGAAAAATAAACAAGAGGGTAAGAAGAAGAAGAACATCAAAACCCTTATTCAAATAAACAAACAAACAACCAACAAACATACAAACCATATGAGAACCCCCCACCTTGTTTCTTTCTTGATGGAAACACTAGCTACTTTCCTTCTTTCTCCTAGGACTTCTAGCAACCTACAATTAAAAAAACTCTCAAGTTAGAACCCTCATTCTTTTTCTTTCTTTCTTTCTTTGATGTTTCTAAAGTAAGGTTATGGAGAAGGAAGGGGGGTATTTATAGGAGGAAAGGAGGGTGGAGATTTAAATTGTGCACCCACACAATTGCACTTGGGCCCTTCCTTAGTGTGGCCGGCCTCATCTAGGGGAAGGAGGGGTGAGGTGGAGGTGAATGTGGGGGAGGTGTTATGTGAGGGAGGATTGACATGGAGAAGGAATTTGTTCTAGAAGAATTCTTAACCCTTATGTTTTTGTAACCCTAGGTTTAGCTACAACAATTCCTAATTAAACCCTAGGTTTAGTTACACAACCATCTCTAATTATTTATTAGATTGTCATGGCTAAAAGATAACACAATGGTGAAAGGAAAATAAAATAATCAAGTAGTCGAACGCTAATAAAATAATATTATTAATAGTCGGTCGGGATATTACAGTAGGTGCCGGCTTGGTCGATCCGTGAGGGTGACTGCTTAACCCGAGGGCGCCAGGCTGTCGAGGTGGCGGCTAAGCTGGCGACCCCTCGGGACCGCGCGGAGATGAACGCCGAGGGCCTGGAGGATGCGTACACGCGCCTCGCGCAGGCTAATGTGCTGGTAAGTCTGCCGACCCCACTTGCCTTGTGAAATGTTTGTAAAGGAGGTTTTCTCAGTAGTGCTTGGTTGCTGCAGGCGACCGTGCAGGGGGCCCACGTGAGGGGCCTTTATGAGGCGGCCTTAAAGCGGGAGCGAGACCAGGCTGACAAGTCCGTGCCGGAGATGAAGGAGCTGAAGATAGAGCTCGAAGGCTCGCACCAGAGGGAGCAGAAGATGAAGGTCGAGTTCGACGCCAAGGAGGCAGAATGGGCGAAGAAGATGGCGGCTCAGAAGAAGAAGTTCGCCAAGGAGAGGGAGGAGTTGACGGAGGCGGGTCAGAACATGGTGATCAAAGCCCAGGACGAGTGTTATGCAAAGGCCCTCAGTCATGTGAGGCACTTCTACCCGACCATCGACCTATCTAACTTTGACTACGACATGGAGATCGAGGGGACACCGAAGACTCCTCGTGAAGAAGGGCCCGTTGATGACCCGGCTGCCGACCTCCCCGTGAACCCGGCCGATGTCGAGGTGGAAAAACAAGTTGTATAGTTTTGTCTTTCTTTTTCCATCTCTCGATTGTATTTGCCTTCCGCGGACTGGCCACCACATTTTTTTTGTATGAAGTGATTCTATTTATAAAAAAGGATTTTTGACTGGCCAAGTGTTTTGACCTCGGGTATTTCCGAACCTCCTTGCTTATGTGTTTTGAATGGGCTGGTTCTCTTGTAGGTTGCGGCTCCCCTTCCCGAGGTGGACCCCCGTCGTTCCGACGTGGCGTAGCTCCGGAGCAAAGTTGAGGCCCTGGAGGCCACGTTGGTTCGCTATCGAAAGGGGGCTCGTGACACTGATGCGGCCTTTAACTATTATTGAAACAAGTCTGAAGCCCTAAGTGAGGAGGCGAGCCGGCTGAGGAGGGCGATGGTGGATCGGGACCTCGGGAGTGTCGGTCTTGAATATACCATGTTGAGTGCATCGGTGCAGAGGCCCTCCTCTGAGAGGCTACTTCGTGATGTTATTGTGGAGAAGGAGATGGAGATACACCATTACAAGACGATGCTGGGTGTCTCGGCATCCTCCTCGGGGGGTCGGTGAGCGGAGGGGGTTCCCTCTGCGCTGCTGCTGCTGGAGCGTGTGCGACTGGTTGATGCCCAGAGCTCCGTGGCTGAGCTGAAGGATCACCATGACGAGGAGAGGGCTCCTAGCCATTCGGTCGGGGTGGTCCCGCCATTCGTCGGACCCGAGGGGCCCTAAGATGGCAGCTTCCTTCAGTTTGAGATGAGTGGAGTGGTCCTGTAACGGTCTTTGTTTGTTTTTTCTGAACTAATAAGGGAATATGAATAAAGAATTCTTTTCATTCTTTGCTCTGGCCAATAGTGTAGTGAATGATGGCGGAGGTGACGTTCGGCCCCGTCATTCGGTGAGGGATCGGCGCGGGGCGTTAGGAAGACTCCCTGGCCTCAAGCCGGGTCGGACCTACCGAGACGTTGGGGACGATACCAGAGTGAGGACTCGGGTGCCGATCCCATTGTCCGGTGTTAGGTCGGGGCTGCCGAGGCGTTTGGAGTGTGACAAAAAGAGATTTCTTTCATATATGATAGGGAGGGTTGCTAAAACGGCCTTTTACACATGAAAGCTTACAAAAGATATTATTTACATTAGCCAAGCTAGAACCTATGTTCGCTCTTCCAGGAACTTCATTAGGTGCTCGGCATTCCAGGGTCGGCTGATCAGCCGGCCGTCCATATCTGCCAGTCGGTATGTACCAGGGCGTACTGCCTCGACTACACGGTATGGGCCTTCCCAGTTGGGAGCCAATTTCCTCTTCTTGGTTGGGTCGGAGACGGATAGTTTTCGTAACACGAGGTCCCCCGCCTTGATGTTTGTGGGGCGGACCTTCTTGTTGTAAAACTTCTCGATCTGTTGTTGGTAGATGCTTCTTCGGATTGAAGACTTCTCTCTGACCTCGGCGACGAGATCCAGGTTGGCCCTCAGGCCGGACGAATTGTCAGCTTCATCGAAGGCTATGATCCGGGGAGAAGGCAGGCCGACCTCGACGGGGATAACTGCCTCCGTCCCGTAGGTCAAGCTGAACGGCGTCTCTCCCGTGGGGATCCTCTTGGTGGTTCGGTGCGCCCAAAGCACGCTAGGCAATTCTTCGACCCACAGCCCTTTGGGGGAACTGTCGAGGCGCTTTTTGAGGCCGTCGAGGATTTGTCTGTTCGCGTTCTCCGCCTGGCCGTTGGACTGAGGGTGGTAAATAGCGGAGAAACGCTACTGGATGCCGATGTCTGCGCAGAAAGTTTGGAAGTTCTGACCTTGGAATTGGGTTCCGTTGTCCGTGACGAGGACCCGAGGGATTCTGAACCGGCAAATAATGTTTTTCCAAAAGAATTGTTGTACTTGGCACTCGGTGATGCTGGACAGAGGCTCGGCTTCGAGCCACTTGGTGAAGTAGTCGATGGCGACTATCAGGAACTTCTTTTGCCCTACCGCTATGGGGAAGGGGCCCACAAGGTCCATGCCCCACATGGCGAATGGCGTAGGACTAGCCAGGGATCGGAGATTGGCTTGAGGAAGCCTCTTGATAGGGGAGAACCTTTGGCATGGTCCGCACCTCTTGACTAGGTCTTGCGAGTCTTAGAGCATGGTCGGCCAATAGTACCCCTGATTCAGGGCCTTCCGAGCGAGCGTCCTGCTCCCCATGTGGCATCCGCCGATCCCCTCATGAAGATCTTTCAGCACGTAGCTGGCCTCGTCGCTGGTGAGACAGCGGAGGTACGGCTTGCCGTCGGCCAAGGTGTATGAGCGTTTGAAGAGGATGTCATCAATCATGACGAACCTTTCAGCTCGGACCCTGACCCGTCTGGCCTCGGCTCGGTCTTCAGGAAGCTCGGCATTAATTAAGAATCTCCGGATGGGGGTGGTCCAGTCGTCTGGACTGGCAACGCCTTGCACACACATTGCCTCTGGGTATTGGTCATTGATACTTGGCTTTAGAAGGATTTCCATGAGCACCGTCTGATCGAGACCCTCGAAGGAGGAAGAGGCGAGTTTGGACAGCACGTCTGCTTGAGCGTTCTGCTCCCTAGGGACTCTGATAACCGCGGTGCAGCTGAAGGACGCCAGGAGACGTCGGACCACCGCCAAATACCTCATCATCCGATCGTCGCGAGCTTCGTATTCCCCAGTGATCTGATTAACCACGAGCTGAGAATCGCTGTAGGCTCGGATTTGCTGGGCACCGGCTCGGTGGGCTAGGGTCAGTCTGGCGATCATGGCCTCGTATTCCGCCTCGTTGTTGGAGGCCGGAAAGTTGAGGTGGAGGGAGTATTGAAGTAGGAATTGGTCGGGGCCACAAAGGATGATGCCAGCCCCACTCCCCGTTTCGCATGATGATCCATCGACAAAGACCTCCCAGGTCGGATCCGAGCCTTCGATGCTGGGCTGTTCGGAGACGGTGCACTCAGTTATGAATTCGGCGAGGGCTTGCCCTTTGATGGCCATCCTCGGCTGGTAGCTGATGTCGAACTGACTCAGCTCAATTGACCACTTGACTAGGCGGCCAGAGTTTTCGGGCTTGTGAAGGACAGTCTTCAGTGGTTGGTCGGTCAGTACTTGGACAGAGTGGGCCTGGAAGTAAGGACGAAGCTTCCGGGCTGCCATGACCAAAGCATAGGCCACCTTCTCTATCTTTGCGTACCTCGTCTCGGCGGGGAGCAGAACTTTGCTCACATAGTACAATGGCCTCTGGACCCCATCTTCCTCTCGGACGAGGACGGCGCTGAGTGCGCTATCCGAGGCGGACAGGTAGAGCCATAGTGGTTTGCCCGGCTCGGGCTTGCTGAGGAGAGGAGGGTTGGCGAGGTACTGCTTCAGCTGTTCTAAGGCTTCTTGTTGATGGGTACCCCACTCGAAGCCCCCCTTTCCGTGTAGAGCCTTGAAGAAGGGGAGAGACTTCTCCCCTGACTTGGAGAGGAAACGGCCGATTGCAGCCAACCGGCCCGTAAGCCTCTGAACCTCCTTGACATTCCGGGGCGAGACCATGTCAATAATAGCTTGGATTTTCTTGGGGTTCGCCTCGATACCGCGCTGGCTGACGATGAACCCCAGGAATTTCCCAGTGGAGACGCCGAAGGTGCATTTAGCCGGGTTGAGCCTCATGTTGTGATGCCGGAGAACTCCGAAGGCTTCCTCGAGGTCGGCGACGTGGTCCGGCCCGGCCCGGCTCTTGACGAGCATGTCGTCGACATAGACTTCCACGTTGCGGCCGATTAGGTCTTTGAAGATTCTGTTGACGAGCCGTTGGTATGTGGCTCCGGCGTTCTTTAGCCCGAAGGGCATAACGCGGTAGCAGAAAAGACCCTGGTCGGTGACGAACGAGGTCTTGGAGATGTCCGGTGGAAATATCCGGATCTGATTGTACCCTGAGAATGCGTCCATGAAGGACAGTAGCTCATGCCCCGAGGTTGCGTCGATTAAAGCGTCGATGCGGGGGAGGGGGAAAGGATCTTTCGGACATGCTTTATTTAGATCCGTGAAGTCGATACAGATCTGCCAGCCCCCGGTTGCCTTCTTCACCATGACGACATTAGCCAACCACTCGGGGTAGCTGACTTCCTGAATAAATCGAGCAGACAAGAGTTTGTCGACCTCTGTCTTCACAATTTGCGGCCTCTCCGGGGTGACTTTGCGCCTCTTTTGGACGACCGGCTTAGAGTCTGGGATGATGCTCAGCCGATGCATAATCAAGTCTTCGGAGATCCCGGGCATGTCGGAGGGCTTCCAGGCGAAGAGATCAACGTTGCGGCGGATGCAGGCGATAGTGCCTGGCTTCAAGTCCTCGGGGAGCAAGCGGCTCACCCGGAACCATTTCGACTCATCCTCGGCGCCGAACGGGACCTCCTCCAGCTCGTCGACAGGCTCGGGAGAGGGACCATCCCGCTCGGGTTCGAGCTCAACGGCGTCGAGGGGGAACACACCCCCTCCGACGGCGGTCATGTAGCACGACCGCGCTGCTTCTTGGCTACCTCGGACGATGCCGACCCCTTACGGGGTGGGAAATTTAAGTTTCAAATGGTAAGCCGAAGGTACCGCTTGAAGGGAGCACAGTCCGGGTCGGCCGAGTATGGCGTTGTAAGCCGCTTTGACGTTTACCACCATGAAGTCCATGGATTTGGTCCTCTGGACAGGAGCCGATCCTGCGGTAACGTCGAGAGTAACAATCCCTTCTATTACGACAGGGACACCGGAGAACCCATGCAAGGTGTATCCGGCTGGCTTGAGTTTGCCTCTGGGCAGCTTGAGATTCTCGAAGGCTTTGAGGAAGAGAATATTTACCGAGCTGCCGTTGTCGACGAGGATTCGGCGAACCTCACAATTAGCCATGTGGAGGCCAATGACGAGGGCGTCGCAATGAGGGTGGCGAACGCCTTCGAGGTCCTCTCCGGAGAAGGAGACAGGCACTGGTTGCAACTTGGGCGAGGGGTTGTCCTGGACAGCATTCACCTCTCGGATGAAGGCTTTTCGGGAAGTATTTGATTCTCCCCCTATTGGCCCCCCATGGACACAGTGCAAGATGAATGGCGTATCCGCGACTCCCTCGAATTCGGGAACCCGACCCTGGATGCGGTTCGGAGTAGGGTTCGGAGGCGAAGGCCTCCGGTTCCTAGCATCTCGCCGATCCCGTGGGCCTTCTCTGGTGAATTCTCGGAGGTACCCTCGTGAGATGAGTTCCTCAATCTCGTCTTTCAGGGCCCGACATTGGTCGGTTTCGTGCCCATGATCTCTGTGGAAACGGCAGTAGAAGCGCTGATCTCGCTTCTTGTTGTTACTTGGTCGGGGAGGTAGTCGGACAATGCCTTTGTCTTCGATTTCTAAGAGCATGGCGGACACGTTATGTGTCAAGGGAGTGTACCTTTCGAAGCGAGGGACCGGAGGTGCCCTCTTCGCACCGACCCCTTCCTTTGCTATTTTCTTGGCCGGTTCGGCCTCATCGACCCTGCGCTTGTCCTTCCCCACGACTTCTTTGCTGCCCTCTGGGTTAAGAGCTTCTTCAGCTCGTATATACTTCTCGACCTAGTTGAGAAGGTCAGGGAAGTCCAGAGGTGGCCTCTTTGCTAAGGAGACCTTGAGCTGGTTGTGCCGGACATTGTGTCAGAAAGCTGCCGAGGCGACCCCTGCGTCGAGGGCAGAGACGGATCTGGCCTCGGTTGTGAACCTCTTGACGAAGTTACGGAGCGACCCCCCCTCCCTCTGGGTGAGGTCGAGCAGGGAAGCGCTTGTTCTCTCAGCCTTTCGGCTGGTGATGAAGTGGGCCAGGAAGCTGGCTTCCAGCTGGTCGAACGAGAAGATCGAGCCAGGGGAGAGTTTAGAGAACCAATCTCAGGCCGGACCCCGGAGGGTGGCCGGGAAGGCTCGGCACAGCAGGGGATCCGAAGCGCTGTGAATCATCATGAGGGTTTTGAAGCCCTCCATGTGATCAGCTGGATCACCCTCGCCGTTGTATGTCTCGAACTGCGGAGGTCGGAAGTTTCGAGGGATCTCCGCTTCTATGATGTTGACGGAGAATGGAGGTCGAGAAGGTCCCCGACCTTGGGCTAGGTTGGGATTCCCGTTGCCGATGCGCTCGATGCGATTCTCCATCTCTAGGAGGCGTCGGAGCACCTCGTCGGTGCGCTCAGGAGGGGGCGGCGGCGCACGAGTGTGACTCCTCCCGTTGCTCATTTGGTGGGGTCGGCCGTAGGTCGCGGACCTTGGCGCTCCATGGAGGGCCTCCAAGATTTCATCTCTGAAGCTCCTGAACTCGCCCCTGGTGACCCCGCCATGGTCGGAAGGGTCGGGTTGGGGCATAGGAATTCGGCCGATGCGACTGAGTGCCGACGGCCTTTCCCCTTGTGCGGGCCTGGAATGGTTCGGGGCCGAGTTGGAAGCGGTCTCTCCCCTATCCTGGCTAGCCCTTCTGTTCAGAATGACCCGACGAAGGTCGGGTTCGGCGATGCGTGAAACGCTTCGTTGGGGTCCGGGGTTCGCCCCCGGATTATTGGATGCTTGCCCTCCGTCGAGGGCCCCCTCGGGGGGAGGCCCGTCTGTTCGGGCGGAACGGGCCGATCTTCGGGCTCGGGGAGCCATGGGAGATCGGGTCGAGGGAGAGCGTCGGTGGCGAGGCTCGGACTGTCGTCCGTACCGGATAAAGAGTTCCCACAGACGGCGCCAACCTGATGCGGTTTGTTTTTGGTCGCAGTGTGGATGCACCAGGTGTGAGTTCGGACTCAATTTGTAATGAGGGAAGAGTGCGGCACGGGACGATGAGCGGGAGGCTCGCTTCGGCGCTTGAGGATCGGCTCGGATGGCCTCGCCTCAAGTACCTGCAGACGGTCCTGAAACACCGGGGTTTATCCCGGTGGCGGACCCTCCGACGATCTAGTCAGTCTCTGTGAGAGAGTAGCAATAACTAGGGAAATTTGGGTGGCAAAAGATTGGTTACCTGAAAAGGTGGGGAAGGGTCTGGTATTTATAGGGAATTCCAACCGGGTTTGGATCCGCTTGGAGGCCGGGTCTGAACCCGAAAGCCCATGGGCCTGACGTGGCAGGAGGTCCAGGGGGTTTAGGACAGACGTGGCAGTGCCAAGAGTGGTATAGGGCTGACGTGGCAAAGCCCTAGGTGGTATTTGGAGCTGACATGGCTGATCATGGGGCTCCTGTGCCTCTGGGAGAATCGGATGGCCTAGGTTGTGCCAGGTCATCCTCATTCCTTGCCAGACTGGGCGGACGGCCCGTGGGGCTGTCGCGGATCGGAGGCCGAGGGCCATCGAGGCTCGTCGGATACGAGGAGACCAGTTCTGTGGGGGTGAACTTGCGGCTCGGTGCCGACCCTGTAGTGGTCCGAAGCCGAGCCGGATTGTTGTTTTTCTTATTTTTGAGCGAGAGCCATCCTGGGCCCTGGTTGGGCCCCAGGCCATTTTTACCCTACCACAATATATATATATATATATATATATATATATATATATATATATATATATATATATATATATATATATATATATATATATATATGTGGTAACATGGACTTTTATACCCCAATTTATAATTATTTTTCAACATATACTAATGAAAAGGACTTTTATTTACAACTAATTATTGTCATACTATTCAAACTTGAGCTATATAATTATTGATTTACTGTTTACAAGGCTTTTCATATGCTGTATCGTTCTGAAGACATGCTGTAGGCACGTGCCCACGGAAAAATCCAGTATATATATATATATATATATATATATATATATATATATATATATATATAGAGAGAGAGAGAGAGAGAGAGAGAGAGAGAGAGAGAGAGAGAGAGAGAGCAATGCTCCATTGAAAAAGTTACTGTAGCGCTGAAAACGTGAAAACAACCTAGGCCGTTGTTGAGAACAACGACCTAGGTGGTTTTCACGAGTTTTCACAACATTTACGTTTTCAATGGAGCATTGCTTACATATATATATATATATATTCTTAACACATGGTGTTAAATACTTTGTCGCGCTCTGAATTTCTGCAGTCAGTTAATCGAGTAGAAGTATGTAACACCCCGTGTTAAGAAAAATCTCTGAATTAGGGTGGGGTTTTACACTGCCAGCGGAGTAAGGCAACACTGGTTGAGGTTCTGAGGGTCTTAGGTACGAGTGAATATCCCAACACTTATGTGGATTTATGAGTGGGTCTCAAATTTGCCACTATTCGGCACGGAATGAAAGAGACGTGGCACATCGTCATCGCTGCTATGACCTGGGTTTTATGGCTTGACAGAAATAACTTTTACTTTCGTGAAACTAGTTTATGGTAATCTAACTCATATCATGCATCTTTTTTTTTTGGGGAGGGGGGGGGGCTATAGTGCTGCTACAGGTCCGAGATGGATGATTGCCAGAGCCTTCCAGGTAGACAAGTATGATGATGAGGAAGTAGCGTTTGGGCCTACCTTGGATTGAGTGGAGAGACGGCTTCTAGATACTCACATTCCAGAGTTTTGTTAGAATGACCGCTCTGTGTGTACTTGTTTTATTTTTGCACTTGTTATGTTGTAATACTTTTGGATATACCCCACCCTCCAGAGTGTTGTTGGAGGTTTATATTTTATTTCCTACTTTATAGTCTCTTGTATTCTTCCAGTACTCTGAGGTTGCTTTCTTAAATCTTTATTGACAGAGCAAGATAGCAATATTCCACCTTTTTGCTTTTTCTACAAAAAAGGTGTCTGTATACCTTAGCGGAGGCACATTATAAATATATGTCGGAGGAGGTTGGCCCCCAGGTCGTGCCAGGGAAGCATTGTTGAATTTATGGCTTGAATGGGATAAAAATGTCAAATAAATGGATAGATGTTACATTAAATTGAAGCTCCAGCTTAAATAATAACTTTGGCCACCCAACTTCACATTTTTCTTTTTCTTTATTAAACGTGTAGATGTGCAGGCCACGAAGCATGTAAATTTTTTGTCCTACACCAGACCCATCTAAAACATTGGTCGATTCAAACAAATGTGTTCCAACTGCTAATAAAGATATGGCAAAAACACAAACTATTAATTTTAATGCCTAATTTCTCTTCAAGAAATAATAATACAAAACTTGAATTTACAGAGCTAATCACAAAATTAATGATACATAGTCCATACTCCCCCTCCGGAATTTTTTACCAAACTATCCCACTTTTGAAAGTATGTACCAAACTGTTCCTGTTTAAAAGTTAAATACCAAAAAGTCCATATCGCTAACTGAGCTAGCATGCCTAATAAAAATCTGCACGCTAACTCAGTCAGCGTGTGTTAGGGTTCACTACTTTCACCCACAAGTCAGAGTGAAAAGTCTCAAGTATAGACTCGTTATCTCTGTTAGCGCGCTCATTCAAACCAGGAGCGCTAATTGAGACAGCGAGTGTCGATTGAATTTCACTTAAATCACACTCAATGTCGTACTCTCATCCCACTTCTTCTCTCCCAAAATGTGCTATCTCAGTTAGCGAGTGTGGTACAAACACACTCACTAACTGAGATAATGTGTCTATACCCAATGAGTTTTTCCTGCAAACCAATACACTCGCTATCTCTGTTAGCGAGTGTGGTATAAACACACTCGCTAACGGAGATAGCGAGTCTATACTCTGTATTTTCCATCATTTTTTCTCCAAAGTGTGTTTTAAAATTAAACCAATCTATACTTGCTATCTCAGTTAGCGTGTCTGGATTAAATAGCGTGTCTGGATTAAATGAGCGCGTTAACGGAGTTAGCGAGTTTATACTTGAGATTTTTTTTGCACTCTTACTTGAGGAAAAAAATAGTAGTCCCTAACACATGCTGACTGAGATAGCGCGCAGATTTTTACCAGGCGCGCTATCTCAGTTAGCAACATGGACTTTTTTGGTATTTAACTTTCAAACAGGAACAATTTGGTACATACTTTCAAAAAGTGGGATAGTTTGGTAAAAAATTCCCCCCACCTCCTCTCCTTCCCCCTCCCCCAACAAAATTTATCTATTGCAAAGTCGATGCATTAAATCCACAGTGAGCATGATCTCAAGAAATAATAAGAAAAAGGAAATGCATCCGACCCAGCAAACTTGTTGAGAGTAAAAGACTAATCACCATCCAGATTAACTGATTACGTCCAAATCAAGATTCGTTCATTAAAAGTGGATAAACTCAGTGATATGGTGTAGATGCCGTGGCCCCATCAGAGCCATCATTTTTTCTCAAATTCCGCTCCTTCATGATCGTCAGGTCAACTGAAGTCCAACGGGTTTCTACCAACTCAGACTCACAAGCAAACGGGTCCGACCCGGCCCGTTAGGATCCCAGACCCGTTTACCCCTGCCTATAAATACCAGACCCCCTCCTTGTCCAAGGTAATAAACTTTTCTCCACCTGAACCCTACCTACTGTTTCTTTCTCAGTGACTGACTAGATCGTCGGAGGACCTGTCGCCGGAACTTCTCCCAGTGTTTCTAGGCAGTGTGTAGGTACAAAAGACCAAGCGAGCTACTAGATCCGAGCAGAGCACTCGGCCTCTACCTCTCTGTTGCTACTCCCGAGCCGGTCCTACAACCTAGGATCGAATCAACGCCAGTACGGATCTCAGACCCGTTTACCCCTGCCTATAAATACCAGACCCCCCTCCTTGTCCAAGGTAATAAGCTTTTCTCCACCTGAACCCTACCTACTGTTTCTTTCTCAGTGACTGACTAGATCGTCGGAGGACCTGTCGCCGGAACTTCTTCCAGTGTTTCTAGGCAGTGTGTAGGTACAAAAGACCGAGCGAGCTACTAGATCCGAGCAGAGCACCCGGCCTCTACCTCTCTGTTGCTACTCCCGAGCCGGTCCTACAACCTAGGATCGAATCAACGCCAGTACCCAGACCCGTTTACCCCTGCCTATAAATACCAGACCCCCCTCCTTGTCCAAGGTAATAAACTTTTCTTCACCTGAACCCTACCTACTGTTTCTTTCTCAGTGACTGACTAGATCGTCGGAGGACCTGTCGCAGGAACTTCCCCCAGTGTTTCTAGGCAGTGTGTAGGTACAAAAGACCGAGCGAGCTACTAGATCCGAGCAGAGCACCCGGCCTCTACCTCTCTGTTACTATTCCCGAGCCGGTCCTACAACTTAGGATCGAATCAACGCCAGTACCACTTCTTCCGCTACACAAATTATAAGAACTCACACCTATTGTTGTCCCCACACACACATAGCATCACTCATTAATTTGACAAAAACAGCATCACTCATTAATTTGACTGATTTATACAAAACTATATGGGGATACAGAGATCACAACAAATTAATGGACTAGCAGTCAATGCATCAGCAGAGTGACACTTGATTTTTGCATGGTAGCAGAGAGGGTGCAGCCTATCTGCCTATGTAACTTATGACCAAATACTATTAAGGTTCCTACCAAATGTAGGTTCAGGCAGTTTATATGCCATCAGTTGTCTCAGCTCCAACTCACTTGGGAATCTATGCTCCTTCATTTTTGAGAATACCTATTACCAGGCCCGGCCTCCACAGACCCCAATTTTTTTGCAATTTCAGGTACCCCAAATTTGTATTCCTGTTGTAAATATAGACACGTATTTTGTATGTAAAAAAATTGTAATTAGGGATCCCAAAAAATAATTATTTGGGCCTTTCGTCTTGAGCCACCGGAAACTCAGGGCCGACCCTGTCTATTACCTCAACAGCGAAAAACAATTAGCCACCACGAAAACTGCTCAGGAAATTGTAAGGGAATGAAACTTAAAATTATAGACAATCTAATTGCACCCACATCCCCACATCTCCAGTATGCATCAATGAACACAGGGCCGGCCCCAGTATAGAGGCGGGTAAGGCGGCCGCCTCGGGCCCCGCTGAATTTGCGATTTTTGGGGTCCCCAATTTCGAACTTCCCCTGTAAATATAGGCACGTATTTCGCACTTAAAAAAATGTTATTAGGGGCCCCTAAAATATTTATTTGATCTTTAAAATATATTTAAAAAATTATTTGGGGTACTCGGGAAGGCTTGATTGAAATTGAGGTTTTAAATTTGAGTGATTTAAAACAAATCCACATTTAAACGGATATAAAACCCGAAACCCACATTTAATTTAAACCCATATTTAATATATGGATGATTGGGGGGTCTGTATGTTAATTTCCCTTGAAAAAAAATTTATTTATTAAAAAATTTCCTAAAACTCCCTTCCTCCAACTCTTCCTCATCCTTCTTTGAGTTCTTTCTTCCTGTTTTCTTTTCCGACCAAAAGCCCCAAAGAAACCCAATTTTGGTTCTCACTTTCCCCATCCAAATCCACTCATATACTTCGTGATTTTCAAATTAATTTGAGGGATAAGCTAAGTGAAGGGTGCTCTAGCTTGTGGCAGTATCCGTTTTTCGAGAGAATTCCGTGAAGGTATATTATTTTGTATCTTTGATTATAGGATTTTGTACCTTACTTATCTTTATGCAAAAATCATGGTAGAGTGATGCTTAGAGCGTGTAGAACACGCTTAAGGTGTAAGATTTCAATTTTAATACTAATAGTTTGGAAATTTTTCCTAACCTAGGGTTTGGATTTAGAAAAATCATGGTTATTGTGTAGTGTGTACTAAGAATGATGTGCATTAATATAAGATAATTTAGGAGTATCTAAGATTAATTTTAGCAATTGTTTGATAATTATAAGGATTTTTCCCGTTATCGAAAAATGGTAAAATTAATTGTGTAGTGTGTACTAAGAATGATGTGCATTAATTGTTTGAGTTGCTTAATTTTATGTTAATTATGTTAATTAAGTTGAATAGTTGCTTAATTAAGTTGAAAATTGATATGTTAGGCTTAATTCAAACTTTTATTTATTTTTCCAGTTTTATTATGCCTCGAAAATATGTGTCTGGCGCATTAAAAAGAAAGAAGAAACAAGAAGAAAATAAATTTATACAATCTCAAGTTGGGGCATTTGATAAATTTCTTACCAACAAACCAATCTCAAGTAGTAATGGTAATGAAGAAGAAGTTCAAGAATATCAACAGTTGAATGTGGGTGATGAAAATGAAGAACCAGTTCAAGAGTTGAATGAGAATGTTAATTTGAATGTGGGTGAAGGAAAGGTAGAACCAAATCAAAATGAAGAATGTAGGCCTATAAATATTTATGATCCAATGAATTGGGATATAGATCAAAAAGTTCGGGATTTATTAGTTGAAAGAGGGCCTATCAGAGTTGATATTGATTTTCCTAAAGATGACGAAGGTAGACATTTTTCTTGTGTACACTACACTCGAATGTTGTTAAATGGAGAAAAGTATGATAGAAGATGACTTGTTTATTCAACTGGTTTGGATAAAGTGTTTTGTTTTTGTTGTAAATTGTTTAAGAAAGAAGGGAACAATCATCAATTGTCAAGTGAAGGGTTCAAACAATGGCATAATATTAGTCATAGACTTCAAAGTCATGAAGAGAGTGAAGACCACATTAATTGCATGATAAGTTGGCTTGAATTGGAGACAAGACTCAGAAAACGTGAAGTTATTGATAGATGTGTGGAACTACAAATTATAAAGGAAAAAGAACATTGGAGACATGCTTTGTTAAGAGTTATTGCTGTAATTAAAATACTAGCTAAAAATGCATTGGCATTTCGTGGTGACAATGAAAAGATTTATGAAGAGAATAATGGTAATTTCTTAAGCTTGACTGAAATGGTTGCCGAATTTAATCCCATCATGAAAGAACACATTAGGAAATTCCAAAGCGGCGAATCTCGTAAGCGTTATCTTAGCCACAAAATTCAAAATGAATTGATATAATTTTTGGCAAGTGAGGTAAAAGGTGCAATCATTAAAACAATCAAATAAGCAAAGTATTATTCAGTAATACTTGATTCCAGATGCAAGTCATGAGGAACAAATGTCTCTTGTCGTACGGTGTGTTGATGTTTCAAAAAGTCCGATAAAGGTGGAAGAATTTTTTTTAGAATTTTTAGTTGTAGATGATACATTCGGGTTGAGACTTTTTAAAGTGCTTGAAGATGTTCTGATGGTTCTTGGGCTTGATATTTTTAAAGTTAGAGGATAGGGTTATGACAACGGTTCTAATATGAAGGGAAAGAACAAAGGTGTGCAAAACAGGTTAATTACTGTTAATCCTAGAGCTTTTTACACGCCTTGTGGTTGTCACAGTCTTAATCTTGCAATTTGTGATATGGCCAACTGTTTGTATCAAAGCTGTGTCTTTCTTTGGAGTTGTACAACATTTGTATACGTTATTTTCATCTTCTACAAAGCGATGGAATATTTTGAAAAGATATGTATCAAATCTCACGCTTAAGACATTATCACAAACTCGTTGGGAAAGCCGTGTTGAAAGTGTTAGAGCAATAAGATTTCAACCCGTGGAGATAAGAGATGCATTAATTGAATTGGCAAATAGTGATACAGATCCTAAGATCAAGAGTGAAGCTGGTTCCTTAGCAACGAATGAGATGGAGAATTGGGAGTTTTTACTGGGTATGATTATTTGGCACAATATATTATTTACTGTTAATTCTGCCAGTAAATACTTGCAAGAGGAAGACATGCATATTGATGTTGCTATACTTCAATTAAAAGGGCTCATTGCATTTTTTGAAGAGTACAGAGAAACTGGTTTTATGAAGGCTATGACTGAAGCTAAAATAGTTGCAAAGAAATTGGGAGTTGAACCTGTTTTCGTAAAGAAGCGTGTCGTCCATAGAAAGAGGAAATTTGATGAAAGATAGTGAAGAAACAACACAATCACCTGAAGAAAAATTTAGGATTCATTACTTCATAACTGTAGTAGATCAAACTATTTCTTCACTCAACAGTAGGTTTGAACAATTTGTCAAATATGAAAAAATCTTTGGATTTTTGTTTGATTTGGAGAAGTTGAGAAGTCTACATGATGATGAGTTGAAAGTTTGTTGTGCCACTCTTGAAGAGTTCCTACATCACGACTCACATTATGATATTAATAGGGATGATCTGTTTTTAGAGTTGAAGCGCCTCAGATTAATTGTACCATCGGAAGCAAGAAAAGCAATTGATGTGTGATGCGGTTTATTTCTGGAAGACGTGTGGATGCACCAGGTGTGAGTTCGGACTCAATTTGTATTTGAAGGAGAATGCTGCTCGTCTGACGACCCTTGGCTGACCGGGCGGAACCTGTGGCGACCTCGGGGTGATTCGGAGATCTGGGCTCGGATCAGAGGATTCGGATCCGAGGTCTTGTGTACCTGCAGACGGTCCTGAAACACCGGGGTTTGTCCCGGTGGCGGACCCTCCGACGATCTAGTCAGTCTCTGTGAGAGAGTAGCAATAACTAGGTGAATTTAAGTGGAAAAAGATTGATTACCTCCAAAAGGTGGGTGAGGGTCTAGTATTTATAGAGAACCCCAACTGGGTTTGGTTCCGCTTGGGAGCCGGGTCTGGACCCGAAAGCCCATGGGCCTGACGTGGCAGAGGGCCCAGGGGGTTTAGGGCTAACGTGGCAATACCAGGAGTGGTATAGGGCTGACGTGGCAAAACCCTTGGTGGTATTTGGAGCTGACATGGCTGATCGTGGGGCTCCTGTGCTCCTGGGAGGATCTGAGGGCCTGGGCTGCGCCAAGTCATCTTCCTTCTACACCAGGATGGTAGGACGGCTTGGAGGGCTGTCGTGGATCGGAGGCCGAGGGCCATAGTCGCTCATCGGACACGAGGAGTCCGAATTTGTGGGGGTGAACTGGAGACTCGGCGCCGACCCTGTAGTGGAGGTTCGGCGCCGATCTGGACCGCTGTTTTCACCATTTCTGAGTGAGAGTTGTATTGGGCCATGGTTGGGCCCTAAGCCATTTTTACCCTACCACACAAGCCCCCCACTCCTACGGGGGTGCGGGAGCTAGCCGTGGAGGAGTGTCTACGGGTGTAAAAAAATGGGATGGCGAACCTCTGGGTCTTCCTGAGGGGGGCGTCCTGATTCTCTAGAGCGATCCTCGAGCCGGCAAGAGCCTGTTAGGCGGTAAGGTTGATGGCGAGCCGTTGCTTCCTCCTGAGAAGAGTACCTCGGCGCTCGACTGAACCTCGAGAAGACGAGGGATTATATGTCGGTGAGGGGGATGGCGAACTGGTGTTTCTTCCTGAGAAGAGGGCCCTGGTGCTCGACCAAACCTCGAGATGACGAGGGATTACGTGTCGGCAAGGGTGATGGCGAGCCGTTGTTTCTTCCTGAGAAGAGTACCCTGGTGCTCGACCGCACCTCGAGAAGACGAGGGATTATGTGTCGGCAAGGGTGATGGCAAGCCGGTGATTCTTCTTGAGAAGAAGGCCCTGGTGCTGGACCCGACCTCGAGCTGGCAAGGAACTTATGGGCCAACAAGGGGGATGGCAAGCCGTTGGCCTTCCTGGGAAGACCGCCCTGGTGCCAGACCTGACCTCGAGCTTGGCGAGGGATTACGGGTCGGCAAGGGCGATGGCGAGCCGTGGAGCCTTCGTGAGAAGACTACCCTGGTGCTGGACCCGACCTCGAGCTGGCGAGGGACTTATGGGCCAACAAGGGGGGTGGCGAGCCGTTGAGCCTTCCTGAGAAGACTACCCTGGTGCCGGACCTGACCTCGAGCTTGGCAAGGGATTACGGGTCGGCAAGGGTGATGGCAAGCCGTGGAGCCTTCCTGAGAAGACTACCCTGGTGTTGGACCCGACCTCGAGCTGGCGAGGGACTTATGGGCCAACAAGGGGGGTGGCGAGCCGTTCAGCCTTCCTGAGAAGACTACCCTGGTGCCAGACCTGACCTCGAGCTTGGCGAGGGATTACGGGTTGGTAAGGGTGATGGCGAGCCGTGGAGCCTTCCTGAGAAGACTACCCTGGTGTTGGACCCGACCTCGAGCTGGCGAGGGACTTATGGGCCAATAAGGGGGATGGCGAGCCGTTCAGCTTTCTTGAGAAGACTACCCTGGTGCCAGACCTGACCTCGAGCTTGGCGAGGGATTACGGGTTGGTAAGGGTGATGGCGAGCCGTGGAGCCTTCCTGAGAAGACTTTTCTGGTGCTAGAAATTGGCCTCGAGCTGGCGAGGGGTTTATGGGCCGGCCAGATTGTGGGCGAACCGGTGTGCCTTGGGAATGTTGAGCAGGGTAGTCTGCCATCTTTGCGGAGCATTGGGGGCGCCTTGGGATCTGTGTGAGGTTCCAATTTCCCAGGTACTTTAATGGCGCCGCCTAATAAATGTATGGCGCATGGTCTTCCGTCGTTTGGTTTTCCCCGTGTCATAAAGGCCGGCCCCTGGGGGAGGCTATAAGTACCCCCCTCCCCCCTTGCGTAGTGGGTCAGATCAAAGCAAGGGTGGTCTATTGGCCTTTAAAGGTGTCTGCTTCGGCGGACGCCTGTCTCTTGCCACTTTTTACCCCCGGTTGTGTCGGAGAGGTGGTTTCTCTGCCACCCGGATCTTCTCTTGGATCTGATGGCCCTGATACGGCAGCCAGATCCAGGGGGGATTAGGGCGAGAGGGGCAACGACCGAACTCCGAGGGGTGAGCTGTTTGCAACTGTGAAGGTTCTGTCCTTCCGGAAGAGATGAAGGGCGTTCCGGGCCAGTTGTTTGCAACTGTGAAGGTTCCGTTGCCAGAGCAGGCCGAACCTTTGCAGTTGCATCAACTGGCTCGGAATGGTGCACTTCTCTCGATCTCTGAGTGTTGATCTGCTTTCGACCGGGGTGCTCGCCGAGGGCGGCGTCTTAAAGCTTTGAGCCTCGGATAGATGAGTCGTTCTCCGATTGGAGGTTGACTACTCTGCATTTCAATAGGGATCCAGGTGATGGCGGTTTCTGTCTCACCCTTGAACAGTTCGGGTCTTCAGCCGACGAGGCTGTAAGCCCCGAGCTGCTCACGGGTGAAAGGGGAACCGACCCTGCCTCGGAGCCCGGGGCGTCTGTCTAAGGACGGCGCCTTAAATCTTAAGTAAAAATGTTCCCTCCCCCGAATACTTCTTCCGAGCTGACCTCCTCGTCTGGCTGCCAGTCTGTCATTGGATGATGTCAGCAGCGCACGTTTTGAGGATGTGGCGCGAATTCCCAGGCGGCAGTTGCATGTCAAATAGGTGAACAGTACTCGCAGAAATCGAGGAGTCGCCTCTATCTCCTATAAATATTCCCCCCTCTCCCCCATCAGCCCACTCCTTTCTTGCTGCTTTCTTTTTTCAAAAAAAATTTCTCAACCCTTCAGCGCTCATCTTTGCAGCTCGCTGTACTAGGCTCGCCCTTCCAAAGTAACCCCAGGTGAGTTGGTAAGTCTGCTTAGTTTAGGCATAGATGGATAGGGCTCAGTCTGGCTCGTCAGCGTCGACGTCTAGGGGGGAAGTGAAACCTATCTCCGAATCGACGTCCTGGGAGGAGCCCGTACTTGAGGAGGAGTCAGTACACGTTGATGAGTCTTCTGATACAGTTTCGTGGGAGGAACCAGTAGGTGGGGAGGAGGTATATGGTGCGAGGTTGTTGCACTCTCGTCGTCCCTTCGTGGTGGAGAGCAGCGAGTCGGAGGAAGCGAATGATGGTACGGACGGCGTCCGTGTTTTGGAGTTGACTTCCGAGGGAGAGGGAGGCGAGGGTGGCACCGTAAGGAGATCCACAGTTCAGGGTGCAGGTCCGAGTTCCATGCTGACTGGTCGGGGGCCCTTATTCATTCCCTCGCCGGAGCGAACCAAGAAGAGGAAGAAGGCTCCGAGGAAGGCAGGATCGAGGACTGGTGGTTCGAGCCAGGGGTCTGTCTACCGCAACTTGTGGACAGGTTTACCCGTGCAGCCGAAGCATTTCCGTCAATATCCTGACGACCTATCCGACAAGGAGCTCTTTGGTGTGTAGGCCTCTTCACCGAGTCGGAAGAGGGTGTTGATGGACGCAATTCTGACCGTCTTGGATGGCGGGGACTTGGAGGTTTTACAGCTGGCGTACCACATAGGTCCTAGCTACGAATTGATGCTGCCGAGCTCTACTCTGCGCCCAACCGATCCCCTATCTGCTTGGTATTGTGTCTTCCCAGTGGACGCGTTCATTTCTGGACTGAGGCTGCCAGTCCACCCGTTTGTTCGGGAAGTGCTGAACTGGGCCTCCTTGGCACCGATGCAGTATGGGCCGAACTCTTGGAAGCAGATAATCTGTTTTGTACTGATGTGCGAGGAACAACAGGTACCCCTGCGGTTGAACGTGTTCCGAGCGACGCTGATGATTAGTTCGGCGGCCGAGGGTGTTTACTATATCTCCCCCCGGAGTAGGAGGAAGGTTGTTCACAGCCACCCGGACTCCATCAAGGATTGGAAGAAAAAATATCTGGTGATCCGGAGTGAAGAGCCCTGGGACATTCCGACTCGATGGAACTACTCCAAGCCGAGCTATCCTGCGCCGGGGCCGGGGGATCTGACGGCCGAGGAGTGGGGGTTTGTCGAGCGCCTCCGTTTGTCCCCTAGTATTGATTGGACGAAGGTGACGGAGGTCCACCTGGCGAGCGTTGGACTGAGCCCAGCCGTTCTGCGTATGTAGTTGTTTCTTTTCTCTCGATCCTTTCGTACTTTCTTGCTCATTGTTCTTAATGGTTTTTTCTGTAGATATGGATGAGGCATCGATTAAAGCAAGGAGGCTCGCCATGAAGAAGGAGAATGCCGAGAAGAAGAAGGGGGAGGCGGCGAAGAGGCCGAGGGAGCCGTCCCTTGTTATTTCGGAGGTACCGCTCGAGCCGAGGGTTAAGAGGACTCGTTCGGAGACGAGCAAGGGGGCTGCCCCTTCGAGGGATAAGGGCCCAGCGAGGGCATCCGATCTCGACAAGGGGAAAGGTCCCTTGGTAGAGGTTGAGGAGGAGGACCCGGTGGTGGAGATGTTGCGACAACGGTGGGCACCGGACTGGTCGGTTCGGATGGGTGACTGTCTGACCGAGGAAGCCCAGGCCGTAGAGGTGGTGGAGAAGCTGGCGACGCCTCGCGACCGCCAGATGATGGAGAGCGAGCCCGTAGAGGTGGCATTTACGCGCTTGGCGCAGGCCACCGTGTTGGTAAGCTTGTCGACCTCCTTCTTTCTGTTAGTCTTGCTTCAGGAGTTTTCTTCTTATCTGTGCCTTTCGGTCGCAGGCTTGTATGCAGGGAGCTAATGTAAAGAAGCTCTACGAAGCGTCCCTATCGCAAGAACGTGCTCGGGCGGACAAGAGCGAGCGAGAGATGAAGGAGATGCGGATCGAGCTCGAGGGTTCGCATCAGAGGGAGCAGCAGATGAAGCTGGAGCTCGAGGCCAAGGACACCGAGTGGGGGAAGAGGGTGGCCTCCTTGAAGAGGAAGTTGGCGAAGGAGAAGGGGGAGTTGACAGCTGCGTTCGCCAAGGAGAGGAAAGAGCTGACGGATGCGGTTCAGCGGATGGTGATCGCCGCCCAGGATGAGTGCTATGCGAAGGCCCTCAGTCATGTGAGGCACTTCTATCCGACCGTCGACCTGTCCAACTTTGAGTACGACATGGAGATCGATGGGACCCCGAAGACTCCTGCCGAAGAGGGGCCCGTTGTCAACCCGGCCGCCGACCCTCCGGCGAACCCGATCGATGACGAGGTGGGAAATCGAGTTGTATAGTTTTGCCTTTCTTTCTTTTTCTCCCCTTTCGATTGTATTTGCCTCCCGCGGACTGGCCACCGCCTTTTTGTAAGAAGCAGCAAAATTTATAAAAAAGTATCTTTGACTTGTCAAGTGTTTTGGCATCGGACATTTCCGAATCTCCTTGCTTATGTGCTCCGAGTTGGTTCTCTTTGTAGGTTGTGGCTTTCCTTCCCGAGGTGGACCCCCGTCGTTCCGTCGTGGCGTGCCTCCGGAGCAAGGTGGAGGCATAGGAGGCCACTTTGGCTTGGTACCGTGAGAGGGCCCGCACCGCCGGGGCGGCCTTTAGCTATTACAAGAACATGTCCGAAGCCCTTGGTGAAGAGGCAAGTCGTCTGAGGAGGGTGACGTTGGATCGGGGAACTCGTGGGAGTCGGACCTGGATAAGCTATGTCGAGTTCCTTGGTGCAGAGGCCCTCCTCTGAGAAGCGACTTCGCGATGTGCTAGTGGAGAAGGAGGTGGAGATACACCTCTACCGGTCGATGCTGGGCGTTTCGAGACCTTCCTCGGGTGGTCAGTGAGCAGGGGGGTACCTATTGTGGTGTTGCTAACGGAACGTATGCAGCCCATCGATGCCCAGAGTTCCGTGGTCGGTATATCAATCGTGGCCGAACCAAAGGACCCTTATGCCAAGGAGAGAGTTCCCAGTTGTTCGTTTGGAGTATGATACAACGAGATTTCCTTAGTATAAGATAGGGGGGCTGCTAAAAATGGCCCTTTACAAAGGAAAGCTTTACAAAAGGTTCACTTCTAGCTAAGTTAAAACCTATGCTCGTTCTTCGCAGGAATTCACTGGGTGCTTGGTGTCAAGGGGGAACCTCTCCGGCTCGACGGCAGGTCTGGGGGTAGGGCCGTCCTTCTCTGGTTTGAATTTGACGGCGTCGAGGGGGAACACTCCTCCCCCGACGGTGGTCATGTAGCATGATCGCGCTGCTTCTTGGCTGCCTCGGACGACGCCGACTCCTTGTGGGGTGGGAAATTTGAGCTTCAGATGGTAGGCCGAGGGCACTGCTTGGAGGGAGCATAACCCGGGACGGCCGAGTATGGAGTTGTAAGCCGCCTTGACGTTGACCACCATGAAGTCCATAGACTCGGTCCTCTTGACGGGAGCCGATCCTGCGGTAACGTCGAGGGTGACAATCCCTTCTATCACGACAGGGACGCCGGAGAACCCATGCAAGGTGTATCCGGCCGGCTTGAGCTTGCCTCTAGGTAATTTCAGATTCTCGAAGGCTTCGAGGAAAAGAATGTTCACCGAGCTGCCGTTGTCGACGAGGATTCGGCGAACTTCACAATTAGCCATGTGGAGGCTAATGACGAGGGCATCGCAGTGGGGGAGGCGAACGCCTTCGAGGTCCTCCCCTGAGAATGAGACTGGCATGGGTTGTAGCTTGGGAGAGGGGTCGCCTTGGACAGCATTCACCTCTCGGATGAAGGCTTTTCGGGAAGTATTCGATTCCCCTCCCATTGGCCCTCCATGGACACAGTGCAAGATAAAAGGCGGGTCCGCGGCTCCCTCAGACTCGGGATCCCGACCCTGGATGCGGTTCGGAGTAGGGTTCGGGGGCGAGTGTCTCCGATTCCTAGTATCTCGTCGATCCCGCGGGACTTCTCGGGTGAATTCTCGGAGGTACCCCCTGGAGATGAGTTTCTCAATCTCGTCTTTCAGGGCCCGGCATTGATCGGTGTCGTGCCCATGGTCTCTATGGAAGCGGCAGTAGAAGCGCTGATCTCGGTTCTTGCCGTTGTTGGGTCGGGGAGGTAGTCGAACAATGCCTTTGTCTTCGATTTCTAAGAGGATGGCGGATACGTTATGCGTCAAGGGAGTGTACTTCTCAAAGCGGGGGATCGGCGGGATCTTTTTTACGGCCCCCGCGTCCCTCGGAGCTTTCTTTGATGGATCGACTTCTTTGGCTTTCCGTTTTCCCTTCGAGTTGGCCTCCCTGGCGTCTTCGGGGCTAAGGGCCTCTTCTGCTCTAATGTATTTCTCGACCCTGTTGAGGAGGTCGGGAAATTCGATGGGGGGTCTCTTCGCCAGAGAAGCTTTCAGCTGTCCATGACGGACGTTGTGCCGAAAGGCCGCGGAGGCGACGCCTGGATCAAGGGAGGAGACCGCCCTTGCTTCCGTGGTAAACCTCCGGACGAACACTCTGAGGGACTCTCCGTCTATCTGTCTGAGCCCAAGTAAATAGGCGCTGGTCCTTTCCGCCTTCCGGCTGGTGACGAAGTGAGCGAGAAAATTGCCTTCTAGTTGGTCGAAGGAGTAAATGGAGCCGGGGGTGAGCTTTGAGTACCATTCACGAGCCGGACCTCGGAGTGTGGCGGGGAAGGCTCGGCATAGCAGGGGATCCGAGGCGCTGTGAATCATCATGAGGGTTTTGAAACCCTCCATGTGATCAGCGGGATCTCCCTCGCCGTCGTAGGTCTCGAATTGAGGTGGTCAGAAATTCCTGGGTATTTCTGCTTGAAGGATGGGGGCGGAGAAGGGAGGACGGATGGGTCTGTACCCCTGAGCCACTCGTCGGTCGCCGTCCCCTATGTGATCGAGGCGGTCCTCCATTTCTTGGAGGTGCCTTAGGAGTACGCCGCCGTCTTCTGGCTGGATAGTTGACGTGTGCGACATGCTTGCCTCGGCATCCGACCTAGTTTGGGAGTGGAAGGTTTCCTCCCTGGGGGCCCGTCGGAGGGCCCCGAGAATTTCTCTCCGGAAGTCTCGAAACTCCTTGTGAGTGACGGGGGCTCCCTCGACCCTGTTTGGTCGGTCCGAGGGCTGCCTTCCGATGCGGCTGAGCGCTGACCTCCGTCCCTCGGGCGGCGGTCTTGGATGGTTCGGGGCCGGGTTGGAAGCGGCCCTTCCCCTGCTGCGGTTAACCTGTCGGTTGACGATGACCCCCGGAGGTCGGGCTGGACTGTACGGGTGGCGCTCCGCCGGGATCCCTGATGGGAATCTCCGTGCCTTGATGCGCGTGGCCCGGCATTGGTGTTTGGTGGTGGGGTGTCCCGTCGGTTGACGGAGGAAGCAGCCCCCTTGCCCTTTGAGGCCATGAGAGTTCGGCTGTCGAGGTGCCTTGATGGTCGTGCTAGGGTCGGCCTCTGAAGCAGTGTTCCCACAGACGGCACCAACCTGATGCGGTTTATTTCTGGGAGACGTGTGGATGCACCAGGTGTGAGTTCGGACTCAATTTGTATTTGAAGGAGAATGCTGCTCGTCTGACGACCCTTGGCTGACCGGGCGGAACCTGTGGCGACCTCGGGGTGATTCGGAGATCTGGGCTCGGATCAGAGGATTCGGATCCGAGGTCTTGTGTACCTGCAGACGGTCCTGAAACACCGGGGTTTGTCCCGGTGGCGGACCCTCCGACGATCTAGTCAGTCTCTGTGAGAGAGTAGCAATAACTAGGTGAATTTAAGTGGAAAAAGATTGATTACCTCCAAAAGGTGGGTGAGGGTCTAGTATTTATAGAGAACCCCAACTGGGTTTGGTTCCGCTTGGGAGCCGGGTCTGGACCCGAAAGCCCATGGGCCTGACGTGGTAGAGGGCCCAGGGGGTTTAGGGCTAACGTGGCAATACCAGGAGTGGTATAGGGCTGACGTGGCAAAACCCTTGGTGGTATTTGGAGCTGACATGGCTGATCGTGGGGCTCCTGTGCTCCTGGGAGGATCTGAGGGCCTGGGCTGCGCCAAGTCATCTTCCTTCTACACCAGGATGGTAGGACGGCTTGGAGGGCTGTCGTGGATCGGAGGCCGAGGGCCATAGTCGCTCATCGGACACGAGGAGTCCGGATCTGTGGGGGTGAACTGGAGACTCGGCGCCGACCCTGTAGTGGAGGTTCGGCGCCGATTTGGACCGCTGTTTTCACCATTTCTGAGTGAGAGTTGTATTGGGCCATGGTTGGGCCCTAAGCCATTTTTACCCTACCACAATGTGCTTAATTATTTGCAAAGAATGGATGGTATATTTCCATATGCATGGATCGTGTATTGTATTTTGTTGACCATACCAGTTACTGTTGCTTCTGCAGAAAGAGTTTTTCGAAGTTGAAAATTGTCAAGTCTTATCTTCGATCAACCATGTCTCAAGAGAGAATGAATGGATTAGGCTTATTGTGTATTGAGAAGGCGATGGTAGAAAAGCTTGATTATGAACATTTGATTAGTGAGTTTGCTGCACGGAATGCGAGAAGAAGTCATGCACTGGGATGATTAATGATGTAGATATAACTCCTTAATGTTTATGTTTCTCCTATGTTTTATTTCTTCACTTCAGTGCTATTTTATTTTCATTTCATAATTTTCATTTCATCTAGATAGATGTGGAGGTGAATTGTTGATACAACGTCAAGTATTAAATGAGATACAATCAGAGCTTTCCATTGACAGGTTTTGCATATTTGATTATATGTTTTCACTTTATTTTGCATATATGTATGATGCTTATGAGAAACTTGATATTCAATATGATTAAAAAAAAAACTTGTTATTCAATGATATATATTTTGTATATTTTGCTTTGAACAATGTGCAAATTTTGTAAATTTTGCTTTGGCAAATTTTTTTATGCATGTTTTTTTTATCTGTATGGAGCAGGGAGGCCCCATTTCGGAAGTTCGCATCGGGCCCCCGAAACTCAGGGCCGGCCCTGAATACACATTAGTATACTTGTGGAGGCCCGCAAAAGAATTGGTTCGGAAGAAACCAAATAACTTGACATATATATGATATATGCATGAAAGGATAAAGAAATTCCAGTAGATAACCATTAAATCATTGGCGGTAAAACCCATCGGAACACTCAAATCATATTTTATGAATTGTTTAAGTTGCATCCCATGAGTAAATGCCAGAAGATGACAGTAAGAGAAAGCCAACCCAGGAACAACCAGTCCTCTATGGGTAGAAGGACAAATCATTCTAATGCAAAAAGACCACGAAGAATATAGAGAATACATCTCTACTCCTATAATGGGAGAACCCCTTAGTCCTTAACCCAACCTGTGCAACGCACGTGTTGGGTTACGGACTAACTTTGGTAAATATTTTTGAAAGTGGACCAGTTTGGTAAATATTTTCGAAGGTGGATCAGTTTGGAAATTATTATTTTTCCCTTTTTCATTATCCCTTCAATTTTTTCCACGTGCACGTGTGCACGTGTATGATACTAGTACACTGATAAAAACAATTCTACCATGGGATCCTTGTGGAAGGAAGTGAACGAGAAACTATATTCACACAAAAACTCATTGGCTAATCCAGGCTGCTCAAACCCACAACTGAAAAACTAGTCTAACAATTCAGTGGAATACAAACCCAAGCTCAGTAGTGAATATGATAAATTTTAATACGACTCTGCATATGAAATTATTTTTATTCTTCTCTTAAAGACTGCACTGAGCCTGTTTGGTTGCTGGAAACCATATGGAACATAGAGACAGAAGAGGAAAATGGTTTACTTTCAAACTTGTACTGTTTGGAGGGTGTTACAAGGCTTAGAGCATCCACAGTCGTAATTGTTTAAAAAAGCATAAATGCATATTTACATATAGCATTTTGAGAGTTTGCCGCAGTCATCAAATGATATATTATAGCAATTTAATATATGATAATATCAGACGAAGCTTGAAGTTGCGTCGGAGGGATTTATGTTGGATATATGGATATATTCTCTATATATAAATAATACATGTGCATATGATTAACACGTGTATTGAACGTACAATTGATTGGATATTGGAACGCGGGTTTGTGGACCTACAACCCGTTACCCAAACCAGTATTTATTCATAAATACTAGCTTGTGATAGCAGTCTAGGTATTCCAATCTTGATACCTAGGGTGAATATTTCAAGAAACTTAGATCTAGATATTAACCCTAATTCCCAATTGTTAATTTCTCACAAAACCAAACAATCTTGAGATATTATTAATCAATTTGTGAGATTAATTAAGAGAGAAGAGTACCCCTCTCTAGATCCCTTCGAAGCCAACATCACCGACGATCGCCATTGCCGCCATCGTGGTCGGCGTTGTCGCTCCCACTGCCGTTTGCCGTGAGTCGTCGCCTTCTTTGTTCGAAGCTGATCAACCATCAGTCGAGGCGTCGACCAGAGACGAGTCGAATCAACCTCGTCTGACTTCGACGGCGCTACCCTCGACCTCCCTCTCCGGCTGTATGTGTGTCTGACCCGATTGCGGCGAACACAACCCGCAAGCAGACCCATCCTCCTCATCTCTTCTCTGACTTGCTGAGTAATCGGATCCGAACCCGATCCATTAAGAATTCTGGTGTTCTCTTGTTTTCGGGTTGTGAAGAAGACAGTGGGGTCTTTCTTGTTTTCATCTCATCTTCTGATCTGGTATCTCCGAACTTTAAGATTCGTGCAATTATCTAATTTATTTATTCTGTTATTAGTTGGCAGATTTACAGATAAACCCCCTTCTTTATCTAAATTACTTGTGTAGTAGTAATTCAGAACATACTCTCAAACTTTTGGAACTCATCGTTTATTCCTTAAGATGGAAAAACATGATCGACCGTATGATGTTCTTAAACTAGAAGCGTTTAGTAGTTCTAAATTCAATAGCTGGAAGAGGAAAGCACAGTATGGAATGAAATTCATGAAGATTTTCTATACCTGTCAACGACCTATGATGAGGGTACTGAAGATGTGGATGATGCCACATGGATCAGAGATGAGGACTTGTGTAGAAGTTTCTGTTAAACAACATTTCAGGTCGGTTAGCAGATGTTTACATGAAGTAAGGAACTGCTAAGGAAATATGAGATAATCTGCTGGATGAATTCAAAAAGGAGGAGAAGGTCTCCAAGACGCACTTGGTGTAACACCCCGCAAAATTGGAAATTACAATTTTGCCCCTGGGTGTTACGCACGTATAGTTTGTAATGTGTTTCACTACATATTTTGGATTCGTACTATTTATAAATTTTCCGTATTAATTTCAGTCAACTAAAATACAATATTTCAATCCCTGGGATTTACGTGCTTTTTACGTGTTTTGATGCACGTGTTTCCACCACTACGTACAATGTTTTCTATAGTTTAAATTATTTATTTTTATGTATTTAAATCTATTTTATAAAACTGAAATTTATTTTCCCCCTATTTTGATTAAAATGTATTTTTCGATTTTCTGCACGTATATTGCACGTACTTTCTACGTGTTATGATTTCATCAGGAAATATATGTAAATTAGTAAATATAATTTTTGCTTATATTATTTTCAATTATATTTAATAACTTTTCATCAATAAAGTCGATTTTTGCATTTTCATGTTTTACGTGCGATGCACGTGGTTTCGGTGTGCACATTTAAGCGTAGTTGTTTTCAAAATAATTTTCAGAGTGTGTGTAACATCCGTAGTTTTCAAAATAATAATAATAATAATACATATGTATATATGTTATATAGTATAAGATTGGTTTGGTAAAGAAGGGTAGTATGTATGGCATTTGATTAAATATGGTGAGTGTGTAGGAGATGGGGCCCACGGTTTGGGTTGAAGAAGAATAGCACAGTATGCTAAAGAAATGGGCTGCATGTTAATTGGTGAATAAGATGAAATTGTATTTGTGAATAGGGGCCCACTCATGAAGGAAACATCAGAAAAAAAATTTTGTTCTTTGCTGTTTGGTAATCCGGGAGGGAGAGGAAGAGATTGGAGTTGGGAGTTTGGGATGTGAAGAGATGGGAGTTGAGTATTAGAGAGTGGGGAGATGAAAAATTAGGAGTTTTAGGAGTTATGAAATATGAAGTGTTGGTAAATTAATTTGGGTAATTTATTAGGGGTGTGTTTTTGCAAATTGAACCCTCTACATATCCTATAAATAACACCCTACCCATTTTCATTTCACACATCAAAAATAAGAATAAGTAAGAAAGAAAGAGAGAAAAGAAAAGAGAAGAAAAAAAAAGAAAGAGAGTAAGAAAAGAAGTGTTCTCTTGCTTGGAGCTTTTGCTAGGAGGAGAAGAGGACTAGGAGATGCTTGTGAAGCTAAGAGTGATGTTCTATCTTTCCTTTCATTGTTCAAGCTTCAATAAGGTGGGTGATCCTATACTTTCTAATTTAGAATAATGTATGCTAAGTAATAAATAATGAGTAGTATAGAATTTCTTATATAATCTATGCTATGGTATGAGATGAGAATGATAAGCAGTTCATGTATGATTACTAAAACAAGTCATGTTAGTGGTAATGAGAAAAAGAATTGATTGAGTAATTGTCATACATTAGCATGCTATTATGGTTAATGAGTAGTATAAATTTGATGTGATAATTAGAAGACAAAATTCATGTTCTTCTTTTTTTTGTGTATGTCAACTTGTAGAAATGTTGTTATTAATTAAGAAACAAGGTAGTGTCATGTAGTTTGGAAATTTAAAATAAAAAGAAATTGTCATTTGTATGCTAATGTACAAGTGTAGAAAACTAGAAATTGTGAAAATGTATGGAGAGATTTTCTTTGTAATAAAAAAATGGAGTTTTGGTAAAGTAAAAATGAGTATACATGTTTTATTAAAAATTTTGTAAGAGAATACAAAATTTCTAGTTTGATTAAAATAAATTCTTGTAACAAAAGAGAAGAAATGACTTTGAAATTTGAATCTATTATCGAATATGAAATTTTTTTTTAATCCAAAGTTTCTGTTAGTAATTAAATTTCAGTTTAAATAATTACTTGTAGATTAAGGAAAGATTTGATCACATGAAAAATTGAGTTTTATGATAATAATGAGATAACAGAAACTGAAACAAAATCAATCGAAGTGTTACTATAGCGTTGGGTGCAACTAGCCCCGTGGACTAGCGTTGCGTTGCCTTGCCGTTTGGTCTGGGTTCGAATCTCAGAAAGCCCAAAACATTCTTTTGGTTTTCATTTTCTTTTTAATAAATAAACTCAACCGAAAGTGTGTACAAAAGACTTCAAAAGGAGTAACTGAACACAAGTCCACAGAGGACTTAGTGGTTAAAGGCTTGGCCTTTGGGTGTTGGCTGTGTGAGCTCACGGGTTCAAAACCCTTTGTGAGCTTTTATATTTTTTTTGTGTTTTTTTTTTTTTTTTTTGGAGTCTTAGTGCAAATTAAAATTTGAGAATAAATCCTATTATTCATACAAAATGAAATGGAATTATTTTAAAATAATTTTTAGAACTTTTCATGTATATCGGAGATAATAAAAGTGACTTTGAGATAGAATGATAATTGTCTTCAAAAACTAAATTGTTGAAGAACATGATTTGCATCATTAGAAGAAAAGTAAATGTAGATTTGTAAATTAATTGTCCTTGATGGGATTATTCATTTGTGTTGCTTACTTGATTATTTAAATTGCAAATGAGGTTGCAAGTGATAAAATCATGTTTGTGAAAGGGATAAAATTCTGTTGAATGAAATGAAGTCATGAAAAAAGAATTATTATTATGAATAGTGTTCAAAAGAGACATAGAACAAATTATGGACATGAATATAATAAGTTAAGACATGATTATTAAGGGGTATGGATACCCACGTTTCTTGGACATGAAAGATTTATGATTTAGAATTAGTAAGACCTCGGTTACCGGTAAATTTTGAAAGAAAGATTTTGAGACTTGATTTTGAGATAATGCCGTTGGGCGATCTCGTATTTTGTGAATAAATCCGGTATGAGGTAAAAACTGATTCTAGGGTGATAACATATTCATGTCTTGAACTAAAAATAATTAGGCACTTAGGTGAAGAAGTAATAGACTTGTGCAAACGTAAATGGGTGCTTCTATATAGTCGGCGGTGGATCTCCGTGGCTATAGACCCAGTTGGTGGACTGTGGTTGCTCCGTAGGAGATGGACTGTATTTTATCCGGGACTTAGGGTAGTCGGCGGATGTTTACCATACTCCAAAGATTATGTACATACTGGGGCTAGAGGGGCATTTACGGGATTATTATCACGATATAATAGCCAGGGAGGCTGGGATTTGTTATTATAAGCCAGGGAGGCTGAGATCCGTATCTGTGAAATAACTCTAAAACTTTTTTTATTACTGGGTAGTCTCATGGCGAGGGATCGAACCCTTTAATATGGAGTATGTAGGCACTTGCCCTCAGACCTATGTAGTATGGGATGCATAGAATCTGAACAAGTGTGCATTAGTGTCATCCTAGTGTAAAATTGTGTGCATTAGGCATTAAGGCATGACATACACTTATGTTTAGAATAATCACCTTTGACACTTTACTTGTTCATTCAATCTTTTTGTGATTTGTTAAAGTATGAGATCGTTATACTATTCCCGGCATAGAGAGGATAGCCGTGTATAACATTTCGTCAGTTGTAAGTAACTGACGTGCCCACAGATTAACATACAGGTATAGGACCATTCATGGAGCTATAAAGTGGATATGCTGACGCTGTTTTATTTTTAAAGATGTTGCAAATGTTTTATTGTAAATTTTATTCTTCCGCTGTGTAAAACCAAGTTGTAATTGTACTCTGATGTATTAGTGAAAAAGTTTTTAAATTCCTTGTAAAATTGTACGAAGTGAAGTAAAGATCCTGTGAAATCTCGAATTTATCCTTATTTAAAATTCGGGGTGTTACACTTGGTTGATAAATTCATGAGTTTTGAATTCAGAGAGGAGAAAGCCATTCTCCCTCAGGTAACTGATCTTGAAAATTTAGTTGCTAAATTGAAAAGTGAAGATATCATTGTGTGTGATGCCCTTCTTACTGGAGTAATAATTTTTAAATTACCTGCATCATGATTTACATTTAAGACCGAAATATATAGACTACCAGAACAAATAAAGCTTGCACAACTCAAACGATGTATTAAAGTTGAGGATGAGACTAGAACTAGGATCAATTTGGAGTTGGCTAAGAAACAACTTTCTCATGCTAATGTGCTACCAATATCAAATATGTTCCTAAGTTTAAGAAGAATAAGCTTAATAAAGTTAAGGGTGAACCGTCCAAGTTGGAAACCACTAAAAAGATTGTCAAAAAGAAAGAAAAGTAGTACAACTGTAGAAAGTGGGGTCACCATGCTACCGAATGTAAGCTATACAAAAGAAAACAACCTAACAATGAAAGGGTGAACTTGTTAGAGGGAAACATTGAACCCACCAACTTTCTGTGTGTTGTTGGTGATGATAAGGTCAGTGCCTTTGCTAGTTGGTTGTTGGACTCGGTGGCTACATGCCATGCTTGCAACAATAAGAACCTGCTAACTGATCCCAAAGATGCAAATGAGTCTGTCTCTATGGCGAATGGAGAATCAGTCAAGGTGTTCCAGGTTAGAACTGCAAATCTCAGTCTTTCATCAGGTATTGCGTAATGTTAAATTCGTTCCTGCTTTAGCAAAGAGTTTAATTTCTATTAGCTTACAGAATAATGCTGGCATGGTAGTTTCTATAATAAGTGGTAGAGCTATTTTATCTGTTAACTCATACTACTTTGGTTGTGCTTACTTAGTCAATGACATGTATAGAATTAGTTTAGCAAATGAAGTGATTAATACTGTCAGCTCAAAACTGTGTAGCCCTTATACTTGGCACAACAGATTGGGACATGTGAACTATATTAAATTACTTGCTGTTGCTAAAACTTTTAATCTGCCAATTGATATATTCTTAAGATATGACAAATGGAAAGTGTGTACTCAGACAAAGATCACTAGAAAACCCTTTAGTTCTGTTTCTAGGAGTACACAACTTCTTGAACTAATTCATTCTGACATATGCGACTTAAAAAATTTTGTGACGCAAGGAGGTCAGAAGTATTTGATCACTTTGATAGATGATTATTCTAGATATTGTCATATTTATTTTTTAAAAACAAAAGATGAAGCACTTAATAAATTCAAAGAATTTAAAGACCGTGTCGAAAATCAGTTAAATGCTAAAATAAAAAGGTTCAGATCTGATAAAGGTGGAGAATATGTATCAATGGGTTTTAAAGAATTTTGCACTTCACATGACATTATCTATGAAATAACAGCACCCTACTCACCATAGTCAAACGGTATAGCCGAAAGAAAGAATTGAACACTCACAAAAATATTGAATTCTATGTTAGTGACTGCTGGATTGCCTTCGTGTTTTTGGGGAGAGGTTGCATTGACTGCTAATAATATTCTTAATATGTTACCACACTCTAAACTATCTGAAACACTTTATGAGTTATGGCATAAACACACACTGAGTTTTGATAAATTAAAAACATGGGGTTGTATTGCTTTTATTAGAATACCAGACCCTAGAAGGCCTAAAGTAGGACCTCGTACAAATACTTGTGTGTATCTAGGAAGTGCAGTTGATAGTGCGGCATACAGATTTTATGAGCTATCTCTCAATAAGATAATTGAATCTAGAGATGCAGAATACTTTAAAGATGTGTTCATCAAAGACAAAGGGTATAACACTATCTGACCACACAGACTTAGTCAATAATTCACAAACAGAATCTAGACCTAGCATAACTGACAGTAAAATTACAAATAAAATTGAGCCTAGAAGAACCTCCACCAGAGATAAGACACCTAGAACCTATGGTGATGATTTTGTAACGTATGCGCTGTTAGCTGATCCACTTAGTGTAAAGGAAGCCTGTCGGTATAGGGATGGTTTACTATGGAAAGAGGCTATTGATGATGAGATGGATTCTTTATTACAAAATAAAACTTGAAAATTAGTTGATCTGCCAAAAGGGGCTAAAACCATAGTAAACAAGTGGGTTTTGAAGAAGAAACTTAATCCGGATGGATCTGTAGTAAAGTATAAAGCACGACTAGTAGCTAAAGGTTATATACTCAACAAAGTCAGGTAGATTATTTTGATGTTTACTCACTTGTCATATTGCTACAATAAGGATTCTTCTTGTCATTGCATCCATTGAAAATTTTGTTATTCACCAAATGGATGTTAAAACTGCTTTCCTAAATAGAAATCTTAATGAAAAAACCTATATGAATCAACCTGAAGGTTTTGTACTTAAAGGTTTAGAGAACAAAGTTTGGAAATTGGTAAAATCTTTGTATGGATTATAACAAGCACCAAAATTATGGCATGAAACATTTGATACAGCAATAAAAAGCTTAGGTTTTGAATCTAGTAATTCTGATAAATGCCTTTATTTCGTGATCTATCAAATAAAATTGCTATAATTTTCTTGTATGTTGATAACATGCTTGTTGTTGGAAGCGACCTCTCAACTGTAGTTGAAGTTAAAACAATGTTATCCAAAGAATTCAGCATGAAGGACCTAGGTGTTGTGGACACTATATTAGGTATGAAAGTAAGTTTTGTTAGGCAAGGTATATTCCTTAGTTAATCTCACTATATCAATAATGTGTTACAAAAGTGGGGATACAGTGATTGCAAAAGGTTTGAAACACCTTGTGATTATAACAATAAGTTGACACCTAACGATGGTGCAACAGTGAGACAGTTGGATTATTCCAAACTAATTGGAAGTGTCATGTATGCAATGATCTGCACTAGACCAGACATAGCCTTTGCGGTAGGCATGCTTAGCAGTTTTATTAGTAATCCCAGTAAGTCACATTGGAATGCCCTTGAGAGGCTAATGGGTTACCTAAGTGGTGCTCAAGAATTGGCTTTGTGCTGCTCTGGATATCCTTCAGTTTTGGAAGGATAATCTGATGCATTGTGGTGCACAGAATTTGGTGAAAGTCGATTCACTAGTGGTTATGTGTTTACACTGGGAGGAGCAGCTGTGTCATGGAAATCTAAAGGCAACCATACATTGCATTCTCATTTATGGAGTCTGAACTCTTTGTGCTATCTTGTGCTGGTGAAGAAGTGGAATGGATGAGAGACCTGTTGCTAGATATTCCATTGAGAAGGTTTAAAGTAACCACTCTTAGCTTGTTTTGCGACAAACAAACAACAAAAACTGTAGCAACTAATACTTTTTACAATGGTAAGAGACGAACTGTCGGTCTTAGACAAGCAAAGTTGAACTATCTCATTAAGCAAGGAATTACTACCCTCATTGATGTGAGATCAAAACAGAATATGACTGATGCCTTTATTAAGGGATTACAAAGAGGTCTAATTGTCAATACTGTGGGGGAAATGAGGTTAAGAGCCATTGAGTTATAAAGGCCTTAACATCCTAATTTTGATAATTAGAACCCATAACAGCCATAGAAAAGTTCAAATTTAAGCATCAATTTGACAGTTAACTTGTTTTAGATAATCTTGATGATTCCACATAAATTCCACAAATATATAATGTCATTCCAATTTTGATGGTATTATATATCTATAGAATTTACTTAGAATAATCGTATTATTCCAATACGAAACATGAAAATGTGTCTATGTGTTTCCGATGATTAAATTGTCTTAAATATCATACCAATTTTGATGTATGTCTTTTATGGATACATGTTTCATTCCAATTTTGATGATTCATTGTTAAACCATGATTGAAATGACAGTCTTTTCATTCCAATATAAAATATAGTATAGTTTTTGTGTAGAAACTATAAAAATTCATGTACTTTATTTGTTAAAGATACTTGATTGTGATGCTTGTGTTAAAATCTTGCTAGCTAATTTGAATTGTACTAAGCTCTTTTGTTTGAACTAGATACTCTTATGCAATTTATTTGAATTCAAAGAGATATGACCCATGAAATTCTTATTTGCAATGCTGAGCAACAGGTGCTAGCATAGATAATGGAGATGGAATCCTAGATCTCGATTTTGAAGATGATAACTTGCTCGATATGGAGGAGTAATCATGAAGCAGCATGCAAGGATTTTCTATTGCTGATCACTTGCTTGATAAGAACTTCTTTTGAGTTTAAGACTGCATTTTTGATCTTAAAACTCTTTAATTTGGTTTAAAGTTTATTTGCTTTGTTTAGTTTTGAGACTATGATTTATTTTATCTATTGGTTTAGTCTTTGTGAACTATTCTGAATTGGATATGGTTTGGAGCTATTTAATTATATTGGTTTAGTCTTGATTGAACTATTCAGATTTATAATTATATTGGTTCTTATGAAACTATACTTTTATGATGCTTGTCTTATATTATAAACTGCTATCAGCCACTCAATTTTATACCGAACTGATGAGATAATCTTGTACCTTATATATTGAGAATATAGGAGGAGACTGTTAGATATATGGGTATATTCTCTATATATAAATAATACATGTGCATATGTGTAACACGTGTATTGAATATACAATTGATTAGATATTAGAATGCGGATTTGTGGGCCTATAACCCGATACCCAAACCAGTATTTATTCATAAATACTGGCTTGTGATAGCAGTCTAGGTATTCCGATCTTGATACCTAGGGTGAATATCTCAAGTAACTTAGATCTAGATATTAACCCTAATTCCCAATTGTTAGTTTCTCACAAAACCTTACAATTTAATAATTTTTTAAAATGCTAGACGAAGCTTCTCTTTGCGTCCATATCTCTACTATTATAATGGGAGAAGGCCTTAGTGGTATTTGTCATTAATTTTTTTTTTTTTTTTAATTCTGTCATTTTGAAGCCAACTCACTTTGGTAAATATTTTCGAAAGTGGACCAGTTTGGTAAATAGTTTCGAAAGTTGATCGGTTTGGAAATTATTTTCCTTTTTTTTTTCTTTTTCCTTCTTCCTCCGCCGCGTGCATCGCGCGTGCATATTTTCGAAATGGACCAGTTTGGTAAATATTTTCGAAAGTGGATCAGTTTGAAAATTATTTTCCTTTTTTCCTTTTTCCTTCTTCCTCCACGTGCATCGCACGTGCATGATACTAGTGTATATATATATATATATATATATATATATATATATATATATATATATATATATATAACGCAACTCGAAGTTGCGTCCGAAATTTACAGAAGTGAGGGACGCAACTCAAAGTTGTGTCCAAGATGTTTGATTTTTTTTTGGTTTTTTTTATTACGAAAAATTGTATTTTTGCGGATGGACACAGCTCGAAGTTCTGTCTGACGATTAAAATAATATTTTTTAGAGGGACACAAATTCACTTTGCGTCGTTTAAAATATGCATAATTCTCATATCCATTCTCATTTATAGCAATCTACTGTTGCTTTTTAGCCAAAATATGCATAAATAGCAAACGACTGCAACTCGTTGTTTACTATAAAATACATTTTATGGATGATTGGCAAGCGACTGTGGATGCTCTTAGTTACCTTTATATGCCGTAATGTTTACCAACCTTTAAACTGTATCTTTTAATACAATACCATTTTGTTTTGTTTTGGTTTTTGTTGACTTCTTGCTACCTAATTTTCACTAACGAAAAAGTGAAAAGACACATACTTACTTTATAGTTAAATGTTATTTTCCTCTATTCTCTATCATTTGAGATGCTTCAGACACCCTCAAGTTTAACCTCATTTTCCTTATTTAAGCCTAAAATCGCTAATTTCCACCAAATAAAAGAAAATTTCAGGAACAAAAGCGTCCTAAAAATTTATCACATGAAAATATTTTGTCCATTATGTAACGGAATAGTAATGTTAGGAAACAAATGGTAAAGTTTAAAAAACGTTGGGACATTTAAAGATAAAGCTTTTCATAGGGAGGTATATAAAGGTGAGAGTAATGCTACATCCACTACTAACTTCACTACATTTTCCTTCACTACCTTAAGTTGCACACTCCAATAGGTGGGGAAAGAGAGAGTAGGTGGGAGAACTTTCCAATAGGAGTGTGCCACCTAAGGTAGTGAAGAAAATGGTAGTAAAATTGGTAGTGGATGAAGCATTAGGTGGGTAAACACTAGGGCATATAAAGGTAATTTAACCATGTTACAAAGCTTTATTGGACTTCTGACACGGGACTTCTCTTTTCTATATAGATGGAGAACTTGCCTCTTTAGAGCGTCTGCGTCGTCGAAACTCAATTTTTCTATATTTGGCTTTTAGAAATTGAAATTTTGAGTTGGGGTTGTAGTCGTTTAAACCTAAAATTTGAATGAACGGTGGATGATATTTTGTTTCTTGATTATCAGCCATTGATCGCCTCAAATCATAATAATTTTTTTAAAAAAAATTGGCATCCAACACATTTGTAAAAAAAATGTACGCATAGGTACACATAACTATTTCTATAGGCCCATTCCATCTCAGCCCTTGATCAAAAAATTTACACAAATCTCAAATTTACTTCATATGCATAATAATACTATAGGCCCTATTCCATAGAAAAAAATCAAAGTTTGGGGAAAAAAATCAAGGACGCAAGAAGGTCTTGCGTCCGTTCCCTTATTTTATATTTTTCTTTTTTTAAAATAATTTGGTCAGACGAATGGTGTTGCGCCTGTTCCTTTTTCGATTTTTTTTAATAAAAAATTTGGTCCGACGCAAGATGACCTTGCGTCCAACACCTTTTTAAAAAAATTTGGATTCTAACACCCTTTTTTTCTTTAATTTGGTCAGAATTTGATCATACGCAAGATCATCTTGCGTCCGAAGATTTTTTTTAGAACGAACGCAAGATGATCTTTCGATTCCTGATGTGGTATAGATTATGTGGCCCAATTAGGGCCTTTGAATCTCCTCAAATTTTACTCATCCCAGATCATCAGGTCAACAGGTCCAACGGGCCTTCTACCACCTCAGGTCCACAGACAAACGGGTCTGACCCGACCCATTAGGGTCAGATACCGTCTGTGAGAAACAACTAACTCGATCCTAAGTTCGAATCTCTCACGAAGCAGAGCCCTCCCATGGCTCCCAGCCTTCACCGCTGGACATCGTCCGGACCCCCATCCCTCCCACAATCGTGTGAACACTCGGGGATCTAACCGACCACCAGTTAATGGCATCGTAGGACCCAGTCCGAGCACTTCTCGCTCGGTTGCCAGAGACTTAAGGCATATCATCATCCACCGACAGCCCGTGGATGACCTTCGGTCCAGCTCAGCCGATCAAGGAGCCGGGCAGTCCCTTCCAACCCAGCTCCGACACATAGCACTCTCCTTGTAATACCCCGTATTCAAGAGATATAATATAGTATTATATTTATATATATATATAATATAAAGTGGTTGCCCTATAGAGTTTCTATAGGGGTGTTGTATGGAAGTTCTGCCGCCGGTGGGGCCCAGGAAGAAGATAGCAGCAAGCTACTGTTGTTGCATGCATGTGGGTGTGGCAGGTGGGGCCCAGGCACAGCACAGGAGGAGAGCTCTGTGCTCTTGGTGCTTGAGCTAACGTGGTGTGGGGCCCGCTCGATGAGGGGCCCGACTTTGTGCAGCTCACGAGAAGAAAGAACAGATGTGGGATTAATTGCTCCCATATCGAGAGTTTAACAGGATTAATAAATAATAAATATAATTGCCTATGAACAAGAGTCACCTAATTGGTTAATCATCTTTTGAGAGGCAGCATGTGGTGGGCCCGTTGTACTAATAAATACATAAATTTTTTGAGTATTGGGGCAGGGCGTTACACTCCTATCCCAAAGTCGGGAGCAAAATCATAGTCTCTCCCCGAGGGATGGGCCACTTTTGCCCGATCAGGGCGAACAAGCTCCAGCCAAGAGAGCCGAGTTTTGAGATTTTTGGAATGAGATCCTCCCAGCCGTCGGAGGCGGCCCCATGTTCGAACAGCAAAATGTCGGTCTGAGGCTCGAAGAGGGTCGGAGTCCTGAGTCTTACGGTTCATCCCAGCCACCACGGCAGAACGAAGTCGTCCTCCACTGCCTCCAGAAGATAGAGAATCGCCTTGCCCGCATTAACGAGGGAGGACCGCAATCCGGCCGGGCGCACCGGCCGAGTCGATCCCCGTTCTCCTCTCAAATTCTAGACACTGAGATTCTCAGGAATTTTAGACCGCCTTAATTCAAGACCTACAATGGCGAGAGTGATCCAGCTGATAACATGGAAGGATTTAAAACCTTCATGATGATTCACAGCGCATCGGATCATCTCCTATGCCGCACCTTCCAGCCATCGTGCGTGGCCTAGCTCGGGAATGGATCTCGAAGCTCGCCCCCGGTTCGGTTTTCTCGTTCGACCAGCTCGACGCAAACTTTCTTGCCCACTTTGTGACCAGTTGGAAGGTCGAGAAGACGAACGCGTCCCTCCTGGACCTCAAGCAGAAGGAAGGGGAGCCCCTCTGTGATTTTGTGCAGAGGTTCACAACTAAAGCTAGGGCGGTCTCGTCCCTCGATGCCAGTGTTGCCTCGGTGGCCTTTCGACACAATGTTCGCCACGGCCAGTTGAAGGCTTCCTTGGCCAAGAAACTGCTACTAGATCTTCTTGACCTTCTCAACAGGGTCGAAAAGTACATCCCAGCCAAGGAGGCCCTACACCCCGAAGGCCTGAAAGAAACCCCAGCCAAGGGGAAGAGAAAGACCGAAGACTCTGAGCCTATTAAAAAGGCCCAGAAAGATGTGTTTTCACAAAAATGCTCCCCGTCGGTCCCCAGTTTTGAGAGATACACTCCGTTGACCCAAAACATGTCGGCTATCCTCCTGGAGATCGTGGACAAGGGGATCGTTCACCTTCCTCCCCGACCTAACAGCAACAAGAAGAGGAACTGGAGGTTCTACTGTCGCTTCCATCGGGACAACAAGCACAAGACTGATAATTGTCGCGCCCTCAAAGACAAAATCGAAGCCCTCATCTAGAGGGGGTACTTGAGGGTGTTCACTCGAACCAACCCCAGGGACCAGAGGGATATGCAACCCACACCTTCTTTTCGGACGGTCAGCAGGCTGCCCGAGCCCGAGCCCGAACTTAAGGATGTCGGGGGGGCGGCTATCCTTCACTGTGTCCACAACGGACCTATAGGGGGAGAATCGAACACCTCCCGCAAAGCTTTCATTCGGGAAGTAAACTTGGTCCATAACTTTCTGCCCTGCACGGACCAGAGGCTGGCAGTCTCATTCTCCAACGAAGATCTCAAAGACATCCGATTTCTTTATTGTGATGCCATGGTGGTCAGCCTCGGCATGGTAGACCATGAGGTCCGGTGTATCCTTGTTGACAATGGGAGTTTGTTCAGTATCCTATTTCTGGCCCCGTTCGAAAGCCTTAAGCTCTCCCGTGAAAGGTTGAAGCCGGCGGGGTACACGCTTCATGGGTTCTCTGACGTCCCTGTCCAAATCGAGGGAATTGTCAAACTTGACGTGACCGCCGGCACGGCCCCGACCCTTCGGACCGAAGCAATTGACTTCATGGTGGTCAATATTAAGGTCGCCTAAAATGCTATCCTCAACAGACCCGACCTATGCACACTCCTGGCTGTTCCCTCCGCCTATCACTTGAAGCTGAAGTTTCCCACCGATCACAGGGTCGGTGTAGTCCGGGGTAATCAGGAATCAACACGTTCATGCTGCATGACCACAGTGGGGGGCTGAGTCTTTCCACTTGACGTGGTAGAACTGCCATCCGATAAGGGCTCGGAGCCCATAGATATACTGAAGTAGGTCTCCTTCTCTGAAGGAGACAAGTCCTAATGGTTCCGAGTAAGCCAATCTTTGACCCCGGACCTGAAGTTGTCAATCATCGAATGTATTCTTCGAAATGTCGACCACTTTGCCTGGACGCCGTCCGACATGCCTGGAATTTCTGAAGACATGATAATGCAAAAGCTAAGCATCCACTCAGACTCGAAGCCGGTCCAGTAGAAGCGACATAAGTTCTCCCCTGACAAGCAGCAGGCAGTTAGGGAAGAAGTGGGTAAGCTCCTCTCGGCACGGTTAATACAGGAAGTCAGCTATTCGGAGTGGCTGTCCAATGTCATAATGGTGAAAAAGACGAATGCGAAATGGAGAATCTACATATATTCCACAAACCTCAACAAGGCCTGCCCGAAAGATCCATTCCCTCTTCCGAACATCGATGCCCTGATTGATGGAACATCGGGGCACGAGCTGTTGATCTTCATGGATGCCTTTTCAAGCAACAACCAGATCAGAATGTTCCCTCCGAATATACCAAAGATCGCCTTCGTGACCAACCAGGGCCTCTATTGTTACCGAGTCATGCCCTTCAGGCAGAAGAAAGCCGATGCTACTTATCAAAGGATTGTCAACCGGGTCTTCAAAGAGCTGATAGGCCGGAACATGGAAGTATATGTTGACGATATGCTCGTCATGAGTCGCAGAGGGTAGGATCATGTCATCGACCTCAAGGAGGCTTTCAGGGTCCTGCGATCTCACAACATGAGGCTCAACCCCTCCAAATGCGCCTTCGGCGTCTCCTCGAGGAGGTTCCTCGGATTCGTGGTGAGCCAGCGTGGCAATGAAGCGAACCCTAAAAGATTCAGTCTATATTGGGCATGGCCCCTCCAAGAAACATTAAAGAAGTCCAAAGGCTCACGGGATGACTGGCGGCTATCGGTCGTTTCCTCTCCAAGTCAGGAGAGAAGTCGCTCCCATTCTTCAAGGACCTCTGAGGGGTGAAAATCTTTGTATGGGCGGATCCTCAACAAAAGGCATTTGACCAGCTGAAGGCCTACCTAGCCAACCCCCCACTTCTCAGCAAGCCTGAGTCGGGCAAACCCTTCTTCCTCTACATGGCTGCCCCGGAACATGCGCTCAGCGCCATGTTGATTAGAGAGGATAAAGGGTGCAGAAGCCCCTCTATAATGTCATCAAGTTCCTGCACGATGCCGAGGTCCGAAACCCCAAGATGGAAAAGATTTCCTACACATTGGTAATGGCAGCACGAAAAATTTGACCATACTTTTAGGCCCACTTCGTCCGCGTCCTTACAGATCAGCCTCTCAATGTGGTCCTCGACAAGCCCAAGGACTCTGACTGCTTAATCAAGTGGTCAGTCGAGCTCAGCCAGCATGACATCAGCTACCATCCTCGGACGACCATCAAGAGTCAGGCTCTCGCAAAATTCATTACGGAGTGCACCATCCTTGAGTCCCCAGAAAATCGGGAGGACGTCCCAGCATGGGACGTCTATGTGGACGGATCATCATGCGAGATAGGGAGCGGAGCTGAAGTCGTCCTTAGGGATCCCAACAACTTTATCCTCCAATATTCACTTTGGCTAACTTTTCCAGCTTCCAACAACGATGCAGAATATGAAGCCTTGATCACCGGGCTCACACTAGCCTACCAGGCAAGCATAAGACGGATACGGGTCTTCAGTGATTCCCGGCTCGTGGTCAATCAGATCACCAGGGAGTATGAAGCCCGCAACACTAGGATGACCCAGTACTTGGCAATGCGAAACAACTCCTGGAGCTCTTCGAGCAGGCGGAGGTCCGACGGATCCCAAGAGAACAAAATAGTCATGTCGGCTCCTTGTCCAAACTGGCATTGTCATCCCTCGGAGGATTATACCTCATTGTCCTAGTTGAGGTCCTCCTCAAAGACAACATCGAAGAACCTGAAATCCTGTGCCTCCTCTCCGTCGAACAAGCCGGGACATGGATGGATCCTATACTAAAGTTCTTGACCAATGGTGAGCTACCAATGGATCGTGTCGTGCTACAAACTATAAGGATCCGGTCCGAAAGATTCGCCCTAACTGAGGACGTGCTCTTCAAGCGCTCCTACACCAAGGCTGACGGAAGACCTTATTTCCGTTGTCTAAAACTAGATGAAGCTAAGTATGTTCTGGAGGAGTTACACGAAGGAATTGGGGGTTGCCATCTGGGTAGCAGGTCACTGGCAAGAAAAGCGCTCAATCACGGCTACTACTGGCCCACTATGTTGCAACACGCCCAGGATCTGGTAAAAAGATGCGGCCCCTACCAAAGGTTCTCTCCAATCAGACGCTCGCCCCAAGCCAAATTAAAATCACCCGCTAGCCCTACCCCCTTTTCCATGTGGGGGATGGACCTGGTCGATTCCTTTCCAAAGGCTACGGGCCAAAGTCGATTCCTTATCGTGGCCATCGACTACTTCAACAAATGGGTCGAGGCAGAACCCATGGCCACGATCACAGAACTTCAAGCCCAACAATTATTCTGGAAACACATCATCTATCCATTCGAGATCCCGCGCGTGCTTGTCACCGATAACGGAAACCAGTTCGACGGCAAAAATTTGCGGAAGTTTTGTGAAGACCTCGGAATTCAGCAGCTATTCTCGTCAATCTCCCATACCCAATCGAACGGACAAGCGAAAAATGCCAACTTCCAAATTCTTGACGGTTTCAAAAAATGGCTGGACCAATCCCCTAAGGGTCTTTAGGCAGAGGAATTATCGAGCATCCTTTGGTCACACTATACTTCTAAAAAAATCCTGACCGGTGAGTCCCCGCTCAACCTGGCATACAGGACCGAGGTGGTCATTCCTCTGGAAGTCGGTCTCCCCTCGCCTAGGTGCATGAGCTTAGACAAGGGATAAAACTCGAGCGATCTCAGGGCGAACCTGGACCTCATTGATGAAGTCCGGGAAAGATCCACCATTCGACAGGCCATATATCATCAGCGAATTGATAGGTTATACAACAAGAAAGTACGTCCAACCAATATCACGGAAGGTGACCTCGTGCTCGAAAGCTTGCAATTTTCTAACCCACAGCCAGAGGCAAGTTAGCCCCCAAAAAAGGCTCATATAAGGTCTCCCAAGTGGTACGTCCTTGTACATACCGCCTCGAAGACTGGAGGGGCAGGGTAGTTAAGAGTCTCTAGATCGCGGAGCACCTCGTCATGTTCCAAGAGGAAAAGTGATGGAGAGTCTACTATTGTAATGGGCGGTACGCGCCAATTCCCTTGTAAACAAACATGAAATAAAGGCAGAAAATTTTGTTTAACACAAAGTTTGTGGGTTTCTCAATCTCTCTAGGCCTCGCCGCTCGGCATGGACTTCGACCACCTACGAGGAATTTCTCAATCCCTCACGTCCTCACCGCTCGGCTTGGACTTCGACCCCATACGAGGGATTTCTCGATCCCTCATGTCCTCTCCCATCAGCATGCACTTCAACCACCTACAAGGGATTTCTCAATCCCTTACGTCCTTGCCGCTCGGCTTTTCGACCACATACGAGGAATTTCTCGATCCTTTGAGTCCTCACCCATTGACATGGACATCGACTACCTATGAGTGATTCTTCAATTTCTTAAGTCCCAACCCCTCGGCTTGGACCTCGGCTAGTAACGTCTTCGCCCCTCGGCATGGACTTCGACCACCTATGAGGGATTCTTCAATCCTTCAAATCCTAGCCCATCGGCTTAGACCTCGACTACTAACGTCCTCGCCCCTCGGTATGGACTTCGACCACCTATGAGAGATTCATCAATCCCTCAAGTCCTAGCCCTTCAGCTAGGACCTCGACCACTAACGTCCTTGCCCCTGGGCATGGACTTCGATCATCTATGAGGGAGTCTTCAATCCCTAAGGTCCTAGCCCCTCAGCTCGGACCTCGGCTACTAACGTCTTTGCCCCTCGGCTCGGACATTGGCTACTAATGTTCTCACCCCTCGGCATGAACTTCGACCACCTACGAGAGATTTTTCAATCCCTCAAGTCCAAGCCTCTCGGCTCGGACCTCGGCTACTAACATCCTCACCCATCGGTATGGACTTCGACCACCTATGAGGGATTCTCCAATCCCTCAAGTCCTAGCCCCTTGGCTCGGACCTCGACTACTAACGTCCTCGCCACTCGGCATGGACTTCGACCACCTATGAGGGATTCCTCAATCCTTCAATTCCTAGTCCCTCAACTACTAACGTCCTCGTCCCTCGGCATGAACTTCGATCACCTATGAGGGAATCTTCAATCCCTAAGGTCCTAGCCCCTTAGCTCGGACCTCAGCTACTAACGTCCTCGCCCCTCGGCATGGACTTCGACCATCTATGAGGGATTCTTCAATCTCGCAAGTCCCAGCCCCTCAGCTCGGACCTCGGCTACTAACGTACTCGCCCCTCGACATGGACTTCGACCACCTATGAAGGATTCTTCAATCCCTCAAGTCCTAGCCCCTCGGCTCGGACCTCAGCTACTAACGTCCTCGCCATTCGACATGAACTTCGACCACCTATGAGGAATTCTTCAATCCCTCAAGTCCTAGCCCCTCGGCTCGGACCACAGCTACAACATCCTCGCCACTCGGCATGGACTTCGACCACCTATGAGGGATTCCTCAATTTCTCAAGTTCTAGCCCCTCGACTAGGACCTCGGCTGTACCATCCCGTATTAAGAATTATATATATATATATATATATTGAGAATACCTATATAAGAGTTCTATAAGGGGTTTGTATGAAATTAAATTGATGGGAGGCCCACAGTTTGAGAGGCAAAACTGCAGCTTGCTGCTTCTGCTGACGTCAGCATGTGACCCTCCCGATGTGTGAAGAAGGCAGTGTGTAGTGCTATGTGATGATGTGGGCAAGGTGGGGCCCCCGTGTGGTTGGTAGGCTGTTGTTTCTTTCATGAGAGAGAACGGAGAGAGATGTTGAATTTGTCCTACATCGGGAATACAAATAGAATAATTAACTATAAATAATAATGCCTATGATCAAGAGTCACCAATCCGGTTAACCACCTTTTGAGAGGCAATCTGTGGTGGGCAGTTGTACTAAAAAATAAATAAATTGTCTGAGTTTAGGGTAGGGACATTACATTGACTACTGACGTCCTCGCCCCTCGACATGGACTTCGATCACCTATGAGGGATTCTTCAATCCCTAAGGTCCTAGCTCCTCGGCTCAGACCTCGGATACTAATGTCCTCGCTCTTCGGCATGAATTTTGACCACCTATGAGGGATTCTTCAATCCCTCAAGTCCCAGCCCCTCGGCTCGGACATCGGCTACTAACATCCTCGCCCCTCAGCATGAACTTCGACCACCTATGAAGGATTCGTCAATCCCTGTCCTCGCCCCTTAGTGTGGACTTCGATACACTATTTACCCAAGTTTCAATTTGATTTGCGGTCCTCACCCACATCGAGGACCTCCGACCTCCGTAATCCGAGCTGACCCCCCTTTCACCCTCTGGCAGCCAGGGGTAAAGCAACCGTCATCGCCGCTACCCTTAACTGTTCGAGGGTGGTAGGACAGCCACCGGCCATAGGAACCCTCGAAAAATTTCTACTTTCAACACTCGCCTTCGGCAAGTGCCTTGGGCCCCGCACTCCTAGTCGACCCCCCTTTCACCCGCTGGCAGCCAGGGGTAGAGCAAAATTCCAATGCTACCCCTAACTGTCAGAGAGTGGTAGGAGATACACCAATCATAGGGACCCTCGGTCAAGATTTTTACCTTTTGACACTCGCCTTTGGCAAGTGCCTCGAGCCCTGCACTTCGAGTCGACCCCCCTTTCACCTGCTGGCAGCTCGGGGTAGAACAGCCTTCATCGCCGTTACCCCTAACTGTCAGAGGGTGGTAGGAGAGCCACCAGTGAAGAGAGCTCATAGTGAAGTGAGGAATGAAATGAGTGGGTAAGGATTATATAGCCCAAAGATGAGCATTTATGGCATGGGAAGTCGAAACGTCTATTATACGCATTTATGGCATTGGAAGACGAAACGTCCTCTATTACCAGTCATTCAGGGTCCCTCGGTCCCCAGAAGGTTCGCAAGAGTTCTTAATCTACAGAGTCCTCAGCCCTCGGCCTGGGTGCCGAAGACTACGTGCACGGTGAACTATTCCACAAAGACCAATACAATCATGTTCTCTTATTATTATTTCTTCCAAAGAAAGTATATCATTACAAGGAGAGACTTAATTACATCGTTCACAATCGGCCTAGGGCTCCTATATTGGAGTCGTAGGGTTGATACAGACCAGTTCAAGACTGGCCGAACGAGTTTGGTCATTCGCAGGATCGACCGAGCCGCTAAGGTAGACACACCCGCGATCAAGTTCTATGCGTCACAGGGCCTCGCTAGCCCGATTCTCGGGGTCGGTAACGAGGCTCCAGCAGAAGGGCAGGCGCTCCTGTAAGAAACGGATCGGAATCCTGACATCCTGAGCATTATTTTGTACCGTTGTACCTCTAACTCCTTCTTCACAATAACGTCACGAAGGAAAGACTCGGACGACGGCCGCCGAGCGGAAGTGCTGGCCGTCGAACACACAACCTCCGCACTTCCCAAGTCACGGTCCGCTATCAGCTTCTTAAAACATGCCAACCCCAAGCTAAGTCCCTTTGACTTATCCATGAAGTATTGGATAGCTGCCTCTCAATCACGAGCCTCTTTACGGCAACGGGTCAGAGCGAACTTTAAGGCCAAGACCTTATCCCTAAGCCGCACCATCTCAACACGACCAGGGTCTACTCCCAAGGTCGAATCTATCTGACATAGGCAAACAGAGAAACATCATTCCGAGCCCTGTTTATTTGGCTAAAATTTAGAAAATCTCACATAACAGATCACGCCCAAAATTCCAAGTCAAAAGGTTCGGCCAAAAACTCTTTTCATTACTCAAAAATGTATTTACAAAGATGCGGTGGCCAGTCCGCGTTCGGCGACTACAATATTCGAAGAGAAAAGAGGAAGAAAAGAAAATAACAAATGCTACTGCTTGGGGGATTGGCCAACCTTTTCTTCGACAGCTGTCTTTGCGTTGGGGTCGGCCGTCGCTACGTCCTCGTCGCCACCACCCCCGGGAGTCAGTGGGTGGTCAGGCAGCTCCATATCATAATGGAACTGACTGAGATCCAACTCAAGGTGGTAGTACTTAACGTGCCGGATCGCTAGGGCATAGACATCATCCTGGGCCACGATGACTTTATCAATGCCGGCATGCTTAACCTTTCTTACTTGCCTATCGGCCTCCTTCCTCGGCTCGCCCTCCCTCTTCATGCTGGCATCGGTCTGGTTAGTCAGCTGGGTCTGAAGGGTCTGGTTGCGGGCCTCTAGCGCCATCTGCGCTATCTTGAGGTCCTTCATTTCACGCTCATAGCGCTGAGCGTTCCTCACATCCCTCCTTAGCTCCTAATGGTGTAGCTTCATCAGCTGAGTGCCCTTCATAAAGCATAGAGCACAGGGAATTCATACTTTAAAAAAATAAATCAGACTTAGAAAAAAAATGGTAAACAAACTACAAAAGAGTCAGAACAGAACAAAGGTTAACTGCACGCTCGCTAGAGCCCATTTCATGTAGCTGGACTCTATGGTTTTGCACTCCGGGGTCTATTGGTCCCGAGGTGGGGCGAGCTTCTCAACCACCTCGATGGCCATAGGACCCTTTGACAAGGTGTCCCTGACCCGAACGGCCCAGTCCAGGACCCATGGTTGAAGCTCTGCATCGCCTATGATCGCCTCGGCCTCTGGAGAGATGGGGGGAGGCCACTCTTCACCACCTCAGTAACTCTCAGGCTACTGGAGCTTGGGCCTGACTTGGAGGCCTTCTGCTTCTTTGGCTTATAGTAGGAAGGTTCCTCTGAAACCACCTCAGAGGGGACCTTCCCCGACTTCCCCTGCTCGGCCCGTTCGGCCTTCCTCTTCTTCAACAACGCCCTCCTTGCAGCGATCTCTGAGTCTTCTATATCTGCAAAGGAAAGAGAAGCGTATAAGACGAGGGAAGTTATGCCCCACTTTCCAAAAACACGGAACGCAAGCGCGTGACATTGGCCCAGCGAATGACTTGCATTATCCATAAGATGTTATTGTTCAACTCAACAATATAACAAGATAAATACAACCATGCATGCATAAAAGAACAATCACATGAATAACAATACTTGGAATAAAATATGAAATAACCAAATACGATAATCCAACATCTGGAAACAAAATAACAATCTCCAGGTCTGAAGCCCAAAATACAATGTTAATGAAACTCAATACAAGAAGTCTAATAAAATGACGATCAATCTATAAAGCAATAAATCCTCAGAAAGTCTGTTCTCCAAGTCCTGTAGGTAACTCTCCTTGATCACCTGTGAATACCTCATCCAAAAAGAGGAGAAATTTTTTCCTTTAAGTAAGTCATGGACAGCAAGTAGAGAAAGCAATGAACAATGGAAATATAGTATAACAATGAATTCAATAAACAATAGGAATCATTAACAATGGACGATAGCAATAATCAATATCAATGGTAACAATACAATTGGTATAACAATAAACGATATTTCAATATTCGATATCAACACTCAATGGACGATGTCAATATCAATAACAATGTTAAATATCAATAGCAATGACAATGTTCAGCGTGCAGTGTCAATATTGTGTCAATTCTTAAGTCTATTAGCTTTTAGCCTAACTAAGGTACGTACTACTGCATCTTATACCACAGGTTCGGTGCATGCAATCAATGTCGTTCAGACACTAGTGGTGAATTCTATAGATCATGTACTCGGAAAAATATGTAAACGATTTTCACTATTCAGTTATTCAGTTATTCAGTCATTCAGTTATTCAGTATCAATATCAAAGGAATAATATGCAGTTATCCAGTTATTCAGTTATTTAGTTACCTAGTTATTCGGTTGTTCATTAACAATAGGGAAATCACGAGCTCCCTTCCAAGTAAATCCCCTATATTGTTCACTACTAGGTCGCCCTTAAACCCCGGCATGTCAACCATTTTATCGATGCAATCAATACATTATGCAATTTAGAGAAATTCGATAACGATGATATCAATAGAAGTAACAATAGGACGATCAATTAGAATGATGACAATAGTATATTAGGATCATGCAATGCAATTTATACACTTTAATCCATTCAATATAACTATGTATATACAATTATATTAAGAACATATGGAAATACAATTCTGGACAACAATAGGTTATTGTACCAAACTCAAGTTTTCCGCTGCTACAGAAATCCAAAACTGGATCTGTCAGAAGTTCTAAAAAGTAGACTCCTGCTCGGTTCCAACGCATATTTAAAATACGAAATTAGATAACAATAGATAGGTTAATTACATCGTTTTTATACAGATTACACGTTTCGACCAAAAATCAAGATCAAGTTGTTATATTTGTAAAATCAGTAGAAACCCAATTTTAAATTGATAAAAAATATCCATTAAGTTACTAATCATGTTAACTAATAATATGAAATTTATTAGGGCATTATTCTAACATTAACTTAGCTTTTTAATAACTTAAACATGAAGAAATCTTGAATAAGGAATTCTGAAAGTAAAAGGCAGCAGTAGTAAAAACACCATAACTCTTGCAATAAAACTTGGAATTCAAATATTTTAGATATTCTGGAAACTAGAAATACAGGGCTATAATTTTCGTTTAGAAAGCTATAATTTTTTATGTCAAATACTGGGTCAAAAAGTTCTCATAAATTCTAAGCAGACAGTGAAAATCAGAGTTCAACATATAAGCGATCTAAACGTGATGAACTTCAACTCAATAGTTAACAAATCTCATTTTCAGTGTGGTAAACACAATAACATGGCAAGCACAATGAAGAATACATCCATACACTAGTTTAACATCAATGAGACATAAATCAATTATTCAAGCACAACAACCTAATAATCAATTCTACAATAGTTTATTTGTGTGTATGCATGAATAACTTCTATTATCAATACTACATGAACGCATGAAAGGTTCGATATTTTAGAGTCAATAATGGCATGAAGTCAAGAATATCTTAGGTTAGCTCGTGTAAACCCTCAATATACTCAACGGAAGATAGACAATATAACAATACGATAAACAATTCATGATCTACTTGCGGAGTTTCAATAAAACCTTGAATTTGACACAATATGCAATTCAAGAGGGAAGCTACTTGCCTTGAATGGATTAGTTATGAGTGAACGAACGAAAAGCGACGGGAACACGTGCAACTCACGTACAACGCACTAACCCGCAACAACACGTGCGAACACGTGTAAGGCCAGTAACCCAACTGTAAGAGCGACCCAACACGGAACACAGCGAGACGACAACAACAAGGCAGCAGACGTCAACAGAAACTAACAAGGGCGGCAACACAGCAAGCGGCCACGACAACTGCGGGGGTCTGCGGTGGTCAACAAGTAGTAAGGTGGTGGTGCACTAGCTTCGGTGGAGGCAGGCAGTGATGGGGCGCGTTGCGGAGCGACGAGGAGGAGTAGAGGTGGTCGGTGCTTTGGTGGATGCGAGGTGCATTGAAGAGGGAGATGAGGGGCGATGGCAAGGCTTTGATGACAGGGCGATGGAGCGGCGACGAGGGCGGAGAGGATAATCGGAGGTCGAAGGCGGCATCGACTAAGAAGCAGGCGGTGACTGCAGATGAGGATGATCAGAGATGGTGAGAATGGAAGGTGGGTTTGGAGGTCGACAAGGACGATGGGCATCGAGGATCGCAGCGGTTGTAGATGGAGAGAGGGACGAGGGAGGATGGAAGGTGGTAGAAGGTGCGGAGAATGGGTTCGAAAAGAGGCATTGGAGAGATGAGAAGGTGCAGGGTCGGGAGGTAGGGGATGAACAGTGGCGGCTGTAGGTATTAGGATTTGGTTAAGTGATAATTAAGGTTAGGGTTAATGGGTATTTATAGGGTAATTAAGATAGTGGGTTATTGGGTAACGGGTTTTGGGTATATGGTTAAAATTCAATAGGAATGGGTATTGGGTTTCGGGTATAGATCCAATAGGGAAAAGAATAAATAGTTTAAAATAGGATTTAGATTAAAATTGAACAAATAAATCAATAGTAATATAATATAACAATTAAATCAAATAATATGCATTACATTAATACTCAACTACTAAATAAATACAATAGAATGTATGGATTCACAAAATAAATAAGATTGGATCTAATTGGTTAAAATATAATAGATAGCAATATAATAGTACACATTAATCAATTAAATAAAATAGTATACACAAAATTCATACTCCAATGATGATAAAATATAGATTAGAAACTATAGGCTTTCACTATAATAAATAACAAAAGATGAATTTAAATAAACAATCAAAAGTAACATTAATAATAATAATAATAATAATAATAATAATGATGATGATGATGATGATGATGATGATAACAACAATAATAATAACACTGACAATAATAATAATTGTAATAACAAGAATAATAATAATAATAATCGATCAATTATGAATAGAAAATAAAGTTAAAATACACCATTATTCGAAATAAATATAATTTTCGATTTGAAAAAATTTTAATAGAATATACAGAACGAATTTAACACAAAATGAATTTATAAATAATCAAAATAGAGAAAATAGTCAGGAATATGTATTTACGAGAACGGGGGTTACAAAAATAATTGAATGATTATTAGACAAAAGACATACTGGAAGGAGTGGGGCTCAGTCCGATCCGAGCCAGATGCCTCTCCGTCATGTTCGGCCAACCGATACTGTTGCCCGAACATATCTGCTCAACGTCTGCTCATTCCTCGGTCGTCAAATCGACCTTGTCAGGGTCCTTAAGGTTGGGCTTATAAAAACTCCATGTCATGGGTATTACTCAAGGTGTCAGACTCCGAACGATGAAATATTTCCACCCCTTTATGGAGTCCGGATGCCCGTGGATGACCCTCCTCCTCGGCGAGGCGAGGCGAGATGTAGTAGATCCTTTCATACTCGCCAGACAAGCTGATACCCAATACTACTCGGAAGTACTTCAATCTCAGGGGCATGCCCCTCTCCTCGCATAAAAGTATGAAGCACACGAGCTGCTTCCAAGAGTTGGGCCTATATTGCATCGGACTCAACAACGCCCAGTTCAGAACCTTCTGGATGAATGGGTGGAGTGGCAGTCGCAAGCCCGAGCTGAACGCGTCCACTGAAAACATATAGAAGCATGGAGCCAAGTTATCCGTGGGACGAGCCCGGGGCTGGGAATCAACAGTTCGTACTCCTGACCAATGAAGTAGTTGGCTCGGATAACCAGAAGGTTATCCGCGGTCAGCACAGTTGGCATTTTGTCCATGGAGATTTTTTTACGACCAGGCGAGGACGGTTGCGCCCCGTACCGGACCAACTCCTCTACATCGTCCATGTAAATTCTAATGGAACTCGGCTGTACGATGAAGGGGACATTGAATCTGACTTCAAGAGCTGTCTCGTCCGGGCTGTCTGGTAGGATCCACTTCGTTTTCCTCTGTCGGACACGACGACCCTTCGGGGGGGAAGGCATCGCCAAAGGAGCCAGAGGGTCATCCTCTGCCGAGGGGTCGTCCTCGACTTCATCGTCCCCTCGGTAACTTCAACTCCCTCGTCATCTCCTACTCCCTCAATCAGCTCATCCTCCTCCACACCACCGACAACCTCCTCATCGTCACCTTCCTCCCCATGCACGCCACCTTCTGAGCCTCTCGACTCCACTACGAAGGGATTTCTGCTGCAAAGTGGCGAGACTTCATAAACCTTCTCCACTGTTTCCCAAGACATTGAGTCGGAAAGATGTGGGTCATCATCCCGACCCGATGTAATGGCAAAAGAACCAGACTGAGCCCTCGACATAATAAAAAAAATAACATGTTTGAAATGCCGGGAAGTTACCGAAAAAGATCGCCACCGGTGACTGAACTGTGCTAGAGAGCAAACTTGGGAACTTAGAGAAAGGGAGCAAAGGTGAAAATTTAGGAGATGAGTGGGGGATATATAGTGAACTAAACGACTCCTCGAAATCCTCAAAACATGACGTCATCCTTACACGTGTCACCGCAGGAGTGGTCCACATACTTCCCAATTTCTCCCCAAGACCAATTTCTCTCTAAGTCCAAAATGCTCAAGCTTTGGCATGCATCTCGGACATGCCAACACAGAAACAAGGTTTTGGCCAGTCACGAAGGCCACCTGGCTCGATGCTCGGCATGAATCTCGAGCAGGCACCTAGCGTTTCCACAAAAGCGGTTCCACGCAAGGCCACCTGGCTCGATGCTCGGCATGAATCTCGAGTAGGCAGCAAGCATTTCCTCAAAAGTGCCTCTAAGCAAGGCCATCTGGCTCGACGCTAGGCATGAATCTTGAGTACGCACCCAGCCATCCACAAAAGCGCCTTAAAAGCAAGGCCACATGGCTCGACACTCGGTGGGAATCTTGAGCAGGCACCAAGCATTCTCCCAGAAGCTCGGAGCTCAGCATAAACTTCGAGCATTAATACAACTTTGTCTCAAAAAAAGTCTCTATCGAGGCACTCGACGCTGACCCCAAGCTCGAAGCTCGACATTAACCATGAGCATCGCCACAGCTTACTCTCACAAAATGCCTCTATCTAGGCGTTCGGCGCCGACTCCAAGCTCGGAGCTCGGCAGGAAACACGAGAATTGATATAGATTTCTCTCAGAAAAAGCCTCTATTGAGGCGCTCGGTGCCGACCCCAAGCTCGGAGCTCGATATGTACCTCGAGCATCGCCACAGCTAACTCTCATAAAATGCCTTTATCAAAGCGCTTGACGCCAACCCCAAACTCAGATTTCGGCATGAACCTTGAGCATTTACAACTTTTTCTCAGAAAAGCCTCTATCGAGGCGCTCAGCGCTGACCCCAAGTTCGGAGCTCGGCATGAACCTCGAGCATCGCCACAACTTACTTTCACAAAATGCCTCTATCGAGGCGCTCGATGCCGACCCCAAGCTTGGAGCTCAGCATGAACCTCGAGCATTGATACAGCTTTCTCTTAGAAAAAGCCTCTATTGAGGTGCTCGGCGTCGACCCCAACCTCGGACCTCGGCATGAACCTTGAGTATTGATACAACTTTCTCTCAGAAAAAAAGCCTCTATCGAGGCGCTCGATGCTGACCCCAAGCTCGGAGCTCGGCATGAACCTCGAGCATCGCCACAACTTCCTCTAAAAAAAGCCTCTATCGAGACGCTCGGCACCGAACCCTCGAGATCGGTGCTTGACACAGACTTCGATCGGGCCGTATACTATGCTCGGCTCGGCGCTGACCCAAAACACTTCTCAAGAACTTACCATCTCATCTTCGCAAAACACTCCCCTCCGCTCTTCTCATAAGGACAAACTACTCCTCCACGGCTGGTGCACACAACCCTCCAGAAGTGAGGGGCTTATGATGTGGTATAGATGACGTGGCCCAATCAGGGCCATCGGATCTCCTCAGATTTCGTTCATCCCAGATCATCAGTTCTACAGGTCCAACGGGACTTCTACCACTTCAGGTCCACATACAAACGGGTCTGACCCGGCCCATTATGGTCAAATACCAATTTGCCGCCCCCTCCTCGCTGCAGTATGTAATCAAAATTTCTCCACCTGAACCCTAGCTGCACAGTCTCTTTTCCAGTGACTGACTAGATCGTCGGAGGGTCTATCGCCGGAATTTCTCCCGGTGTTTCTAGGCCTTTTGCAGGTACTCAGGCCGCCCGAGCTCTTGCATCTCTTCCGAGCTGACCTCTAGGAACATACCCGAGCCTTGTCGACATTCGTCCCTTCCACTTCAAAAATTACAAGAACTCACACCTGTTGCTCCCTCACCGTAAACAAGCAGCATCAATTCCTACATTTGGAAAATTCCTATATTGTCTCTCAAAAATAGACCGACAGTGTTCATATTTTTCCAAAATTTGCAAATATAGGGAATGAGTACATATCTCTAATATTATAATGGGAGAAGGCCTTAGTGTCATTTGTGAATTTACCAATACGTGCATCGCACGTGCGTAACTAATATGAAGGATGTCTCAGGTTCACTATGTCAAGAAACCAACATGTGCACCGCACGTGTAACTCCAAATCTATTTTTCAACACGTACATCGCACGTACACATCAAAAGTTTTTCTTCTTAATTTTTTTAAAAATACATGTATCGCCCGTTCAGCTCCATTTTTTTAAATTAAGGCATTCATTGCACGTGTTATTTATTGTTGACTTAGATGTATCGCACGTTTAACTCCAACTCTTTATCAAAACGTGTATCACACGTGAAAAATATTATTATACTTTTAATTGAAAGTGATGTTAGGGGTGTTCAGCACGTGCGTTTGTAATTGCTAGACACTCTTTTCATTAAAAAAAATAATTTTTTTTAATAACTTAAAGATACTAATTTTTAAAAAAATAGATGGATGAATTATCTTCTATTCTTTTCTCACTTTCAGTGCTTCATCTTTTATAGTGTTATAAAAGATGAGCAAAGATCTCAAAAGTTGCAAAGTAAATATAAATATGTGAAAAGAGTTACAAAATCAAGGGACGATGTTCATCCATTAATAATACTTGTAATTTGCACGTGATTTTCACGTCCTAATAAATATATATTTTAAAGTAAATACTAAGAAATAATCTGGCTCTGAACCTGAGACCTCCCTTTACTCATCACATACTCTTTACAAATTACCTCCAGTGGCATCAACTTTTATTTTATATGAGTGACACTTTTGTAAAAAATTATGTCATAAATAAATTTGAACTTTGAGGGTATTATGGTAACTAACAACAGTTGAGTAAATGAATATTATAGTTTTTATAACTCCCACTTAAAAATAATTGGTTGAGATTAAATGGCTGGTTGTCTATAAATAACAACAGCAACTCCCCCATTATAATATTATAGTAATTTACACGTGCCATACATGTCTTAATAATTATAGTTTTTTAAAAGTAAAAATTCAGACGGAGTCTGGGCTTGAATCTAAGACCTCCTGTATAATAGTTATGCACGTGCATTGCACGCGTTGATAGATTTACATGACACTAAATCCTTCTCCGATTATAATATTAGAGATAGTAACCTGCACGTGCGATGCACGTTCTAATTATTTTTATTTATTTTAGAAAGTAAATAATAAGATCTATTCTAGTCTTGAACCTGAGATATCCCTTTACTCATACATACTTTATACAAATTACCCCTAATGGCACAAACATTTATTTTATGTGTCATTTTTGTAAATAATTATGCTGTAAATAAATTTGAACTTTGAGGGTATTATGGTAACTAACAACAATTGTGTAAATGAATAGTTAATATAACTCCCACTTAAAAATGAATGGTTAAGATTATATGATTGAATGTCTACAAATTACAAGTTGTCTACAAATGACAACTTCAACTCTCCCATTATAGTATTAGATTACTAGTAATCTGCACGTGTGATACATGTTCAAATTAAAATATATATATATATATATATATATAGTAAATAATACGTAATCTGGCCTCGAACCTTAGACTCCCTTTACTCATCGCATACTCTTTACAAATTACCCTTAGTGACACAAACTTTTATTTTATATGGGTGACATTTTTGTAAATAATTATGTCGTAAAAAAATTTGAACTTTGAGGGTATTATGGTAACTAACAGCAGTTGAGTAAATGAATGGTTAACATAACTCCCACTTAAAAATAAATAGTTAATATAACTCCCACTTAAAAATGAATGGTTGAGATCAGATGGTTGAATGCTTACAAATGACAACCCCAACTCTCCTATTATATATACTAATAATTTGCACGTGCGATGCACGTCTTTATAAATATATATATTTTTAAAAAAATTCTGACATTGTCTGACATCGAACCTAACACCTCCTTTATATTAGTTATGCATGTGCATTACATGTGTTTGTTTGGTTACAATGCACATATGCATGTGCATCGCACTTGTTTGTTTAGTTACAATGTACATGTTTGTTTGGTGACAAACTCTCCCATTAAAATAGTAGAAACCAGTAATCTGTATGTGCGATGCACATTCTAATTAATTTTTTATATATAGTAAATAATAAGATGTCATCTGGTCTCGAACCTGAGACGTCCTTTTACTCATCACTAGAACCATCACGTTTACCCGATACCCGGATCTGACCCTGACCAGGTACTGGACCGAAACCGACCCGATCTATACGAGTCTGAGTCCGGATCCTAAAATAATACCTGATGCACTTGGGTCCGGTTCTGGGTCTGCTCAAAATAGAACTGACCCGGGCCTAGACCCGTTGAAAAATACCTTAAAAAATATGAAATTTGAATACAAGTGTTATAGGCATATACATATAAATAGTAGCTGTTGAATATAAATGTGTAAATATAATATTTATTCATGTACTTAAGTGCAAAAATTGTTGGAATCGTAGGATATCGTGTGATTTTTTAAACGAGGACCCGGACCTGGTTTTTGCAAGTCCGGGTCTGGGTCCAATTTTTTGATGCGTGAAGTATCGGGTCCGGGTCTGAGTGATGGAGGACCCGACCTGATAGGACTCGATACCAGCTCTACTCATCACATACTCTTTACAAATTACCCATAGTAGCACAAACTTTTATTTTATATGAGTGACACTTTTGTAAATAATTATGTCGTAAATAAATGACTAAATTTGGAGAGAAAAAAACCTTGAACTATCCCCTATGCAGAAAACCTCACTAAACTTTTTTTTTGCGTAGAAAATCACACTCAAGTATAGTTGTGAAAAACTCACTCCGACGACGTGAGCTTTCTGCTAAAGTTGAGTGAGGTTTTTTGACAATAATGAGAAACATGCATGATATTTTCTGAACCAACTTGTAAAGATGAAATGAGGTTATATAATACAAGCAAAAAAGTTATATGTGATTTTTTGAAAATATACTTCAGGGATTTTTTTTTCAACCATAATTGAATGTGATTTTCTGCCCAAAAAAAGGTTCTGTGAGGTTTTCTGCATAAAGGGGATAGTTCAAGTTTTGTTTTGTTTTTGTTTTGTTTTGTTTTTTTTCAAATTTAGCATAAATAAATTTGAACTTTGAAGGTATTATGGTAACTAACAACAGTTGAGTAAATGAATGGTTAATATAACTCTCACTTAAAAATGAATGGTTGAGATTAGATAGTTGAATGTCTATAAATTACAGGTTGTCTACAAATGACAATCCCAGCTCTCTCATTATAATATCTCTAATCTCTAATCTCTAATATCTTAATGGGAGTGTTGGGGTTGTATAACCAAACAAACATGTGCATTGTAACCAAACAAACATGTGCAATACACATGCATAAATAATATAAAGGAAGTCTTAGGTTTGATGCCAGAAAACGTCGAAATTTTTACTTTAAAAAACTATATATATTAAGACGTGCATTTCACATGTAAATTACTAGTTAGAGATATTATTAGAGATTAGAGATTATAGATTTTTTAATAAAAAAATCAGAAGATTTTTACGGCTTCAAAACGGGAGTCAATTTTAGAATAGGATTTTTTGAAAATATTTGCAAATATAGGACACCTTCCAAACTATTTATAAAAATAGGACAGTTGGAGGTAATTTTTTAAGAAAGACCCTACATTTAAAGATATTGACACAACACTAAAACAAAAAATTTACATATCTCACTACCCTATTTAAAAACTGGATAATTCACAGAAAATAAAGAAATTAAGATTAAAAAGTCTCTCAAAATTTAAAATTAGATACATTGATAGAAGATTAACAGAAAGAAAGCATATAACTGATTCGGGAATATCAGATTATTTGTTAATAACAAGTAAAATAACAAAAAACTACTTAAGGAAATACAAAACGAGATAACATACAAGGTATTAGATTATAGAAACGAAGAAGCAAGTTGGTATTACCAACACCTGCTAACATATAAAATATTAGGTTAAGTATGGCTAATAAAGTAGAAATATTGAATTCAAAAATAGAACCAGAAATTTATATGATAAATATACAAGAGTTGGAAGAAGATTACAATAGTCCAGAGTTTGTAGGTACTATAAGAAAAGATTTAAAAATCATAAATAAGAACATAAAAGAACTAGGTAAATATATAACCGAAGACACAGAAGAAGAATTAGGCATAATGGAAGAAGGTCTGAAGGAGTTAGAAGCTATAACAAAGCTTAATATAAAAAATTTAGAAATAGAAGATTTAATGGCAATCCCAATTCAGTGGAAGTAGAGGAAGCCTTAAAAAATCTAGATATAACGGATGAAGAAATAAAAATGGATCAAGATAAAGAAAAGATTATAACAAAACCTACAGAAATTCAAAGTGACATGTACAAAATCTTAAGGCCATCACCTAACAAAAGACCTTATCACTTACCATGGAAATGGAAAAACACAAAAAAAAATAAGTTAGGAAGATATAAAGAAAAAGAAACCCCAAAATATGAACTTGCAGAACACTACGATAAAGAAATAGCATGAAATGGAGAATGGCTAGATCTAGACTACATACAAGATGTAGATAGAACAATAGAAGAATGAGTAAATGCCTCACTAATAGTAAGATTTAGGCAAAATCTTTCAGGAAACTTATTTGAGAAATTTATAGAAGCAACCTTCATAGGAGTAGTAGCAAAATTGGGGAATGGATTAAAGAAAGAAGAAAGAAATACTATCAGAATATCAAGACCAATTGATGATAGAGGAACAGAAGAAAGCTCAACACAACGAACCTTAGGTCTGAAAGAAATAATTACAAATTACAAAATAGCAATAAGAATAGAATTCAGTGTCTACGATAAATGAGAAAAATTCACTATATACAAAAAGAATCAAGCAAGATGGAGACTAAGCAATTTAGAAATATGCGACAAGCGTTATTTTGAAAACTATGCTTGTGAATTCCGAGAATATTTTCTAGATAATTATTATACAAAAGATGAACAGAGTCCAATCTTGGGCTCATTCTTTCTAAAATTACCTGATCCATGGAGTATAAACAAATTTAGTGCAAACATAAGTGATAAAGTAAAACCAGAAATAGATACTTTAGGGTATATAAAGATACTTTAGGGTATATAACACAATTTGTAAAAGATTATAGGGATAAAGTGTGCCAAGATGCTAGAGCATCAATAAAATACTAGAGAACATATAAACAAAGAATTTATTGTGAAGATGCAAGACCGAATCATGACGTTCGGATGTCGAGGCTAGCGTGTCTCGCGTCCCGACAGTCCAGCCGGAGTATGACGATGACATCTTGAAGCTCCTCCAAGAAATGGAAGACCGCCTCGACCACTTCGGCGAAGGCGGTCCTAGGCCGGCCCACGGATACAGGCCCATCCGACCTCCGTTCTCCACCGCCATCTTGCAGGCAAAAATACCCCGGAACTTCCGCCCACCTCAATTTGAGACTTATGACGGGGAGGGCGATCCGATTGATCACATGGAGGGATTCAAAACCCTCATGATGATTCACAGCGCACCGGATCCCCTCCTGTGCCGCGCCTTCCCCGCCACCCTCTGGGGTCCAGCTCGGGAATGGTTCTCCAAGCTCACCCCCGGCTCCATCTATTCTTTCGACCAAATGGAGGGCAACTTCCTCGCCCACTTTGTAACCAGCCGAAAGGTCGAAAGGACAAGTGCGTCCCTACTCGGCCTCCGACAGAAGGAAGGGGAGTCGCTCCGGGTGTTCGTCTGAAGGTTCACCGCCGAGGTGCGGTCGGTCTCCTCCCTCGACCCAGGGGTCGCCGTGGCAGCATTCCGGCACAACGTCCGTCATGGACAGCTAAAGGCATCCCCGGCGAAGAGGCCCCCGATAGATTTCCCCGACCTCCTCAATCGAGTCAAAAAATACATCCGAGCTGAGGATGCCCTGAATCCAGAGGACTCGAAAGAAATCCCCGGGAAGGGAAAGCGCAAGGCCGACGAGGTCAAGCCAGCAAAGAAAGTTCCAAGGGACGGAGGTGCCACCAAAAGGGTTCCTCCGGTCCCTCGCTTCGAGTGGTACACCCCGCTGATGCAGAACGTGTCAACCATTCTCTTAGCGATCGAAGACAGGGACCTCGTGCAATTCTCCCCTCTGCCAAACAACAACAACAGTAAGAAGATGGATCAGCAGTTCTACTGCCGCTTCCACCGGGACAATGGGCACGACACGGATCATTGCCATGCCCTGAAGGACGAGATCGAGGCCCTCATCCAATGAGGGTACCTCCGGGATTTCAAACGGGAAGACGCTCGGGACAAGAGGGATACGAGGAACAGGAGGGTTTCCCCTCCTCCTCGAGCGCCCAGTCAGCACCCCGAGCGGGACCAGGAGCCTGAAGAACCCGAGGGTCAGGCCATCTTACATTGCGTCCATGGAGGGCCAACGGGAGGGGAGTCCAACACTTCCCGCAAGGTGTTCATTCGGGATGTCAACGCCGTCCAGGGCCCCCTCTCCCCCAGGGTCCAGCAACTCTCTGTCTCCTTCTCGAGGGAAGAGCTAGAAGGAGTTCGGCTCCTGCACTGTGACGCACTCGTTGTCAGCCTCAGCATGGCGAACTTCGAGGTCTGACGCATCCTCGTTGACAATGGAAGCTCGGTAAACATCCTCTTCCTAGAAGCCTTTGAGAACTTGAAGCTCTCCCGAGATAAGCTAAAACATGCCGGATACACATTGCATGGATTCTCCTGCGTCCCGGTGGCAATAGAGGGGATCATCACTTTAGACGTAACAGCCGATACGACCCCACACCGAAGGATCGAGTCAATCGAATTCATGGTTGTCAACGTCAAGGCAGCTTACAATGCCATACTCGGCCGCCCTGGGCTCTACTCCCTTCAGGCGGTTCCCTCCGCCTACCACCAGAAGATGCAGTTCCCCACCAACACTGGTGTCGAAATTGTCCGAGGAAACCAAGAGGCTGCACGATCATGTTACATGACGGCGATCGGGGGCGGGGTATTCCCCCTCGATGCCGTCGAGCTACAGCCCGAGAGAACCCAGCCGGAACCGGAACCGGCAGACGAACTAGAAGATGTCTTGTTCGAGATGGAGGATGCTTCCAAGTGCTTCCGAGTGAGCTGCTCCCTTGCTCCCAACCTCAAGTCCGCCCTGATCGACTATATTCGCCGCAATGTCAACCTCTTCGCATGGAAGCCTTCTGACATGCCCGGTATCTCTGAGAATCTCATCATGCACAAACTAAGCGTGATCCTCGGTTCGAAGCCGGTTGTCCAAAAGCGACGCAAGTTCGCTCCGGAGCGACAACAGGCGGTGAATGCGGAAGTGGACAAGCTCCTGTCTGCGCGCTTCATACAAGATGTCAGCTATCCTGAGTGGCTGGCGAACGTCATCATGGTCAAGAAGGCAAGCGGGGGTTGGAGGATCTGCATAGATTTTACCAACCTCAACAAGGCGTGCCCTAAAGATCTGTTCCTTCTCCCCAGCATCGACACGTTGATCGATGCCACATCGGGTCACGAGCTCCTATCCTTCATGGACGCCTTCTTCGGCTACAACCAGATCCGAATGTACCTTCCCGACATAACCAAGACGTCCTTCGTCACGGACCAAGGGCTCTACTACTACCGGGTTATGCCCTTTGGGCTCAAGAATGCCGGTGCTACTTATCAGAGGCTCGTTAGCCGAGTCTTTAAAAACCAAATTGGACGCAACATGGAGGTGTACATCGATGACATGCTCGTCAAAAGCCAGCAGGAACAGGATCACGTCGCCAACCTGGAAGAGGCCTTTGGGGTCCTTCGGACCCACAACATGAGGCTCAACCCGGCAAAGTGTGCATTCGGCATCTCCTCGGAAAAGTTTCTCGGGTTCATCGTTAGCCAGCGGGGCATCGAGACGAACCATGAAAAAATCCAGGCCATAATAGACATGGCCCCTCCCCGGAACATCAAAGAAGTCTAGAGGCTAACGGGAAGACTGGCGGCCATCGGCCGTTTCTTATCCAAATCTGGATAAAAGTCCCTTCCCTTCTTTAAGGCACTGCGCGACACTGAAGGGTTCGAGTGGGGTACTCAAAAACAAGAGGCCTTCGCCTAACTAAAAGAGTACCTCGCCAATCCTCCCCTCCTCAGCAAGCCCGAATCAGGTGAGCCACTCTGGCTCTACCATTCAGCTTCGGAGAACGTGCTCAGCACCATCCTCGTTCGAGAAGAGGAAGGATTCTAAAAGCCTCTGTACTATGTGAGCAAGGTCCTGCTCGACGCCGAGACCAGATATTCCAGGATGGAGAAAGTCTCATATGCCTTGGTCATGGCCGCACGAAAGCTCCGTCCATATTTTCAAGCACATTCAGTCCAGGTGCCCACGGATCAACCCCTGAAGGCCGTGCTCTATAAGTCCAAGAGCTCGGGACGACTAGTCAAGTGGTCGATCGAGCTCAGTCAGTATGACATTTGCTATCAGCCAAGGACGGCCATCAAAAGGGCAGGCCCTCGCCGAGTTCATCACAGAATGCACCATCTCCGAGCAGCCGACAAGCAAGGAAGCTGACCAGACGTGGAAAGTTTACGTCGACGGCTCCTCTTGCAAAGCGGGTAGTGGTGCGGGCATCATTTTGCAGGGTCCAGACGGTTTTCTCCTTCAATACTGCCTCCGTCTCAACTTCCCGGCCTCTAACAACGAGTCCGAGTACGAGGTCATGATCGCTGGGCTCACCCTAGCTCATCAGGCCGGTGCCAGACAGATCAGGACCTTTAGTGACTCTCAGCTTGTGGTCAACCAGATCGCTGGAGAGTACGAGGCCCGTGACGATCAAATGATCAGATACCTGGCCGTAGTCCACCGGCTATTAACGTCCTTCGACGAGTCGGCCGTCTTAAGGATCCCCAGGGAGCAGAACGCCCAGGCCGATGCCCTGTCAAAGTTAGCTTCCTCATCCTTTGAAGGCCTCGATCGAACCGTCCTGATTGAAGTCCTGCTGAAGCCAAGCACCGACTTCCCTGAGGCTCTATGCATTGAAGCCGGAGCTCCTCCCGATGACTGGATCACTCTTATCAAGAAATTTCTAATCAAGGGAGAGCTCCCCGAAGATCGGGCCGAAGCAAGGCGGTTCAGGGTCCGTTCAGAAAGGTTCGCCATAATCGACGCAACTCTCTTCAAAAGGTCCTACACAACAACAGATGGCAGACCCTACCTCCGCTGCCTGCCCCCTGATGAAGCAAAGTACGCCCTCAAGGAGCTACACGAGGGGTTCGGCGGGTGCCATATGGGAAGCTGCTCGCTAGCGCGAAAGGCTTTGAATCACGGGTACTACTGGCCCACTATGCTGCAAGACGCCCTCGCCCTAGTAAAGAAGTGCGGTCCCTGCCAACGGTTCTCCCCCGTAAAGAGGGCTCTGCAAGCAAATCTCTGTTCCATGGCCAGTCCGACCCCCTTTGCAATGTGGGGGATGGATCTGGAAGGCCCATTTCCCAAGGCAACGGGCCAAAGAAAGTTTCTCATTGTGGCGATCGACTACTTCACGAAGTGGATCGAGGAAGGGCCGCTAGCAACGATCACCGAGCAACAGACCCAACAGTTTTTCTAGAAACACATCATCTGTCGGTTCGGGATCCCACAGGTGATCATCACGGACAATGGGACTCAGTTTGCAGGTAAGCATTTCCAAAAGTTCTGCGAAGATCTCGGGATCCAGCAGCGCTTCTCCTCGGTATGCCACCACCAGTCCAACGGTCAAGCCGAGAACGCGAACCACCAAATCCTCGACGGTCTCAAGAAGCGACTTGATAACTCTTCTAAGGGGTTATGGGTCGATGAGCTACTAAGTGTTCCTGAGCCCACCAGACGACAAAGAGAATCCCCACAGGAGAGTTGCCATTCAATATGAAATACGGTGTGGAGGCCATCATCCCCCTGGAAATTGGGATCCCCTCACCCCGGATAATGGCCTTCGATGAAGCAAGCAACTCTGCATAGCTTTGAGCCGACCTGGACCTCATAGACGAGGTCAGGGAGAAGTTCGCCATTAGAAGGAGCATCTACCAACAAAGGATCAAAAAGTTCTACAACAAGAAGGTGCGTCCCACCGACATCAAACTCGGAGATCTCGTCCTCCGGAAGCTGGCTATATCCATTCCCGGCTAGAAAAGAAAATTAGCCCCAAACTGGGAGGGCCCTTACAAAGTATCTGAGGTTGTGCGTCCGGGAACGTACCGCCTAACCGACCCAGAAGGCAAGGGCGTCAAGAGGCCCTGGAATGCGAAGCACCTCATCAAGTTCCTAGGAGGAAAGGGCTAGCCTCCATCTCATGTAAATTATGAAGAATGTAATCGGCATGTCGTGCCTCGTTTTGTGTAAAGTTCAATTTTGTTATAAATATGCTAGCTTTCTTAAAACAAGTTTGTGGCTTCGTATTGATTTCCATTAAAAAACAAGCTTACGGCTCGGCGCCCGGATAGCATCGAGAGCCAGAAAAGCTTCCCTTACAAGCTTATGGCTCGGCGCCCGGATAGCATCGTGAGCCAGAAAAGCTTTCCTTAAAATCTTACGGTTCGACGCTCGGATAGCATCGCGAGCCAGAAAAGCTTCCCTTACAAGCTTACGGCTCGGCGCCTGGATAGCATCGCGAGCCAGAAAAGCTTCCCTTACAAACTTACGGTTCGGCGCTTGGATAGCATCGTGAGCCAGAAAAGCTTCCCTTACAAGCTTACGGCTCGGCGCTCGGATAGCATCGCGAGCCAGAAAAGCTTCCCTTACAAGCTTACCGCTCGGCGCCCGGATAGCATCGCGAGCCAGAAAAGCTTCCCTTACAAGCTTACGGTTCGGCATCTGCCCGGATACCGGCTTTCTCCCCTGTGTAGGGGCTCGGCATCTGCCCCTGGCATAGGTTGGGACTTCTTCAAGCGTACCAACCCCTGCACACTGCGGCAACTGCCAGCCACGTCCGTACCGTCTTCCTGAGAACAAGTATGGGGGCTCGATGTCGACCCCGAGCACGGTCGAGGCTTTCTTCAAAGCACCTCGACCATCACTCTTGGTGGTGACCTTCAGCTACGCCCATTACCGGCTTTCTCCCCGGTGTGGGGGCTCGGCATCTGTCCCTGACATAGGTTGGGGCTTCTTCAAGCTGATCAACCCATGCTCATGGCGGCAACCGCCAGCCACGCCCATACCGTCTTCCTGAGAACAAGTGTGGGGGCTCGACGTCGACCCCGAGCAGGGCCGAGGCTTTTTTCAAAGCACCTCGACCATTATGCTCGGCGGCGACCTTCAGCCACGCCCATTACCGGCTTTCTCCCCAGTATGGGGGCTTGGCATCTGCCCCTGACATAGGTTGGGGCTTCTTCAAGCTGATCAACCCATGCTCACGGCGGTAACTGCCAGCCACGCCCGTACCGTCTTTCTGAGAACAAGTGTAAGGGCTCGACGTCGATCCCGAGTAGGGCCGAAGCTTTCTTCAAAGCACCTCGACTATTACGCTCGGCGACGACCTTCGGCCACGCCCATTACCGGCTTTCTTCCTGGTGTGAGGGCTCGGCATCTGCCCCTGGCATAGGTTGGGACTTCTTCAAGCGTACCAACCCTTGCGCACCACGGCAACCGCCAGTCACGCCCGTACCGTCTTCCTGAGAACAAGCATGGGGGCTCGACGTCGACCCCGAGCAGGGCCGAGGCTTTGTTCAAAGCACCTCGACCATCACGCTCGGCGGTGACCTTTAGCCCCGAATACTTTAGCAAAATTTTCATTAAGGTTTAGAGCGTCCGCCTGCGGCAGACGCCCCAAGCCTCAGGTCGAGTAGTTGACCTTCCTCTCACCCACGAACAACTCGGGGTTTTCAGCTTTTGCAAGCCAAAACCCCAAATTGTTCGAGGACGGTAGGGGAGCCACCGACCCTCGGCTCTCTCCTACCCTCCGAACCAATCGGACGGCCCACCACTCACCAACGAACAACCCGGGGTCTTACGGCCCTCAAGACCAAAACCCCGAATTGTTCGAGGGTGATTGGTGAACCTCCAACCCGGAGCCCTCGGAGAAATTTTAATTTTGGGGAGTCCACATTCGGCAGGCACCCTTGTTAAGTGAGATCAGACACTCACTTCCTGACAACCAGCAAAGAGGGAGTGAGGGTTATATAGCCCCTGAGACGTGCAGTTATTGCATCTGGAAATCCCAAATGACGGAAGGCGAAACGTCGCCATTAATACTTATCGGAAGGCGAAACGTCGCCATTAACAGCTATCGAAAGGATCAACTCCACTGCGTAGGCACCCGCTGCACCAGGTCACTTCGGCGGTGACCCCCCGTGCGCCGAGTTCGGCGACCATACTCGCCCAATAAGACTATCAGGGTTCGAAAAATCGAATGTTCTTATCATACTCATCGCTTACAACTCAATGAACATTGGTACAAAGACAATGCACAGCTTACAACTCACTTACATCCGGCTTAAAATTCGAATCCGGCACTCCCTTCGGGGCTCCCTTCGGGGCTCCTCTCATGCTCGGCCGGTCCAACCAGGAAAGAGACCCCTGCCACTGAGCTTCCCGCATCTTCTGGCTGGGTGCCCTTCAATAAAAATGTCGGAGACCGCTCCGGGGTTGAGTTGTTGGCCTCCTCGATCAAACCCGCGCCCAACACCAACTTCAGCCTGCGGATCTCCAACTTCTTCTTAACGATGGCCTCGCGAAGGAAAGACTCCAAAGCCAACTGCCCACTCGAGGCATCCGAGATGGACCACTCTGTCTCGATCACCCACCAGTCCCGGTCGGCTATGGCTTTCTTCAGAAGAGCCACCTCCAGACCGTGCTCCCTAGACTTGTTCATGAAATAGCTCACTGCGGCGGTCCGGTCCCGAGCTTGTTTTTGCTGGCGAGCCAGAGCTGCCTCCATTGCCTCCTTCCCTGCTCAGACCAGGGATCCCCTGGTAGAAACAGGTTCAGTGCCCAAGACCTCATGCGTCTATCAAAAGACGAGAACAAACATCACAAAGGAGATCTAGAAAATGTGCAAAGTTACGAAGCCTCGGCCAAAAAAGTATATTTCATTACTTTCAAAAATAGGGATACAAAACTGCAGTGGCCAGTCCGCACGAGGCATGTACATTCAAAAAAGAGAAAGCCTAGTCTATGCTTAGGGGGGGGTGGCACCTCATCGTCAGCATGGTCGCCCCCCATCTCCTCACCACCAGGAGTCGGCGGAAGGTCCGGCTACCAATCGTAGTGGAGGTGATCCACGTTCTGCTCCGGGTAGATCCTCCGGAAGTGCTCCTTGGCCTGGTCGTATACCTCATCCTGCGCCATGATTAGGGCCTCCGCCGACGCAGCCTCCATCCTCGCCAAGGCCTTCCGCCCCTTCTCCGCCTCCTCTTCGATCCTTTCCTTAAGGCGATCAACGTCCTTCTTGTGATGCTCGAAGATCGAGGCTATCTGAGCCTCGTGGACGACCGCCATGCTCTGAGCCTCCTTCATCTCGTTGGTCGCCTTGTTCAACTCGCGGAGATACTTCTCCGCGTTCCTCCTCTCCACAATGATCTCCCTCTCCAAGCACTTTTGGAAGTGCTGCCCGTGGAGCATCGCCTGTCCAAAGGAGAAAAGATCAGAAGAAATTCCACCAAGATCAAACCATATACAAATACAAAGTCTCAAGCACTCACCGAGACCGATGCCTGAGACCAGCGCATGAGGCCTGGTCAGCTATCTGCGATGCCAACACCATCTGATCCCTCTCGGTGGCGGCTTTCATGACGAACTCAACGGCACGGGACCCTCGAGCAGAGTGTCCCCCTGAACGATCAACCATTCGGGAGCGAAGGGCCGCAGTCCCTGTTGCTCCACCATCTGCTCGGCAGTGGGACGAGGTGGGGGAAGCCTCTTCCCTGGGGCTTTGACAGTTTTGCCCGAACTGCCCCCCGCATCCCGAGGTGCCCTCGGCATATTGGTGTGATCCTTCTTGGCCTTCTTCGCGGGAGAAGGCTCCTCGGCTACCGGGGCTGGTCCCTTGCCGGACCCCCCAGCTTGGGCAGCCAGCTTCTCCTACTCCGCCTTCTTCCTCTTCTCCGCTCTCGCCTTCTCGGTAATGGCTAGCAAGGCACGCCTGTCATCCACCTGCTTGGAATTCATCTCTGCAAAGATAAAAGAAGAAGGGCTAATGTTAACACGAAGGCAGAAAGATGCAAAAATTCAGAACGAAACATACTAGGGTCGGCTGGGCTCAGTCCGGTCCCGGCCAGGTGTAGCTCCGTCACTTGAGGCCACACTATGTTGTGCCCCCCAACAATCTTCTCGACCCTCTTCCACTCCTTTTCCGTCAAGTCACTGCGCTTCGGAGGTTTGTGGTTCAGCTTGAAGAAATTCCACGAGGTCGGAATCCCCCAAGACTTCTCGTTCCGAACCACGAAGTATTTTTCTTTCCACCCTTCGATGGAATCCGGATGGCCGTGCATCACCTTTTTATGCGGCCTAGGCGAGAAGTAAAATATCCCCTCTGCATCGCCGAGCGAGCTGATCCCTAAGATGGCTCGGAAGTAGGTCAACCTCGGCTTCGCGCCCTTCTCTTGGCACTTCAGAATGAAGCAAATCAAGTGCTTCCAGGAGTTTGGGCCATACTGCATCGGGCTTAGCTTCGCCCAATTTAAAACCCTCTTGACAAAGGGGTGCAGCGGCAGCCTCAGTCCCGAGACAAAGGTGTCCTCGGGAAAGATACAATAGCCCGGTGCAAGAGTTGTGGTAGGTCGGATACCAGGGCCCGGAATGAAGACCTCAAACTCCCGAGGAATGAAGTAGGTAGCCCTCAGGATATGAAGATAGTCCGCCTTCAAGATACACGGGATGTTGTCCATCCGCATCTTCACCCGACTCTCCTCGCCCGGTACAGGAGGAAGGGGGTCGATATCTTTGACGTCGTCGGGGTACATCCTGATCGACCCCGAATTTTTAAAGGAGACCGGGGGAAACTCGAACCCCGGTCTAGGGGCGTATTTATCCGGATGTGGGGGACTGTCCGGAAGGCTTAACTTCCTCTTCTTCCGATGAGGATGAGCCTTCCTCTCGGGAGATGGTGTCAACAAAGGTGGTAGAGGCGGAAGGTCGTCCCCGATCTTGACCGCCCCTCCTGCTATGCCTTCGCCAGCACTTTCTTGAGCACCCTCTCCTTCATCTCCATCATCCTTATCATCATCAACGGCGCCCTGACCCTCGCGATCCTGATCCTCCTCACCCTCTTCATCACCTTCGGCATCCTGATCCTCTTCCTCATCCTCGTCATCCTCGACATCCTGATCCTCTTCCTCTTCCACCTCCTCGCCCTCATCCACGGGCTCCTTCCCCGGCCTTCGGGACCTCAGCGGTGACACTACGAAGACTACATCATCACCACCGTCCGATCCACGGTCTGTTAGGACTTCCTCCTTAACCTTATATTTGCTAGGTGACGAAGACGTCTCTGACTCTGATTCCTCAGCGGAGCGGCCCGATGAACTGGCCTCGAATCCGGACTGAGAGCGCGACATTACTAAGCAAGAATACTAACCTGAGATTTGCACCACGCGATCACCGAAAAATCTCGCCGACGGCAAGTAAGACCCTGTTCTTATGAAATTGGAAAATGAGAATAAAGAAATGAAGAAAAGAAAAGTGGGGAAAGGGGGGGAGACTTATAGCGGAGAAAATGACTCCTCGTTTTCCGCAATCATATCTGGCCGTTGGATCTTAAATCATCAAGATCTAACGGCCGCTAAGATTTGGCATCGCTTTGATTCTTGCGCTCATGACGTCAGTAGTGGGCGCGAAATTACCCAGCTACCCCCCCAGACATTTTTCCAACAAACAGACTTTTTCGACAAGTCAAGAGGGGTCGATGGTCGGATAACATCGCGAGCCACAACTTAACTCTTCTATTTAACAAAAGGTTCGACGCTCGGATGACGTCGCGAGCCACACACTCTCTTCCTATTATGCATGAAGTTCGGAGCTCGGATGACATCGCGAGCCATAACTTCCCCTTCTATTTTAAACAGAAGGGTCGACGCTCGGATGGCATCGCGAGCCACAAACTCTTCCTATTATGCATGAAGCTTGGAGCTCGAATGACATCGAGAGCCACAACTTCCTCTTCCATTTTAACAGAAGGGTCAATGCTCGGATGGCATCGCGAGCCACAAACTCCCTCCCTATTATGCATGAGGCTTGGAGCTCGGATGACATCGCAAGCCACAACTTCCTCTTCCATTTAACAGAAGGGTCGACGCTCGGATGGCATCGCGAGCCACAAACTCCCTCCCGATTATGCACGAAGCTCGGAGCTCGGATGGCATCGCGAGCCACAAACTACTCTTCTATTCCACATAAGAGTCGACGCTCGGATGGCATCGCGAGCCACAAGCTCCCTTCCTATTATGCATGAAGCTCGGAGCTCGGATGGCATCGCGAGCCACAACTTCCTCTTCTATTCCATAGAAGGGTCGACGCTCAGCGCTAGCCACAAGCTCCCTCCCTATTATGCATGAAGGTCGGAGCCCGGATGACATCGCGAGCCACAACTTTCTCTTCTATTTAACAGAAGGGTCGACACTCGGATGGCATCACAAGCCAAAAACTCCCTCTCTGTTATGCCTAAAAGCTCGGAGCTCGGATGGCATCGCGAGCCACAACATCCTCTTCTATTCCAACAGAAGGGTCGATGCTCGGATGGAATCGCGAGCCATAAACTCCCTCCCTAGTATGCATGAGGCTCGGAGCTTGGATGGCATTGCAAGCCACAACTTCCTCTTCTATTTAACAGAAGGGTCAACGCTCGGATGGCATTGCGGGCCACAAACTTCAGAGAAGGCTCGGAGACCAGATATCAACGCCAGCTGTCAAGGCTTCTACTCCTAAAAAGCATTAAGTATGGGGACTCGGACCTCAGATGAAAGTGCGAGCCCCAGAGCCGTACCCCATTAGCAGGGGATCGGAGCTCGGATGGCACCGGGAGCCCGTAGAGCTCTCCTCTATTCACGGGGGCTTGGAGCTCGGATGACACCGCGAGCACCAGAAGCCCTCCCCTATTCACAGGGGGCTCGAAGCTCGGATAACACCGCGAGCCCCAAGAGCCCTCCTCTATTCACTGGAGGCTCGGAGCTCGGATGGAATCACGAGCCCCAAAACCCTCCTCTATCCCACAAGCGAGGGGCTCGTCTGCCGACCCCCAATGCTCGACAAACTGAGCTCCAACCCGATAGACCTCGACATCCCCTCGCTCTTCCAACTAGTGATAGGATCATCTGCCGACCCTCGAAGCTCGTCTACCGACCCCAGACTCTCGGCAAATTGAGCTTCAACCCGACAGACCTCGACGTCCTTGCTCTTCTAACTAGCGAAGGGATCGTCTGCCGACCCTCAATGCTCGTCCCCCAACCATCGACGATCGCCTGTCGACCCCCAATATTCGGCGAGAAGATCCCTGCTCGAAGGACCTCGACGTCCCCTTGCTCTTCCAACTAGCGAGGGGTTTGCCTGCCGACCCATGAGGCTCATCTGCCGACCCTTGAGGCTCTGCAAGCGTTACTCCGACTCTTCTACGCTTAGCACCCTGCGTGACTCCAATAAGGGATTTCTTCCTCCTACCCCCTGGCCTCTTCTGGAAGTAATAGGTCATATTTTCTCGCCGCACACACCACCCTGCTCTTCCTACAGAGGCAAAGAACCACTCCTACACGGCTGGATCACCCAGCCCTCTAGGAGTGGGGGGCTTGTGATATGGGTTGGATGACGTGGCCCCTCCTGGGCCACAGGATCCCCTCAGGAAATGTGCATCGTCGGATCATCCGGATCCGCCACGTCAGCATCAGAAAACCCCCCGGGCCTCTGCTACGTTAGCCTGGAAACTGCCCAGGCCTCTGCCACATCAGTCCTATACCGCTCGGGCTTCCACCGCTTCAGGCCCACGGGCAACCGGGTCCAGAACCGGTCCCAAATAGGTCCAGATCCAGTTGGCTTCTCCTATAAATACCAGACCTTCCACCCCTTACCCAGGTAATGAATCTTTCCCACTCAGAACCCTAGTTACTGTTACTTTCTCTCAGTAGCTAACTAGATCGTCAGAGGGTTGCCACCGGGACCAATCCCGGTGTCCCTAGACTGTCTGCAGGTACACGAGACCTCGGATCCAAGCCTCCTGATCCGAACTGAGCATCCAGCCTCCACCTCACTCTCGCCTACTTCCATATTGTTCGCCCGGCTGAGGGTCGTCCACACCGGAGCTTCCTCCACCAATACAAATCGAGTAAGAACTCACACCTGGTGCATCCACATGCCTCCCAAAAACAAACCGCATCACCATAAAAAAATTTGAATCATTCATAATACATACAAAATTCATAGTAGGGCAGATAATACACATGCAGAGAGTTGGATTAACAAAATAATTGATCCCACTATAGCAAATAAAAGATTGATAAGATGGCAAATGAAGTTAGCACATTAAAACTTCTCAATAGAAAATATCAAAGGAAATGATAACATCCTAGCAGATTTCTTATCAAGGAACTAACAATTTCATTTTTACATGATAGAAAATAGAGTCCAACATATAGAACATGATATAGTCTACTTAAAGGAGACTGTGGAGCAATTAGGAGGAGCATTTAACCAAGTACAGTTGCAAATATGTGGTCTCAAAGTATATTTTACCAACATATAAATGCAGAACATATTGAAAAAATGAGCAAAGGGAGTGAACCTATTAACCCACAAAATACAAGTGAAATAAAAAAAAATAGCCACACAAGTGGGAAACTCCACATCCATACAACCTACTACCTATAAAGAGAGTTTACTATCAGATCCTCCAAAATATTCCAAGAAGGATTTATTTTTACAATATATTGAGAAATTATGCCAGACCACTCAAGTCAATCAATTTATCAAAATTATTTCTCAACAACATATGAACAAAGCGATCATACTAGCAGGAGTAAATCCAAAGACGGTAAGAGTATTATTCAAAAGAGGGCTTATCCACTGCATATATCCATCCCGAAAATGTGAAGAACTTAGCCAGCTATCAAGAGGGCTTATCCACTGCATATATAAATCTGCTAAGAGTTATTTTGGCCTTACAAAGACCTCCAAAATATATGTCTGGGTATTTTCATATATTCCAGAATTCCTTGAAGATGATGAAGAACTACCCGCTGAGCATATTATAAAGATAGGGATGACTACACAAATCCTGTTTGGAGCAACCAATATTATACCATATAAAAATGAATAATTTGAAAAATTGATCCCAGAAAGAAGAGCTATAAAATTTAGAACAATGTATTGTGAACTAAAGGACATACAAAGTAGAGACAGTAACATATGGATCTGTGATAGTCCGGATCCACAAAAATTAATGATTTACAGTATAGCAAATATTAAACAACCACAGTAAAAAAAAGAAGTCTTTGACAGCTGGTACCAAATTTTGCATAAAGGAGCAATGACAATGACAGAAGAGACATATGTCCACTACTGTAGACTGATGAGGATGGAACCACAACATAAATGTGGACATTGTGGAAAAGAACAAGAGAAGGCTGACGAAGAGTTATTTTTGATGTGAAGCACGTGAAGATGTTGGCCAGAAAAGAATCTTTAACATAAGCAGTGACGTAATAGGCTCAATTATTTATCTATGATGTAAGCAATGATGAGAACAATAATTGTAACTGATTTAAAGCCATCCCTTCTTCTATAAAAGGAGAGGCTGGGTAAAGGAGAAGACATAAAATTTGAGGAAAGAAAAAATTCCATATAAGCTTGTAAGGAAAGTCTGTAAGAGAGTTGGAATCAATAAAGACTATCTTTCTTGTTAAGCTCTTGTACAATATAAGGTATGAATAATTAGTATCTTATCCTTAGGAAGAGTTTTGTAAGGCTCTACCTGACGGATCTTGCAAAAAGACCAATTTGTAACATTCTATAGTTAAGCCGTAGACCCAGTAACAGGAAACAAGCTAGGTTGTGGTTATCTGTACTGAAGTACGACTAGTTGCTCCAAATGTATCTCTTCTCTCTTGGAGAGCATAAAGTCCTGAGATGGGAGGAACGTAAAAGGAGCATTGAAATTGGGGTGCATACCAGAGGTATTTTATCCACTGATAGTAACTGGTACAGAGCAGCTCAAAGAGGTTTAATTAGGTTAGAAGCATGATGTGCCGTTTTGTTTTGAATCTTAGGGTATCCTTAGAAATCTCTCTCTACTCCTAATTTTATAATTATTGTTTTAAATCACAAAATTTCTAAAAAAGACAAATGACTAATAATAGTTTCAGTCTTGCCTCAGAATTTTATGAATTAATGATTAACTATCAAAGAAGTGATAGAATGCTAGTTTTTTATGTTTATTATCCTCATAGAGTAACAAGCTTGAATGATTTTTATGAACTCAAATTATTTTTCTTTAGTATACAACAAGTAATAATTATAACAATAAATCAAATAAATCCTGGAGAAACTAGTAATATAAATATCCAAATAATTGATGATCCAACTTTTTATGAAAGATCTTTATTATTTTATGAAAATGGTGCATTTAGTAGTTGATGCGGTTTGTTTTTGGGAGACGTGTGGATGCACCAGGTGTGAGTTCTTACTCGATTTGTATTGATAGAAGAAACTCCTATGCAGACGGCCCTCGACCGGGCGAACGGTACGGAAGTAGGCGGGAGTGAGGTGGAGGCTGGATGCTCGACTCGGATGGGGAGGCTCGGATCCGAGGTCTCGTGTACCTGCAAACGGTCTAGGAACACCGGGATTGGTCCCGGTGGCAGACCCTCCGACGATCTATTCAGCTACTGAGAGAGAGTAACAGTAACTAGGGTTTTAGTGGGAAAAGATCGATTACCTGGAAAAGGAGTAGGGGTCTGGTATTTATAGAAGATGCCAACAGGGTCTGGACCCGTTTGGGGCCGGGTCCGGACCCGGTTGCCCATGGGGTTGAAGCGGTGGAAACCTGGGCGGTATGGGGCTGACGTGGCAAGGGTCCGGGCAGTTTCTGAGCTGACGTGGCCGAGGCCCGGGCGGTTTTCCAGTGCTGACGTGGCAGATATGGATGATCTAGAGGCGTGCGCATTTTGAGGGGGATCCTGTGGCCCAGGAGGGGCCATGTCATCCAACCCATATCACAAGCCCCACACTCCTAGAGGGCTGGGTGAACCAGCCATGTAGGAGTAGTTCTTTGCCTCTGTAGAAAGAGCAGGGTGGAGGGTGCGGTGAGAAAGTAGAATTTGCTACTTCCAGAAGAGGCCAGGGGTTAGGAGGAAGGGATCCCTCATCGGAGTTTTGCGCAGGATGCTGTGTAGAGGGGTCGGAGTGATGCTTGCCGAGCCTTAGGGTCGGCAAACGAGCTTCGAGGGTCGGTAGACGACCCCTCGCTAGTTGGAAGAGCAAGGGGATGCCAACGCCCGTTGGGCTAGAGATCAGCACGCCGGGTATAGAGGGTCGGTCGGCGAGCTTCGAAGGTCGGCAGATGACCCCTTCGCTAGTTGGAAGAGCAAGGGGCACCAACGCCCGTTGGGATGGAGATCGGCACGCCGAGCGTTGAAGGTCAGCGGACGAGTTTATAGGGTCGGCGGACGAGCTTAGAGGGTCGGCAGGCGACCCCCTCGCTAGTTGGAAGAGCGAGGAGATGCCAACGCCTGTTGTGTTGGAGATCGGCTCGCCGAGCATAGGGGGTCGGTGGACGAGCTTAGAGGGTCGACAGACGAGCTTAGAGGATCGGCAGGCGACCCCTCGCTAGTTGGAAAAGCGAGGGGATGCCATCGCCCGTTGGGCTGGAGATCGGCGCGCCGAGCATAGGAGGTCGGTGGACGAGCTTAGAGGGTCGGCAGACGAGCTTAGAGGGTCGGCAGGCGACCCCCTCGCTAGTTGGAAGAGCGAGGGGATGCCAACGCCTGTTGGGTTGGAGATCGGCTCACCGAGCATAGGGGGTTGGTCGGCGAGCCCCTTGCTTGAGAAGAATTTTTGGGGCTCGTGATTTCATCCGAGCTCCGAGTCTCCTGGGAATAGAGGAGGGCTGTAGGGGCTCGCGGTGTCATCCGAGCTCCGAGCCCCTTGTGAATAGGGGAGTGCTTCTGGGGCGGTGACATCTGAGGTCAGAGCCCCTACACTTGGTAGTAGCAACTGGATGATTTCATCGTTTTTAACGCTTTAGGAGTCTTTCGGCTGGCGTTGGTCGGCATTTTCGAATGCCTGGGGTCGATAGACGGTCCTCTCGCTAGTTAGAAGAGCGAGATGACGCCGAGGTTAAGTGAGCTGGGGCTCGGTTTGTCAAGCTCCGGGGGTCGGCAGTCGAGCCCCCTACTATGGGATAAAGCGAGACACTGGGGCTTGCGGTGTCATCCGAGCTCCGATCCCCCTGAATAATACAGAGGGGTAGTTGCGGCTCGCGATGGCATCCGAGCTCCGAGCTTTATGATCAAAAATAGAGGTGGGGCATGCGGTGCCATCCGAGCGTCGACCCTTCTGTAAGAATAGAAGGAGAATTTTGGCTCGCGATGCCATCCGAGCGTCGACCCTTCCGTAACAGTAGAAGAGGAATTGTGGCTCGCGATGCTATCCGAGCGTTGACCCTTCTGTGGAATAGAAGAGGAATTGTGGCTCGCGGTGCCATCCGAGCGTCGACCCTTCTGCAAAAAATAGAAGCGAAATTGTGGCTCGCGATGCCATCCGAGCGTCGACCCTTCTGTAGAATAGAAGAAGAATTGTGGCTCGCGGTGCCATCTGAGCGTCGACCCTTCTCTGGAATAGAAAAGGAATTGTGGCTTGCGGCACCTTCCGAGCGTCGACCCTTTTGAAGAGGATGGAGGCAGCCTCGGCGGAAGTGCTGATTATAGCGCAGGACGAGGCGTATGAGTAGGCTAAGGCGCACTTCAGGCAGATCTACCCCGAGCAGAGCGTGGACCACCTCTACTATGGTTGGGAGGCGAACCTTCCGCCGACCCCAGGGGGCGACGAAGCGGGGGGTGTCCAGGCCAAAGATGAGGTGCCACCCCCCCTCAAGAATAGAATAGTTTTTTCTTACTGTTTTCTTGATGTAAATGCCTCGAGCGGACTGGCCACCGCGGCTTTTGTATCAATTTTTTAAAAGAAATGAACTATACTTTTTTGGGCTGAGGCTTTGTGACTTGTGCATTTTTCTAGCTTTCCTTGTGATTGTTTGTTTCTTCTTGTCCTTGGATAGACGCACGAGACCTTGGGAGCCGATCTGGTTTCTGCCGAGGTATCCAGGGTGCGAGCTGGGAAGGAGGCATTGAAAGTGGCTCTGGCTCGCCAGCAAAAGCAGGCTCGTGATCGAGTGGCCGCTGTAAATTATTTTACAAACAAGTCTAGGGAGCTCAGTCTAGAGGTGGCTCATCTGAAGAAAGCTATAGCCGACCGAGACTGGTGGGTAATCGAGACAGACTGGTCCGTCTCGGATGCCTCGAGTGGGCGGTCGGCCTCTGAGTCTTTCCTTTGTGAGGCTGTGATTGAGAAAGAGCTGGAGATCCAAAGACTGAAGTTGGTGTTAGGCGCGGGTCTGATCGAGGAGGCAAGCAACTCCACGCCGGGGCGGTCTCCGATATTTTTATTTGAAGTAGCCCAGCCAGATGACGCAGGAAGCTCAGTGGCAGGAGTCTCTACCCAGGTCGGTCCAGCCGAGCGTGAGAGGAGCCCCGAAGGAAGTGCCGAGTTTGAGTTTTCCAGCCGAGTGTGAGTGAGCCGCAAGTTGTTATTTGTATTTGTACCGACTTTCATTGAGTTGTAAGCAATGAGTAATAACAAGAACATTTGATTCTCTGAACTTTGATTGTCTCGGTCACCGAAGGTGGTTGCTGTGCTTGTTGCGGAGGGTCGCCGCCGAGGTGACTTGGTGCAACGGGCGCATATGCAGTGGCGTATCTCCTATCGATAAGTCATTAATGGCGATGTTTCGCATTCCCATGAACATTTATGGCGACATTTCGCCTTCCTCCGTTTCGCATTCCCAGACGCAATAATTGCACCCCTCAGGGGGCTATATAATCCCCACTTTCCCCAAGCTGGTTGTCAAGAAGTGAGTGGCTGATCAGTTGCTTGACTTTGGGTGCCTGTCGAGGTCGGGCGCCCCGAACATAATGTTTTTCCGAGGTCTCCGTATTGGAGGCACACCAATCACCCTCGAACAATTCGGGGTTCGGGCCTTAAGGGCCGGAGGACCCCGGGGGGTTCGTTGGTGAGTGGTGGGCCGACCGATCAGTTCGGGGGCTCGGAGAGGACCGAGGTCGGTGCCTTTCCTGTCGTCCTCGAACAATTCGGGGTTTTGGGCTCGTAAAGAGCTGTAAACCCCAGGTTGTTCGTGGGCGAGAGGAGGGTCAACGAAGGGTCTCGGAGCGAGTAGAGCCGAGGGTCAGTGGCCTTCCTGCTGTCCTTGAACAATTTGGGGTTTGGGCTTGTGAAAGCAGTAGACCCCGGGTTTTTCGCGGGCGAGAGGAGGGTCAAACAACCGGCCCGAAGCTCGGGGCGTCTGCTGAGAGCGGACGCTCTAAAACAATAAAAATTTTGTTGAAACAGAAATGGTTGTAGGTCGTAGCCGAGCGCATTGTTCGAGCGGCTCTGAAGAAAGCTGCGGCCTTGCTCTGGTTTTAACGACGAGGCACCATTTGTTGTTGGGGAGACGCCGAGCTCCCGCACTTGTTCTCAGGAGAGACGGCACGGGGGTAGCTAGCGGTTGCCGTCTCGTGCTATGGTTGATAGGCTTGAAGAAGTCCAAACCATGCGAGGGATAGGTGCCGAGCCCCCACACCGGGGAGAAAGCCAGTAACGGGAGTAGCCACAGATCGTCGCCGAGCGTTAAGGTCAGGGGGCTTTGAAGAAAGCCCTTGCCTTGCTCGAGGTCGACGCCGAGCTCCCGCACTTGTTCTCAGGAGAGACGGCACGGGTGTAGCTGGCGGTTGCCGCCTCGTGCTATGGTTGATGGGCTTGAAGAAGCCCAAACCACGTAAGGGATAGGTGCCGAGCCCCCACACCAGTGAGAAAGCCAGTAACGGGCGTAGCCACAGATCTTCGACGAGCATTAAGGTCAGGGGGCTTTGAAGAAAGCCCCCGCCTTGCTCGAGGTCGATGCCGAGCTCCCGCACTTGTTCTTAGGAGAGACGGCACTGGTGTAGCTGGCGGTTGCCGCCTCGTGCTATGGTTGTTGGGCTTGAAGAAGCCCAAACCATGCGAGGGACAGGTGCCGAGCCCCCACACCGGGGAGAAAGCCAGTAACGGGCGTAGCCACGGATCATCGCCGAGCATTAAGGTCGGGGAGCTTTGAAGAAAGCCCCCACCTTGCTCGAGGTTGACACCGAGCTCCCGCACTTGTTCTCAGGAGAGACGGCACGGGTGTAGCTAGCGGTTGCCGCCTCGTGCTATGGTTGATGGACTTGAAGAAGCCCAAACCATGCGAGGGACAGGTGCCGAGCCTCCACACCAGGGAGAAAGCCAGTAATGGGCGTAGCCACGGATCGTCGCCGAGCGTTAAGGTCGGGGGGCTTTGAAGAAAGCCCCCGCCTTGCTCGAGGTCGACGCCGAGCTCCCGTACTTGTTCTCAGGAGAGACGGCACGGGTGTAGCTGGCGGTTGCTGCCTCGTGCCATGGTTGATGGGCTTGAAGAAGCCCAAACCATGCGAGGGGCAGGTGCCGAACCCCCGCGCTGGGGAGAAATCTAGGAACGGGCATAGCCGCGGATCGTCGTCGAGCGTTAAGATCGGAGGGTTTTGAAGAAAGCCCCCGCCTTGCTCGAGGTCGACGCCGAGCTCCCGAACTTGTTCTCAGGAAAGATAGGTAAGAGAAGCTTTTCTAGTTCGCGATGCTATCCGAGCACCGAGCCCTAAGCTTGTAAGAGAAGCTTTTCTGGCTCGCGCTGATATCCGAGCACCGAGCCCCAAGCTTGGAACATAGCTGTTCTGGCTCGCGATGCTATCCGAGCGTCGAGCTCGAGACGTCTTTTATTGAGAACAAAATATGAAGCCACAAACTTGTTAAGATAGTTGGCATATTTACATCATACGGGATTTTTACAAAAACCAAGGCACGACGTGCCGATTACATTCTTCATAATTTGCATGGGATGGAGACTAATTTCCTCCTAGGAACTTGATGAGGTGCTCCGCATTCCAGGGCCTCTTAATGGCCTTGCCATCTGGGTTGGTCAGGCGGTACGTCCCAGGGCACACGACCTCCGATACTCTGTAAGGGCCCTCCTAGTTTGGGGCTAATTTCTGTTTCTGGCCGGGATTGGATACTGCCAGTTTTCGGAGAACGAGGTTTCCGAGTTTGATGTCGGTGGGACGCACCTTCTTGTTGTAGAACTTTTCAATCCTTTGTTGGTAGATGCTTCTTCTAATGGCAGACTTTTCCCTAACCTCGTTTATGAGGTCCAGGTCGGCTCGCAGCTGTTTGGAGTTGGCGGCCTCATCGAAAGCCATGATTCGGGGTAAAGGGATCCCGATCTCCAAGGGAATGACGACCTCCGCGCCGTATGTCAGATTGAAAGGGGATTCTCCCATGGGGATTCTCTTTGTTGTCCGGTGGGCCCAGAGAACGCTTGGCAACTCGTCGACCCAGAACCTCTTGGAAGAGTTATCGAGTCGTTTCTTGAGGCAGTCGAGGATTTGGCGGTTCGCATTATCGGCCTGACCGTTGGACTGGGGGTGGCATACTGAGCAGAAGTGCTGCTGGATTCCGAGATCTTCGCAGAACTTGCAGAAATGCTTACCCACAAATTGAGTCCCATTGTCTGTAATGAGCACCTGCGGAATCCCGAACTGACAGACGCTGTGTTTCCAGAAAAACTGCTGGGTCTGTCGCTCGGTGATCGTTGCTAATGGCTCAGCCTCAATTCACTTAGTGAAGTAGTCGATCGCCACAATTAGGAACTTTTTTTGGCCCTTTGCTTTTGGAAATGGGCCCACCAGATCCATCCCCCACATTGCAAAGGTGGTCGGACTGGCCATCGACCGGAGGTTTGCCTGAGGAGCCCTTTTCACGGGGGAGAACCGTTGACAGGGGCCGCACCTTTTGACTAGGGCGAGGGCGTCTTGTAGCATAGTGGGCCAGTAGTACCCGTGATTTAATGCCTTCCGCGCTAGCGAACGACTTCCCATGTGGCATCCGCCGATCCCCTCGTGCAGCTCCTTGAGGGCGTACTTGGCTTCGTCTGGGGTTAGGCAGCGGAGGTAGGGTCTGCCATCCGTTGTTGTATAGGACCTTTTGAAGAGGGTGGCATCGATGACGGCGAATCTTTCAGATCGGACCCTGATCTGCCTCGCTTCAGTCCGGTCTTCGGGGAGCTTTCCCTTGACTAGAAATTTTTTGATAAGAGTGGTCCAGTCATTGGGAAGGGCTCCGTCTTCGACGCACAGAACCTCCGGGAAGTCTATACTTGGCTTCAACAGGACTTCAATCAGGACCGTACGGTCGAGGCCTTCAAAGGATGAGGAAGCCAACTTTGATAGGGTGTTGGCCTGGGCGTTCAGCTCCCGGGGGATCCTCAAGACAGCCGATTCATCGAAGGACGTTAATAGGCATTGGACCATGGCCAGGTACCTGATCATCCGATCGTCACGGGCCTCATACTCTCCGGTGATCTGGTTGACCACCAGCTGTGAGTCGCTAAAGGCCTTGATTTGTCTAGCGCCGGCTTGATGAGCCAGGTTGAGGCCTCATTGTTTGAGGCCGGAAAGTTGAGGCGGAGACAATATTGAAGGAGGAAACCATCCGAACCCCGAAGAATGATGCCCGCACCACTCCCCGCTTCGCAAGAGGAGCCGTCGGCGTAAACTTCCCACGTCTGGTCGGCTTCCTTGCTCGTGGGTTGCTTGGAGATGGTGCATTCTGTGATGAATTCGGCGAGGGCTTGCCCTTTGATGGCCGTTCTTGGTTAATAGCCAATGTCGTACTGACTGAGCTCGATCGACCATTTGACTAGTCGACCAGAGCTCTCGGGATTATAGAGCACGGCCTTCAGGGGTTGATCCGTGAGTACCTGGACCGAATGCACCTGAAAGTAAGGACGGAACTTTCGCGCGGCCATGACCAAGGCGTATGCTACTTTCTCCATCCTGGAATATCTGGTCTCAGCGTCGAGCAGGACCTTGCTTACATAGTACAGGAGCATTTGGACCCCTTCCTCTTCTCAAACGAGGACGGCGCTGAACACGTTCTTCGAAGCAGAAAGGTAAAGCCAGAGTGGCTCCCCTGGTTCAGGCTTGCTGAGGAGAGGAGGGTTGGCGAGGTACTCCTTTAACTGGGTGAAGGCCTCTTGCTGCTGAGTACCCCACTCGAACCTGCCGGTGCCGCGCAGCGCCTTGAAGAACGGAATGGACTTCTCTCCAGACTTGGAGAGGAAACGGCTGATGGCCGCTAGTCTCCCCGTCAGCCTCTAGACTTCTTTGACGTTCCGGGGAGAGGCCATGTCTATTATGACCTGAATTTTTTCAGAGTTTGCCTCGATGCCGCGCTGGCTGACGATGAACCCTAAGAACTTCCCCGAGGAGACGCCGAAGGCACACTTCGCCGGGTTGAGCCTCATGTTGTGGGTTCGAAAGACCCCAAAGGCCTCTTCCAGGTCGGCGATGTGGTCCTGTCCTTGCTGACTTTTGACGAGCATGTCGTCGACGTATACCTCCATATTACGTCCGATTTGATCTTTGAAGACTCGGTTGACGAGTCTCTGGTAGGTGGCTCCGGCGTTCTTCAGCCCGAAGGGCATAACCCGGTAGCAGTATAGTCCCCGGTCTGTGACGAAGGACGTCTTGGCGATGTCGGGAGAAAACATCCGGATCTGGTTATAGCCCGAGAAGGCATCCATGAAGGATAAGAGCTCATGGCTCGAGGTGGCATCGATCATGGCATCAATGCTGGGGAGAGGGAACGGATCCTTGGGGCATGCCTTGTTGAGGTCGGTGAAATCTATGCAGATTCTCCAACTCCTGCTCGCCTTCTTGACCATGACGACGTTCGCCAGCCACTCAGGGTAGCTGACCTCTTGTACGAAACACACGGACAAGAGCTTGTCCACCTCCGCGTTTACTGCCTGCTGTCACTCCGGAGCGAACTTACACCGCTTTTGGACTACGGGTTTCGATCCGGGAATCACGCTGAGTTTGTGGATGATGAGATCCTCAGAGTGCGTTTGTTTTGATATTTTGAATAGAGTTTTCTGAATAGAGTATTCTGAATAGAGTTATTCTGAAAGTGAGTTTAAAAGCTATTTGTTTATATTGTATTCTGAAAACTGTATTCTGAAAGCTGTTTATCTGAAAAAGAGAGTTTAGAAGCTGTTCTGTTATATTTCTAGCTTAAAACTGTTATCTGAAAGCTGTTTTTCTGAAAAAACGAGTTTAAAAGCTGTTTGGTTATATTTCTAGCTGATCCCTGTTATCTGAAAGCTGTTTTTCTGAAAAAACGAGTTCAAAAGCTGTTCTGTTATATTTCTTGCTGAAAACTGTTATCTGAAAGCTGTTTTTCTGAAAAACCGAGTTTAAAAGTTGTTCGGTTATATTTCTTACTGAAAACTGTTATCTGAAAGCTGTTTTTCTGAAAAAGAGAGTTTAAAAGCTGTTCGGTTATATTTCTTGCTGAAAACTGTTATCTGAAAGCTGTTTTTCTGAAAAAACGAGTTCAAAAGCTGTTCGGTTATATTTCTAGCTGAAAACTGTTATCTGAAAGCTGTTTTTCTGAAAAAGCGAGTTTAAAAGCTGTTCGGTTATATTTCTAGCTGAAAACTGTATTCTGAAAGCAGTTTTTCTGAAAAAGAGTGTTTAAAAGCTGCTCGGTTATATTTCTAGCTGAAAACAGTTATCTGAAAGCTGTTTTTCTGAAAAAGAGAGTTTAAAAGCTGTTCGGTTATATTTCTAGCTGAAAACTGTATTCTGAAAGCTATTTTTCTGAAAAAGAGTGTTTAAAAGCTGTTCGGTTATATTTTTAGCTGAAAACGGTTATCTGAAAGCTGTTTTTCTGAAAAAGAGAGTTTAAAAGCTGTTCGGTTATATTTCTAGCTGAAAACTGTATTCTGAAAGCTGTTTTTCTGAAAAAGAGTGTTTAAAAGCTGTTCGGTTATATTTTTAGCTGAAAACTATTATCTGAAAGCTGTTTTTTTGAAAAAGAGAGTTTAAAAGCTGTTCTGTTATATTTCTGACAATTTTGAATATCAATTTGAAATAATAATTATAATAATAATAATAATAATAATAATAATATATATAATATATATATATATATATATAATAATAATAATAATAATAATAATATATATAATAATATATATAATAATAATAATATATAATAATAATAATAATAATAATAATAAAATAATAATAATAATAATAATAATAATAATAATAATAATAATAATAATAATAATAATAATAATAATATATATATATATAATAATAATAATAATAATAATAATAATAATAATAATAATAATAATATATAATAATAATAATATATATATAATAATAATAATAATAATAATAATAATAATAATAATAATAATAATATATAATAATAATAATAGTAATAATAATAATATATATAATAATAATAATAATAATAATAATAATAACAATAATAATAATAATAATAATAATAATAATATATAATAATAATAATAATAATATATAATAATAATAATAATAATAATAATAATAATATATAATAATAATAATAATAATAATAATAATAATAATAATAATAATAATAATAATAATAATAATAATAATAATAATAATAATAATAATAATAATAATAATAATAATAATAATAATAATAATAATAATATATAATAATAATAATAATAATAATATATATAATAATAATAATAATATATATAATAATAATAATAATAAATAATAATAATAATATATATAATATAATAATATATATAATAATAATAATATGGATAATAATAATAATAATAATAATAATAATAATAATAATAATAATAATAATAATAATAATAATAATAATAATAATAATAATAATAATAATATATAATAATAATAATAATAATAATAATAATAATAATAATAATATATATAATAATAATAATAATAATATATATAATAATAATAATAATAATAAATAATAATAATAATATATATAATAATATATATAATAATAATAATAATATATAATAATAATAATAATAATAATAATAATAATAATAATATATATAATAATAATATATATAATAATAATATATATAATAATAATAATAATAATAATAATAATAATAATAATATATAATAATAATAATAATATATATAATAAATAATAATAATAATAATAATAATAATAATAATAATAATAATAATAATATATATATAATAATAATAATAATAATAATAATAATAATAATAATAATAATAATATATAATAATAATAATAATAATAATAATAATAATAATATATATATAATAATAATAATAATAATAATAATAATAATAATAATAATAATAATAATAATAATAATAATAATATATAATAATAATAATAATATATATAATAATAATAATAATATGTATAATAATAATAATAATAAATAATAATAATAATATATATATATATAATAACTCCTCCGTCGTGCGCCACCAGCTCTCTTGCTTTGTAGTTGCTGTGAGAAGAGAGTAAAGGAGGTGTTTTGGAAAATAGGGGGTATGAGTATTCTGAATATTGTTTGGGAAAAACACTTAAAACAAACGCCAACTCAGAATAGAGTTTTCTGAAAATGAAATTCTGAATACTAAAACAAACGCACCCTCAGAGATTCCGGGCATGTTAGAGGGCTTCCAGGCGAAGAGGTCGACGTTGCGACAAATGCAGCCGATCAGGGCATTCTTGAGGTCGGGCGCGAGGGAGCAGCTCACTCAAAAGTGCTTCGACGCATCCCCTGTCTCGAACGAGACATCTTCTAGCTCGTCTGCTGGCTCCGGTTCCGGCTGGGTTCTTTCGGGCTCCAGCTCGACGGCATCGAGGGAAAATACACCGCTCCCGATCGCCATCATGTAGCACGAACGGACTGCCTCTTGATTTCCTCGGACAACTCCGACACCAGTGTTGGTGGGGAACTTCATTTTCTGGTGGTAGGCCGAGGGAACCGCCTGGAGGGAGCAGAGCCCCGGACGGCCGAGTATGGCGTTGTAGGCTGCCTTGACATTCACAACCTTGAAGTCCATGGACTCGGTTCTTCTGTTCGGGGTCATGCCTGTCGTGACGTCTAGGGTGACGATCCCTTCTATTGTCATGGGGACGCCGAAGAATCCGTGTAAGGTGTATCCGGCCTGCTTTAGCTTCTCACGGGAGAGCTTCAAGTTCTCGAATGCTCCCAGGAATAGAATGTTGATCGAGCTCCCGTTGTCTACGAGGATTCGCCGGACCTCAAAGTTTGCCATGCTGAGGCTGATGACAAGTGCATCACAGTGAGGGAGCCAGACTCCCTTCAGGTCCTCCCCCGAGAAAGAAACAGGGAGTTGCTGGATTTGGGGGGAGAGAGGGCCCTGGACGGTATTGACATTCCGGATGAATGCCTTGCGGGAAGTGTTGGATTCCCTTCCCATGGGCCCTCCGTGGACGCAATGTAAGATTGCCTGGCCCTCGGGCTCCTCGGGCTCCGGCTCCCACTCTGGTCGCTGCCGAGGTGCTCGAGGAGGAGGGGAATCCCTCCTGTGTCTGGTATCCCTCTGTTTCCGGAGGCCTTCTCTTTTGAATTCTCGGAGGTACCCTCGTTGAATGAGGGCCTTAATTTCGTCCTTCAGGGCACGGCAATGATCTGTGTCGTGCCCGTTGTCCCGGTGGAAGCGGCAGTAGAACCGCTAATCCCTCTTCTTGCTGGTGTTGTTGGACGGTCGAGGGGGGTACTGCACGAGGTCGCTATCTTCAATCGCTAAGAGGATCGTCGACACGTTTTGCGTCAACGGAGTGTACCTCTCGAAGCGGGGGACCGGTGGAACCTTCTTCGTGGTGCCCCCGTCTCTCAGAGCTTTCTTCGCCGACTCGACCCCGTTGGCTTTGTGCTTTCCCTTCCCGAAAACTTCTTTCTGGTCCTCTGGATTCATGGCCTCTTCGGCTCGGATGTACTTTTCGACCCGGTTAAGGAGGTTAGGGAAGTTTATCGGGGGCTTCTTTGCCAGCGAGGCCTTCAGCGGTCCGTGTCGGACGTTGTGCCGGAAGGCTGCCGAGGCAACCCCAGGGTCGAGGGAGGAGACCGACCTCGCCTCGACGGTGAACCTTCTGACGAACACCCGGAGTGACTCCCCTTCCTTCTGCCGGAGGCCGAGTAGGGACGCACTTGTTCTTTCGGCTGGTTACGAAGTGTGCGAGGAAGCTGCCCTCTAGCTGGTCGAAAGAATAGATGGAGCCGGGGGTGAGTTTGGAGAACCATTCCCGAGCCGGACCCCGGAGGGTGGCAGGAAAGGCTCGGCACAGGAGGGGATCCGATGCGCTGTGAATCATCATGAGGGTTTTGAAGCCCTCCATGTGATCAGCAGGATCACCCTCGCCATCATAGGTCTCGAATTGAGGCGGGCGAAAATTTCGGGGTATCTCCGCCTGCAGGATGAGAGCGGAGAAAGGAGGTCGGACATGCCTGTACCCCTGCGCCGTCCTCGGGCCGCCGTCGCCGAAGGGGTCGAGGCGCTCCTCCATTTCTTAGAGGCGCTTCAAAATGTCGTCGTCATACTCCGGTGGGATTGTTGAGGGGCGAGACACGCTGGCCTCGGCATCCGACTGTGTGTGAGAGCGGCGGACGTCCTCATCAATGGGGATCCCTCGGATGGCCCCCATGATCTCCTTCTGGAAGTCTTGGAACTCCTGGTGAGTGACCGGGGCTCGCTCGGCCCGATTTGGTTGAGCCGGAGGTTGCCGTCCGACATGGCTGAGCGCCGGCCCCCATCCTTGGGACGGAGGCTTTGGATGGTTCGGGGCCGAGTTGGAAGCGGCCCCTCCCTTGCTGCGGCTGACCTGTCGGTTTAGGATTACCCCCCGGAGATCGGGTTGGATCGGACGGGAGGCACCCGGTTGGAGTCTGTGACTGACCCCCGGGTTGTTGGATGCTTGAGCGTCGGTGCCAACGCCCTGTGGAGGCACGTCCTGCCGACGAGCTGTGGTAACAGCTCTCGTGGCTTTGGGTACCATGTGAGCTCGGGTTGACAGGGTACCGTTGGTGGCTGAGCTCGGACCGGTGTCTACAATGGAGGTTCCCACAGACGGTGCCAACCTGATACGGTTTGTTTTTGGGATACGTGTGGATGCACCAGGTGTGAGTTCTTACTCGATTTGTATTGATAGAGGAAACTCCTACGCAGACGGCCCTCGGCCGGGCGAACGGTACGGAAGTAGGCGGGAGTGAGGTGGAGGCTGGATGCTCGGCTCGGATCGGGAGGCTCAGATCCGAGGTCTCGTGTACCTGCAGACGGTCTAGGAACACCGGGGTTGGTCCTGGTGGCAGACCCTCTGACGATCTAGTTAGCTACTGAGAGAGAGTAACAGTAACTAGGGTTTTAGTGGAAAAAGATCGATTACCTGGAAAAGGAGCAGGGGTCTGGTATTTATAGAAGATGCCAACCGGGTCCGGACCCGTTTGGGGCCGGGTCCGGACCCGGTTGCCCGTGGGGTTGAAGCAGTGGAAACCCTGGCGGTATAGGGCTGACGTGGCAAGGGCCCGGACGGTTTCCAGGCTGACGTGGCAGAGGCCCTGGCGGTTTTCCAGTGCTGACGTGGCAGATCTGGATGATCTAGAGGCGCGCGCATTTTTAGGGGGATCCTGTGGCCCAGGAGGGGCCACGTCATCCAACCCATATCAGTAGTTATCTCTGGAGCCCTACAACATCATTGTGGTAGGGTAAAAATGGCTTGGGGGCCCAACCAGGGCCCAATACAACTCTCACTCAAGAAAGGTAAAAATAGCAATCTACTTCGGCTTCGAACCATTGCAGGGTCGGCGCCGACCCTCAAGTTCACCCCCACAGAACTGGCCTCCCCGTATCTAACGAGCCTCAGTGGTCCTCGGCATCCGATCCGTGACAGCCCCACGGGCCGTCCCCCCTTTCTGGCGAAGCATGGGGATGACCTGACGCAGCCTAGGCCCTCCGATTCTCCCAGAAGCACAGGAGACCTACGATCTGCCATGTCAGCTCCAAATACCACCAAGGGTTTTGCCACGTCTGCCCTATACCACTCCTGGTATTGCCACGTCTGCCCTAAACCCCCTGGGCCCTCTGCCACATCAGGCCCATGGGCTTTCGGGTCCAGACCCGGCCCCCAAGCGGAACCAAACCCGGTTGGGGTTCTCTATAAATACTAGACCCTCACCCACCTTTTCAGGTAATCAATCTTTTTTCACTTAAATTCACCTAGTTATTGCTACTCTCTCACAGTGACTGACTAGATCGTCGGAGGGTCCGCCACCGGGACAAACCCCGGTGTTTCAGGACCGTCTGCAGGTACACAAGACCTCGGATCCGAATCCTCTGATCCGAGCCCAGATCTCCGAATCACCCCGAGGTCGCCACAGGTTCCGCCCGGTCAGCCGAGGGTCGTCAGACGAGCAGCTTTCTCCTTCAAATACAAATTGAGTCCGAACTCACACCTGGTGCATCCACACGTCTCCCAGAAATAAACCGCATCAGGTTGGCGCCGTCTGTGGGAACACTGCTTCAGAAGCCGACCCGAGCCCGACCATCGAGCGACCTCGACAGCCGAACTCTCATGGCCTCCAAGGGCAAGGGGGCCGCCTCCTCCATCAACCGACGGGACACACCCCCACCAAACACCAATGCCGGGCCACGCGCATCAAGGCACGGAGATTCCCATCAGGGATCCCGGCGGAGCGCCACCCGTACAGTCCAGCCCGACCTACGGGGAGTAATCGTCAACCGACAGATTAGCCGCAGCAGGGGAAGGGCCGTTTCTAACCCGGCCTCGAACCATCCGAGACCACCGCCCGAGGGACGGAGATCGGCACAGCCGCATCGGGAGGCAGCCTCCAGACCGACCACACCGGGTCGAGGGAGCCCCCATCACTCACAAGGAGTTCCAAGACTTCCGGAGAGAAATTCTCGGGGCCCTCCGACGGACCCCCAGGGAGGAAACCCTCCGCTCCCAAACGGGGTCGGATGTCGAGACCAGCGCGTCACGCCCTTCAACAAACCAGCCAGAAGACGATGGCATACTCCTAAGACGCCTCCAAGAAATGGAGGATCGCCTCGATCATATAGGAGACGGCGATCGACGGGCGGCTCAGGGGTACAGACCTGTCCGACCTCCCTTCTCCGCCCCCATCCTCCAAGCGGAAATACCCAGGAATTTCCGACCACCTCAGTTCGAGACCTACGACGGCGAGGGAGATCCCGCTGATCACATGGAAGGTTTTAAAACCCTCATGATGATTCACAGCGCCTCGGATCCCCTGCTATGCCGAGCCTTCCCGGCCACCCTTCGGGGTCCGGCTCGTGAATGGTTCTCGAAGCTCGCCCCCGGCTCCATTTACTCCTTCGACCAACTAGAGGGCAATTTTCTCGCCCACTTCGTCACTAGCCGGAAGGCGGAGAGGACTAGCGCTTCTTTACTCGGGCTCAAGCAGATAGAGGGAGAATCCCTCAGAGTGTTCGTCCGGAGATTTACCACGGAGGCGAGGTCGGTCTCCTCTCTTGATCCAGGCGTCGCCTCTGCGGCCTTTCGGCACAACGTTCGTCATGGACAGCTGAAAGCTTCTCTGGCGAAGAGACCCCCCGTCGACTTTCCCGATCTCCTCAGCAGGGTCGAGAAATACATTAGGGCAGAAGAGGCCCTTAACCCCGAAGATACCAGGAAGGCCATCGGGAAGGGAAAGCGGAAGGTCGAAGAGGTCGAACCATCAAAGAAAGCTCCGAGGGACGCGGGGGCCATGAAGAAGGTCCCGCCGGTCCCCCGCTTCGAGAGGTACACTCCCTTGACGCATAACGTATCCGCCATCCTCTTAGAAATCGAAGACAAAGGCCTTGTCTGACTACCCCCCCCCCCCCCCCCCCCCCCCCCCCGATCTAATAACAACAAGAATCGAGATCAACGCTTCTACTGCCGCTTCCACAGAGATCACGGGCACGAGACCGACCAGTGCCGAGCCCTGAAAGACGAAATTGAGGAACTCGTCTCACGAGGGTTCCTCCGACAATTCACCTGAGAAGGCCGACGGAATCGGCGAGATGATAGGAACCGGAGACTTTCGCCTCCGAACCCTACGTCGACCCACCCCCGTGATCAGGATCTCGGGTCCGAGGGAACCGCAGATACGCCATTCATCTTGCACTGAGTCCACGGGGGGCCGATGGGAGGAGGGTCAAATACACCCCGAAAAACCTTCATCCGCGAGGCGAATGCTGTTCAAAACAACCCCTCGTCCAAGCCGCAACCGGGGCCAGTCACCTTCTCAGGAGAAGACCTCGAAGGCGTTCACCGCGATGCCCTCGTCATCAGCCTCCACATGGCTAACTGTGAGGTTCGCCGAATCCTTGCTGACAACGGTAGCTCAGTTAATATTCTCTTCCTCAAGACCTTCGAGGGCCTCAAGTTACCCGGTGGAAAGCTCAAGCCCGCCGGACACACGTTACATGGATTCTCCGGCGCCCCTGTCATAACAGAAGGGATCGTTACCCTCGACGTCACCGCAGGATCGGCTCCTGTCAAAAGGACCGAATCCATGGATTTCATGATTATCAACGTCAAGGCGGCTTACAACGCCATTCTCGGCCGACCCGGACAGAACTCCCTCCAAGCGGTACCTTCAACTTACCATCTGAGACTCAAATTTCCCACCCCCCAAGGGGTCGGCATCGTCCGAGGTAACAACGAAGCCGCGCGGCCATGCTATATAACCATCGTCGGAGGGGGTGTATCCCCTCTCCACGCCGCTGAACTCGAACCCAACAGGGAAGGCCCGTACCGTGTAGTCGAGGCTGTACACCCTGGCACGTACCGACTGGCGGATATAGACGGCCGGCTCATCAGTCGACCCTGGAACGCCGAGCATCTAATGAAGTTCCTGGAGGAGCGAACCTAGGTTCTAACTTGGCTAGTGAGCATAAAACCCTTTTGTAAACTTTCATGTGTAAAGGGCCGCTTCGACGACCGTCCCTATCTAGTATGAGAGAAATCTCTTTTGTGTCAAACTTCAAATGACTCGGCAGATCGGCACCCGAGTCCTCACTCCGGCATCATTCCCAGCATCTCGGTAGGCCCAATCCAGGTTCGGACCAGGGGCTTTTACCAAGGCCCCACGTTGATCCCTCGCGGATCGACGGAGCCGAACCACACCACCGACGTCATTCACCGCACTTCTTAACAGAGCAAAGGAGGAAAAGAATTCTTTATTCATACTCCTTTTATTTGGTTAGGAAAAAACGAACAAAGACCGTTACCGGACCACTCCACTCATCTCAAACGGAAGAAAGCCGCCATCTTAGGGCCCCTCGGGTCCAACAAAGGGCGGGACCACTCCGACCGAACGGCTAGGAGCCCTCTCCTCATCATGGCGTTCCTTAGGCTCAGCCACGGTCGACACACCAGCCACAGAGCTCTGGGCATCCACTGGTCGCGGGCGCTCCAGTAGGAGCAGCGCAGAAGGAACCCCCTCCGCTCGCCGATCCACGGAGGAAGATGACGAGACGCCCAACATCGTCTTGTAGCGGTGTATCTCCATCTCCTTCTCCACTATGACATCTCGAAGTAGCCTCTCGGAAGGGGGCCTCTGTACCGAGGCGTTCGACGTGGTATGTTCTAGCCCGACACCTCCGAGATCCCGGTCCACCATCACCCTCCTCAGCCGGCTCGCCTCCTCACTTAAGACCTCAGACTTATTCCGATAATAGTTAAAGGCCGCATCAGTGTCGCGAGCCCCCTTTTGATAGCGAACCAACATGGCCTCCAGGGCCTCAACTTTGCTCCGGAGCCACGCCACGTCGGAACGATGGGGGTCCACCTCGGGAAGAGGAACCGCAACCTACAAGAAACCCAGCCAACTCAAAACGCATAAGCAAGGAGGACTGGAAACATCCGGAGTCAGAACACTTGGCCGGTCAAAAAATCCATTTCTATAAATCGAGTCGATTCTTACAAAAAATGCGGTGGCCAGTCCGCGGGAGGCAAATACAATCGAAAGAAGGAAATAGAAAGACAAAAATTATACAACTTGTTTTCCCACCTCAGCATCAGCAGGCGGGTCAACGAGGGGGTCGACGGGCGGATCGGGAGCAGGCCCTTCTTCGCCAGGGGTCTTCGGTGTCCCCTCGACCTCCATGTCATACTCGAAATTGGACAGATCAAGGGTCGGGTAGAAGTGCCTCACGTGGCTGATTGCCTTCGCGTAACACTCATCTTGAGCATTGATCACCAGGAGCTGACTCGTCTCTGTCAGCTCTTTCCGCTCCTTGGCAAACTCCTTCTCCTGAGCCGCCATCTTCTCCGCCCATTCCCCCTTCTCCTTGTCAAAGGCCGTCTTCATCTCTTGCTCCCTCTTCTGAGAGACTTCGAGCTCCGTTTTCATCTCCTTCGTCTCCTGCTCGGCCTTGTCCGCCCGGTCGCGCTCCCGCTTCAAAGCGGCCTCGTAAAGGCCCCTCACGTGGGCCCCCTGCACGGTCGCCTGTAGTCACCGAACACAACTAAGGGAACCTCCTATACAACGTAATCACGGGACAAAAGAGGTTGACAGACTTACCAGCACATTGGCCTGTGCGAGGCGAGTATACGCCTCATCCAGGGTCTCGATCTTCATCTCCGAAAGATCCCGGGGGGTCGCCAACTTACTCGCCACCTCGAAGGCTTGCAGCCCTCGGGTCAAACAGTCTCCCTCACGGATCGACCAACTCGGCACCCACGGTCGCCGAAGCATCTCTTCTATCTCCGATCTGCCAGAGGGCCCTTCCCCTTATCAAGATCGGTGGCCTTGCCCTGGTCCGGACCGCCCTGAACCACCGCATCCTTGACCGCCTCCGAACGAGTCCTCTTGGCCCGCGGCTGAGCAGGGGCCTCGGAAACCCCCTGGGACGATCCCCTCGTCTTCATCTTCTTCCTGGCGTCCTCCTTCTTCATTTCGAGCCTTTTCGCCTTGATCGACTCAGGATCCATGCCTGCAAAAAGATCCAGTAACGACAATGAGCACAGAGGAACAACGAAGACAAAAAGAAAGAAACAACTACATACGTAGATCGGCCGGGCTCAGTCCGGCATTCACCAAGTGGCCCTCGGTCACCTTCGCCCAGTCGATGCTATATGACAAACGGAGGCGCTCAACGAACCCCCACTCCTCGGCGGTCAGGTCCCTCGGCTTCGGCGTCTTATAGCTCGGCTTAGAGTGGTTCCACCGAGTGGAGATGTCCCAAGATTCCTCACTCCGGATCACCAGATACTTCTTCTTCCACTCCTTGATGGAGTCCGGATGACCGTGGACAACTTTCCCCTTGCCCCGGGGCGAAATGTAGTAGATACCCTCAGCCGACGAGCCAATCATCATCATCGCTCGGAAGACATTCAGCCGTAGAGGTACCCTCTGCTCCTCGCACAGCAACACGAAACAGATGATCTGCTTCCAAGAATTGGGTCCGTACTGCATCGGCGCCAAGGTCGCCCAGTTCAACACCTCACGGACGAACGGGTGAACAGGCAGCCTCAGACCGGAGATAAAGGCATCCACGGGGAAGACGCAATACCGATCCGGCAGAGGGTCGGTCGGTCGAAGAGTGGAGCTCGGCAACATGAGCTCATAGCTGGACCCTATATGGTACGCCAACCGCAAAGCCTCCAAATTACCTGCCTCCAGAACGGTCGGCAGTGCGTCCATTATCACCCTTTTCCGGCTCGGCGACGACGGTTGGACCCCACACGCCTCCTTATCAGAAAGATCGTCGGGGTACAAACGGAACGGCTTAGGCTGTACAGACGACCCTGTCATCAAGTTAACAGGCGCCTGACTCGAGCCCCCTATCCTCGACCCCTTCTTCTTCGAAGCCCTCTTTTTCTTCTTGGTCCGTTCCGGGGAGGGGGTAGATAATCGCCCCAGACCTGTCGGCATGGAGCTCGAACCCACGCCCTGACCTCCTACCTGAGCCCCTTCGACTCCCCCCTCCTCTCCAGAAACCAGCCCTAGAATCTGAACTTCGGCGGAACTACCGTCCCCCTCCTCAGAATCACTACTCTCCACAACAAAAAACCTTCGAGACCGCAGCGGCTTCACATCATACACTGGCTGATCGTCGCCTACAGACTCCCCCTCAAGATCAGACTCCTCCTACGAAGTCGGTCTGGAGGCGGGTTTTGCGTTCCCCCCAGACGTCGACGCCGACGAGCCAGACTGAGCCCTATCCATCTGTGCCTAAACTAAAACAAACTTACCAACAAACCGGGGGTCGCTTCGGAAGAACGAGCCTGGTACGGCGAACGGTAGGGACGAAGACTGAGGTATTGGGAGATTTTTTTTTTTAGAAAAAGAAAGAGGCGAATAAGAAGGGAACGATAGGGGGAGAGGAGGGAACATTTATAGAGGGGAGAAACGACTCCTCGATTTCTGCAATCACTGTTCACCGATTGACGTGTAGTGGGTGCCTGGAAAACCGCGCCATGTCCTCGAAACGTGGGCTGCTGACGTCGTCCAGTGCCAGGCTGGCAACCAGACACAGGGGTCGGGCCGGATAAAGTGCTCGGCGGAAAAATTTTCTTTTTAAAGATTTAAGGCTACAGGGCTCGGTCGGCTCCCCTCTCACCTGCGAACAACTTGGGGCTTACAGCCTCGGCAGCCGAAAACCCCAAATCGTTCCCGGGTGGCAGGAAAGCCACCACCGCCTGTGCCCTGGGTTCCAGAGATCGGTCAGCTCCTCTCTCACCCTCGAACAACTCGGGGCTTAAGGCCTCGTCGGCCGAAACCCCGAATTGTTCGCGGGTGGGAGGAAAGCCACCATCACCTAGAACCCTGACAAAAAAGAAGATCGACCCGCATATCCGAGGCTCTTCACCCCCAGATCCAGGACACGGTGGATACCCCTCCCGTCCTGATCTTTCTCGGGCCAGACAACCGTATAGGGGTCGTCTGACCCGAAAAAGGATCCGGACGGCAGAGTCGCCACCCATTCGAGGCCCATTGGCGCTACAAAGTTTATCAGAAGAGAGACGCCCGCCGAAGCAGACACCTCAGGTGGCCATTGAACCACCCTTGCTGTGATCAAACCCGCTAGGGGGGAGAGGTATTTATAGCCTCCCCCACGGACCAGCCTTTATAACATTGGGAAAGCCAATCGACGGAAGCCCATGCGCCACCTGCGTTCAGGCTGGCGGCATCATTTAATGCCCCTAGAAAATTGGAACATCACACGGATCCCGGAAGCGCCATCAAGACTCCGCTAAAACGGCAGGCCACGCGGCTCAAACCTTCTTCTCAGGAGGAAAGCAACGACTCGCCATCACCCTTGCCGACACATAATCCCTCGTCTTCTCGAGGTTCGGTCGAGCACCAGGGTACTCTTCTCAGGAAGAAACAACGGCTCGCCATCACCCTTGCCGACACATAATCCCTCGTCTTCTCGAGGTTCGGACGAGCACTAGGGTACTCTTCTCAGGAAGAAACAACGGCTCGCCATCACCCTTGCCGACACATAATCCCTCGTCATCTCGAGGTTCGGTCGAGCACCAGGGCCTTCTTCTCAGGAAGAATCACCGGCTAGCCATCACCCTTGCCGACACATAATCCCTCGTCTTCTCGAGGTTCGGTCGAGCACCAGGGTACTCTTCTCAGGAAGAAACAATGGCTCGCCATCACCCTTGCCGACACATAATCCCTCGTCATCTCGAGGTTCAGTCGAGCACCAGGGCCTTCTTCTCAGGAAGAATCACCGGCTAGCCATCACCCTTGCCGACACATAATCCCTCGTCTTCTCGAGGTTCGGTCGAGCACCAGGGTTTTCTTCTCAGGAAGACACAACGGCTCGCCATCACCCTTGCCGACACGTAATCCCTCGTCTTCTCGAGGTTCGGTCGAGCACCAGGGCCTTCTTCTCAGGAAGAATCACCGGCTCGCCATCACCCTTGCCGACACATAATCCCTCGTCTTCTCGAGGTTCGGTCGAGCACCAGGGTACTCTTCTCAGGAAGAAACAACGGCTCGCCATCACCCTTGCCAACACATAATCCCTCGTCATCTCGAGGTTCGGTCGAGCACCAGGGCCTTCTTCTCAGAAAGAATCACCGGCTCGCCATCACCCTTGTCGACACATAATCCCTCGTCTTCTCGAGGTTCGGTCGAGCACCAGGGTACTCTTCTCAGGAAGAAACAACGGCTTGCCATCACCCTTGCCGACACATAATCCCTCGTCATCTCGAGGTTCGGTCGAGCACCAGGGCCTTCTTCTCAGGAAGAAACAACGGCTCGCATCACCCTTGTCGACACGTAATCCCTCGTCATCTCGAGGTTGGGTCGAGCACCAGGGTACTCTCATCCGGAAGATTCAACGATTTGCCATCCCATTTCCACTACCGTGAACACTCCTCCCCGGCTAGCTCCCGCACCCCCGCAGGAGTGGGGGGCTTGTGTGGTAGGGTAAAAATGGCCTGGGGGCCCAACCAGGGCCCAATACAACTCTCACTCAAGAAAGGTAAAAATAGCAATCTACTTCGGCTTCGAACCATTACAGGGTCGGCGCCGACCCTCAAGTTCACCCCCACAGAACTGGCCTCCCCGTATCTGACGAGCCTCAGTGGTCCTCGGCATCCGATTCGTGACAGCCCCACGGGCCGTCCCCCCTTTCTGGCGAAGCATGGGGATGACCTGACGCAGCCTAGGCCCTCCGATTCTCCCAGAAGCACAGGAGACCTACGATCAGCCATGTCAGCTCCAAATACCACCAAGGGTTTTGCCACGTCTGCCCTATACCACTCCTGGTATTGCCACGTCTGCCCTAAACCCCCTGGGCCCTCTGCCATGTCAGGCCCATGGGCTTTCGGGTCCAGACCCGGCCCCCAAGCGGAACCAAACCCGGTTGGGGTTCTCTATAAATACTAGACCCTCACCCACCTTTTCAGGTAATCAATCTTTTTTCACTTAAATTCACCTAGTTATTGCTACTCTCTCACAGAGACTGACTAGATCGTCGGAGGGTCCGCCACCGGGACAAACCCCGGTATTTCAGGACCGTCTGCAGGTACACAAGACCTCGGATCCGAATCCTCTGATCCGAGCCCAGATCTCCGAATCACCCCGAGGTCGCCACAGGTTCCGCCCGGTCAGCCGAGGGTCGTCAGACGAGCAGCTTTCTCCTTCAAATACAAATTGAGTCCGAACTCACACCTGGTGCATCCACACGTCTCCCAGAAATAAACCGCATCAATCATATAGATAATTTTTAGAAGAAAATGAACATATTGAAGAAGAAAATGAACATATGGAAGAACTCGAAGAACCCCCATATGATAGTAGTAGCGAAATATCTGAGACAGAATCAGAATCTATGAGAGATCTTGAATTTATGCTTTAATTTTTTTGATAGACAATGCACATTATTTCGAAGAATATTATTTTACAGATTACTATAATCTTTGATGTTTTTTGATACTCTATTTTATTCTATTCACAGGTGTTTTCACGCTTCGCAACCCTAGTTTTCAAGCTTCGCAACGTCAGTTGGTAAATAACTCTCACATAGTTTTCTCAAAATATTTAGTACAATTTGAATAGTTAAAAAATTGATTAGATAAGAGAAATAGAAAATATTACAAAAACAAATTTTAATTTTGCAGAAATATTACAATCCTATAGAAAACCCTATAGGATAGAAAACATAAAATATTAATTAGAAACTATCCCTTAATTATAAATAGTTTGATCATTGTCCAATTTTTAAAATATTTTCAAATTTTGTTCTCAAAAAATAATTAACTCTCTAAACAGCGCGTACGGGCAGACAATCAGCCGGTATCTCACAACCAAAACCCGCATGCTCCTCCAGCCGAATAAAAAACTACCACACACCACAATGACGACTTCCTCAATCCCCAAAGTCCAAAGAGTCAACCCCCACAATTAAAAATCTCCTTCACTTCTTTCAAAACCCATCCCCCCCTCTCCCCCTCCCGGGCCTCCCCTAAACCCGACCCGCTAAAATGAAACCCGCATCCACTACTTCCGCCGCAGCTGCTCTCGCATCCATAACTCACTCCCTCTCCCAACTCTCCGGGTCGGATCCCGAACCCACTTACCACTCCGACCCTCCGCGCATCTTCACCCGCTTCGCCACCCGCCTCCACTCCATCGCCCTCCACCTCGCCCGATCCGAAACCCTCTTCTCCTCACCCGCTTTCATCACCGCCGTCCGCGGCCTCGCCGCCGACCTCCAATCCGCCGTCCAACTTCTCGGAAACTACCGGAAATGCCGCATCTACGTCCTCATCAACTGCAAACCCCTCTGCACGAATCTCAATGCTCTCACCCGGTCCATTGCGTCGTGGTTCGCTCTCCTCGACTCCCCTCTCTCCTCCCTCCCCGACCTCCGCAAAAAGATCGCCGATCTCGCGCTCGATTTGCAGAACGCCGATCTCAAGGTCAGTCATCTCTAAATTTCTGCCCATGTTTTGCTTTAAAATTCGCTCTCATTTTTGAAAAATTTGAGTTCTAGGTTACGGAGAATGAGGAAAGAGTCTACTGCACGCTTCAGAAAGAAGGGGAAGTTCGACAGACATTGAAACCCGTGCAAAGCGCCATTATTATGGACCTTGCTCGAGCTTTAGGTATGAATTCTGAGAATCACAGCACATTAGAGGAGCAGATTAAGCTACTAAGGTCTGATCTTTTAGTGTCGAGTACGGTCGAGGAAAGAAGGATCTTGATGTCTTTGGAGAAGATTTTTGATAGTTGGTCAATGGAGCCTCGAATTGCAGATATAATGCTGGATGTTGATTTCGAGGAGGATGCTCAGATTCCGCCTTTTAAGAACTTTTTGTGTCCGCTTACGAAAGAGGTGATGAGGGATCCGGCTGTGGTGATGGAGTCTTCGCAAACTTATGAGAGGACCGCGATCAAGTATTGGTTTGATCGGTGCATTGAGGATGGGAGAGATCCGACGTGTCCGGTGACTGGTCAGGTGTTGGATACTTTGGATTTGAAGTCCAACATTGGGCTTAAGGGTGCGATTGAGGAGTGGGTGAATAGGAATGTGGAGTTGCAAGTGAAATCGGCATTGAATTGTTTGAATGATGGGGGATCAAATGGGGTGGAGAATTTTGAGCAAGTATTGGATAGTGTGTATAGGATTTCGGAGGAGTATCCAGGGAGTAGGTATAAGGTGAGGAATGCGGGGATTGTGGGGATGGTGGTGAGGATGCTTAAGGATCAGTCAAAGAGAATGGGGTCGCAGATAAGGTGCAAGGCTCTTATCGCGATGCATAGCATGGCTAAGGATGAAGAGAGCAAGGTGCGACACTTTATCTCATTTTCTCTTTCCAAAGCAGTTCTTTCTTTTGTTTATGAACGCTAATTATTGTGTAAAACTTTTTAAATCCATACAACTTAATTGGAATTAGTTCGACTTGGCTTTTACTCGTGAACATGCCCATTCTGTTGTAATCTTTTACCTATGTAATTTTTTTTCTCTCTATCATTTAATGACTTCTGTAATTGATATGTTTAGCATTATAAAAGATAGGGAAAACCATAGTCTAAGAAGAATATAATCAAATTTGATTAGTAGATATCTGGACTCATCGGAGGGGAGAGAAAACATGTACAATAAGAAATATGTAAGAGTAAAAGATTTTGAGAAAATAATGTTTTTGAAAAGGCGACAATAAGAAAGGAAGATCACAAAAAAAGGAAACTTTTAAAAATGGGTAGTGATGCGGTTTTTTTTTGGGGAGTGTGGGTGCACCAGGCGTGAATTGTATTTGTTTGTTTTGTGTAAGGACGCGGTACTAGACGGTATGCTTGACCCTCGGCAAGAGGGGCACGAGCGGGTACTGAGGCGGAGGTCGGATGGTTGGCTCGGTAGTGGAGGCTCGGTTCGGATCTGGAAGCTCGGATCCAGGAGTCTCGTGTACCTGCACTCGGCCTAGGAACACCGGGGTTGATCCCGGTGGTAGGCCCTCCGACAGTCTAGTTAGTTACCGAAGTAGAGCAACAGTAGCTAGGGTTTTAAGAGCGAAAAGATTGATTACCTTTGAAGGGGGGAGAGGGCCTGGTATTTATAGGCATACCAAACGGGTATGGATCTGTTTGGGCCGGGTCTGGACCCGTATACCCGTGGGCTTTGTGGAATAGAAGCCCATGGGCTTAAGTGTGATCTGATGATCATGGATGAGAGCTTTTCGAGGGGATTGGATGGCCTAGGATGTGCCAGGTCATTTTTTCCCTATGTCAGGTAGGGTGGCATTTCTGTTTAATCCCCATTTCCTCTCCGATTTTATAAATGGATTAGTGACGGTTACCATTTAATCCCTGTTTTCTTCCCATTTTTAGAACACTGTAAGAAAGTGAGCGAGTATGAATAGAGTTGAAATCTAATTTATAGTCAACACTCATTACTGTGGTGTCAGAACAAGGAAACAGAACTCAGAAGAGCTTTGAGATTGTTCCGGTTCTTATATTTAGATGCAATATATCTATGAAATTTGGCAAAGTTGACTAAAAAATCGTTCATTAGAGAGATACCTCCTTTAAGGTGAGAAGGAGCCATCTTCGCAACCACAAATAATGTTCTCTGAACAACAGTATGCTGATAACTTTTGAAAAACCCGATACCTCCCGAATTTGTAGGACCAGAGCTTAGACTGTGTTTCAAGAAGTCAGTATCAAGATGACGCATCAGCGTACTATTTATTAACATCGTTTTAAATATCGGCTAATTTGGGCTATATGTTGACATGTTGTTTGATATTGTCGGTTTTGGGGTTAGGTCTTACTGATTTAAAGAGTTAATTTTGTTTTCCGACATTTGAGTAAATATCGCCTGTATTTAGGGCGAGACATGATATATCGACTGTTATATCGTATATGGCAACATATTGGCTGATATTTGTAAAAAAAATTGTTTCCTTTAGTATTTACTGTGATGATATTTCCACTTCAAGACAACAACTTAATACATCATCAAAACCTCCTTTGACGGAGTAGGAAAAGTAGAAAAATTTAGGAATCTTTCTTAGTAGATTAGTATTATTTAATGTGAAATAATTGCCTACCATACAAAACATAAGAAATTTTGACATTTGTATGAACAACAATTATTTCACATTAAATATTAATAATTTACAAAGAAAGATGTTTAACTTTTTTAGATTTTCTTTACTTGGATATAATCTGGTATGTTATCTTTAATATTTAGCTCTGAAGCACGGATACTTCACGGAGGGTGCCGTCCCCGTATCCTGTACGTATTGGATACTCGTGTCCCCGTATCTTGTACATTCCCTTATCCAACATTTTTTTATTATCCAACAATTTGATACGACTTAAACTTGTCCCACTATTTGATTTGTCTACTTATGTTATATTGTTTATGAACTTGCTTTGTTTACTTAAGTTATTGCTTATACTTATGAACAATTACTTTATGGATTATCTTATTTATATTTAATGAAAGATATTTATCATTTCCTTATTAACAAGATATATATATATATATATATATATATATATATATGGGTAAAAGGGATATAAGCAACTTGCTCATTTAGTAAATGAGCAATTGATTGTGGCATGCATATGATACATTGGACAACTAACCTTTTTAAGGCTTTTCCAATCATATGTATGCCACATCATTCATTGCTTATTTACTAAATAAGCAAATTGCTCATACCCCTTTTCCCCTACACACACACACACACACACACACACACACACACACACACCCACCCGTATCCCCGCCGTATCCCGTATCCTATTTTTTTGAAAATTGTCGTATCCGCCGTACCCGTGTCCTCGTACGCGTATCGCCGTACCCGTATCGGTGCTTCATAGCGCAAAACTCATATGCTATGCAGTAGACTAGGGGAAGTTGATTGATTACCTATTTATAGCTCCTAGAAGAAGGTAATGTTGAAAGCTGTTTCACTTGTTTCACTTGGAAATAGCTCAGTTGCTGACAAAAATTTCAAGGGCAGTCCAATTGCAATAAAGATGAAGATAGTCAGTAAGGGACAGTGCCTATAGAAATTGTATGGTATAATGAGTATCAGACTGGTAGATAAGAACAAGTATGTTGGGATTGTTTGTGTCATTTCTAGGGTGCTCATGAATGAGTCAAAAAGGAAAGGGAGCATAGGTGAAGTGTAAGTTTCTTGTGATTATGCTTAGTGTAAAATGTGATTTTTTTTGCCAAGTGTATCATGAGACACGTTTAACTGTTCTTTTTCATATTTGCGCAATTGACTTCCCCTGCCTACGCATCATGTATACTTGGGTTGTCGCTGAAAGCATCAAAAGAGTGAAACCAAGATAGAAATGGCATTGCGTGAAGTTATCCACTGATATCCATCTCAATTGCAGTTGCTAGGCTCAAGGAAACTGATCTAAGTGACAGTTGCAAGTTTCCATATTTGTTAAGGTATTAAATTCATAAGTTTTGAGGAGGAATGGTTAAGGAATTAGAGGAGGACAAGCTGAAGAGTGCTTTGTTGGATTTACACATATATGATCACACAACAAATGTGCGATTAGCTTTTAGGTTTTTTGATGAGGGCTTTTCTTTCATATCACTGAAGGATAATGCCGTATGTGTTTCTCCAAGAAAAAAAGCTGATAGTATTATGAAAGATATCAGAAGCGCACATTAGGTTACCTCTGTGAATGTGCATTAAAAGCATTAAGTGTGCACCTACAAAAGGTAGCTTTTTATAATAGCCTACATCTTCAAAATTAGGATCTTCAATAAAATGATCTCATCCACAATTTAATCTCTTCACTTCATAGACTCTTTCACTTAGAGCATCCAAAGTCGTCAAAGCTAAAATGCATAAATGCATAAATAGAAATAGCAATTTGTGGGTTCGCTGCAGTCATGAAAAGCCAAAAAATAACAAAGTTTCGATCCAAATTTCGGAATATTTTAAAAGTTTTTGTATTTTATATTATTTTTAATTAATTTTTTAGAATTAAAAAAATAAAAATAAAAGCAAAAGTCGACGGATGTTTCGTCCATGACCTTGCTACAGCTACTTGTCCCATTTGATCACTAATTAGTGATTAAGTATATAACTAAACCTAATTATCTAACTAATTATCTAACTTATTTAACTGATTTTGTTGACCCATAGAAAATCATACGAGTCAACTAATAATCCATAGAAAATCCAATGGTCTCAATCAATAAACCATTGAAATTCATATACAATCCAACTCATAGAGTCCCAGAAATTCCCAAAATTTTGAAAAAAAAACACTGGACGAAACATCATGTTGCGTCTGTGTTTTTTTTCTCTTTTTGGTTTTTTAATTAAAAAAATCAAATTTCGTCGGACGGGATCCCAAAATATTATTATAAAATAATTGGGACCAAAAATGATGTTTCATCCGATGCTTAAAAATATTATAAAATATATGTATATAGCTATATCCATATGCATATTTGCCTATTTATTGTAGCCGAAATGACAAATATGCATTTTTGCCTAATGACTGCTGCTGAGCATTTTTGGGGAAATTATACATTTTATGCATAATTGTCTAACGACTGTGGATGCTCTTACAAGTTATCTTGTTTAACATTTTTCACCGCATTCTTGAATGAAAAATTTAATATTCTTTAAAGATCAGTTTCTGGATGATTATAACCACAATGCTATCGCTCACCTCTATTCCATTGCAAATGTATATGATGACTCTTTCCTTTTTCTTCCTTACACCTATCATTATAGTTTCATTAAAATATATCAACTGGTACTTGATCAGTTAGATGTTAACATAAGTTACTTGACAGTTTGCTCTCAGTATGGATTGGGTGGAGACTAATATTTGAGTTAAGATTGTGCTTTTAGATTGTTGATCGGCCCCTAATTTGTACTTTTAGCAGTGTTTTGTGTGTGTACTTTTAGTGATTACTTAGTGCACAAATACAATACGGTACTTAGTGCACAAATACTAACAATCCAGTACCCATTTTCGTACCGGATAGTTAACTGTCCCAGACATGGTATAACATGCTTCCACTTAATAAGAACAACACTGTACATTTGTCTTGGACATCAAATGTTTTATATTGACCCTAGTACAAAGTATAAAAGATGTCCACTTTGCCTACATGTAATAAACTTTCTTTTGTAGAGTATTTCCCTCGCAGATTTCTCTATTGGTTAAATAACTGATATAAATGTGAGATGTCACAAAATGCATGTACAAGTTGCTCTCTAATTGTTGCCAAAATTCACAACTTTAACTGATATAAATGTGAGATATTCTCAAAAATGACAAAAAAATGTTATGCTTTTCTTGAATTTACAAAAATTATGAACTGACACGGTTACACCATTAGAATTTGTAACAAAAATTACAATTACACAGTTACACTTACAAGTTACATTTGTAAATAAACTCGCATTGTAGTTTTACAAAAAACACATTGAATCACTTCTTCTTTGGGGCAAGAAAATAAACTCGCTCAAATCTTCCCATTACCGATTATTCTCAATTATCTGCATGAAGACAAAAACATAAATTTATTAACAAATAGATACCAAATATGCGACAATTAAAATTTAAGACAATCATTTAGTTTCAATTCAATTCAATGATGAATTCAATTATAAATGCTAAGTTTCTCACCAATTGGATGTTGCCCAATTTTTAGTTATATATATATATATATATATATATATATATATATAGCCGTATCCCTGTCGTATCCGACTTTTTTGAAAATTGCTGTATCCCCCGTAGCCATGTCCCCGTACGCATGTCACTGTACCCGTATCTGTGCTTCATTGGGATGGTATCTTCTTAATCCTGATTGTTTTAGTGGATAATGAACCATCTTCCTTATATATTTTTATAGCAAGAATGCTGGACAACAATCAGGTCCTTTCTACTAAATCTAGTGAACTTGTATCTATATCCAACATATTTATGTACAAGTACTTTCCAACATATTTATGTACAAGTACTTCAGAAAGATCAACAAATGTATACCTTTTTGTCAATTTTTGTCCCCCTCTCGTCATTTGGTCATTCTTATTGACATTTTTCCTTTACAAATGAAAAACAACTAGCATAAATAATACAAAGTGGAGATACATATTAATCTTGTTATGCAACTTATTTTTTTCTTCAAATGTTCAATATTCTCTTTTTCTTAAATTTCTTCTTGTGAAGTTATTACTGTTTTCTAGGGCTCTATGGCATAAGTATGATTAGTGTTTGGTTTTGTCCTGTAGCTAATAATGCTCGAAGAAGGTATGACTAGATTGGCTATTCGTAGTTTGACAGCAAGTGCGGAGAAAGAGAGAGAGTATGCTCTGCGTCTGTTGCTCGAATTCTCATCTGTAGAAGGATATTGCAAAAAGTTAGCAGTGGAGAAAGGGGCTTTAGTTCTTCTTTCAAGTTTGGCTGGGAGTTTAGAGTATCCTGCATTATCTAATTTAGCTGAGGAGATTCTAAGGAACATTGAAAAGTTGGAGGAGAATATTGAACACTTGGCAATGGCAGGAAGGTATCAGCCTCTAATTATGCTGCTTTGTGGAGGTATGCCTTCCATCATGTAGAGTAAATAAAAGATGTTGATTGCGAAATCATTAATCTAATACCAGAAACTTGGCATTTACAAAATATTGGAACTTTTAAAGAATGTTATGAGTTCCTGTACCAGTCAAATTAATTATCTACATAACTCCTTTCTATTATAAGTTTGTCCTTGTGTGTTAATTATCGTGTTTGTAAGATCCACCAGTCAGAGGGTTTTTTCTCATCAAGTCATCCACACTTAAATTGGTTCCTTTGATAAATGGGCATTTCTATTAGAGAGTTTGGATGATTAGATCTGTCAGCATCTTTCTAAACTATCTGCTTTACTATCTCCAGTTCAATCTGTTAGCACTGAGAGTCCCATACACCCTCTACTCTTGATGGAAATATAATAATGTTTATTTAAATTTTAATGTTTATTCCGAGAGTTCTGCACTTGATCAGAATTCGTCCGAACTTTTCACTTCGCCAGTATCCTTTTGAAAAGACAATCAACACAAATTTACTACCAGTAACTAAGACCACTGGAATCAGGTGATTCATTTGTACATAGTCGATGGTGTTCTTTATAATCTATATCTGAAATATAGATGAATTGTGAGCTCCAGGTAAAACTTAATTTTGTTCCAAAATACAAATACTTTTTTACTGATCCAAAATGATCCAAACTTTTCAGTTGTCTAAAATGAAGAATTCAGTATTAATGCAACTACTACTAAAAAATATATGTATAGTACAACTTATCCCTAACCTACGGACTTCAAGGAATCCATAGTAATCCTCAATAGAAACTAGCAAGTACAATAGTGACTTTTAGCAAAGACATAATTTGCAGATTATAAAGAAGGCAAAGTTTATACAGTGATTTAACAAAACTTAAGATATCTAGTAAAAAAGCATGTACATCTTCTACTGAGAAACAAGATTTACATTAGAACATTTCCTACCATGCGGGGTTATACATGAACATACGAACTAGTCTAAATTTGTCCCCCCCCCCCCCCCCCCCCCCCCCCAAAAAAAAAATCTCGCAAACACACACAGAAGGGCTAAAAAATCCAAACTAATTAGATATAAATAAATCTATATCACTGTACCCTCCTTTAATAGATTTATGCTTTTGGCATGCTTTCACATTCGCACCGGACACTACTGCCAAATATTTTATTCTTTTTATAGACTTAATTTGACTGGTTGAACAATGTTTACCTACAAAAAATTGTAAATGAATAAGATTTTGGTAAATTGGATTCATGTTTGAACCATGTTTTGGGTCTGGATTTCGCCCAATATGATTTTTAAAATCTTATCAATCTTAGCGATTAGTTAAATCAGTTAGGTCAATCAAACCAATATATAGTTAGGATTCACACTGGACGAAATCATCAAACTTGCTGATGATTTTATATTATTATTATTATTATATGAGAATAAGGGGGTTGGGATGTCACCCTAGCTAACTAGCTACGAAGATAACTTAGCTGAGGAGATATCTCAAAATTTATATCTTGGTTTTTCAAATTGAAAATCCAGAGCGTTAGATGTAATCTATATTTTAAAAAGTACATGTACAGAATTTTAAAAAATTCAACGAGTTTTAACTGTTTATCGTGCAACGCAACCGATTTATCAAAATTTTATAAAGGGTCTAAAGTTTCTTCTTTTTTAGATCGCATGATGAGTGGTTAAAATTTGTCGAATTCATTTGAATTTTTTTACATAAATAGTTTTAGTGACATGCATCATATTTAATTGCGTGGATTTTTATTTTAGAGTCGGGAATGAAATTTTAGATGCCTCCCTAGTTAAGTTTGTGAGGGTGATACCCTAGCCCCCTTGTTCTCTTATTATATTATTATTATATAGATAATGATATTATAGATGGGTAAATTTGCTAAACCCTACCTAACCCTACTCAATTAATTTTTTCTACGGTTTGTCTTATTGTTGTCAAATTGTGTTAGCGTTTTCCCCTACTTCGTCAAATATCTCCCTCACATGCGGCCACGTGTTGTGTGTGTGTGGGGGGGGGGTTGTTTTTTTGGTCTGAACCCCTGAACTATATAGTTAGGTATTAGACTTTAATTATCCCTAATATAAATATTTTGATAATCCTAATTAAAGCCAACTCTAATTAAAAATTGTGGGTCCCATCCTTAATTAGTGGGATAACAATGGGTGTACAATTTTTTGGGTCATAATTGTTTTATTGTTTCTAATCTAATTAACCTCATTAGATTTTCATAAACCTAAACTGAATTAGGTTTTTTTTTTTGGGGGGGGGGGGTTGCTGGAGGTGAATGATTTAGGTTGGATTGGGAGAGAAGGTGGTGGAGGGAAGGTGGTGGAGGCAAGTGGGTTTGGGTTTGAGTTTGGATAGAATTCAGTTTGAGGTTGTATTGGGTATGAAAGGGAAATGAGTGATTTATGGTTTAGTATGGTTCAGGTTGTGTGAGTATGAGAGAGAGATGATTGAATGACGAAGGAAGTTAAGTGGTTTTGGGTTGGGATATGAGTTTAGATTAGGGTTAGATTGGGTATGAGGGAGAGTGAATTTTTTCTAATAACACCACTAATTTTAGAGGAACTAAATGCAAACTTTTCAAAAAAAATAAAATGGTTGTTAGATTGGGTATGAAGGAGAGGAGAGAAATTTTCAAATTAGCTAACTAATTTTGGTGGGACTTAAATGCAAAATTTTGAAAAATATTTGTGGCCAGAATGGGTATGAGGGGGAGAAGAGAGAACTTTTTTTTTTTAATAAACCCACTAATTTTACAATGACTTAATGCAAAATTTTAAAAATAATTGATATAAGATTTTTTCGGAATGACTCCTCTGAACTTTACCAAGGGTAAAACAATCATTTTACGCCAAAACTAACAGTGTTGTCAATTGTGGGTGAACTGCGACAAGTTTGGGTTTATAGTAGGGCAAACCGCGACAAAAAATTGGGTAGGATAATATACAAATTTATGAAAACCGGGTATGGTGTAGCAAAATTTACTCATTATTGATTATAGATATAAGTATAGATATTGATATATGTATCTATTAGAGTATATCAGGCCTCTTTGCTAGTCTATGAATAGGGCGGAAAAAATTCATATGCCCAATTGGGTATACAAATTCTATGCCCAAATAGGCAATCACTACCTTTGATTTGTCTAAAAAATCGTGTCCCTACATGATTCTCCTCGAAAATCGGGAGATCATGTAGAAGGCATGGTTTTTGAGGCAAATCTAAAGGCTCGTCTTTATTCTGGATAAACTAAAGGCTCTTGTCTTTTGCCATAGGATTTCTACGCCCAATTGGGCATATGTTACATGAATAGGTATTTCTTTTCATGTCATTGATATGCAATAATCTATTCTCTTCTCCAAAAGTCCGGACTCTTAAACAATATTCGTTCTCTCAGATCAGTTTCATTTTTCAGTTTGTCAAACATGAAATCAGTTTTTGTTTTCAAACTGGTCATTCTGTGTTTATTTTTGGGAAACAGATATAACTATGGTTGGAAAGAATGATGAGCATTGAAAATATGTCCTTGCTTGCAAATCACACACTAAGAACAGCCATACAGACAAATGGGATTCCAGACATCTTTTCTTCAAGAAGTGATTGTGTAATGTAGTTATGTTGGTGCAACACTGATGTTGGGCTGAGACGAGATTTTGTTCCTATTTAGGTACTGACTATAATCCAAGACATAATCTTTGAAAATAGATTCTACTATAGTTCCATTGGTCACTGCAGCAGCAGGTCTTCACTCGTCTGGTTCCACCTATGTATTATTTGACAATCACAGTTCACAGTCCACCTGAACGATGGACCATAGAAACTTGGCCATTTGATGCTCGAGGGCCCTGGATAATAGCCCTGAAGCTTTGTCACCAAAGTTAAATAACAACCTTTGATTTGCCAACTTGAGCAAGAGTTTTTCAGAGGAGCCTATACTAAAGGGAAAAAAAAATCTTAGATTGTGTTTGAAAAGGAGCATATATCGTTGCAATCTTTTTGATCAAATCTTTTCCGTAGTAGTTAGGATTTGTGTTCTTTTTTTGTTGATAGTCAGTAGTTAGGATTTGTTAGAAATCAATTTTTGATAGTGGCATAAAGCTATGTCAAGAAGTCTAGCTGTATACCTGCATTTATCCGAATTTCTGAACATGCCCTAGATACTAGGACTAATTTGTTATATATCATTTGAACTAACACTGTTTATTGACAACTTTTGACCCAGGTAACTTGAAGCCTAAGCTCTTACAGTTGCATAAATATTCGTACTTTATGTGAAGTAGTTCTTACACTTCACATCAAATGGCTTATCTTCTTCCTCAGTGATACCAAATAACCTCATCAGTTACCCATTCATGCAGTTTCTTTTTCATACTACTATGACCATTTTGACCCTCTGCTTTGATTATTTGAAGAAATTAGTAGCCTCAATATCTGATCATGACACGATCCACAACCCACAATCTGACTGTAGTTGTCCTTCCTGTAATAGAAGATTAACTGTTCTGTTGAGAAAATTTGATTGTTCATAGCATCTGTATATTTTGTTAGGATAAATGGTGATCCAGAGAATTTGGTAAGGAACTCTTTATATATCTGTTCTGTAGAAAATTTTATCTGTTGTGGAATTTATTAATTTTTCCGTTCTCTGTTAATCACTGCTTCATTCCTTGAAGTATTTTAGATAGCTTTTACAAACTATATTTCATTGTTTTTATCAAGCATAGGTACCGAAACAGAAAGAACACAGATTGCAAGTCTTGTGGGAAAGATGACTTTAACAAATAACGGCAAAGACTATATCGCCAAAAAAAGTGGTCAAATATTGGTTAATATGCTTTCGTCAAAGCTAGAGGGAAAGGCAGCAAGCTTGCGAGCATTGCATAATCTGTCAACATTGGATGACAATGCTACTGTTCTAGTTAATTTTGGTGTGCTTCCACCTCTTACAGACACTCTCTTTACAACACAAGAAGATGAGTCATCTGACCTAAAAAACCTGGCGGCATTGACAATAGCAAATATTGTTTCAAATTCTGGGCACTGGGAATTATCACCAGTTGACAAGGAAGGGAATGAACTGCAGTCAGAGTTCATCATCCATAAGCTTTTGGAGCTTCTTTCTCAGCCTTCATGCAAATGCCAAGCTGCAATCCTCAGCATTCTCTGTGGAGTTGCATCTTCTCCCCAAGCATCAGGTGTGTTTTCTGGTTTTTAATTTAGCTAGTCGTTAGATGCTTTATAATGATGAGCCTTACTGGTGCTAGGTTTGACCTCAAGTTCTGAGACTATGTACATAAAAGGTCATTTCAGGTAACTGGGTATCAAAGTAAAACATTGAAATAAGTTGATTGTAAATTAACTAATATCCCAATAATTAGCGTAGGATCTATATGCATAAAAGATCACAGCGTCTATACAATGTAAAGCATCTGGAATTATTGGCATATAGTCTAGCTAATGCCCAAAACGTGAAATAAAATCTTATCAGAGCTTGTAGAGCTGCACAATAGGATAATCTTTTGAAATACAACCTCCATTCTTATTCATTATGATTTCAGGCTGATTTTTTACATTTATACCACATGTTCTAAAGCAATTACTTTAATCACAGACTAGGTTGGTATTCAGTGGTGGAGCGAGATTTTTTAATATAAGGAGGGCAAATACAGTAGGGAGATCTAATCCAAAATATTGTGTTGATGAGAAAAGATAGTTTTAAAAGTAAAAAAGATATAGTTAGAAATCAAGCATTAAGAGTCAAGAATTGTATCTGAAGTTAAAGAAAAGTTAGAACAGGAACATGATAGAGAGTTTTAAAGTTTATTTCATGAAATTCATGAAATCAAGAGCGCTCGTCCGTGAGCATGTAAGTTATCTGGACTCTTTACATATTGAGATTTCACCATTTCCCTTCTACATATTCATAGTATGTCGAGGTGGAAGTAAGCACGTCATTGGCACTGAAATTAAGGTGTGTGCTGTGTGTGTTTTAGAGAGAGAGAGAGAGAGAGAGTTGGGGGGGGGGGGGGGGGGGGGGGCTGGGCATACAAAATGTAGCAACAACAAAAACAAAAACGGAAAATTTCTATTAAAAAGTATTTTGAAGGCTAGAGGGCTTGAACCCCCTCAACCTTTTGTCAGAGAACAAAAACAACTAACTAGTTAAGCTAACCTCAAATTTGAATCTCCCCAACATCCGCTCATGGTAGTTATCCTGGTTCTCTTTATTGTAGTGAAAGTGGTAATGTATCAGAAAAGCATAATCCTCGTCATATTCGTAATATTCATTATAACTGACAAGCTTTGACAATTTCACAAACAAGTAACAAATTGTGAGTTAAGATTCAGTTGGCAATTTTTGTTTGGAATGTACTAAAATCTAGTTTTAGATGACACTGACAATTATAATCCTGCATTGTCATCTATCTAAAGCCATTTCCTGGTCAATATGGCATTTGGTGAAGTACCGATGTAATTAAAATCACTCAAGGATTGACTAAATATGACAATGGGCCGGCTATCTGACTTAAAATTTGTAAATTGGTCTGATGAACTAAAGGGAAAGATAGCTGGCTAGCAAGAAAGCTGAAACCTACGTTAAAATCGTGTTAATATGGTAGTAAAAGTGCGAGTAAACTAAGAAACAACCTTGACAAGAGGGGGATTACAGGAAGGCTATGGAAGTGCATTTTCACTTTATATAGGAAAACAAATTAGCATGTTTCTTAAGACAACCCCCAGAAAGTTCTCCCTATCGGAATGGAGTGCCAATAGACCTCCCCACAGAAGCCCTTGACATAATAGAGCTATATCCCCTCGAAGCAGGGTTGGGAAAACCCCAGCCTGGTTCCTTCTGAACCTCTGAACCCAGGCCAGTGTCAGTTTGAAGGCCTTCGTGAATGCAGTCAAAGAGTTAGCTGGGCATTCATGTTAGGGAGGTCCAGGCGAGTGCTCACTCTTTTCTGATGCAATGGACTCTTCGAGCTTCATTGGATCCAATGCAGTAACATAGGAAAACTTTGACTACGAATATTATATGTAGGAAGCTGTAAATGATTTATAGGCATAACAAGTTATCATTGATCCATGATGAATTAATGACTGGTCACAACTGTGCCGTCACAGACACTACAAACAAACACAAAATCCTCAGCGTTTATTTTTGGCATTCCCGGTGTTTAAAAACGCCGAGGTTGATGGCCCCGGTGCTTTGCGAAACGCCGTCGCAAGCGCCGGGTTTGCCCCTGCCGGGGATGCGAAACACTTTTCCTGGCGTTTTCAAACGCCGGGGTTGTCTTTTTCGCTATCCCGGCGTTTGAAAATGCCGGGATAGAAAATTCCATATTTTATATTTTTTTCATTAAAAATCCTATTTCGGCGTTTGAAAATGCCGGGCTAGGCCTTTTTTTTTTTTGGGAGGGGGGGGGGGGGGAGTGAGGGGTTTTAATAGGTAGGTTGTTATTGTTGATTTTATCAAATCAAAATACCTACAATTCAATTCACAATTTTCTACAATTTCATGAATCAGACTTTATAAATAATATAAAAGTACTTTAGAACACAAATTTATTCCAATAATTAAACAATTAAGTTCAAATTATCCATAAATTGAATCGATTCCAATAATTACATATATGTACAAAAGAAATATTCTAAATGGAACATAAATTCATTCTTTGCAAACAGAAGAAGCTGAAACTCTGTGTGTACAATGGTGGCTACTTCCATACTGACTCACCTTAAATCTGCATAAGAGCAAACCAATCAATCAAATGGATAAACCGTTGCATCAAAAGAACTAGAACTAACTTCCTATAAAAAAAGAACTAGAGTTAACATAGTGTGATAAACTCTCATAAAAACATCGCAAAATAACCCCAAAAGTGTGAAGAATAAATGGCTAAAATTAGGAGTAATAACATACTAGAGAGTACCGTGAGGAGGTGGCACATCCAAGGCAGTGTGCATTGAGCTGCATGTCCTTCACCAACCTTGAGAACATACTACTCAAACAAAATGAGATAAATATTGAGAACTCATTGCCAACTATTCACTTATGATTATAATATTTTCAATGAACCATGGGTAATCTGATACCGGTGAATCTGAGATTAATGGTTCATCTTATTTCAAAAAATATAATGTAACCTAGGATATGAAAAGAAATATCACGAGCAAGGACCATATGTATCTAGATCATATATGAATTCTCACCAAAATTGCAATGGTTTCAGGAACCTGATTATTAGATCTCAACCCGATTATTAGATTTCTTACATATTTCATTATTAATACAATGCTAACAATGAGTTATGAATCATACGCCCATTAGATTTAATCAAATGTCCTCGTTCATCTAAAATCTCAAAACAGAAGTCCATTCTAATCCTAACTCTACCTAAGTTAATTACGGAAAGACTAATGTCACCAAGCCACACATTCCATAATAATATATAGATACAGAACTTCTAATCGATAAAGAGAATGAAATGAAAACAATACATTACTGAAGTATCCTTGGAGCAAACAATCCTTCACCAAGCCACACATTTCATAATAATACAGCAAATTTCGTATTACCTATGAAAGAAACTTCTTGTCTCTCCGGAAAACACATTCCATTGCAATCAAAAGAACCTATGAAAACACATTCCATGAATTTCCCTACATACATGTCTCTCGGGACCAAATATCTGCAAAATGATACTACATATAAATATATTGCAATCAAAAGGAAAAAAATGTATTAACTCCATTGCTAACTAGGCGCACCTTAATTTCCAAAAAGAGATCTGTTAGAAGAATTGAAATTGAAAATTATATATTCCCTAACAACATAAAGAGTTTCCATCCGCCTTCGAAAAAGAGATCCGTTAATTAGAAGAGAACTGAAATCGGTTTAATAGAAAATTATACTTTCCCTTACAACATAGAATTGACTACTGTTAAGACGAATAAAAATGTAGAATATACTTAACTTGGAATACTGTATGCAACTCTTTCGCCCTTATATCATGTTTTCGCTTAAAAGGATTAATATATAGTTGGGAATGCAAACAACTATAGAAGGAAAAAAATGCACTGGACCGACTAGCTAGTTCGATCTTGAGCTACTAGAGAGGATCATTTACATTACTTCAAATTAACCATTGATCGTGGCATGCATCATGGCAAAGAAAAAACCAATTTTCTTCCCTCATTTTTGGACATCAGAGTGTGAATTCATTAGTTTGAAAATTTTAAATTTACCACAACATATAGGCCAGGGAGGGAGGGAGTTTGAACAGAAAACATTACAACTTACCTCATGAACTAATTAATTAAGCTTTACTAACTAAAGTAAGTTAATGTTTAGTATTTGCCTCCCTTATTTGAGGTTCCTTTGAAATGTGAAGTCACCTTTCTTTATATACGAGTGAAACCTAAATGACTACAGGCAGTAAGCTAAGATTGTCAGTGGAAGAGGGGAAAAGAACTATATGTACTTCCTAAATGGTGAATATAACGAATGAATGAAGTTTATAAAAAATACTACAACGACAAAATTAGAGGCCTAAAAAAATAATGACTTAGCAGAATCTAAACCAGTGCTTGCAATAGTCAACAAGTTTTAACATAAATCCTAACCACACATCTTGTGAGCACAATCCTAGCACACATAATCAAGTTACCAAACAGCATTACAAACAAATAAAATTGAATGGAAAAAAAAACACATACTCCTTGGATCCTCTTGCTAGTCACAAGACATCTCGGCCCCTTCGCCATTTTTTTGCAGTCTGATAAAGTAAGCTTCCCACCTATATTCATACATTAAAGGCAAAACAAATCAACAACAACACACACATCAATTATTATACATAAACATTAAAAAAAAAGCAAGAAACCTATATTGATTCTTTGTTTCACATTAAGCACTACTTGTTCCCCTACAGTTGATAGAATATATCAATTCGATCAGTATATTGGATGAATCTAAATCAGTTCAAAAATCACATAAACTAAATAATTCGAGATATGAGATAGAGCACAAAAAGAGAAGAAGGTAAAAAGAGATTGAAGAAGAAACAAATTACGCTGCATGCGATGATGAGACGTTGGAGATTGACCATGTGCTTCTTGTTCTCCTCCTTCCTCTTCTTCGCCCTTGATTTGCCATTCGCTGATGAGGAGAGAATGGAGATGGCGGGGGAGGGGGACAACGGCGGGAGAGGGAGGGAGGTGGGCGACGACGGGGGAGGGAGAGAGAGAGAGAGAGAGAGAGAGAGAGAGAGCGGGACTGAGAGGGAAATAGGAATAGTTGGGGATTAGGGTTTGGGATTGGGGTCAGCGGCGGTGGAGAGGATGGGCGATGACAGGGGAGGGAGAGAGAGAGAGAGCGGGACTGAGAGGGAATAGGAATAGTTGGGGATTAGGGTTTGGGATTGGGGTTTTCATACCCTACCCCTACCCCTACCCCGGCGTTTTTCAAAAAAACGCCAGGGATTTCCCGGCGCAACTACCCAAACGCCGTGGTAGTTTCGCCGGGTTAGACCCTTTTGTTTGTAGTGAGTAAATGATGCTTTGAACCATAGAAGACTTATAGATCAATCATTTTATGTACGACGAAAGATGTCTAAATTTTACAACTTACTCTCAATTGGACATCAACCCTTTCATAGCATCAAATATCTGGGTATGGAATAGTAATGCTGATTGAACAATTTTTGTATTACGTTGGTAGTATTAAGAAACAAATGTATGGAGGCCACATGGAATTGATGAGTATAGTCTATATGGACCCCATATTCTCATGTCTTGTTGTTCACTAGTAGTTTAACTTTTGTCGTACAAGCGATTTCCTTGTAAGAAAGGGGATTGCCATAATCCAAAATGATGGTACTCTCCTAATTATCTTGGACTATTGGTAAAATGTCTAGAAGATGGGGTAAGATGATATCTACTTACGGATTGGGTTAAATTTTTTCTTTTCTTTTTCCCATCTTTCTTTTTTGCAGAATTCAATTTTTGCATATAGGGTCAAATGCTTTTGATTAATATTATGTTTTTCTTAGTCTAAGCTGTCAATTAAAATTACAGTTGTTTAAATCTGGGTTGAACAAATTATCTTTGTCAGAGATGGCATCCTTCATTTGGCTTATTTCATTCTCTTTATCCTCTGTGTAATATTAAGCCTGATGGTATTTCTGTTTCTCATTCTTCATTTCAATTACTATCATACAGATTTAGCAGCTACTCACCTAAAAAGTGGCAATGGAATTGCAACTATTCTTCCATATCTTGACCACACAGATCGGATTCACCAAACTCACGCTTTGAAGCTTATGAGATTGTTATCGGCTAAGTTAGGGCAGACAGTGCTTGAAGAGCTCCAAACATCTAGAAGATTGCCATTACTAAAGGAGAAACTATTGGATTCTCAGTGCCCATTTGGCGAGAAATCCGAAATTGCATGCATTCTTTCAAATCTCCCCTTTTCTGACACTCAAGTTAAAACCATCCTAGGGCCTGATATTCTCAAATGGGCTGTTACCAATCTTAAAGAGCAAAAGCCCTACTCTACAGGAAAGCACCCTAGAAATGTCAGAATCATGGTGGAGGCTCTTCTTGGTATTTTATTGCAATATTCAAGAAGTTCAGACCAAGAAATTCTGTGTCTAGTTCAAGAAAATCACTTCATTGAAATTTTCCGCGAGCAAATTAGTAGCCGGACGCATGCCAGGGTAAAACAGCAAGCTGCCCTTGGGTTGAAGTATCTGTCGGATTCTTCAAAGATATTAATTATTGCTAGAGACTCGGAGCCCCAACCTCCAAGTGGATTTTGTATTCCGGTGGTTTTAATATGCGGAAAGACACCGAAAATGCCTGTGTTATGCCCGCTTCATAATGTTGCATGTGAGGTCGATAGCTCATTTTGCTTGCTAAAAGGGAATGCAATTAAGCCATTGATTGATCTCATGAATGATGAAAGCACAAAAGTTCAAATAGCTGCGGTGGAGGCACTTTCTACAGTTGTATCTGATGTCCAAAGCCTCAAAAGTGCATCGGACGAACTTGGACAGCTTGGACTTTTTGATGCTGTAGTTTGTTTATGCAAAGAGGTCAGACCTGGAGAGCTTCAGGAGAGGGTGATTTCTATGGTGGACAAGTTTGTTAGAGTTGAGAACATTGCCCAGTTGTATTCAACTGATCAGGATTTAACTAGGGCATTGATTGAAGCACTTAGGAATGGAAATAGAAACACGAAGAGGAATGCCCAGGACGCTCTCACCAATTTAAGGCAGTTATCAGGTGTTGGAGGGAAGACGTCTAGTAACAGCCGTGGAAAAAAGTCGAACCGTTGAGCCTCCAATTAAATGTTGCTTGACATGAGTATTGGATGAAAAGCTGTTTAGTCTCCCAGGGAATGAAGGCCTAGTGACTCTGCTAATTCATTAAAGAAAAAAAGAAACAACTAACGATGAAAGGTTGAAGTTTTGAGTTGCACATTGCTCGGTGAAGAGAGCTGTGGCTTTGATTGGGAGGATCGTGCCTAATTTTTTATTGTCTGTCCCTAGCCAGCCAGGATACAGGAGAATGATTGTGCTTGGTTTCGATAATCGTATAGAACCTAGTTGTGTTCATATGATACTTAGTCTCTTTCAGGGCTGGCCTCTAGTGGAGGCCGGAAAGGCGTCCGGCTCTGGCCCCCGAATTTTTTACAATTTTAGGGGACCCCAAAATTTTCCCCTTATACATATAGTTATGTATTTTGCGCATAAAATAAAATTACACTATGTATAATTATTATTAGAAGTTCCCAAATTTAATTATTTGGGTTTGTAGAATTTTTTTTTATTACTTGGGCATGGGCTAGTTGCTGATTGAAACAAATTCATCTCCCTTCTCCAAATCCAATCTGAACTTGCAAACCCACCCCTACCCCCCAATGTCTAACATTATCAATGTATAGACTTGCGCCATTTGTTCTTTCATAGGCCATTCGGTTCTCAATTTTGGCTTCTTCTCCCGAGTACTATGGTTTTCTTTAAGTTCTTGTCTGTCTTCCGACGGCTCTTTCAAATATTATGGCAAATTCATGTAGTGAAGACTTCTTTTGAGTATAGAGTTTCAAGAATGAAATAATTCCCTCGCTTCGTTGGCTATGGGGGCATTAGGGTCGGGCTAGCCCGGGATCGGCCCTGCTCGGTCCTCGACTCGCGGCCTGGCCCCGACCAAAATTGGGCTGAACTCGAGCCAACCCTTCCAAAAAAAGGGTATGATCCGGTCCAGTCCCCAAAAAAACGTAAAAAACCAGAATTTGGCCCAGCTCGCAACCGGCCGCGGGCCGACTGTTGGATTTTCTAGGGTTTTTTCCCGATCTGTTTTTAATTGTGTTTGTGTAATTACAAAAAAACCCACCAACAGATTATACTAGCTAGTTTTTGGGGGTATTTTGAAAAATTCAAAAAAAATGCATAGTTTATATATACAACATCGTTTCATTCAATTTTCTTCACAAATTCACTTAACTCTCTTTATTATTTCTCAACAACAATCAATAACATTCAACTACTCTCTTGCAAGGGTCAACATCGACAAGATCAACAACATCCAACAATAATTAACCACATCAACAACAACACTACAAGCTCTTAACTCTCTTTACATTTCCTTCAAAAAAAAAAAAAAACTCTCTTTACATTCGTTATTCAATCTACATTCTACACTCATACGATATTTTAGGGGGATGAAATTCTATATTTAGGTTAAGAAGAAGTGCACGACAATAGTCCACTGTCTTCTTTTCTATCTAAATAGAGGCTATCTCCATCTCTAAATATAAATGTTTCCATCATATTATAAGTTGATAAAATTTGTATGAAATGTTATTAATCTATTTGATTATATATTAAACTTTGTAATTCATAAAAACAATTTAATTTATGAATATCTCTTTTATATATATGTTCTTGACAATTTTTAACAATTTTCCTTATTCTTTGTCTTTGTAAAAAAAAAAAACGTCCTCGGCCTCGGACCGCACCGGCCCCCGAGCCAGTGGCTAGGGGCCAGGTCCGGACCGGCATTTCCCCGCCGAGGACCAGCTCGGCCAGGCCCGCCACTCCTTCCAGCCCGGCCCGCTAGGCCCGAATGCCACCCTTAGTTGGTTACTCGATATACCACCCCAGAAATGACTTATATGATAGACGGGGATCCATTTTTCACGAATAATAAATTTATCATTCAACCATTTATTATTTTCCGCTCCATACTTAATTAACAATGATTTCCATCTTTATTCAAAAGTAACGGGATCATAGGAATTATAAATATTATCCTTAAAAGCATCCATAAATTCACTATTTTGAACCAAATGAGGCACCTCTGTTGGTATCTTATCTAGAATATGCCACATGCAATACCAATGCTGCATTGTAGGAAAAGCAGTTTTGATTGCAACACCTATCCCATGATCTTCATCTGTCACCATACCAAATGGAGCATGTTTCATTATTCTTAACCTTTTTACAAATAGCCACACAAATGAAAAAGCTTTCTCATTCGGAATGAAGCCACAACTTAGGAAAACTGGTTGCCAAGGATGAATTATTCCAACAAATGGAACAAATAGCATCCCATGGTGATTCGTACTATGTGTTGCATCAGAAACAACATCACCAAACTCTTCATAATTCCTCATAGCAATATCATCCACCCAAATGCAATGACATAGTCGAATCTACCTTGAAATCATAAAAAAAGGAAGGATCTTTTTCTTGTTGCATTTTGAAAAATCAATCAACATTTGCCCATCGTGGCCTTTCATAGCCTCCCTCAAGTCTCTATCATGATTTCTTGCATCGGTTTCAGTGAATCCAACTCTATTATGACCCCACTCGAACTTTAAAAAAAATTATTTGTTTGCATTTAGGAATATTAGCTTGTGTAAGTTGCTCCATTACTGCTTTACCTGAATTTGACACACTATGGTTTTGCAGTAACAAATGTCTTCTACCCGGGGAAGTGAAAACAAGATTGTGTACTTCATGAAAAGAATTAAAAAAACCACGAATTTGATTCTTTGTTTACTTTCACATGAACCAAAGCGTTGCAAGTTGTTCTAGATGTAGTTCCCCTCTTAACATCATTAGTAAAAAAAACCACGAATTTGATTCTTTGTTTACTTTCACATGAACCAAAGCGTTGCAAGTTGTTCTAGATGTAGTTCCCCTCTTAACATCATTAGTTTTACTACTAGACACCCCTGCTTTATTACAAATAAATATCTTTTCCACTACCTCACCATCCTTTAGTTTATTTGACCCCTTAGAATATCTGTAATCGTTAAGACTCAAAATTATCATATTTGGGTTTTAGAAATAGGATGAGTATGGCTTGTAGTCGTTGAAACCCAAAATTTGAAAGAACGGTGGATGATCTTTTTTTTCTTCAATCTCAGCCATTGATAATTTTTTTAATTTTTTTTTTGGATCCAACACATTTGTAAAATAAAACTATGCATTGGAACACATAACAATTTCTATAGAACGGTTCCATCTCAGCCCTTGATAAAAAAAACTAAACCAATCTCAAATTTGATTTATATGCATAAAGAATTCAATAGGCCCTATTCCATAGGGAAAAAAATCCAGAAATGAGGGGAAAAAAATGAACGGACGCAAGAAGGTTTGCGTCTGTTCTGGGACTTTTTTTTTTGGGAATTTCTTCCAACGCAAAATCATATTGCGTTCATTCTCGGAAGAATTTTTTTAGAATTTTTTTTGTCAGACACAAGATGATCTTGCGTCCGATGACTTAAAAAAAATGATCGAACGCAAGAACATTTTGCGTCCGATACCCTTTTTTTTAATTTTAAAAATTTTATTTGATCAAACGCAATATCATCTTGCGCCAGTTTTTTTTTAAAAAAGGGACGCAAGATGATCTTTCGATTCCTATATTTGGGAATGTCCTCTATCTTTTCTCAAATATAGACAACGACTGTTCATTTTTTTCCAAAATTTAGAATATAGGGAACGACTACAGCGTCTCGTTCCCTATATTTTCAAAATTTTTGAAATATAGGGAACAACTACAGATGCTCTAATGCATTTGAAAACCCCCACATTTTGCGTAACTATCACAAAAATTTTCTACTTGGGAAAGGGTCTCAAATGTCATACCTATATGTGGTTTTACGTGCTCGTCAACTATTGGAAGGAATTCACGTTCTTCAGATTTCAAAAAATTTTCACCAACAATAGAGCTCCTCTCATCAAGATCCATACATATTATCAAAGCAAAAGAACATTATCTCATTCACATAATACCCAAAAAAATATGTCACAATAGTTATGATGAAATAATGAGATTAAATATGTTATCAAGTTATCTAACCCGCTTCAAACATACAACCTAGAAATATTATTTTTTGCATACTAAAAATTACCATATAAAATACTACTTATTGCAACACCTTCAATTGAGATCGGAAAGCTAGGTTTTTGGAGGATTTTTTTTCTTTTTTTTGATTACTGCACAAAACCATATGTTAAGAACCCACATTTACGTACACTTAACACATCACGCAACTAACCAAAATTAAGGAAATTGAAAAAGAGAATTAGTAAACAAATTGTTACAAAAAGTTATACTTGAACGAAGATATATGGCAGATTTTGAGAGAGGGATGTGAGGTCAGGATTCGACAAGAGGTGTAGGAGAGAGAAGAAGAGAGGATCGAAGGGGTGGAGGAAATTTTGGCTACGAAAAAGATCTAGGGTTTCGAGGCTAGGGTTTCGAGGAAGGTGTTGATGGGGCTTGTGTTTCTGAGCATCGCGAAGTGAGAGAGGGAGTTAGGGTTTCGATTCGGGCATCGGGAGCTCGGAGATGAGCGAGCTAGGGTTTCGATTCAGAGATAAGCGAGTGAGCTCAAAGATGAGAGAGTATTCAGGACGCAGGGGGAGGAGCGTCAGGTGGCATTGAGGAACACGGCCGACCCTGAGTTCCCGGGGGCCTGAGGCAAAAGACCAAAATAATTATTTTTGGTGGCCCTTAATAACAATATAATTTTTTTACGCACAAAATACGTGTCTATGTTTACAAGGAGAATACAAATTTGGGGCCCCCTAAAATTGCATATGAGATTGTTACATATAAACATTTACAGGTTGTCGCCTTTCATGAAAAGAAACATTAACAAGCTGTCTTGTCCATTTGTCTTTTCAAGTAGATTCAGAGTTTAAATTGAGTTCCTGCTTCTACTTATTGAACGAATCAGATTGTCTTAGGTGAGATCTGTGTGTTTGTAGCACTTTATGAATCATATATATAATATGATCCCCTTTAGGTCGGTAGGGTCTAGGGTTGGCAACCGGGCTGGGCTGACCCGCGACCCGCTCGCCAAAACCCAGATCGTTGATTTACAGTTCGGGGCGGGTCGAACCCGCGAGCCTAAGCCGGTCGACCCGGGTCGAGTAATATGGATTTCCAACCCGTCGAACCCGGTGAACAGTGGCAAACCCGCCCACCAACCCGCATGTCGATTCGCAGGTTTCGACCCACACGGGTCGACCATTCGACCCGCGCGGGTCGGACCGTTCGACCCGCGCGGGTCGGACCGTTCGACCCGCGCGGGTCGGACCGTTCGACCCGCGCGGGTCCAATGGCGAAAAAACAACCAACGTCTGTTTTAGCCATTATTTTTCTTTTTTTTTGGTTTTTTTTCTTTTTCCCCTATAAATACCCCTTAAACCACTCTAAAAAATCTTACACCTTATTCTCTTACTCTCTCTACTACTACCACTCAATTCAATCTCAATTCTTTGAAATTTTGTCAACAAAGAAGCGACAAATTCCGATCGTATCAAATTCAACATTCAACTACATCTACTTGAAGTCTTCAACTCCTTCAAGGCTCCAACAAAGAAGCTCTCTTTCTTTCTATATACGAGTCCGGATTTCTACTTCTACTTCTACTTTTATTTTCACTCTCATTCTATATACGAGTATCCGCGAAGTACGGTATCAAAATTTCACAACCCTCTTATTGTCTTGATATTTTTTTTATAGTGTAAATTTATTGCATCATATTTGTTTGTTGGTTTTTTGATCTTCTCTCTCACCACCCTCCAATTATTTTCTAGATTTTTTTTGAAACTTATCTCGCCTAGATTGTATTTAATTTTTTCATATACACTTCTAATATGGCTAAAAATGGGATTAAATCGAGACCGTTCAAATCGGACACGAATCTTAAAGCTCAGGGGTAAAACAGTAATTTCACCTACAAACAGGTCTAAAATGGGAACTGGGTCTTTCTTCAAAACCCAATAACCCATGAACGGATCTGTCTTACTGGGTACGGGTCCCAACCCGTTACAAACCAATTCAGAAGGATAAAAAGAATTCAGATTCATAATTATCCCTAAGAGGAGGTTTTAACCACTTCTATCCATTTACACCGGGAAGTAGAGATTTGTTTTTATCTCGAAACGGATCCCTAAGGCGACTATAAAAACTCCTCTCCCCCACCATAAGAAGGTAATCAATCTTTTTTTAGTTAAAGCTCTTTCTTAATCATTCTGATTACTAACAAGAGCGTCGGAGGGTACGTTGCCGAGATCCATCCCGGTGTATCGCACTTTTTGCAGGTTCGCGGCAGCAATAAGAAACTGGTCAACAATTTGGTGAAGGTCAACAGGCCAACAGGTTTGCCTCATTCATTTTCTCAATAATCCACAAATTCTATCTATTGCCCCCATACCAGATTCAGCGGCAATAGATTGGCGCCGTCTGTGGAAACCGAAAAAGCAACCCAACCTAACTTCATCAGCTAGATTAGTTTCAAGCCATGCATCCAAAAGTGAAGGGGAAGGCAGCAGTCTCCAGCCGAAGAACCACTTCTCTTCCTCCTCCCCCTCCTCCAGCTCAATGTGCTCCTCCTCAATAGGCCCCTCCAGGATCTCGGGGGGCTGCCCAGGGGGGCTTTCGTAGGAGTCATCCAAAGCAACATCCTCCTCAGGACCATGTCGCGGTCCACAATCCTCCAGTCGACTCTATGGCTTCTCAAAGCCCTCCCGAGCGGGATCTCCGTCAAGTGATTGCCAACCGCCAAAAAGGAGTCGACCTCCGAACTCGCCTGAATGGATGGCGAGCCCTTGGGGGAGTCCACCAACTTAAGCACCCTGGGGTCTCAAGAGTCCAGACCCCCCGTAGACCGAGGACCAGAAGATTCCCTCCCCCGAGGAGGCAAAGAGAGTTCCCTCAGCGTCATCGGCGGAGAACTCATTCTCCAGTAAGCCGAGACATACATAGGGACCGCCAAGCTGGAGAGGTACCAGTCACAAGGGTGGAGCTCCAAGATTTTCAGAGGCCGTTCTGCGGGCCCTCAATGCCGCTCCCAACCACGAGCAATGGGCACCTAGTCCTGAACCTGCCCTAAGCCGTCACCACCGCACTCCTAGTCCCCTTTCGTAAGGGAAAGAGTCTAGGGGATCGGCAAGATATGACCGAAGGGAAGACTCGGTCTACCGCCGTCTCCACGAGATGGAGAGGCGCCTTGGCCGACTTGATGGAGAAGAGGAACAACGGGCGAGGAATTTTCACCCGAGCAGGTCCCCGTTCTCCCGATCCATAATGGAAGTCCCGGTCCCGCAAAACTTTGAGCCCCCGAACTTTGAGTCATACAATGGGGAGTCGGACCCCACCGACCACATCAAGAGTTTTAAAACTCTCATGATGATCCACCAGGCTTCGGATGCGCTCCTTTGCAAGACCTTCCCTACCACGCTGAAGGGACCTGCGAGAGAATGGTACTCTCGACTCGTCCCGGCCTCCATCTTCTCGTTCGACCAGTTCGAAGGGCTCTTCCTTACTCATTTCGTGAGCAGCCGCCGGACCGAGAAAACAAATGTATCTTTGGTGACCCTCAACCAAAAAAAGGGTGAACGCCTAAGTGATTACGTTCGGCGCTTCACCACTGAAGCCCGGTTTATAGCCTCCCTCAACCAATCAGTAGCCTCTGCGGCATTTAAGTGCAACATCACCAACGCCGACCTCAAGGTGTCCCTTGCCAAGAAGCCTCCTCGAAACTGCTTAGAACTCCTGCTTAGGAGTAAGAAGTACATTCGAGTGGAAGAGGCTCTCAACCCCCTAGTCTCGAGGAATCATCTTTCGGGTACAAACGGAAGAATACGAGTGAAGAAGGATCCTAGAAACTTCAGAAGGACGACAATGGCCAACGCCGCCCAGCTCCTCGTTTTGAGAAGTTCATCCCCCTCAATTCTAGTATATCAACAGTTCTTATAGAGGTGGACAAAGAAGGGCTACTCCGTGCTCCTCCTAGAATGAATACCCCTGGCAAGAAAAGAAACAGGGATAAGTAGTGCCACTTTCATAGGGACCACACCCACTGCACGGATGATTGTCGGGCTCTCAAAGATGAGACTGAAGAGCTCATACAGCGGGGATACCTAGACAAGTTTGTCCGAAGAGACGGGACCGACCTTCCATCCCGAAGAGCCTACAAGCGAACAGAGAGGTCCACCGAGTTCCAAGATTCTGAACCTGGGGCCGTCCTCCACCTCATCCAAGGAGGTCCAATGGGGGGAGAACCCAATTCCTTCCAAGCGGTCTTCACCCTATCGTAGCAGTAGGATCTCTGTTTTCAATAAGGCCGATGCTTGTAATCCGGCCAACAGCATGTAATAATGGTTCGCCCCATCGAAGTGACCATTTAGTTTATTTTAATAAAACTTAAACTTTTGTCTATTATTGCACTTGCTTCATTTCTACTTCTCCGGGTCACTTCTACGACTCGCTAAATGGTAAGTTCGGTGTCCAGCTAGTCATACAGAGCTGCTCTCACAACTTACTAAGCTTAAAAGACGGGTTCGGAGTCTAACACTTGGTTCGACGTTATCTTAGCCGCTTGCAAACAAGCAAGTGCGGGGTAGCTCACTGTTCGGAATTGCTCCTACAACTCGTTAACTCCCTTAACAGCAAGTTCGGAGTCCAATACTTGGTTCGATGTTGCCTTAGCCGCTTGCAAACAAGCAAGTGTGGATTAGCTCACCATTCGAAATTGTTCCTACAACTTGTTAACTCCCTTAACAGCAAGTTCGGAGTTCAATACTTGGTTCGATGTTGCCTTAGCCACTTGCAAACAAGCAAGTGCGGGGTAGCTCACCATTCGAAATTGCTCTTACAACTCGTTAACTCCCTTAACAGCAAGTTCGGAGTCCAATATTTGGTTCGACGTTGCCTTAGCCGCGTGCAAACAAGCAAGTGCGGGGCAGCTCACCATTTGGAATTGCTCCCACAACTATTGAACCTCTTTTCAGCAAGTTCAGAGCTAAAACTCTCTCCTAGAGTTGCTCCTCAAACTTGTCTCCCCAACGGCTCTCTCCTAGAGCCAAGCTCTTCCCTCCACTCGCTCCCAGAGTGGACCTCTTCTCAGCAAGTTTGGAGCTAAAACTCTCCCCTAGAGTTGCTCCTCAAACTTGTCTCCCAAACGGCTCTCTCCTAGAGCCAAGCTCTTCGCACCGCTCGCTTCCAGAGTGGACCTCTTCTCAACGAGTTCGAAACTAAAACTCTCCCCTAGAGTTGCTCCTCAAACTTGTCTCCCAAACGGCTCTCTCCTAGAGCCAAGCTCTTTGCTCCGCTCGCTCCCAGAGTGGACCTCTTCTCAACGAGTTCGGAGCTAAAACTCTCTCCTAGAGTTGCTCCTCAAACTTGTCTCCCAAACGGCTCTCTCCTAAAGCCAAGCTCTTCGCTCTGCTCGCTCCCAGAGCGGACCCCTTCACAACGAGTTTGGAGCACGACTCTCCCGAGCTCTCCTCTACCTCTACGAGCTCCGCCGAGCTTTTCCAGTTGCCATGCTCCAAGCTTGTTTCGACTAAGCTTCGAGCCGAACTCCACTTTGAAGCCTCGTAGTCGAGACACAACCGGATGCCATCACCGCTGAGCTCCGCCACCATCACCATTCGCCGAGCTCCGAGTCTTTGCCGAGCTCGAGCGACCATCGAGCTCCCCTCTACTCACAGTCGCCACTATCGAGCTCCTCCATCTTCGTCGAAGCTCCGAACCCAAACCTCCTTCGCAAAGCTTCACCGTTGCCTGCCCATCACCATGGCTCCGACGAGCTCTACACCGTCGCTGCCGAGCTCTGACGAGCTCTTCGCCACAGCAGTCGAGGTCCTAAGCTGCCGAAGTCGTGAAGCTCACCGTCAAAATCTGAACGTTCTCGTCACCGGAGCCCAAACACGAGAAAAAAGCTCCCCCTCCACCTTCGCCAAGCTCCACTGGCGACGGAGCGTGATGGTCGGCAGAGATCACCGAGCGTTCTTGGCACCGGAGTCCAAACGAGAGGAAAAAGCTCCCGTCGTCTCCAAGCACTAAGCTTCGAACCCATCACAATCGAGCTCACCATCACACTCGCCGAGCTCGAAGCCACCGTCGCCAAGCATTACTTCGAGCTCGAGCTCACTCCTCTTGCCTACCCCACTATCGAGCTCACCACGTCGACGAGCTTCCTTCCACCATCTTCGAGAGAGCTCCGCCAAGCTCTCCTCCTCTGTCGAGCTCAAGCTCGAAAGCTTCGAGCCCATTACCTACGACGAGCCCTAGTGTCGTGCCTTGTCTCCTTCGCCTTCGCTGAGATCACCCTCCGCCGAAGCTCTGAGCTCCTCGTCACACGAGGTCGGAGAGGTGGCAAGGTCGGAGGCGGGGTCGGATGCGAGGCCAGGGTCGAAGGCACTCGGTCGCAGATGAATCGAAGATGGGGGGAGAAGAAAGGAAGAAGAGAATGGAGCGAAGAAAAAAAAGAGTCAACGGCAAACTGTTGACTTTGCCACGTGTCAACGTGGGGGACTTCGGCAGCTGGAGCCCAGAGTTCTTGCCACCGAGCACCAAACTAGGGAAAAATGGGCTCCTCACGATGCGCACTCATCTGATCGTGATCGACGCACAGGATCGTGGCACGTCATCAGGTATTTATTTATTTAATCGAATTAATTATTTAAAAAATTCGAAAAAATATTTAAAAATCGGAAAAAAATTAATTAAAAATTCTAAAAATAATTATTAATTTAGAAAATAATTTTTAAATTCTGAAAATAATAATTATTAAATTAGAATAATTAATTAAATTTTTCGACAATTAATTATTTAATTTGGAAATTAAATAAAAAATTCGAAAAAATTCAGAAAAATTTGGAAAATCACAAAAAATCCAGAAAAATCTGAAAATAATTTTGGGTATTTTACAAGCTCAGAATAACACCGTTACACTCCGAGCTAGATCTAACTCCCCTGAGAACTCCGATAAAATTTCGTACGCTATTAGAACAACAAACTATTCCTCACAGGCTGTTAAACTCAGTCTTTAGGAGTGGGGGCTCGTGATATGGCTAAAAATGGGATTAAAGCGGGACCGTTCAAGTCGGGCACGAATCTTAAAGTTCATGGGTAAAACGGCAATTTCACCTACAAACGGGTCTGATATGGGAACTGGGTCTTTCTTCAAAATCCAATAACCCATGAACGGATCTGTCTTACTGAGTACGAGTCTCAACCCATTACAGACCAGTTCAGAAGGATAAAAAAGAATTCAGATTCATAATTATCCCTAAGATGAGGTTTTAACCACTTCTATCCATTTACACCGGAAAGTAGAGATTTGTTCTTATCTCAAAACAGATCCCTAAGGCAACTATAAAACCCCTCTCCCCCCACCATAAGAAGGTAATCAATCTTTTTCCAGTTAAAGCTCTTTCTTTCTTTCTTTCTTAATCATTCTGATTACTGACAAGAGCGTCGGAGGGTGCGTCGGACGGATCCATCCCGGTGTATCACACTTTTTGCAGGTTTCTAGCAACAGTAAGAAACTGGTCAACAATTTGGTGAAAGTCAACAGGTCAACAGGTTTGCCTCATTCGTTTTCTCAAGAATCCACAAATTCTATCTATTGCCCCCACACAAGATTCAGCGGCAACAACTTCTATATAAACATGTCTATATCACGAGGTAGTGGCCGTAGCAAAAGTGAACAAGATTCCACCGGCACTTCTCGTAGGCCTCCTATTGTCTCACAAATTGAGCCCGCCGAAGAGTACCCTATGACTGGACACATTGGTACACACAATGTGTTTGTAGGAGACATATACATAGAAGAAGAACCACAAACACAAGCAAACGAAACAACACAATCAGGTAGTAGTAAGAAAAACTAGAGGGGAAACAAGTGATTGACATAAATTTTATGACTATGTTCCCGACGAAGAAAATTCGGGTGTAGGTATAAAAATTTGTAAAACTTGTTCGAAAGCATACAAATGGAAGAAGGGTGAGAGGATGGGTACAATAAAATGACACATCCAAAATGTACACAAGGAACTTCTTGTAGACCTACTCGGCCAACAAAAAATCCACCCTAGGAACGGTCTAGTTGATAGCCACCCTTATGATCCCGAACTTGTTAGTTGGAAAATGGTCTGACTAGTAATTAAAGAAGAGTTATTATTTTCCAATTCCGAGAGTAGGGACTTAGAAACTTTTAATCAAACCGCATTAAACCCGCATTTTAAAAGAATCCCTAGGAATACTGTAAAGTCGGATAGTTTTAAAATATACACCGAAATGAGAGAGGCTTTGACTGCTATTTTATGGAGTTTGACTTGTAGAGTTTCCTTAACTTCCGATTGTTGGAAGGGTTGCAACAATATTCCAATAATAGGAATAACTTGTCATTGGATCGATAGTGATTGGATTCTTCAAAAAAAGATCATATCACTTGCTGCGTTGCCCTATCCCTATAGTGGTAATGAAATTGCAAATCGTATTTTAGAAATTTGTGATTTTTTTCATATTTGTGATAAAATTATGTGTATAAGTTTTGATAATGTATCTAACAACAATGCATCAATTAGTATATTACAAACCGCATTAAACCCTCTATCTGACAATATTTTTCATATTAGATGTGCATGTCATATTTTAAATTTATGTGTTCAAGATGCATTAAAAATAGCCGACCCATATATAGTTAACATTAGAATTTGTGTACATTTTATTTCATTAAGTGGCCCCATATTTCAAGAATGGAAAGCATGGTGTATGCTTAAAAATGTACATTTTAGAAAATTTCCAAAGGATGTTAAACACCGATGAAAATCTACTTTTGATTTGCTACTTGTTATTACTAAATATAAATCATGTATAAATGATTTTTGTATGGCAAAAAATATGCCAAATTTTCAAATGTCTCCCGAAGCTTGGTATTTTGCCAAATCTTTGTTAAAATTTTTAGAAACTTTTAAAACCGCAACTTTAAAATTTTCAAAATCTTACGAATCTACTTATAGTAGCATTTTTATTTCGATAGTTACTATGATGCAAACTTTCAAAGAAATAATCGATGATGCTTTTATTGGTCATATTGTGAAACCTGCATATACCAAAATTTTGAAGTATTTTAGTCCACCTCCTATGTTGTATTGTATAACTACTGTGATGGATCCTCGTATCAAATTAGAAGGTACGAAGAGTTTGATTTAAATATTTTTTTACTTTACTAGGAGATGAATCTGAAACTGATTGCCAAACATTTTTTGCTAGTTTTGAATCGACATTAAATAACTTGGTATAATCAACCAAATGAATTACATTGGTATAATCAATAAGATTCTGAAAGTTTTACTTCTACACTTGATATTTTACAATGGTGGAAAGACCATGAACATACTTATAGTATTCTTAAATATATGGCTAAAGATCTACTAACTCCTCCTGTCTCTATAGTTGCTTCAAAAAGTACATTTTCTACAAGTGACAGGGTTCTAACCGATTACAGGAATCGCTTGAAGCCCAAATCGTTGGAGATACTCGTCTGCACGGAAGACTGGATGAAGGCCGAAGATAAGATTCAAGAAAAAGGGTTAGACACATCTACAAGTGGAAGCGACTCGCCGGAAGAACAACAACAACAACAATAGCAACCAACATGAATAATTAAAGACCAACAACAACAACAACAAATTGAAGACCAACAAATTGAAGAAAATTGTAAATGTATAAAAAATTGTATAAAATCTTTGTTTGTTACAAAAAATTAGGATAATTGAAGAAAATTGAAATTGTATCGAAGAAATTTGTTATTGTATAAAACAAATTTGTAGAAAATCTTTGTTTCTTATTACAAATTTGGAAATTTGTATAAGTAGAAATCATATTATTAATATATACATTTTTTATTGGAAATTTCACTATTTGATTCTTATTATTATTACATTTTTTTATTATTATTAAAATTAAATTTTTTAAGTTTAAAGAAAAAATTAGACGGGCCAACCTGCGACCCGACCTGACCTGACCCGGGTTGGACTTGAATAGGTTTGCGAGTTGGGCGGGTCGAGTTTTTGCAATTCCAACCTGGCCCGGTTGTCACTCAGACCTGATCCGAACCTGCCCTAGTTGGGTTCCAACCCAGATGGGTTCGACCCGGCCCGACCCGGTTGACCCGTTTGCAAACCCTAAGTGGGTCACATGATCAGTGCTTTACCAAATTATCTCACCGAATTTTAATTTGATAAGAATCAATTTTAATCGAAAATGCATTCAGCTAGCATGCATGCATCTTAAACCCTACCCCTTATATCCCAGTATCTAAAGAGGATAAATACATGGTGGCATATATCTTAATGCACTTTTTCACACTAGTAATTCACCTCCAGTGAAAATATGGTTGAAACGTATCTTTATCCCAGAACATAGCTAAAGTGTTAAAGTTGAAAAGAGTTTCTCTCTCTAGAAAAGTCTAGAGAGAGAAACTAACCCCCAAATCCCCAAAAACAAACTCTAGATCTGAAAAAAATCGGGGGCAGCGGCTAGGACTTGTCGCCGCCGCCCCGTCGCAGTGGATCACCCCGTCACCCTCCTCCTTTCGTACTCCTCTTACTCACCCTCCTCAAGCCGAGTCGAAGAAGCTGCTTCGAAGACGGGGCCTGCAAGCTCCTACGGCGAGCTCCTCGCGCCGATGCCGTGCCCAAGCCAGGGGACGAAGACCCAGATCATCGGATCTGGGCGACAGCGAGCGATGCACCCAACCCCAGATCGAATCTGGTCGAGGTGTTCAGATCCACTGGGGAGTTCGCGCCAGATCCCTTCCCCGTTGCTTTCTCCTTTTTCCTGTTGTGGGGTTCATTTTGCTATTTTGACTTTGCATCTCTACGAAGAAGATTGTGTGCTTCTTTTGTGCGATGGTCATTCCATTTATTGTTGGGATATCGGGCGGGACGGTAAAGAGTGGTAGATTGTTGAGAATGATTTGTTGAATTCTTTGGTTTCTTTACTAGTTGTTGGCAAAAAGGTGTTTGGTCTCTTATCTGGAGTTGCTGTTGACGTGGTGTTGGTGTTGGTCTTGCGTGAGAGGTGTGGAGTGTGTTGTATTGCACGATTGTGGGTCTTGGGCCTGAGATGGGGTCCCTCCATGATGTGCACTCACTTGTTTCAACCTCAGCCAAAGCAACGCCGCGACACTGTGTTGTCTACTCTTGGGGCCCGGATGCTCTTCGCGGTCGCCACCATGTCCACACTCTCGGGGTCAATCACAGCAATCTACGGCTATGATTTGGTTTTGAGGGTTGGTAATGCGTGCGAAGAAGTAGGGGTTTGCTTGAGGTTGGCAGTACCGAAGTGAGAGACGGGGTATTTTAGTACGAGGGGTTGTTTGGTTGTGGGGCATCATGCCATCATTGCGGATTTCAGCGCTCCTCCTCAGGTCGCGGAGCGACATATTCGTCGTGCCAGAGCATCCTCCCGTGCCTGTGGTCGCAATCGCCTTGGATCTGGGCGATGGCGAGGTGCGCCCCCCTCCCAAAGTACGCTGTCATGCATGATTGTGGAGCTTGGGCCCAAAGATGGGGTCCGTCCATGATGTGCGCATTTGAGTGTCCAACGATGTTGTCGGTGCAGTCTTTACAGCACCTACTGTCAGGCTATTGAGCTTCCTTCAGCTTAGGCCACTGTCTCATGACAGCATCGCCTCTTTCCTTGGTTTGGGAGTAAGAGTCGAGATGATTCTGTGTGGTGAGAAATCACCGGAGAGAGCTAGAGCGTAAGAGAGGTGAAGGTATCCTCTCCACGGCTCTCTCCTGGAGCGTGGTGTTTGGTGGGATGAGCGAGATAGTTGTTTGGTGAGAAATTGCCTGAGAAAGCACTATCGTGTGAGAGGTGAAGGTATCCTCTTCACGGCTATCTCTTTGGTAGCGGCTGTGGGAGCTATTCGCGCGTTTGTAGGATGAGTGGTGGAGATGGTGGGAGGGTGCGATCGATGTGCATGCACCGTGGGATCAGAATTTGGCCTGCGGGGCTTGTGCCCAAAGATGGGGTCCCCCCAGCGAGGTAAAGGCAGGGATCGGCAAGTGATACAATCCTGCCAGACTGGTTTCAGGTGGGTGTGCATGTATCGTGGAGGCACTGTACGAAGTTAAACTGACGTACATACAATTTTGTTGGATCGAGCTTATTTATCGGTCCAGCCTTCACGGTTGTTGGAGGAATTTTTTGTTTGTACGTGTCATGTTGTTTCATTTATGTTTTATTTTCTGTCTGTAGTTTGTACTTTGGCCCAGTACTCTGGGTTTGTTTCGTTAACCTCTTATTAATGAAACAGGGTAGCCAGATTCCACATTTTCCTTCAAAAAAAAACGTAGCTAAAGAAAACCTCGAGTCATGCAAAGATAAGCCAGTTGACAGTCAACAACACGTCACATTTAGAAAAAGACAATTGGATCCAATTTGAAAAAACTGGCCAGAAGGACGCGGACACAAATAAAATGTTCCCTCGGATAGAGAGCCAATTAAATGGGTTATTTTTGTCCATCCGCTAAAGTGCTAAACCAGCACTCTTTGCATGGTAACTGATATGGGCTAGGAATGACGTGGCCTATCCTGGGCCACAGAATCCCCTCAGGATACGCGCACCTCCTGATTCACCAGATTCGCCACGTCAGCATCAGAAAACCGTCCGGACCGCTGCTACGTCAGCCCGAAAACCGCTCGGGCATCTGCCACGTCAGCCTTAAACCGCCCGAGTTTCCACCGCTTCAGCCACACGGGCAACCGGGTCCAGACCCGGCCCCAAACGGGTCCAGACCCGGTTGGGATCTTCTATAAATACCAGACCCCTACTCCTTCTCCAGGTAATCAATCATTTGCCACCAAAACCCTAGTTACTGTTACTTTCACTCAGTGACTGACTAGATCGTCGGAGGGTCTGCCACCGGGACCAACCCCGGTGGTCCGAGACCGTCTGCAGGTACACAAGACCCTCGGATTCGAGCCTCAAAGATCCGAGCCCAGCATCAGCCTCCACCTCAATACCGCTTACCTCGGTACCGTTCGCCCAGCCAAGGGTCGTCTGCATAGGTGTCTCCCCTAATACAAATCGAGTAAGAACTCACGCCTGGTGCATCCACACGTTCCCCAAAAACAAACCACATCAGTAACATTGTAGTCTTGTAGTATCTTTTGAGCTCTCAACAAAAGCCTATTGTGTTAGGATCTGTGGCCTCAAATACATGTAGGCACGGGGTACTTAAAGTTGGAGAAGAAGAGGAGTAGACAAAGAGGCAAGAGAAGACAAGCAGCTAGTAGAAGAAGAGAAGTCTGGAGGGTTGCCCCAGTCGACTGGGGATTCTTCGAGTGTAGGCATCCAACAGAGGAGGGGACGGTCGACCGGTCAGCCCTCGGATCTGGATCTGTACGTTGCGGTTGATCGGCTTGAGGTGCGGTCGACCGACACCGACGCCGAGATGTTTTTTTGGGCTTACGGGAGAAAGACCCAATTTGCTATATTTGTGTTTATCTTTTAGGGTTTGTTTGGGAGCTATATATATGGTCGTAAACTCTAGGGTTTAGAATGCCGTGATCATTATTCAACTTCAAGAGAGATTGTGCCGAGTGTTTCAAAGGTGAGAGAGAGAGATTGAGAGTTGTAATCTTTCTTTTGTAATCTTTGTATTTCTTTGGGAATAAGAAGTATTGGTTATCTCTGCATATTGGTTGTGTTCTTGTGAGATCCATATATTGTGGTGGCTTGTTCTTGGTTCATCTATTTCTTGGGAGTTCTATTGCTTGTGGTGCACTTCTGCTATTAGCACTACAAGTTGGGAGTAGATTTCTCTGACAAGTGGTATCAGAGCAGTTGGTTCGAGATGACCGATAATAAGATGAAGATCGAGAGATTCAATGGGAGTGACTTTGCGATGTGGAAGATTCAGATGATAGCGTATCTTCGTCAGAAAGATCTTGATGGTCCATTGTTTGATGAGAAGCCAGTAGGTGCAGACAAGGATACAAAGGTCTTGGCAGAGTGGAATCGTTTGGATCAGAAGGCACTGGGGCAGATTCAGTTGGGGCTGAGTAGAAAGGCGTTATTTCATATCTCGAAGGCAAAGACCACAAAGGAGGCTATGGAGATTCTCACGGATATGTATGAGAAACTGTCGGCATCTAATCAAATTCTTCATCTGAAGAAATTGGTTAATATGAAATTGAAGGAAGGGGGTTCAGTAGCAGAGCATATGAACAATTACTGTATGGTTTACAACCAGATAGAAGCTGCAGGTTTGAAGTTTTTAGAGAGGGGGCAGTCATTGTTACTTCTATCTACTTTACCCGATAGTTATGGTACGGTAGAACAAACTATTATAGGCACTATGACAGATTCGACGACTCTACAGGATGTGGTGAATAGCATTCGGAACGAGGAGATGAGAAGGGTGAGAAAAGGGAGATATCCATCATCATCTTCTAGAGATTCTGCCATGTACGTTGAGAAGAGACGTGGGAGATCTAAGAGTAGTCGAAGAAGAAAAGAACAGAGTAGTTTATCTGAGAGTGGATCTAATGACAGCGATGAGGGACATGGGCCTGAGTGCTGGTGTTGTCACAAGAAGGGTCACATGATGCGCAGTTACAAAGCTTATATGAAGAAGAAGCAGGAGAAACCGAAGAGAGATACTCCAAAGGAAGCTCAAGTGGGGCTTGTTGAGAATCTATGCTTATCAGCTCGGGAGGAGTTGGGCACTCAAGATTGGTATATTGATTCGGGAGCTTCTTTTCATTGCACTCTGAGGAGAGAGATATTTGATGACTACGAGGAGGGTTCTTTTGGAGATGTGATCGTGGAGAATAGTCACCGGTGTCCTGTACGTGGAGTTGGTACTGTTCGCGTGAATACCATTGATGATCAAAGTGTTGTCTTGTGGGAGACAAGGCATGTTCCAGACTTGAAACAAAATCTTATCTCAATTGGAAGGCTAAACAAAGAGGGGTTGTCTACTACAGTTGGTGGTGGGGAGTGGTGTATAGCTGCAGGTTCAAGGGTGATTGCAGAAGGAAAGCGTGAGGGAACACTTTATTTTCTTAGAGACGTGAGGGGCGTTTCTCCTGTAGTTGACTCAGCCGGAATCGAGTAGTAGGTTGTGTGGGGGTGCAACCGAGTTCTTTCAGTTGTAGAGGGGAGGTTACTAATTTAGTGGGAGCTACTGGACATGGATATGATCCTAGAGGGCAAGACGTTGCTGCGGAGATGGCACTTTGCGAATTGGCAGTTGAAGCTTCAAGTCACTCTTGTGTGATAGAGAGCACTGATATCGATATGCGGGGTGATGTCGATGAGAGTAACCGAATTGGGACTGTAGGGGTTGAACAGTCTACGGAGTTTGTGGAGGTGTCATCCACGGAGGTTTCTAGTGCAGAGGGTGCATTGGGAGGCTTTGAACCATGTCCGGTGTTGAAGGAGATCTTGCGAGGTGGGGAGTCTCATAACACGAAATTCGACACGGGAGACTGTTTCTTCGGTATTCGTGCTCTATGCGATTGGTAGAGCACATCCTTCATGAGGCGATGAGGGGTGGTTGGTGCACTCCACGTGGTGGAGTGGCGGAGGTGCTCTTCATGAGAGTGAGGAGTACTTGGGTCTTCCATGAAAGTGGGAGAAGGCAGAGATAATGCAAGGAAAGATTGCAATAACTTTGAAGCGTAATGTATTTGGTCCAAGTGGGAGATTGTTAGGATCCGTCGCCTCAAATACATGTACGCACGGGTACTTGAAGTTGGAGAAGAAGAGGAGTAGACAAAGAAGCAAGAGAAGACAAGCAGTTAGTAGAAGAAGAGAAGTTTGGAGGGTTGCGGTCGACCGGCTAGCGGTGCGGTCGACCGACCCAGTCGAATTGGGGTTCTTCGAGTGTAGGCGTCCAACAGAGGGGGGGACGGTCGACCGGTCACTAGGGGTGCGATCGACCGGTCAGCCCTCGGGTCTGGATCTGCACGTTGCGGTCGATCGGCTTGGGGTGTGGTTGACCGACATCAACGCTGAGATGTTTTTTTGGGATTACGGGAGAAAGGCCCAATTTGCTATATTTGTGTTTATCTTTTAGTGTTTGTTTGGGAGCTATATATATGGCCATAAACTCTAGGGTTTAGAATGCTGTGATCATTATTCAACTTCAAAAGAGATTGTGCCGAGTGTTTCAAAGGTGAGAGAGAGAGACTGAGAGCTGCAATATTTCTTTTGTAATCTTTGTATTTCTTAGAGAATAAGAAGTATTGGTTATCTCTGCATACTGGTTGTGTTCTTGTGAGATCCATATATTGTGGTGGCTTGTTCTTGGTTCATCTATTTCTTGGGAGTTCTATTGCTTGTGGTGCACTTCCGCTATTAGCACTACGAGTTGGGAGTAGATTTCTCCGACATATTGTACTCATCCATCCATCCATCCTTCCATCCATCCATCTAAGCCGGTCTATGATGATTTCGGCCATAAGTGAAGGGTTCAGTTGATTTTTGCCAGTGCATGTAGAGGAATCCAAATCCTAAGTAAACGACTGTAACTTGATGCATTTTGAATATATATATATATATATATATATATATATATATATATATATATATATATATATATAGATTTTCTCGTGGGCACGTGCCTACGACACGTCTTCAGAACGATACAGCATATGAAAAGCCTTGTAAATAGTAAAAATCAACAATTATGTAGCTCAAGTTTGAATATTATGACAATAATTAGTTGTAAACAAAAGTTCATGTTTATATAAATAAATAAATAAATAAATAAATAAATAAATAAATAAATAAATATATATATATATATATATATATATATATATATATATATATATATATATATATATATATATATATAACTGTTATAATGGGAGAGATGGGGTTCTAAACAAATAAACAATTTTTTATTCCTTAGTGTGTGTGTGTCAACACGTGCTGCGCACGTGTTGGTAGATTTTTTTTTGTCCTTTTCATTCCCCCTTCCCATTTTCCCGACGTGCATTGCACGTGTATATATATATATATATATATATATATATATATATATATATATATATAGAGAGAGAGAGAGAGAGAGAGAGAGAGAGAGAGAGAGAGAGAGAGAGAGAGAGAGAGAGAGATAATTAAATAAATAAAGGAGTTGTTTTGGGGGGATTTAAATTTGAGTTTTGGGGGGAGGGGGGAAATGTGTTTTGTGATGTTAGATCCAGGCCTTTGATTTTGGGGGGATTGAAGGTGAGCCACTTGATAGCTTTCTTTTTGTTTTATTATATAGACTAGGTTTGCCCGTGGACACGTGCGTACGGCACGTTTCCGTGAACAATGCAGCATATAAAAAGGCTTGTAAAAAGTTAAATATATGCACGTTTTCGGGAAAAATGATTTATATAGATGTGTATTTGGTTGAGACATTGATGTATTCTGAATTAAGATGTTTATTTGTTTATATCTTTGCAGAATCATTTGTCAGGAGCTCAGGATTGAAAAAGAGTACTGTGAATCTACAAGACCTATAAAAAGAGTACTGTAATAGAAATTTTCGTAAAAATTTTGACAGAGTCTCCCTTAAAATATTAGCCCTTTTACAGCAATTTCTTACAGAATTCTGCAAACAATTAAAAATATAGCATCACAGACAGTTAATATCAATCCTCCCCCGACCAATCCAAGCAACATCACACAGCATCATATATATAAGGCTCTGGTGGAAAAAATCTTGATATGATGCAACATACAAAATAAAAACCAAGATTTCGTTTGAAAACGTAATGGATTTGTAGGAATTTTAGTAAAAATTTCGACAGAGTCTCTCCTAAAATATTAGCCCCTTTACAGCAATTCCTTACGGAATTCTGCAAACAATTAAAAATATAGCATCACAGACAGTTAACATCAATCCTCCCTAGGCCAATCCAAGCAACATCGTACAAGCATCATATATATAAGGCTCTGGGGGCAAAAATCTTCATATGATGCAAGATACAAAATAAAAATCATGAATTCGTTTCAAAACGTAATGAATTTTTAGAAAAACATTTGAAAAACCTTTGAAAAAAAAACACAGAACCGTTTTAACATTACTATATTATATCATCATCCAATACAGTTACTTACATCTTCTCCCAAAATCCTAAATATTACATAGATTTACATAATTCCTTATTCTACATAACTTAAGGGAATAAAATATACAACCCTACTACAAAAAGAAACATTACAGGGTTGTTACAAATAGTAAGAGTACACAAACAGTAAGAGTTTCGAGTCTTCAATATACAAAGCTTCGAGTCTTCAATATGGAACGAAACAGTGAGCCTACACAAACAGTAAGAGTTTTTCAAGAATCAATCAAAACCAATGATAATTAAAGAAACAAATAGAAAGAGTATATAGATTTATGCTTATTTCTCATTACCTGGAAGGAAAGCAACTACATGAGATTCTAATAAGAACTCAACTCGCAAATCCTTTAATTCAAATCAAACATACACAATCTCTTGACTTTGATTTTCTAATTACGATGGAAAAAAGGAAACAGTTTATATAAAGCAATCTCAGGTTAACAGCTTCCAACAGTATAGTTAATACACTATTGTTTGGCTTGCACACAATGTAGATCATAGGTATTTCATAATGGTAGTTGATTGAGGACTTGCTAACAGTTCTATGCAAGCATGCAACTTTTTGACACTTAACAAACTCAGAATATATGCAACATAGCAAATTAACATCCATGCCGAGCAACATTTACAACTATGGACAACTGAGTAGAAATTGCAAGTCCCCAAGCCTATATGAACTTATTGGATATGAACTGTTGAGACAATCATAAAACCACTTAATCTTTTTGTAACAAACATACTTGTGCTAGGCTTGTCGTTAAAATTTGAACCTCTATAAAACCACATAATCTTTTTAGAACCGCAAAACAAATATATTTGATTGTATATAGTTGATCTCCAGATCAACAAGCAATTCGATAATTTCTATTGCTCTGATAGACTGATACTATTTGTAATAAACATTTCTATTGTCAAGATCAATAAGCAATTCTAACAGAGTCAACAATTTTACATAGCACCTGGTTTTACATAGCACCTGCTATATAAGAGTCTCAGATCCATAAATTTAATGAGTTCTATTGGCTATGGTTGTAGGATCTGCTATTATTGGGCCCATTGGAAAAGAATGTGCTGACCTGTGGTCAAGGATTGCTAGTGCTGTCATTGCCATTGTTTAACTGTTGCTGCTGTTTCATGAATTTTGGCTTTGTGTTTTTAATTTTGTGATCTCTAGATTTTTGCAATTTGTGTTAGGCTTGATTTTTGTTGTTATTGAGATATTTCTGTTTGAATGTGTTATGAGGATTTAATTTTTCTTAATAGATATAGTTGTCTGGGTTGGAGTTTAAATTTTAGTGTTTATTGATAATGATAATATGCTATCTTTATAATCAGAAGCACCGAACATTTTATCCCTAAAGGTACTTATCAAGCGAGTTCACGACATTCAGTCTCGCTATAATATGGAAGGATAATGTAAGTGTTCTTCAGATTGCTAAAGTATATCCTTGCTTGTCTCTTGTATTAACAGGAAGGGGAATTTACAGGGCATCAATAAATCTCAAGTGTATGAATAATGCAACCTTCTTGATTATATACTTGTTCTTTATTAAACTTGAAGTGAGCCTACTTGATTGTATAAAGTGTTGACTTGTTAATTTTCTTCTTGCACTTGAATGATCATGCAGAAAGAGAGCTACTGGACATAACACTTACAGACCTAGGTAGGGTTTCTACCTTTAGGAAAGTTCACATCCATAATTAATTTTTGATAGACATGTTTTGATTGTTGAAACTGATCTCAGGATTTTATTGACTAAAAGTGTTGTGGTGGCTAATGCGTCAAGCAAACCCATCATTACGTGTTCGCAAAATCATGTATAATTGTATTCGCAAAAATGCACATATTTACTGCCTCCAAATCTTTCGGATCTGTATCATTACGTGTTCTATCAACATTAAATATAAAAAATCCTTCAAATTTTCTAAAATTTAGAGTCAAAAAATAAAATAAAAATCAAAGACAGAAGAATTCAACCTGGGAAAATGAAGCCGCACATAAGCATCCAGAGTACCTTCCATCTAATTTTACACATCCACTACAACTTTTAGATGCTCCAAATGCCAGCTCCTACAATTAAAATGTTTCAGTTCATTTGCGCATTTTATCAAAGAGGATGAGTGTACATAACATTAAAGCAAGATAAATTGCCTTAGGGAAGTTGTTGTTGCTGACATCAGTGATGAAAAGGACTGGGCTTGCGTTGGATGACGTGGAGGTCGTTGACGTTGATTAGCACCGCAGCAGCCATTGCAGTCGAACAACCCCAGTTTCTTTATTAAAAGGCAGGCAAGAAATATGAGAAACAACAAAATACGTGAATCCAAAGTAGAAGACGTATTCAGATATTTATAATAGAGAACATGAATGAGGGAAAGACAAAGACTGACCACATTGTAACTGTCTTGACTTCTGATGCAGCCTCTCAAATGTGAAGCCTTTTGTGCATCTTATTCATCCATCCACTTCAGTTCCTGATGCCCCCAGCGAAGCGAAGCAGGCTCCATCAATTAAAATGTTTCAGTTCCTTTGTTCATATCATCGAACATGATGAGTGCATAAAATATAAGTACGATAAAATTATTTCATGGGGAAGGTTTCTTTCTAGATAAGAATTTAAGGGTGTTTCCGTTGTGGATATGACGGGAAGAAAGATCCAAAAATCTACTCCAAAACAGTGATTATTAGGCTATTACATTCAAGTAGCTAGAGACATTGGAGCGGGAAGTCCCTTGGGCCCAGTTGCAAGTAATATAAAGACAATTTGAGAAACACTACTTCGCAATTGCAATTGCAATAAAATAAAATAAAATATTAGATCTTGTTTCGCAGTTGCAATACTATGTTATGGCTAAATCAGGCTATTACATTCAAGTAGCTAAAATCTAGATACTGTAGTTAACTTCTTTAGTTAGATTGAATATAAGAAAGACCGTGTCTTTCCCTAATTACACCTCTCTAAAAAACAATACTCAAGTCAGAAACTATCCTACATATAATTGTAAGTGCAAATATGAAGTATCCAAGTGTAAAATGAAAGGATGCTATTCTACAACACAATTATTTCAAATCTAACTCATCCCAGTGCATTGTTGAACATCTAACTCATCTTCTATATTCAACTTCTGTATTCAACTAGTCAACTTCTATGTAATAAATCTAACTCATCACATATTCTACAATTATTTCAAATCTTACTCATCACAGTGCACCTCTCTGATGACAATCTAACTCATCACAGACAAAGAAAGAATGAATCAACTTCTACAAAGTCTTATGAAAATATTGCACAACACAGTGCACTGTTGAACAACCTATTAACTTGATCTCCAAATCTAACTCATCAACATTCAACTAATCAATTTCAAATCAAGAAACAACATACCTCAAAATTCTGTGAGTCTGCGAGTTCGGAATCCCCCCTCACCGAAATCAATGGCAGGAACACCTATAAATATTAAAATGATCACAACTTTATCATCCAAAATTAAACTTTAGCTAGAGACTAAACTTAAAATTGTTTGAGAGATAGACTAAACTTAAAATTTGGATGTCTACAGTTTGATATTTTGTCCATTGAGTTGTAGCTTAGAAGTAAAGAGTTAAAGGGTTAATGGAAGGGTTGAAGACCATATTACCACATCGTCTTTCTTTCAAAAGGAAAAGCTTGATATTTTATCTAACTTCTTAAGGAATTACGTACTTAAGGGAAACTCACACAAGAAATTCTTAGCTACTATAACTCTAAAAGTAGTTTTATCATCCATCATTGCTTCTTTCTTTGTAAATAGAAAATTCAGTGCACGTGTCAAAGCTAAAATTACCTGATCATCCCATGACTTGTCAGTGTTGTAGCTGACAGCAACTCCAAAGCTCCTAGCAGGATTGATGCCTGTCCATGAACACTGCAAACCCTATTGGAAGTGAAGCTAACACCTGCAATATTGTAATGGAAAATAAATTATATTATTCACACTAAAACTAAAGAAGATAATTGTGGTAATTAAATTTAACAATGACTAAAAATTAAAGTATCAAATTCTTTGAGTAGAAGTTACAGCTTTAGAGTTTCTTTATTCCTCACTCTCTCCAGTCAAATTTATTGTGAAGTGACATCCAATTGCTGATAGAGAAAATTGTTAGGAAAACTCTATACATATAACTGTTAGGAAAATTTTGACATATAAACTATAGGTAGAAACATTTCAAATTAGTCAGATTGTTAATTACATTGTGTTCATGTTAAATAGGAGACATGCCTTTCATTTATACACATGCTCAACCCTCATCTAAGTAAAGTAAACTCAAATAAGTAACACAACAAATATTGGCCTTTATGTTTTCTATACCATCTGTATGGTAGAAAACATTAACTAATTGACCAATGCAATGAAATTATAAACAACATAAAAGATCAATGTATAATTTATAATTTATTGAAAAGAGTACTATTCCTACGTTGGCTCAGAGCATAATGTATAATTTCTTCACAGAAGCTTTTATCTCCAGTATGGGTTTATCTGAGAATGTACGAAATCTCAAGGAAATATGCACAAAACTGGATAGTAGTGCGAGTACCTCTACAACTAACCCTACCAAAAGGGAGGAGTACTTATCACAGATATTAAATCAAGTTTTAATGGAACTTAATGGAGCTGAGTCTATGTCCACATTTGAGTTTATTAAGAGTGGATTATTGAGTCTATTTCTCCGGCATGATTAATTTATTCTCACTCTTTGTGATATTAGAGAGTTCATCCTGCAAAACCCTTAACATGACTTCCCATCAAATAACCATCAAGGAAAAATATCTGATTGTGTTTCCTGTAAACCTAACTATAAGTAACCTCTGATTGTGTTTCCTGTGAACTGTAATCTCAAATATTACAATGCAAAATGACTGGTAACAGTGTGGACACATCTGTTAAGTATCAAGAAATGGATAATTAAACTTCCTAATGCTGGAGTGTTTATTAAGCAATCTAAGTAAGTTTTCCAACCCAGATTATCTTGTTCAAATTATAGATTAAATAAATTAAAATTCATTTCCCAACCAAACAAACAAGGACCTGCGCATCCTGTGATTATGTTGCATGTACTCGGCTTAATCCACCGAAACTTCCTTTTCAAGATTGGATCGAAGAATCATGCTTAGTATTTCTGAGAGACGTATAGAAACTATACAAATCCTTTACCTAGGCAAACCTAGGTTCAAGCAATATTTATAGTATTCCTCTAGCAATGTTTAACCAGCGCATGAATCAAAATGGGTTTCAACAAAGATTGGTCCCTAAGAAAACATTTATTACTACTCAAATTCAGGCTATTGCGCAATGTGTTTTATTCATACAAATAGAATATCAATTTAGTTGTGTGAAATGGGTGCCCATGTTACCTTAGTGCCATTTCATTAAATATGAACAATGTGAGAACAGTTTTACGATTGGATCGTTGATATTAAGCAACCCATGATTTGTTAGTGAGAGTTTATTGACAAACGTTGTTATATACTAGAGAAGAGCTTCCCATAACCATAGAAGTTCAGTAGGCATTCTCCAAATTATCCTAATTAAATAGACGTTAGATTGGCTGTAAGGAATTACATTTTAGTGTAGGGTTCATGTAAATGCATGATTTATACAAATTACCGTTCCTACATTTTGTTAGTTTTTCGCTATATGTCACTGCCATTCAACTTCAATCAGGAAATGAGAAATGATTACTTTCTCTAGTCGAGAATAATCTGGTCTCAACCACTTATTCTCCAATAATAGTTACTGCTTATGGTGTGGTGTTAATCAGGACTTATTAACATGAGGCGAGGCCATTATCAAGATTTGTATATGTTTTAGGGACCATTAGAAGCTTACATTTCTTGATGATTTCTCTGTTTGTCAGCACTTTCCTGTGCGTTTGAGAGTTCCTCTATGACCACAACACGAAACATACATTTGAGAATTGAGAAAATAAATTTCAGGGTGCCATGGGAAAATTTTATGACTTCACATACATTTCCAGTTATTATTCATAAGAAATTCAATGATCCAAAAATATTTAAACTTTATCTCTAAAAAGAAAAAAACAATATGCAAACATACGAATTCTCAAGCTAGACATAAAATAAATCCAGTGAACTTCCTTTTGTTTGCAATCTATCCCTATTGAGTATGTTGACATAGGAAGAAATCACTTCCAAACAATATAGTGAACAATGCAACCAAATTAGTTTAAGCACCTTCTTAATCGCTTTTGTGGCAGGTAAGCTTTCGGTTGAAAGTTTCGCCTCTGTAAGAAATTGGCAAAAATTACAATTAACCTAAATTCTAACTACAATTAACCTAAAATCCAATCTACAATGCACCTAAAATTACAATCCAAATCTAACACAAACCCAACAAAATGAATGCAGTCAGTGGTCAGGATCAACTAAATGTAACACAAACCCAAAAAATTTTGTGTAGTGAAGTATACCTGAGATGTAGAGATGGTGAAATCGGTGGTCAGGATCAACTCAGGATGTGGTCGGGATCAACTCAGACGGTGAAATCAGGGCTTTTGGTCTGTGAGAGCAGAATGGAGGAGCAGGGGGTCGCGACTGGAGGTGGGGGGGCGCTGTGTGGTGACAGGAGGGTTCGTCGGAGGGAGGGCGGCGTTCAAGAGGCACCGGAGGGAGAGAGAGCGAGGGGGACAGTGAGAGAGAGCGGGGAGAGAGAGAGAGCGGGGAGAGAGAGCAGAAGGGAGGAGCAGGGGGGTTGCGATTGGAGGTGGGGGGCACTGTATGGTGACAGGAGGGGTCGTTGGCAGGAGGGCGGTGCTCAAGAGGCGCCAGAGGGAGAGAGAGAGAGAGGGCGACAGTGAGAGAGTGGGGGAGAGAGAGAGAGAGCGGGAAGAGAGAGGGAGACAGAGTGAGAGAGAGAGAGAGAGACAGTGAGATTGTGAGATTTCGGAAAAGAGAGAGAGTGTGTGTGTTTTTTGAACTTGTGGGCAAAAAAATATGTTTTGTAAGAATCAATCTGGGCCATTGATTTTAGGGAAAATTGAAGCATAGCCACTTGATAGCTTTCTTTGTAATTTATTATATAGATATATATAGTGCTCTTCGGTTGCGCATGCCTCTGGTGTGCACAGCCGTGTGCACGCGCCCTCAGCCGTCCGATCTACCCCGTGATCCAGATTGCGATCTAACGGCTATAGAGTTCTCCACTCATCTCACTTAGAATAGGGGGTTATTTTTGTCATTTCCATACCTAATGTGAAATCCCCCAACTCAGTTAGTCCTCATCGTACTCACGCTCATCGCTCTCAATCTCATTCTTCTCCTTTTCATCACCCTAGCTCACCAAATCGAAACCCTCTTCCCCAAATTGAAATCGACGAAACCATCTTCCCTAAATTGAAACCCTAATCCCAAATTTGAAATCGAAATCGATTTCCCCAAATCTCTTCACCCCAAATTAAAACCCTAATCCCGAATTCAAAATCGAAATCGATTTCCCCAAATCTCATCACCCTCAAGTGAAAATTTATACATCTATTTATGACTCATTTCTTGAAATTTTATTATATATTGCTATTTTCTAATAGGTATGTAGAGTGGGAAAGGCTGCTCACAACTCGGTGACAATTTTTTGTCGGTACAAGAAGGTAATTTTACACCCATAGTTGACGAGCATCTGATATCAAAGCTAGGTATGACATTTAATACCCTTGAACAAGCAGAACATTTTTATGATAGTAATGCGAAATGTGGTGGTTTTCAAATGCGTAAGGGAAGTCAGAAACTCAAGGATGGTAAAGTAGTGGATAAGATGTTTCTTTGTAATAAAGCGGGGGCGCTAAAAAGTAAGAATAATGAAGTTAGGATGAGAACTACATCTAGAACTGCTTGCAATGCTTTGGTTTGTGTGAAATTAAACAAAGTTGCAAATTCATGGTCATTTTATTCATTTCATGAAGTACACAAACATGCTCTCACCTCACCTGGTAGATGACATTTGTTGCTGTGAAACCGTGTTGTGTCAAGTTCAGATAAATTAATAATGGAATAATTTTTGGGTACTAACATCCCGACATGCAAACAAATGATTTTTTTTGAAAATACTAATGGGGGAGGGGTATGATAAGGTTGGATTTACTGAAACCGATGCTAGAAATCATGGAAGAGGCTTGAGGGAGTTAGTAAAAGGTCACGATGGCCAAATGTTGATTGACTTTTTCCAATGGCAAAAGGAAAAAGATCCTTTTTAATGCATTTGAGAAAGATGAGTGTGGTAGATTGTCTCATTGTATTTGGGTGGATGGAATTGCTCGAATGAATTATGAAGAGTTTGGTGATGTAGTTTTCTTTGATGCAACATATAATACAAACCGCTATGAAATGCTATTTGTTCCATTTGTTGGAATAAATCATCATTGGCAGTCAGTTTTTCTCGGTGTGGTTTCATTCTAAATGAAACAACTTCATCTTTTGTTTGGTTATTTGAAAAATGGTTAGGAGTCATGAAACATGTTCCACTTGGCATTATAACGGATCAAGACTGTGGGACAGGTGCTGCAATAAAACAAGTTTTCCTTCAAACTTGCCATAGTTATTGCGTATGACATATTTTAGATAAGATTCCCGGAGAGGTGCCTCAATTGGTTCAAAATGTTAATTTTATGGATGCTTTTAAAAATATTATTTGGAATTCTTATAATAGCATTTTGTTTGAAGAAAAATGGAAGTCATTGATGACAAAATATGGAGCAGAAAATAATAAATGGTTGAATGATAATTTTGAAATTCCTGAAAAATGAGCCCCTATCTATCATAGGCCTCACTATTGGGTGGGCATGTCAAGTAGCCAGAGAAGCGAAATATTGAATTCTTTCTTAAAGAAGCATACTAAAAAGAAGTACTCACTTCTAGAATTTGCCGTAATTTTTGAGAGAGTAATTGGAAGACAAAGAGAATAAGAACTTAAGGAAAACCATCGTACACTTGAGAAAAAACATAAATTGAAGACCGAATGGTATATGGAGGAACATATGGCCAAAGTGTACACTTTGGTATTGTTCTATGACTTCCAAAAGCAACTCAAATTAAGCCTATTATATAATGTAAGTTTGGTGGAAGATCACGAGAATGCTGAAAATGCTTATTACGTAGTGAGGTTGTGTGGTAAAGTTGATAATGAGACCATGATTACTTATGCGAAGGGAACTCAGTTTGGTAGTTGTTCATGCTTCATGTTTGAATTTATTGGCATCCTTTGCAAGAATCTTTTGGCTTTTCTTAAGTACTCAAATTGTAATGAACTCCCGAAACAATATATTTTAAGAAGTTGGTCCCGAGAGGTGATTGAAAGAAACTACACCTTCACAAATATTAGAGGCATTGATGAAGACAATATCAAGAATTTTGCATCACGCTATTGTGAGTTGAATAACTTAGCAAAACAACAAGTTGAGATTGGATTAGCTTCCGATGAAGGTTACGCGTTTATAATGTTTGCATCTCAAGAAAAATATTGATGATACTGCAACAAGATGGATACCAATTCCATGTCAGGGAAGTATTTGATTCTCAATTATGCATTTTGGGGTATTGATCTTTCTAACTTTTTTGTTGTTGGTTGAGGCAGTGATGAACACTTTATGATGTCTTAGATGGCATTTGTTGTTGGTTTTAATGGCTGAGTAACTGATATTTGTTGTTCAGTTACTTTTGTTTTGATATTTACTGCTCTCAGTTGAATGAGGCCAAGTCTTCTCAGTTTAGGATATTTTATACTTGCTCTTCATTTTGGTTCAGTGTCTGATATTAGTTTATTGGCTTGAAACTTGAGTATGATGGGGGGTAAATGAGTACTTTCGGTATAATATTTGCGTTTGCTGTTCAGTTACTTTGTTGTTCACTGAGAGTGCACAACTTGAGAATGCGCAGCTGCGGTAATCCCTATTCATATGAAGGAGGGTGTATTTATGCATTTAAACTGATGCTCGAAGTTCTAATTAACTGATGTTTTATTATGTATTTATTTGAACTAGTTGGCATAGCACCCCAATGCTGCCCTAGTGTGAATAGTGTGTTTTGAGCCTACTATTATTTTTAAAGATTTTTTTTTTTTTGAATTAATCATACTTTCATCTTATGCCTTTTTCCCCTAATTGTACATAGAAGATAACTTCCATTAATATAGCTGCAACAAGGAGGAGATGAGAAGCAGCAGCAGTACAAGGAGTTCAAAAGTAGCAGCAGCAATAGCAGCTCCACTTGTGCAATTGTTGTGTGTTTTGATGCTTGTTTGTAATGATTGTTTGGGCAAATTGTAGTAATTGTTTGGGTTCTGGGGTTTATATACATAAGAGCTTTATTGTATGTAAAACCTAAGAGAACATTCCGCTAGCTCTCTTCGAGTGAGTGAGAATCATTGTAAACCGTAGTACTTTTTTATTATATTTTATTAGAAAATCGCAAGAATTTGCACGGGAAATTATCCATTGCACTAAACCTCAAAAAAATTTCGTGTGTTTGCGTTTACTTTTGTGTACCATGTTTGTTGTCTTTTGACTTTTTGCACGATTGTGCTTTGCTGTCTTGTCGATTATTTTGCGCAACTACATGTAGTGTTGAGTCACTAGTTGGGTGACGTCAATGATTCTCTTTACCCTGCATTACTAGAACCTACGACCCCAATTATTCATTTTTTTTTAATCTATCGTAATCTTACCGTTCATTAAAATTTATGGATCTTCTGGTATTTTTTATTTCTTTCAACAAGTAGATGAATGGAAACAATTGGTACTAGCTAGTTTAGGTTTCCTTAATCCAAACTTCAGTGTTAATTTGTTGTGGCTGCAAAGTAAATGGAAATGCAGCTTTAGTTGCAACTTAGTCTGAATTTGGATGAAGTTCGCATTTGATTATTTAACAAAAACTTTGCGCTTTGCTACAGACCTTGATAAGTATCGATCTGAAGCAATTTAAATTGTTTCATGTTTTGCTTGTCTTAACTCTGTTTGATCCTCAGTCATCATTAAGGATTTAATTTGCTCATGTAAGTGAACCACCCTTGTGACTGGCCATGAATGTTGTATGCCCAATTGTTCATAGATCGAAAAATATATGTACGTTTATATATGACAAAAGATCTTGGCTTTGATTCTCCTAAAAAACCATGCTGCCTCCTTAATTTTCTAGATTTCGAGGAGCTTTTACATGTCACTTCGAACAACTAATCTTCGACATTATGTAGCTGTTGCACAAGTCGAGTTCCAACTTCCAAGTCAAGTAGACTCTTCTCTTGGGGTACTAGAAAAACTCTCTTCCTCTATTAGCGACTACAGCAACATGACAACAATAAACAGAAAAACTGAAACTATACAAATTGTGCCATTGTACTATAAACAAGTTTAAATAATGTAATACGAAAAATTCTATGCCTAGCACAGAGTTCGGGATTCGAATTAATATTCTCATATACAATAGGGAAATTAGAAATATACCCATCTATTTAAATGAATCAAGTCCCCTCTAGTGTTATTTTGATCAACCCGTACTTCACCACCAAAGCAAGAAAGAAAGAAAGAAAAATATAAAGAAGGAAAAAAATAAAAGGGAAAGTCTATGGTTTGGTGAAGAAATGCAGCTAAAATACAGGCTATGGTTCTCTATTAGAAGCCATATTCCTATATAACCAGTGCAAGCAACCTAATTTATACATCAAAATCACTGAAAATATGTTACTCATTCTTTGAGGTGAGCTTCATCACATATTGCTTATTTGGATCGGGGGTGGTGGTCGTGAGAGAAGTGAGAGAGGGGGCTCGGGGGTTCTGGTCATGAGTAAGCGAGCGAGCAACAACGAAGGGGAAGCGAGGGAATTCATAGCTAGGGTTTCGTTGGGTTCTCAAGTTGTAGGATTTCGATTTCGGGAGCGAGCAATGGTGAAGGGGAAGAGAGGTAGTGGGCTTCGAGGAGGTATGGAGTTTCGATTTGAGGATTAGGGTTTCTATTTGGGGTGATGAGATTTAGGGAAATTGATTTTGATTTCGAATTCGAGATTAGGGTTTCGATTTGGGGAAGTGGGTTTCGTCGATTTCGATTTTGGGAAGAGGGTTTCGATTTGGTGAGCTAGGGTTTTGCTTTGGCGTGCGATGAGAAAGAGAAGAATGAGATTGAGAGCAATGAGCGTAAGAACGATGAGGAGTAAATGAGTTGGGGGATTTCACATTGGGTATGGAAATGACCAAAATAACCCCCTATCCTAAGTGAGATGAGTGGAGAACTCTATAGCCATTAGATCGCAATCAGGATCACAGGGTAGATCGGACGGCTGAGGGCGCGTGCGCACGGCTGTGCACACCAGAGGCATGTGCAACCGAAGAGTGCACACACACACACACACTCTCTCTCTCTCTCTCTCTCTCTCTCTCTCTCTCTCTCTCTCTCTCTCTCTCTATATATATATATATATATATATATATATATATATATATATATATATATATATAGAGTAATGCTATTAAGAGCTGGGAAGCTGAATGCCTTATCGGGAGCTGGAGCTAACAGCCATCCGATCTGGTTTGATTCAGATCGAATGGCTGAGATCAGATCCCGTTCTCTATCTGTTTAGTTGAGGGTAAAATGGTCATTTACTCCCTCAAAGTCTCCTCTCCTTCTATCTCCCCGCTCTTACTCTCTCTTCTCTGCTCTCTCTCTCAAATCGCCCCAAACCCTAGCGATTAATTCGATCCCTCCCGGCGCTCCTCCTCTCTCCTCCTATCGTCATCTCTCTCCCGCTCTCAATCTCATCTCTCTCCCTATCTCTCCAGACCCCTGACCCCAAATTCGTCGCCTCTCTCTCGCCCCCTTCGACTTTCGAAACCCTAGACGGGTTCGAAATCCCCTTAATCCCCCATCGACCTTCGTCAGCCCCCTTCCACCGATTGTTCACTCAAGAACCACCACTCGACCTTCGAAACCCTAAACTGATCTCCATCAGAATCTCCAACTTGGGTAGAGGTAAAATTTCAACTTGGGTAAAGGTAAAGTTGATATCTTTATTAGAATTACCCGATTAATTTTAATAAAGCTAAAAACCCAAGTTGATACTTGATGTTCTGTTTGTGTTATTTTTGAGCTTACAAATTTTGCATACTTCATGACCTGTCTGTGTTAGTTCTGGACTGGCAAATTTTTGCATACTTCATGATCTGTTTGTATTGGTTCTAAGCTTACAAAATTTGATACTTCATGATTAGTTGGTGTTAGTTCGGTGCTGGCAAAATTTGACAATTCATGCTATTTTAGTGTTGGTTCTGAGCGAGGGCAAAATTTAACACTTCATGATCTGTTTGTGTTAAATTTTCATGCTCAGAAGTGTTCTGATGCATTTTTTTTCCTGAATCTGGGCTAAGATGACTGCTGATTTGATGCTCATGCTTTGATGTCAATATTTTTGCTATGGCAGTGATGAAATCACACTATTATGCTTCATTATGAGATTACAATGTGGTGATATTACACTAATGCACCTAATTTGGTTATGACTGTGATGATATTACACTGTTATGCTTCATTCATAATTTAGGGATTGAAGGTTTTCTGAATTTGGGCAATGATGAACTTAATTTGGGTCTCTTTTAGTTTTGCACTTTGTTTTGTCATGGTGCATTACACTTCTGCTGCTTCTTTGAATACGAGTTGTGTTTCTGAGGCTCTATCCTTCAATAGTCTTTCATTATGATCACTGAGATCATTGAGAAGTCATTATGGCTCTCTGAATATGAGATTGGTTTTGACATGGTATATTTCACTATTGGTAATGCATTCATTATGCTTCCTCAGACAATTTCCTAATCTTCATGAAATGTGATATTCAAAAAGTCCTGAGCCTAAATAGTGAAGAAATTAGTGTGATACTGAGCCATACAGTTGCCTTTAAAATTGTGTTTCTTGCATCCTTGACAAAAGATTGTTCAAAGCATCTGCTTTCAATTTTTTCAGTTTCTACACCTAATTTTATTCCTACTTTAAGCATTTTAGGTACTCTGGATATTTACATATCATGAAGTATTAAATTTTTATTGTACTTGCTAAACTATTGTCATCCTCTTGTAGTTTGCTTTAATTATTATTGAATGAAAGGTTGAGCATGTTGTCTTTAGTTTTTGCGGAAGAGCTTTTGCCACGGTGCAAACTGAGCTAAACCAAATAGGGACATGCTCAGTTTGCAATATCTAAAAAAATCAAGACCAAGACAACTGCAGGCAATCATCCCACCAACCAAGCACTCTTAAGGGATACCAAAATAAAAATCATTCCACCAGCTGCGACTTGCTAGACTTCATGATCTGTCATCACATCTACAAGCTGTGGCTGGCCAGAACAAGGGGGAAGAAACAAGCATTGCTGGGCTGAGTGGTTCGATGACTAGAAAGAATTGGGAGGTCTATACTGGGTGTAAATTATTTTCTCCAATTTCTATTGTAAAGAATTGGGAGGTTATGTTTGTGTTATTTCTGAGCTTACAATTTTTGCATACTACATGATCTGTCTGTGTTGGTTTTGAGCTTACAAATTTTGCATACTTCATGATCTGTGTGTGTTATCTCTGGACTAGCAAATTTTTGATACTTCATGTTCTGTTTGTGTTATTTCTGAGCTTACAAATTTTGCATACTTCATGATCTGTTTGTGTTAGCTCTGGACTGTCAAAATTTGACACTTCATGTTCTGTTTGTGTTAATTCTGAGTTTACAAATTTTGTATACTTCATGATCTGTCTGTGTTAGCTCTGGACTATCTTAATTTGATACTTCATGTTCTGTTTGTGTTAATTCTGAGTTTACAAATTTTGTATACTTCATGCTCTGTTTGTGTTAGTTCTGGACTGGCAAGAGTTGATACTTCATGTTCTGTTTGTGTTAATTATGAGTTTACAAATTTTGTATACTTCATGATCTGTCTGTGTTAGCTCTGGACTATCTTAATTTGATACTTCATGTTCTGTTTGTGTTATTTCTGAGTTTACAAATTTTGTATACTTCATGCTCTGTTTGTGTTAGCTCTGGACTGGCAAGAGTTGATACTTCATGTTCTGTTTGTGTTAGTTCTGAGCTTACAAATTTTGCATACTTCATGATCTGTGTGTGTTATCTCTGGACTCGCAAATTTTTGATACTTCATGCTCTGTTTGTGTTATTTCTGAGCTTACAAATTTTGCTTACAAATTTTGCATACTTCATGATCTTGAGCTTGTTTTCGTGATTAATGCTTATCAAGATGTATGGCAATTTCCTGCGATGGCACTGTAAATATGAAAGTAAGTTTTTAGAACTTTAACATTATACCATCGACATTAGTAAACAAGTCTATTTACTACTCCAAAACTACATACTAGTTAGTGTTAACAGTTGATGCATAACAGATTTAAATGATCGATCATCTGAAGTGGAAACTTGAGGTTTCAAAAAAGGAATATCAAAACTCAATTTGCCTGCACCATAGAACCATCACAAACATTACAAAGTATTATACAGAAGAGAAATAACACATGAAATTCCACATAATCAAATCCCACCATGAGCGCCAAAGGTACTAATTCAACTAAAGTACTGTTATTAAAGACAACTGTTACCAACAAAAAGACAATAAATTAAGTCTTACTGAAACAACATAAGGATAGGATAATACATCGCTATGCATGATATTCATGCCCTCAAAACACGCCTAGAAATTACTCGAACAACAAAACTGCTTATTTTTACCGAACCTACGGCACGAGCTAGAAGAGCTGCATATGCAATGGCCAGAACACGAGAGAACATACACTACACGAAAGCTAGCTAGTAAGATAATTCCACGACAACAACACTTCCTCCGCTCCACTGAGAATTTACACTCACCTCCTTGACTGGGTCGGCGAGAAGATCCTCTTGCAGTAGGGGCTGCTTCGAAGACTTGCAGCAAACAGAAACAGATAGTGAAGTATCAAATGTTTGTAAGCTCATAGCAAACAGAGACAGAGCATGAATTGTCAAATTTTGCCAGCACAGAACTATCACCAACTGATCATGAAGTATCAAATTTTGTAAGCTTAGAACCAATACAAACAGATCATGAAGTATGCAAAAATTTGCCAGTCCAGAACTAACACAGACAGGTCATGAAGTATGCAAAATTTGTAAGCTCAGAAATAACACAAACAGAACATCAAGTATCAACTTGGGTTTTTAGCTTTATTAAAATTAATGGGGTAATTCTAATAAAGATATCAACTTTACCTCTACCCAAGTTGAAATTTTACCTCTACCCAAGTTGGAGATTCTGATGGAGATCAGTTTAGGGTTTCGAAGGTCGAGTGGTGGTTCTTGAGTGAACAACCGGTGGAAGGGGGCTGACGAAGGTCGATGGGGGATTAAGGGGATTTCGAACCCGTCTAGGGTTTCGAAAGTCGAAGGGGGCGAGAGAGAGGCGACGGATTTGGGGTCAGGGGTCTGGAGAGATAGGGAGAGAGATGAGATTGAGAGCGAGAGAGAGATGACGATAGGGCGAGAGAGGAGGAGCGCCGGGAGGGATCGAATTAATCGCTAGGGTTTGGGGCGATTTGAGAGAGAGAGCAGAGAAGAGAGAGTAAGAGCGGGGAGATAGAAGGAGAGGAGACTTTGAGGGAGTAAATGACCATTTTACCCTCAACTAAACAGATGGAGAACAGGATCTGATCTCAGCCATTCGATCTGAATCAAACCAGATCGGATGGCTGTTAGCTCCAGCTCCCGATAAGGCATTCAGCTTCCCAGCTCTTAATAGCATTACTCTATATATATATATATATATTGATGAACACATTATTATTCACTTTTCAAGAGCAATAATCTTAATATAATTAGACCTTTAAAAGCTCTATATGTGGTATTTATGCTTCTTTTCTCTTTCTCTGCAGGAAACAGCCTATAAACAGCAAAACGAAGCAAATTCAGGATGATACACAGGAAACTGAAGAGGCAGTCGACTGGTCATGATAACAGGCGACTGGACAGAGGAAATCAAGTTTTACACAGCTGCTCGACCAAGTCGACTGTTCCCAAAACATCAGTCGACTGGGCGGATGAATCATGAAAATACTGAAGTCTCGACACAGTCGACTTACTCCCAAGGACAGTCGACTGATAGGCGGCGGAGTACACAAATCAGATATTCAAAGATTCACCTGCATCTAATTTCACATCTATTTGAATCCAGATTTATGCAAATCAAATCTAGAGACTGGGGGTTTCCAAGTGGACGTGGTAAACAGATAAGGAAGGAAAGGAGAAAAGAGAAAGATATTAATCATCAAATCAAATAAAGAAGAACCTTCCTGAAAAAGTGGAAACCCTAATTCTCAGCCGTACTCTATAAATATCAGAAGAGAACGACTCCATCGGATCATCAGATCTATCTCGTGGACACAACTTAATCAGAGAGTTCCCAACCATCAAGTCAACCAGTGCATCACTCCATCATCATCGAAGAAGGAGAGAGAAGATCCAGCAACCAGAAGGCAGTCGACTGTGTGACAGCCAGTCGACCATATTGCCGGAATCCATTAGTTTATTTCTTCTTCTCTCTTTATTCTTTTTATGTTGATCATGTATTCAAACTTGTTAAGCAATAAAGTTATTATTATGTGGAACTAATTTCATAGTTGGGTAGATCGAAACCGTAGTTATGTAGTGCTATATTCTTCTGAGATCTTCTAATTACTTATTGATTGAATCTGGTTGAATTGACATAGATTAATGATCATCAAACTTGGATCTTGAAGTCTGAGAGCAGTCGACTGAGGTGAGAGCCAGTCGACTGACATACAGCACGTGAGAATATCAAGTTTATGTTATCATTTATCTAAATCTGTTATATGAAGCATATTGAGACGACCGAATCTCGTGCTCATAATTTGTAACAAAGGAATCTTTAGGGGTTCTTGGTTCAATCAACTTAGAGGATCTAGATCTGATACCAATTTCTAGAACTTTAAGTGTTTGTTCGTTTCCACTGTTCTGATGTTTTCTCTGAGTATAACTTAGTAGATACCCTGCTAGATACTTATGGAAAGAAACGAATTAGAGTAGATACCATGCCTAATTCTTGGCTTAGGGAAACAATACTTTAAAGAGTAGATACCATGCCCTTGAAGTGAACAACATGAGTAATTGGAAGTAAATTCAGAAGGCAAATTAGCATTACTAACTATTGGTGGAGATCAACAACCCAACTATTCAAGAGATATTTGTGATTCAACACCTCTCATCTTAGTTTTAATCTTTTAGTTCTTTTAGAATATTATGACAACTTTTATTCATTTTTATTATTAGTTTTATTGATTAGTAAGTTGAAGTCTACAATCTCTGTGGGATCGACCCTTGCTATTACTACGATTCGATTCGTGCACTTGCGAGGTTTTATAATTTGTGTCTAGTTAGTCTATTTATTTAGGTAGCTAGATTCCAACAAACAAGTTTTTGGCGCCGCTGCCGGGGATTGTTTAGTATTTTAACTTACAAGTCAGTAGAATTTTATTAGTTTTTCTTTTCTTTTATTAATAATTTTTCTTTTAGGTTACAGGACTTCGGTGAATGCACGGTAGACGATCACTTCGTCCAGAGCTACTACCTATTGACGCAGAAACAGAACGAACTTTGCACAAACTAGGTAAACTTTTTGCAGCCAACCAGTCGACTGGTACCAGGAGACAGTCGACTGCACAGAGACTAATCTCACAGACAACAATGGCTGAAGAAATACAAAATCGAGTGCCAATGCAGGATAAATTCACTCCTAAGAATATTGAGCAACCTTCCTGCATTGCTTTTCAACCAAATGCCACAGGGAACATGCACCTATCTCCTCATTTACTTAGTATGGTTCCCCACTTTAGTGGCAAACCAGACGAAGAACCTCATCTTCATCTGCAAGACTTTTTCGATCTTTGCAGGACACAGAGCGTCCAAGGGCTTACCGCTGAACAAATCAGGTTAATCTTGTTTCCTTTTTCTTTAAAACTTAATGCTAAGTTGTGGTATAATTCTTTGGAACCAGGATCAATTAATTCATGGGAGCAATTGGCAACGAAATTTTTGAAAGAATTCTTTCCAGCCCAAAAGACCAAACAGCTAAAAAGGGAGATTCAACTCTTCCAACAAAAGGATGGAGATTTATTCTTTGAGGCATGGAAGGATTTCAAGAGCAAGCTTCTCAAGTGTCCTACTCACAATCTGCCTAAAGACGATCAGGTACAAGCTTTTTATGAAGGTTTAAATGACACTAACAAGGCAATTGTTGATGCAGCTTGCAATGGAATTTTGATGCGGAAAAGTGGAGACGAAGCCATTGAACTTTTTGAAGAACTCAGTGAGAACTCCCAACAATTCTCAACAAGAAGGGGACCTTCGAAAAAACAGGGAGTTTACGAGATCTCTAATAATAATAACATTCAATTAGAAATGGCAAACATGAATAAGAAAATTGATATGCTTGTTAATGCAATGTCGACGATGGGTGGAGTTAAAAATCAAACAAATGAAATGTGTGCAATTTGTTCACATTTAGATCACACTACTGATACATGTCCCATGTCTACTTTCACAGATCAGGAGCATGCGCATTATGTGGGTCGAGGAGTGTTTCCACCAAAGAACAATCCATACTCGAACACATATAACCCAGGATGGAGGAATCATCCAAACTTCTCATGGAGCAATAATCAAAATAATCAAGGGAATCAATTCACACAAGGACATGCAAGGAACCCTCAGATGGGAAGTGGGTTTGAAAGACCAGCTCCAGAACAAAAGAAGTTGGATTTTGAAACCACTGTTCTTCAATTGCTCCAACAACAACATCAAACAAGCAACCAACAAGGACAAGCAATTCAGAAGTTGGAAACCCAAATTGGTCAGATTGCAAAAGAGCTAAGCGAAAGAAAGGCAGGTGAACTCCCTTCACAAACCATACCAAACCCTGGAGGTCAAGAACAACTCCAAGCAGTCACAACCCTAAGAAATGGTAAGATAATTGACAACATGGTTGGAACACACACAGACAAGCCAATCAGTAAACCAGTCGACTGTTCTTACAAGACAGTCGACTGCACAGACAAATCAGAAAAACAACCATCAAAAGCTTTGGGTTCAAGTAAGGTAAGTGAAAAAGTAGGGACAGTTCCACCACCATTCCCTCAAAGGTTAGTCAATAAAAAGAAAGAACAACATTTATTTGACGTCTTTGAAACTCTCAAAAAGGTAGAAATTAATATCCCCCTACTTGACGCTATTAAACAAATTCCTTCTTATGCCAAATTTTTGAAAGACTGTTGTACTCACAAAAGAACATTTCAGGTTAAGGAGGATGTGGCTTTGACAGAAGAAGTGAGTGCTGTGTTATTAAGAAAACTACCACCTAAACTGAAAGATCCAGGTAGTTTCACCATTCCTTGCAAAGTTGGTGAGCACTTCTTTGAAAAAGCACTGTTAGACTTGGGGGCAAGCATCAACCTTCTTCCTTATTCTGTTTACGAAAAGCTTGGATTGGGGGAACTCAAGCCAACATCCATCACTTTGCAATTGGCTGATCGCAGCATCAAAAGACCTAGAGGTATTTTAGAAGATGTCCTAGTTCAGGTAAATGATTTTATTTTGCCTGCTGATTTTGTTGTGTTAGATATGGAGGAATCTTCAATGTCATCATCTCTACCGATCATATTAGGTAGGCCCTTTATGAGTACAGCTGATATAAAAATTTGTGTTAAAAAGGGCATTATAAGTATGAAGATAAACGGAGAAAAAGTGGAATTTAAAATGTTTGATACACTAAAATTACCACAAGATGATCATGAATGCTATAATATCGATGTGGTGCAGGAGATTGTTGATCAAACATTTCAGGTACATAGCGTTGAACCACTACAAGCCACAATCACTCAATCTCTAACTTTATCTCATGTTGAACAGGAATACGATGACTGGGAGATTGCAGAGACAGTACATCACCTTGAAACTCCACAGTCATATTCAGGTAAGCCTGCACCTTTATTTAAAAAATTGGTGTCTGATAAAAAGTGTTCTTCTACAGATCAGGCGACTGATGACCAGAGTAAGTCGACTGGTGCTCTAACCAGTCGACCAAACCCAGACGACCAGAACAAGTCGACTGCTGACATGGACCAGTCGACTGTACAGAAGCATCCAGACATAGAACTCAAACAGCTGCCCGACCATTTGAAACATGCCTTTTTAGGTGAAAACAAGACGCTACCAGTAATAATTGCTGCCAACTTAACTGCACAGGAAGAAGAAAAGCTGCTGAAGGTATTGCGAGAACACAAAAATGCAATAGGATGGACCATTGCAGACATCAAGGGAATAAGTCCATCCAAATGCATGCATAGAATATTGCTTGAAAACGATGCAAAGCCTAGCAGAGAGGCACAGAGAAGGCTCAACCCCAACATGAAGGAAGTGGTAAGAGCAGAAATTTTGAAGCTACTAGATGTTGGCATCATCTATCCTATCTCAGATAGCAAATGGGTAAGTCCTATACATGTAGTTCCTAAGAAAAGTGGAGTTACAGTGGTAACAAATGAAGAGAATGAACTTATCCCAACAAGAGTAACCACAGGTTGGAGGGTATGCATTGATTATAGGAAACTGAACAATGAAACCAGGAAAGATCACTTCCCTCTTCCTTTTATTGATCAAATGTTAGAAAGATTAGCAGGATATAGTCATTATTGTTTTTTAGATGGTTATAGTGGCTATAATCAAATTGCTATTGCTCCAGAAGATCAAGAAAAGACCACTTTTACATGCCCATTTGGTACTTTTGCTTACAGGAGGATGCCGTTTGGATTGTGCAATGCTCCAGCTACATTTCAAAGATGCATGATGAGCATATTTTCAGACATGGTGGAGAGGTTCATCGAGGTATTTATGGATGATTTTAGTGTTTTTGGATCTAGTTTTGATGAATGCCTTAACCATTTGCAGCTGGTGCTTAAAAGATGTGAAGAATGCAATTTAGTGCTGAATTGGGAGAAGTGCCATTTTATGGTACAACAAGGTATTGTGTTGGGACATGTGGTGTCCAAAAGGGGAATAGAGGTAGACAAGGCAAAAATTGACATCATATCAAAACTACCCCCTCCCACTACAGTTAAGGGTGTTAGGAGTTTTCTAGGACACGCAGGTTTTTATAGACGATTTATAAAAGACTTTTCAAAAATCTCCAAACCCCTTTGTGACTTGTTGGCTAAGGATGTTGAGTTTGTATGGACAGAAGAATGTACAAATGCTTTTAATACATTAAAGAATCTTCTCATTTCTGCACCTATAGTCATGGCACCAGATTGGAGCCATCCTTTTGAGCTCATGTGTGATGCAAGTGATTACGCCTTAGGGGCTGTTTTAGGTCAAAGAATCAATAAGAAACCACATGTTATTTACTATGCTTCTCGAACTCTAAACGATGCACAGCTAAATTATTCTACCACTGAAAAAGAAATGTTAGCTGTTATTTTTGCTGTAGAGAAGTTTAGATCATATTTAATTGGTTCTAAAGTTATTGTTTTCACTGACCATGCTGCCTTGAGATATTTGTTGGCTAAAAAGGAAGCTAAGCCTAGGTTGATCAGATGGGTGCTGCTGCTTCAAGAATTTGATCTTGAGATTAGAGACAAGAAAGGATGCGACAATGTTGTGGCAGATCACATGTCCAGATTACTGCACGAGGACGAGAGAAATGTGCCCCCGCTGAATGAAAATTTCCCAGATGAACAATTATTTGCAATAAATATTCACACCCTCGGGGCAGTCGACTGGTCCCTCAACCAGTCGACTTATCTCCCTGAACAACTACCCTGGTTTGCTGATATTGTCAATTTTCTAACCGCTCATGTTTTTCCTCCAGGTATGACACATCAGGAAAGAAAAAGATTGGTGGATTTGAGCAAACACTATTATTGGGATGATCCTTATTTATTCAAATTTTGCTCTGATCAAATTATAAGAAGATGTGTGGCAGACGAGGAACAAAGGAGTATTCTACAACATTGCCACCAATATGCATGTGGAGGACATTTTGGGCCAAAGAGAACAGCACTTAAGGTATTGCAATCTGGTTTTTATTGGCCTAAAGTATTCAAAGATGCTTTTTCTTTTTGCAGGACTTGCGACAAATGCCAAAGGACAGGCAACATCTCTTCTAGAAATCAAATGCCACTACACAACATACAAGTAATCGAGCTTTTCGATGTTTGGGGAATCGACTTCATGGGTCCATTTCCTAACTCATTTGGTTATTTATATATACTTGTTGGTGTGGATTATGTGTCTAAATGGGTCGAGGCTGTCCCCTCACGAACTAATGATCACAAAGTTGTTGTCAAGTTTTTGCAGGAGAACATTTTCACTAGGTTTGGTACACCACGAGCAATAATAAGTGATGGAGGGAGCCACTTCAATAACTACCCATTTGCTTCTTTAATGAAGAAATATGGGATTACACATAGAGTGGGAACTCCCTATCATCCTCAAACCAGTGGGCAGGTGGAGATTAGCAACAGGGAGATCAAGAGCATCTTGGAAAAGACAGTCAACACAAGGAGGAAGGATTGGTCGCTACGCTTGAATGATGCATTATGGGCCTACAGAACCGCTTTCAAGACACCCATTGGCATGTCACCATACCGTTTAGTCTTTGGAAAAGCTTGTCATCTGCCGGTGGAGTTGGAACACAAAGCTTATTGGGCTATCAAAAAGTTCAATTTTGATATGAAACAGGCAGGTGACAAAAGGAGATTGCAACTAAATGAGCTTGAAGAATTGAGGCACGATGCATATGAAAATGCCAAGCTATACAAGGAAAGAACCAAGTTGTACCATGATAAGCAGCTAGCACGGAAGGAGTTTTATGAAGGACAAAAAGTATTGATCTACAACTCAAGATTAAGACTCTTTCCAGGCAAGCTCAAGTCAAGATGGTATGGACCATATATTGTCACAAAAGTCTTTCCACATGGTGCATTGGAAGTTCACAGCGAAGAACGAAATCAAACATTCAAGGTGAACGGACACAGGGCGAAGCCATACATAGAGATGAGTCTAGAACCGCAAGAGGAAGATGTGAATCTTCAAACCATTCAATACATTGCATGAACTCATCATGTCTAGCTGAAGACATGAAACACAGCGCTTATTGGGAGGCAACCCAACTTTCAGGGGAGTATTTACACTTTCCCTTTATTTTTATTCATTTTCATTTTTATTTTTCAGTCTCTCCTTACTAGATGGTAACACATGCCTATATCTTATGTTTTGTGCAAACATTGAGGACAATGTTCCATCTAAGTGTGGGGGTATTAGTTAGTTATATTTGGAATCTTTTGAATTTTTTAGGATAAAACAATTTCTTATAAAGTAAGAGTAAGGATACTTATTTACTTTAGGATTGTTGAGTTTCATAATTCCCTACAAAATTGTGCGAGTCATGCGATTATACATAATAAACAAATGTGATGCTTTTTCTGATAATTATTCCCTTCAGATCTAGTCCTAAATCGAGTTTAAGTAAATAGAGTGATACAATATATGTATATATATTTGAATAAAGTCAGTCTACTCCAATGTTTTGAGGGCTTAGTAACTAGGGGTATTCATCACCAATGTTTACCTTTACGTCAAACGGCAACTTAAAATACGAGTATGCAAAGCACTTTAATGTTTGTGACTTGTTGAGTAACCGGGTGGATACATCACAAATGTTTCGCATTCGCGTCAAAAGACAAGTGACAACTTTAAAGAAGAGACTAAAAAAAAAAAAAAAAAAAAAAAAAAAAAAAAAAAAAAAAAAAAAAAAAAAAAACAACTCTAGTTTGCTACTGGATTTGTAGTAGAGAAAAGGGATAATCACAGACTGAGTAGATGCATACTATAACTACATTAATCGCATGACAAATATGACTAAGTTTGGGATTTATGAATAGACAATTGCACTGGAGAAAGTGGGTATGTTTAACTTTACTTTATCTGAAATTGTTTGTAGTTTTATATTTTTCACTTTGATGTCCACATAATAAGAAATCATGATGGTTGAGTTTATTCTGATTATTACTCCCTTGTTCATAAATTCACTTTTTGCTTGAGGACAAGCAAAAGCTAAGTGTGGGGATATTTGATGAACACATTATTATTCACTTTTCAAGAGCAATAATCTTAATATAATTAGACCTTTAAAAGCTCTATATGTGGTATTTATGCTTCTTTTCTCTTTCTCTGCAGGAAACAGCCTATAAACAGCAAAACGAAGCAAATTCAGGATGATACACAGGAAACTGAAGAGGCAGTCGACTGGTCACGATAACAGGCGACTGGACAGAGGAAATCAAGTTTTACACAGCTGCTCGACCAAGTCGACTGTTCCCAAAACATCAGTCGACTGGGCGGATGAATCATGAAAATACTGAAGTCTCGACACAGTCGACTTACTCCCAAGGACAGTCGACTGATAGGCGGCGGAGTACACAAATCAGATATTCAAAGATTCACCTGCATCTAATTTCACATCTATTTGAATCCAGATTTATGCAAATCAAATCTAGAGACTGGGGGTTTCCAAGTGGACGTGGTAAACAGATAAGGAAGGAAAGGAGAAAAGAGAAAGATATTAATCATCAAATCAAATAAAGAAGAACCTTCCTGAAAAAGTGGAAACCCTAATTCTCAGCCGTACTCTATAAATATCAGAAGAGAACGACTCCATCGGATCATCAGATATATCTCGTGGACACAACTTAATCAGAGAGTTCCCAACCATCAAGTCACCAAACCGTGCTTCACTCCATCAACATCGAAGAGGGAGAGAGAAGATCCAGCAACCAGAAGGCAGTCGACTGTGTGACAGACAGTCGACCATATTGCCGGAATCCATTAGTTTATTTCTTCTTCTCTCTTTATTCTTTTATGTTGATCATGTATTTGAACTTGTTAAGCAATAAAGTTATTATTATGTGGAACTAATTTCATAGTTGGGTAGATCGAAACCATAGTTATGTAGTGCTATATTCTTCTGAGATCTTCTAATTACTTATTGATTGAATCTGGTTGAATTGACATAGATTAATGATCATCAAACTTGGATCTTGAAGTCTGAGAGCAGTCGACTGAGGTGAGAGCCAGTCGACTGACATACAGCACGTGAGAATATCAAGTTTATGTTATCATTTATCTAAATCTGTTATATGAAGCATATTGAGACGACCGAATCTCGTGCTCATAATTTGTAACAAAGGAATCTTTAGGGGTTCTTGGTTCAATCAACTTAGAGGATCTAGATCTGATACCAATTTCTAGAACTTTAAGTGTTTGTTCGTTTCCACTGTTCTGATGTTTTCTCTGAGTATAACTTAGTAGATACCCTGCTAGATACTTATGGAAAGAAACGAATTAGAGTAGATACCATGCCTAATTCTTGGCTTAGGGAAACAATACTTTAAGGAGTAGATACCATGCCCTTGAAGTGAACAACATGAGTAATTGGAAGTAAATTCAGAAGGCAAATTAGCATTACTAACTATTGGTGGAGATCAACAACCCAACTATTCAAGAGATATTTGTGATTCAACACCTCTCATCTTAGTTTTAATCTTTTAGTTCTTTTAGAATATTATGACAACTTTTATTCATTTTTATTATTAGTTTTATTGATTAGTAAGTTGAAGTCTACAATCTCTGTGGGATCGACCCTTGCTATTACTACGATTCGATTCGTGCACTTGCGAGGTTTTATAATTTGTGTCTAGTTAGTCTATTTATTTAGGTAGCTAGATTCCAACAAACATATATATATATATATATATATATATATATATATATATATATATATATATATATGTGGAAAATGCTCCATTGAAAACGCAAATGTTGTGAAAACCTGTGAAAACAACCTAGGCCGTTGTTGGGAACAACGGTCTAGGCTTGTTTTCCCGTTTTTCACGCTACAGTACGTTTTCAATGGAGCATTTCCCTATATACACACACACACACACACACACACACACACACACACACACACACACACACACGCCCACAGCGAAACGGGTCAATCTGGCCCATTAGAGTTAGATCTCCCACTTTCTTTCTGCCTATAAATACTAGACTCCCTCCCCCTTTCTGCAAGTAATGACTCTTTCTCCACTAAATTTCTAACTCCACTTTTTCCCCAGTGACTGACTAGATCGTCGGAGGGCCTGCCTCCAGAATCACCCCTGGTGTCTCTAGGCATTTTGCAGGTACTCAGGACGGCCCGCTACCAGCAGCACCCCCTCCTGCTCCTAACCAAATCCTCATCTCCGATTCAGATCAGTGGTTGAGATATGTCTCTCTCTCTTTACAAATAACAAGAAATCACATATGTTTCCCCCACCTCTAAATCAGCAGCATTAGATTGGCACCGTCTATGGAAACCAGACAGACCGACTCGATCACAGGTTCAGATCTCACCCAACCGCCATCCCCCTTTATGGCTCCCAAAGTCAGGAGAGCTTTCATGGCGGGACGTCAGACCAACCTCCCTCCTCCTTCTCATAGCACGCGAACACACAGGGATCTCGGAGGCCACGAGCCGAGGGTCCATCAGAACCTAGATCGAGCGCTTCATGCTCGGTCGCAGATGACCATCGCCATGACATCGATTTTTGACAGCCCATGGATGACCTCCGACACCAACTCAGTCGATCAAGGGTCGGGGTTACCTCCTCGAACCAGGCTCTGACCCATAGCATTCACCCTTCCTGGGGTTGAGACCAGAGGCACTCCCCAGGAGGCCGTCCACCCCCTCACGGTCAAGGCGAATAGGTCCTGGTTACGAGAGTAGAGTTTCGGGATTTTAGAGACGAGGTCCTCCAGGCTCTCAGAGGCGATCCCCAGATCGAGCATCAAGGTGACCACTCTCACCAAGAAGTAGCCCGAGGCAGTGAGTCTCCTGGCTCTATTCAACCGCTGAGACGGGAAGGGGTCATCCTTCAGTGCCTCCAAGAAATGGAGAATCGCCTCGCTCGGATAGGCGAGGGTGGGTTACAACCCAACAAGGTACATCAGCCTAGCTGACCCCCGTTCTTCACCCCAATCCTCGACGTTGAGATTCTGAAGAATTTTAGACCGCCTCCATTCGAGACGTACAACAGAGAGTCTGATCCTGCTGATCACATAAAAGGGTTCAAAATCCTCATGATGATTCACAGCGCCTCGGGTCCTTTCCTCTGCCATGCATTCCCAGCCACTCTGCATGGTCCGGCATGGGAGTGGTTCTCAAAGCTTGTCCCAGGCTCGATTTTCTCATTCGATCAGCTCAAGGTGAACTTCCTTGCTTACTTCGTGACTAGCCGCAAGGTCGAGAAAATAAGCGCATCCCTCATGGATCTCAAGCAGAAAGAAGGGGAGTCCCTTCGGGACTTCGTGTGGAGATTCATCACCGAGGCTAGGGCGGTCTCATCTCTCGACGCTGGCGTTGCGTTCGTGGCCTTCCAGCACAATGTTCACCACTACCAACTCAAGGCATCCCTAGCAAAGAAGTCTTTTGTTGATTTTCCCAAACTCCTCAATAGGGTCGAAAAGTATATCTGAGCTGGGGAGGCTCTGCACCCAGAAGGCCTGAAAGAAACCCCAACCAAGGGAAAAGAAAAGCCGATGACTCCGAGCCTATGAAGAAGGCCCTGACAGACACATTGGGTCAAAATGACCACCTCCAGTTTTCCGCTTCGAGAAGTTCACTCCACTGACTCAGAGTGTGTCAGCCATCCTTTTGGAAATCGAGGATAAGGACATCATCCGCCGTCCTCCCCGATCGAGCAACAACAAGAAGAGAGACAAGAGATTGTATTGCCGGTTCCATCGGGACCACGAGCACGATACCAAAAATTGTCGTGCCCTCAAAGAAGAGATTGAGGCCCTCATCCAAAGGGGGTACCAGAGGGAGTTCACCTGAGGTAACCCGATGGACCCAAGATCTTCGCCTCCTTCTCAAGCAACCAACAGGCGTTCGGAGCCCGAGCCCGAGCCCGAGCCCGAGCCCGAGCCCGAAGAAGCTGGGGGACGGCCATTCTTCACTATCCACGATGGACCCATGGGGGGAGAGTCGAACACCTCCCGTAAGTCCTTCGTATGAGAGGTTAACTTGGTCCACAACTATCCGCCCCCGAGGAGCAAAAAATGGCAGTCTCATTCTCCGTGGAAGTTCTGGAATGCGTCCGACTGCCTCATTGCGATGCTTTGGTAGTCAGCCTCGGAATGGTCAATCACGAGGTCCGCTGCATCCCCGTTGACAACGAGAGCTTGGTCAATATTCTATTCCTGGTCGCGTTCGAAAAGCTCAAGCTCTCTTGCAAAAGGCTGAAACCGGCCGGGTACACGCTCCACGGGTTATCCGACATTCCAGTCCAAATTGAGGGAGTCGTCACACTTGATATAACACCCGGTACAGCTCCGAGCATCCCGTCGGAAGTGATGGACTTCACGGTGGTCGACGTCAAGGCCACATATAATGGCATCCTTGGTAAACCCTGCCTCTGCTCCCTCCAGGCGGTGCCCTCCACCGATTATCTGAAGATGAAATTCCCTACCAACCTCGGGGTCGACATTGTCCGAGACTGTAATGCCCTAGAATTTTAAATATAATATTTTGAATTAATAAATAATTTTTAAATCAATTTATTTGATTATTTTGAATTTTTGTAAAATCGACATTTTTACACGTGTAAAACACATGCAAATATTTTTGAAGTGCAAATTTCCACTTTTATAATTCTTGATAAATTATCCTATTTATAATTGAGTATATTTCGAATTTTGGGATTTTTCTGAATAAAGAAACTATTTTTATAAATACTTCAACTGGGAGGGGCATTTTTGTAAAAAGTGATTTAAAGGTGAAAATTGAACTTAAAATTTTTTTAGGGTTGACTATTCAGTCTTGGAATCTAAGAAATTAGATTATATCCATATTTTGTTGACTTTTATTGATTAATTGAATAAATATATTATTATACAATTTTGAGATTTGTTGAGGACTTTATTGCAAATATTTTTTTGGGAGGCTCAAATTTAGAAAATATTTTGGGAAAACCTAATATTTATTAGTAGATATTATTTATGAATTTTCTAGATTTTTTTTATATTTATTTGGCATATTTGCAAATATTACAAAAAGAGGGACTTTTGTGCAAAATTACCACTTGGAGTAAAACTCCAGATTTTTGGATTTGTGGGCTGAGCATGATGGCCGGCCAACTCAGAAATAAAGAATTAGATTTTTATTCTAATAGATTTGGTCTATTTTGCTAATTTATTAAAGAAGGTCTATATATGTAAAGAGATAATTTGTTAAAGGATGTTTCCATAAACTCGTGAAAAACTAATGCATTAGATTTTTGGCTATATTAGAGCCACTACAGCCGTCCTCCCTCTGCACAACACATAAATATATTTTTATTATTTATTTCTTGAATTTCGAAGCTAGGATCTTGATTTTTTGCAAAAAGAAGGGCTTTTTCTTATTCTTTATTATTTCGGTTGATTCTTCATTGAGGTGAGTGACATATATTTGATTTCTTGTTGTTGTATGCATGTTATATATGATGATTTGCCTAGTAGAATGCATGATAAATGATTGTATGATGATATAATGAAATTATTGATGGATGGATGATTAAAAATAGAACTTTTCATGAAACTATGCAGTTGATAAATAATAATTCTATATAGAAGACTTGAGATTGATAAGAATTTAGTAGGAATCATGGGTATGTTGTTTTCTTTCATATTTCTTACTGATTCGATTATGTATAATGATTTTTTTATGATGTATATTGCGTAAAGTGAATAAAAGTTGGGTTTTTGCTGTGTATGCACATACATATGGTCTATTATGATATTTTGATGAGTAAAACAGGATGCAAAATTGTTGTAGATGCTTATAATCATGGACAAACTAATATAACTAGTTTTAGTCGTGTTTAATAAATTTGAAAGAAGGGTTTTAGAATCAAAAGATCAAGCTTTAATGAATTGAAGTATATTTTTATTTCGGGTTTGACATAGTTTCAGCCGAAACATGAGTTTTTGACATTTTTGTGAAATTTTCGATTGGATCTTGATTTCTACTGATGTTGAGTTTGAATTAACCAATATATTACTTACACACAGTGATTTTTGAAGATTTTACTGATATACATACACACATATACACATACATACACATTTTTTGATTTTGAAGAAGTTTGGATGAAAATTTGATATTTTATTAATTCGAAGAAGATTTGATTTAATTTATAAATTCCAGTATGTTAAACATGTTTTAGTTGATCATCTCAGGGTTTTATTTTCACGAATTCATGCTTTTAAAGATTTAAAACTACGTATCGGTTGTAAGAAACACGGATTTCAAAGCTGCTGAAAAAGCTGTTTAAAACTGCTGAATGTCTCAGTTTGGAGCGAGTTTTTGACTTAGTTGCTGATGGAATTTCCTCAATCTTATAAAATAGAAGATGTTTCTCACTACGTCTAGTTTTCAAAACAGTTGACAGATCCTCAATCCGACTTATAGATTCTAAGATATGAATTTTGTTCTACTGTACTGTCAAACTTTTCAAAAGGGTTTCGAATTGTTTAAAACTGCTGTATGTCTCAATGGAGCGATTTTTTGACTTAGTTGCTGATGGAATTTCCTAAAACTTATAAAATAGAAGTTTTATCTCACTGCGTCTAGTTTTTAGAACAGTTGACGGACCATCAATCTGACTTGTAGATTGTAAGTATGCAATTTTTACCACCATTCTGTCATAGTTTCAGATTTTTAATATATACGATTTTCGAAGGATTGATGTTTTAGTGATTTTTCTATGAATTCAAAACTGTGAAATTCAGTTATCTAAGGGATTTAATCTCAGATTTTACTTCAGGAGATTTGTGAGTATTCTGATGGATTTGGATTTATTTGATTTGAAGAAGTTTTCTCAATATGAACGAATTGATAATGGAATCAAAAGTTTTAATGAAAGTTTCGTGTTGATATTTGAGTTGTGAGTCTCTAGAGGTTGAGTGGGACCCTAGTACACCGACAGTTGAGATTTTGTGATTTGGCCAGTTGGGGCTTTGTTGTTGATTAGTTGAATTAAGTCCGGTAGGGTACACAAACTCGAGGAGAATTGAAATTAATAAATTAACTTAATAAGATAAGAACATGCACTAGATGTTGATATGATGAAATGAGTGCAAACATGAGTTATGGACCTCAGTATGGTCTGCGGTGTGAGATAATCCCCAGAATTATCGAGGTATGAGTAAAATAGTCTCCAGAATTACTTGCAGTGTGGGATTGATCTCCGGAATTATCAGGGCCGAGGCGACGCTCATGGAGTATTCGTGTGATGAGGCGCCATAGCTTGTGGTGTAAGATATTCTCGAAGATTTCCCGGTGTGAGTGAATAGTCTTCAGAATTATCTGTGGATAGAGATTGACCTCCGAAATTATCGAGGCATAGGCTAGATACTCACTGCTTATCTAAATCTCGTAGTAGTCATCGTGGTAGGATTAGTTGCATAATGAGGAATTTAACCCTATAAAGTGGAGAACGATAAGGCCTTGCACCGAACCTATGTATTGTGGGATGCATAGAATCCGAGAAGTATGCATTAGAGAGTCATCATCCTGCATTTGTGTTTCTTGACTTGTATTATGCATGATGTTTCATGTTTTCCTACACTTGGCACTTAGCCTAGTTTCACTTGATGTTTTATACTTTATTTATCGTTATTTCATATTCCGTTTGTTGTTACTGTAGGAATGTGTTGATTTCGAATTTATTCTTTATAATTCATTTAAATTTTTAAATTGTAATTCTTTTAATGCCACTCACATCGTTATGGCTGACCCCTGTAATTTTGGGGATTAGGATTATCTCTAGCCTCATATTTTACAGGTAGGTATCGTTAGCTTGGGATTTGGTTGCATGTGGTAGAATGATATTATGGCTTATGCAAATTGTAAAAGAAAAGATAATGTAATTCAAAGTGTTTAGTTTTCAGATGTGCTATGTAAAGAATTGATGTAATTAAAGTTGAAAAAATAAATTATTCTGTGTTTTGGCTATGTTTACTATTACATTGAGTTAGATGCTGGGAATTGTGCCACGTATTTCTGAGATATTATATTGACCAACTTCTTATAGCAACATCCACGTATTTCCAAGGATCGACCTAAGAGATATGAACCTTGCCCTTTTGGGAAAATGGTGGTGGAAGGTATTTCACCATAGCGGGGAAGGATGGCAGAATTTCATTCAACCATACCTTCGGGGAAAAGGTACAAGAAGTTTAGACTTCCGAGTAGGGTCTAGAGTTTCTCGATTCTGGAAAGGAATTACCAAAGCAAGCGGATCTTTCAACTCAGCAGTTACATTGACTATCGGTAATGGACGGTCCACCAGATTCTGGTGGGACAAATGGTGTGGTGCCCATACCCTTAAGGAAACTTTCCTAGAGTTGTATGAGAAAACGACTCACCTGAATATATCTGTGGCTGAGACTTGGAAGAGGGGCAATTGGAGACCGTCGTTCCGAGGAACTTTTACCCCAGAATTACATCAGCAACTGCTTGAATTGCAAACACACATCACACGAACCGGTGCGATGTGTGCTCAAGGCCCAGATCAGATGCGCTGGGGACTCGAGACCAAGGGAGTTTTCACGGTTAGATCTATGTATCATCGAATTCACTATCGAGGATGCAGATCCAGTTGGGCACAAGTGTTATGGAAGGCTAAAACTCTCCTTAAAGTCGGGGTCTTCCTCTGGCTAGTGCTCAATAATGCAATCCTCACCAGAGAGAACCTTGCCAAAAGACAACCCCAGATAGCGACCAACTGTGGATTCTGCAACATGCATGCGGAGAATTTGAATCACCTTTTTATTCACTACCCAAGGAGTAAGGCAGCTATAGTAGATGTATTACGAGCCTTAGGGACAGGTGACTACCCCAGTGAATATGATGATCTGTGGATTGGTCCCAAATTTGCCTCGATTCGCCACGAAATGAAGGATGCGTGTTATATAGCCATTGTGGCTACTACTTGGGTATTATGGCTAGAAAAATAATTTCTATTTTCGTGCTTCATGTAATAGTATTTCTGGTAACCTTACTCATATCATGTATCTTATTTCTTTTTGGGCTACAACTGCTGCCACAGAAGCGAGAGGGAAGATTACCAGAGTCTTCCAGGTGGAGAAATTTGATGATAAGGAGGTAGAGTTTGGGCCGACACTGGACTGAGGGGTAAGCGCCCTCCATACTCATCGGATTTCCATTAGCAGCAATCTCCGCTACTTTGTATTTTGTTTCGACCGACTGTACTTTTGGTTGTAAGTTGTATGGATGATTAGACCCACCCCCCAGGGTTTTGTTGGGGGATTATGTTTTATTTTCTGCACTGTACTTTTGTATTTCTTCCGGTACACCGAAAATATTTTATTAATTTCTTATTAATAAAATAGGGTGGCGTTATTTTACCGTAACCTAAAAAAAAAAATTTGGCAAATAAGCCAACGAACCAGATGCTCTAAGAGCATCTGTAGTCGTTATCTATATATCGATAATATGGATAAATGGCTAAAAAAATCGCTGCAGTCGTTTGCTATTTATCCATATTATCGATAAATCGCTACAGTAGATTGCTATATATGAGAATCCATATAACTTTTATCCATATATGAGTGACGGCACTTCGAGTGCCGTCCGACAAAAAAAATTAATATTTTATTCGTCGGACCGTCCGTTTCATAAATTAATTAGTTTATTGAATTAAAAATCGCCAAAACGAATAAAAAAATCCGAAAAATCCCCCCCCCCCCCCCCAGACGGCACTCAGAGTGCCGTCCCACGCCCCCCGGTTTTCTCGGACGGCACATGATGTGCCGTCCCATAGGTTTTTTATAAAAAAAAAAAAATTGTTTTAATTGAAAATCCTATTTCAATACAAATAAAATAGCTATTTCAATACAAATCCTACTGCTTGTGAAATTTTAATTAGTTTCAATACAAATCCAATTGCCTGTCGTTATCTATAAAATCCTATTTTAATTGAAAATTGTTTTAAAAATTTTCAACAGCACATGGGCTTGGACGGCACTTCATGTGCCGTCCGTCTCAGTGCTTGTGATTTTTTTTTTTTTTTTCCCTCCGAATGACGGCTTCCCCCCCTCCGACGGCACTTCATGTGCCGTCGCTTAATATTATATTATAGTTTGCTATAAAATAGCTTTCGACGAGTGCAGCGTAATCGAATATTCTATTTCTATTTATCCATATATGAATAATTTTACCATAAACGATTACAGATGCTCTAAGTCACCCTGTCTTGACTATCAACCAAGTTCCATACCATTCTACATTAAATACTAAATTAAAATATCAGAATGTGCAACACATTTACATTGGAAACAAGAAAAATAAAATATAAAATATAATGTGTACCATGGAAAGAGGACAACTGGCCAAGGTTACCACATGCGGAACTCCATGAACACAATATCGGGTCCGTGAACTTGGGAAAACAAAAGCAATGTACAGAATAGAAAACTAGCTACCAACATTTGTAGAAGAGAGGTCATTGAAATTAATGAAAAAGAATAGCAGCAAAATGAAATAGCATGAAAAGATGATCTTTCGTCCGATCGAACAGACGAAATATTATTCGTCTGATCGAACAGACGAAATATCATCTTTCATCGATTATTTTTTTCATATTTTTATATCTTGCCAAATATGGCAGACCACTTTCTTAAAAATCCAAAATTTAGAAACATAGCCAATAACTACAAAATTTTCTGTTCTTAAAAAGTTTTGGCAAATAAGCCAACGACCAGATGCTCTAAGTCACCCTGTCTTGACTATCAACCAAGTTCCATACCATTCTACATTAAATACTAAATTAAAATAAAATATCAGAATGTGTAACACATTTGCATTGGAAACAGGAAAAATAAAATATAAAATATAATGTGTACCATGGAAAGAGGAGTAGAGGACAACTGGACAAGGCTACCACATGCAGAACTCCATGAACACAATATTGGGTCCAGGAACTTGGGAAAACAAAAGAAGCAATGTACAGAATAGAAAACTAGCTACCAACATTTGTAGAAGAGAAGCCAACGAAATTAAAGGAAAAGAAATCAAAAGAAAGCATCAAAATAATTTCTCGTCTGATATGTTAATTTAAAAAAAAATAGCCATAATAGAACGAACGAAATATCGATCGGATGAAAAATCATTTTTTATCGGCTATTTTTTCCATATTTCTTTATCTTCTGTTAAATAGGCGGACCACTGTTCCTAAAAAAAATCCAAATTTTAAATATATAGCCAACAACTCCGAAATTTTCTGTTCTTAAAATTTTTGGCAAATAAGCCATTGACCAGACGCTCTAAGAGCATCCACAGTCGTTGAAGCCAAATTTTGGGTATTTGGACATTTGGAAATAGCAAAAAAAGAATGTTGCTGCAGTCGTTCAAGCTATTTTCGAGCTATTTTCGATTGGTCGTTTGTTTTCGTTCAAACGACGGAAGATTATCTACCGTCAATCTTATAGGACGGTATAAGATTGGCCGTTTCTTTATTTATTTATTTATTTATTTTTTTAAACCCAACGACGGGGAAAAAACGACCGTCAATTAGATCACACGGCACATTATTCATCGTCGGTTGACTTCCTTTTAAATTTTTTTTTTAAAAAAAAAAAAAAACCAACAACGGTTGATGATGCACCGTTAATTAGATCACACGGAAGATTATCCACCGTCGGTTGACTTCCGTTTAATTTTTTTTTTTTTTAAAAAAAAAACCACCAACGGGTGATAAAGCACCGTTAATGTTAATACACGGTACATTATTCACCGTCTGAAGCTTCCTTTTAATTTTTTTTTTTTTTTTATAAAAAAACCACCAACGGGTCATAATGCACCGTTAATGTTATTACACGGAACTCTATTCACCGTCGGTTGACCCCCTTTTAAAATTTTTTTTTTTTAAAAAACCAACAACGGTATATGAAGCACCGTTAATCTCATTAGACGGACAATAATCCACCGTCGGTAATTTTTTTAAAAAAAATAACCCAAGAACGGGAAACATTCCACTGTCAATCTGAAGCCACGGCATTTTATACACCGTCGGTGGATTTTTTTAACATTTTTTCTGTTTAAATGGTGGGATGTGATTGGGGGTTTGGAATTTGGTGTCACGGGTATGTGAGTATTTGGGCACTTTCGTTGAAGTTAAAAAAAAAAAAAAAATTTCAAAGGCTATATGAACTTGTCTGCCATTCTTCTTCTATGTGACTATTATACCCTTGTAGGTTTTGCTATAAATTGCAGTGAGCGGAAGAAGATTAGCCAGACTAAACAAGTTAGATACCAAACTACATTTCTTTCAATTCTTATAGTTTCGGCTTCACGAATTCAAGTCTCGAAGCCAAAATTTAACAAGATGTCGATCCGACGTTTTATTGGCAGACTCAAATCAAAGGGTGTATCTAGTTCTGAACAGGGAAATAGAGGCAAAGAACCTGAAGTAGATACCGGAGAAGTTGATTTAAGCGATCCAACAATGTGGACAAAGGTATTCGACAACGATTTTCATATATGTAAAAATGTTGCTGAAAATTCTTTTGGTGGGTTCTGTAAATTTAGGGGTAGTTGGAATGGTCCAATTAAAGCGTACAAAGTATGCTCTCGTATCCCCGTTGTAAAACAAATAATTGATAACACTGGTTGGCAAAGATTTTTTACAATTGATACAGAAAAATCATCATGTAAGATTACCGAGGCTTTGGTTGAGAGGTGGTGGGATACTACCCACACATTTCATTTTCTGTGCGGCGAGTTAGGATTTACCCCGTTAGATTGGGCAATGTTAACGGGAATATCCATTGGGATCGGCGATCAACCACCATGTTTGGATGAGGAATATCCATTTGAAATAGTACAATCCCGCTTCTTTCCAGAAATTACTGAAGAGGATTGGAAGTCTCAGGGAATACGCTGTTCGTTCTTGAAGAAATATTTCCATAGCAGTGTGATTGAGGAAGCAATGACTGACAACAATGTTGCAGCGAGAGTCACAAGGGCTTTTTTTGTTTACTTCCTGGGCGATTTTCTTTTCGCCAATGGTGCTTCTTTAATTAGGTGTGGATGGCTTGCAGCTCTTGAAGATCTGACTAAGGTTGGGACATATGATTGGGGTGGTCAAGCTGTGGCACTCTTGTACATGTCTCTGGATGCTTGCTCCAGGCAGAAGGTTAAATCATTTAACGGTCCATGGCAAGTATTACAGGTAATTTTATTATTTACTAGAAATACTTGATTTATTATTGACATAATCGATATTAATACAACTATATATTTTCAGTACTGGGCATATGAATACACCCATTGTTGTGTTCCAATCACTGTAAATACAGGAAATGTTGCCAACGATGTGCAGGCCGCTGATAAAAGGCCAAGAATAACACGCTGGAACAAATCTGAAATTGACACCTGCAGAACGGATCAAGTTAGATACAATGTATCTATAGCTAGGTACCAATTAGAGATGAGAACTCCGGCATCAATTATATGGCAACCGTATTTAGGGTCTTCCCATGAAGTTGAGAATGATATTACGTTCGCTAATATCATGTCTCGTCATCGAGTGATTCTCCAGCATTGGAATCAGGTAATAGTTTATATTTGTCGCTAATTTCCAAGTTATTCACGTAATGTTCATTTTTATGGTCACCGTGACAAAAATGTTCTGTAGGGTGTATAGTATCTTGGTGATCGGTGTTACCGACAATTGAATGAAATTATAGCAATACCAAGACAGCCACCAGCTGTTATGAAAAGAATACCTGCAAATGATATATGCCCACCGATTGACGCTACACAATTGGTCCAACCAGTAACCCAAAGAATATATGACAAGTATTGGTCCAAAGTATCAATAGGTCCTATAATGAAGAAAGTAACACATGCAGCAAATATTGATTTCATCGGACCAGCTAGTGTTACTGATCCAACTGCACAGTTACCCTTCCCAGCTCCGCCATTTTGGGCACCTTCTGAGTACGCAACACAACCAATTCAAGAGGAGCGAGTTGACTACGGAGATTGTATAGTGGAAATTCCACTATTTTCCGGGGGTACAGTTAGAAGCAGTTGTCCGCGAGAACCAGTTTATATGGAACCACGTGGGACCAAGTCTTATGTAAGTTTAGTTTCCAACATTCAATATTTACCCCCATATACACACTTTTATTTACTGTACATATCTTTCAACAGGAGGAATTGTACCAAGAGAATGCTCTATTGTCTAATACGGAAGCACAATTACGACGGCTCATTCTAAGCGACATGGTATTAAGGTCGTCTATTCCAACACGAGTTGACAATCGTCGGAGATCAATATCGGGAGAACGACCATCACAGTCAGCTCGGGGAGGTAGGGGTTGGAATTATGACTACAGTAATTATCATTTTGGATCATCTAACCCATCACAGGAATATGTCCCTGAAAGTGAAAATGAGTATAGTGAATAGATATGTTTTTCCTGTATCTATTAATTATGTTTTAAGAATTAGTAGAATGTGGTGATTAATGGAATTTTAGTTAGTAAAATAATAAGGGCATTTTAGGGAATTGGTATATATGACAACAATTGATGTGACAAATGATAAGTCACATCATGTCACTATTTGTACATTTTGTTTGTGTCCATTTTCTGTTTGAAGTCCAAATGGTGATCACTAATTCTAATCCTATTTAAACCCATCGTCCCTCTTTCAAAATGAGAAACCAGTAGACCAAAAAAACATACCCAAACATTCTCAAAATGGCTTCTTCAAGTAACCCTATGGATTCATCGTCATCCGACGAAGAAAATGACATGGTAGCGAGGGTTATTAATCAACGCATGGCTGTGTTGACGTTAGCTGTTCAGGAAAATCGTGATACACAACACCGCCGCTATATTCGTCGGGAAAGAGAAGATGGTGATAGACGGCTTCACAGGAATTATTTTGCCAATAATCCTATCTACGGCGATAGTCTATTTCGGCGTCGTTTCCGTATGCGCCGGGAATTATTTTGCCGAATCCTCCAAGCAACTGTAAGTTTTGACTCTTATTTTGTTAGACGGCAAGATGAGACAAAAACGTTTGGCTTATCACCACATCAAAAAATTACTGCCGCAATCCGTTGTTTAGCATATGGTTCATCAACCGATGCAATCGACGAGTATGTACGTATTGGCGAAACAACGGTATTGAAGACATTGCGCCGCTTTTGTGTGGCAATTGTTAATGTATTTGGTCCAGAATACATGAGACATCCAACAGTTAATGATGTGGAAAGATTACTGGCGGAAAATTCAGCGAGGGGATTTCCCGGAATGTTAGGAAGTATTGACTGCATGCATTGGCAATGGAAAAATTGTCCGGCAGCCTGGCATGGTCAATACACGGGTCACGTACGTGAACCAACTATTGTGCTTGAAGCTATTGCATCCTACGATTTATGGTTTTGGCATTCTTTTTTTGGAATGCCAGGGTGCAATAACGATCTGTACGTCCTTAACCGTTCTCCACTGTTAAACAACGTCCTCGATGGTTGTGCACCACCTGCTGAATTTGTAATAAACAATCATGCATACAATATGGGGTACTATTTAGCTGATGGTATATACCCTCCATTGGCGACTATAGTTAAGACTTACTCAGCCCCAGATACACCAAAAAAGAAGAAATTTGCACAGATGCAAGAGGCTGCACGAAAGGATGTTGAGCGCGCCTTCGGGGTTTTACAAGCTCGATTTGCTATAGTGAAAGGACCAGTTAGACTTTGGGATGCAGACAGCCTATCGTACATCATGAAAACGTGTATCATATTACACAATATGATTGTTGAAGATGAAAGGGAAGCAGGGATCAGTGACTATGTGTACGATCATGATTCCAACTCGTCATTTGTCGTACCTGATAGGTCTGACCCAACTGAGCGTGCAGCGCGAATGGCACGCACTGTGCAGCTTCATGACAGACAAATCCATCATAGACTGCGTCTTGATTTAGTTGAGCACATTTGGAACGCATATGGGGAAGATGAAGAGAATGAAGATTAAGTGAAGATGTACTGGAAAGCAATGGATTACACGGTGAATTTGGGTGATGTTCTTTTTCATTAATGTTGCAATTTCTTTTTCTTAATGTAATGTTTTTTGGATTACAATAATGAATAAAATACTATTTTCATCCCGGAGAAGATTGTTTAATTAAGTTTGAAAGTGAATGGAATTTCTTCATATCACAAGAAATAATTACATAACAACTTTAATGTTAAACAATTTTACGATAATCTAATCTAAGAACAGGAATAATAAGCATTAGAATAACATACGAACAACAATAAAAAAAATAAAATATTAGCAGGATTGGAATTTAATACATCTTCAACCCGGATGATAGCCCCTTTTTTGAGCGATTTCATGTTGTCTACTAAGAAAATAATAACGCTGATGATCAGGTAAGCTACTTAGATCCATAGCCATTATACGATCTTCTTCGCTTGACACTCTGAAATCAAAATCTCTTTGTTTCAGTTCAAGCCTGTCTTTCTGATTGCTCATATAAAAATTGTTAAAATTACGCGTTTCTTCCACCATCGCTGAAACGTCACTGGCTTCAACAGTGCGCTTCCCTTTTTTCTTTGCTTCTTTCCTGCCGGGTGGTCGCGATAGTGGCGAGGGCGCATTTAAATCAATTGGTATATCTGAATCCCACTGAACGTTTGTGGGGGAAGGTGTTGAACAACCGCCGTCGGCATATTGACTATTCGGAACATTCTCGAAAACTTGTGTAGTACGTACAGAAAATTTGGGTTGATCTTTCAAAATTTCGTAGCACTCTTCAAATTTGAAGGGCTTTCCGGCCGATTGCATATATTCTAATCGTGCATCACGTACCTATCATAGTTTAATAATTGTCAACAAAAATTACGTGATGAAAATTTATAATAGGAAAAAATAACACAATCATTGCAATAAAATACAAGCCTACAAAACAAACCTTATCGGCGTTCGTCGTACCACTTGCCGCTCTATTTGTCACACCGCTCAACTTTGCAATGTACAGTGATACTTCCTTGGACATAGTGGAAAATCTACTACAAAGAGAGCCGGCCGTTCGATCTGTTGTACACCCAGACAGATTCTCAAATGTGAGAAATATCCTATTCCAAAATTGGTTGCCAGTTTGATCGCTACCGATCAACGGATCTTGGGTTATAGCAACCCAACTTTGTGCCAAAAGAATATCCTCATACACGGTATATGCTCGGCCTCTATTTGGACGGGGATTAGCCATCAAATGAACTGAAAATAAATTTACAAAAATTATAGAGATAGGAAGAAATTATAGTGAAAAATTAAACAAATTTATAAACTGTTTTGAATACCTCGTTGATAATGAACAGGGAGAGAGGAACACCTCGTTGATAATGAACAGAGAGAGGAAATGAGCTAGCACAGAGGAGGAGGAGATGTGGGGAAGTAAAAGCTGTGTTTATTTTTCATGAACGATTCAGTTTATAAGAAATTTTTTTCTAACCGTTGGCTCTAAAAAAAAAGAGCCGTTGAAAGAAGGGAATCTGATTTTTTTGTAGCCGTTGTAAAAAAAAAATATTGCAAAGAGAGATCTGATTCAATAGGTAAGGGTACTTTGGTCATTGTGAAAAGGTAAAAAAAAAAAAATTTACAACGGACGGTAGGTAAACTACCGTCCTTCTAAATCCATATTTTCCCATCTTTTAACAGCACGGTGTATAATACACTGTCTCTCATTTTTAATTTTTTTTTTTTTCTTTTTCAAAAGCTTCTTAATCATTTGGGTTCAGTACTTTTGTACGGGACGGCATATTATCCTCCGTTAATTTGATCGGACGGAGTATAATGTGGCGTTAGCTATATTTTGCATTTGGCCATTCCGCCTGCTATATTTGGCACGCAACTGTTCATCGTATACCCAAATTTTGGGTATTTAGACAACGACTGCAGCTCAATTTTTTCTATATTTTCCAAATTTTGGGTATATAGCAAACGACTGTGGATGCTTTAAGTCACCCTGTCTTGACTATCAACCAAGTTCCATACCATTCTACATTAAATACTAAATTTAAAATAAAATATCAGAATGTGTAACACATTTGCATTGCCATACCATTCTACATTAAATACTAAATTTAAAATAAAATATCAGAATGTGTAACACATTTGCATTGGAAACAAGAAAAATAAAATATAAAATATAATGTGTACCAAGGAAAGCGGACAACTGGACAAGGTTACCACATGCAGAACTACATGAACACAATATTGGCTCCAGGAACTTGGGAAAACAAAAGAAGCAATGTACAGAGTAGAAAACTAGCTACCAACGTTTGTAGAAGAGAAGCCAATGAAATTAATGGAAAAGAAAGCAGCAAAATGTTTGGCCACTCCAACATTATTCAAGGGTAGTGATCAATGTTCTAAAAAGCACTAGGCGGTAGTCGGACAGCCGATGGGGACCTAGCGTCTAGACCTTGTAATCGGAAATTAAGCGGCTAGGCGGTAGGTGATTTTTTTAATTTATTTATTTGTTTATTTATTTATTTATTTATTTATTTATCGATCTTTTGGGATTATTTTGTTGTTACCCCTTTTTACTCTTTATTGCTACTTATTCTTACTATTGAACTTTTTCTCTTTGCAATTGTAGGATGGGCTTCACATAGTCGAATCGGTGTATTATTGTATCGGTGAACATGAGGACTCTATCTTCTCCATATCCGATGTAAACCACATTGTTGCAACTCATAAAAGAATACAAGTTCTAAATAGAGAATAAATGTAAAGTTGATAGATGATTTCATGATATGCTTGATAACGATGAACAACTTTAACTAATAACCACACTTAAATCAGATAACTTCCTCCCATCTCATGACATGCTGTCCCATACTAAGTGGATTGGCCATCCATAGATTGTTTTGAAAAGATATGTAGATCTGGGTGACATTTTAGGAGCTGAAAATAGAAGATGAATAAATAGCTTCACTAATGAGGAAAAGCATACTACTTATAATCTGGTAGACTGATTGAGCCTTGAAATTGTTGGCACGTGATACTTCTTATAAACTTCCCCCTTTGGTGCATAACTTCACTTATTTGGCTGCGTTAGTGATATTAAAGTCCATACTTGTAAGTTTTAACATGATTGCTGTGAGAGTGCGAATGCATGTCAAATTATGCAAGATAAAAAAAAGAATAAAGATATGCTTAAATTTTATTAGGAGGAGAAAGTGAGAGCGGTGGGTTTTTTTTACTTTTTTTTTTAAAAATTACTTAAGGCCTAAGCGTGTCTAGTCCGCCTAGACCGATTAAACGCCGCCTAGATCCAATTTTAGCCGCCTAGAATCCATTTCTGATTTTCATAAACGCCTAGGCCCTAGTCGAGGCGTTGGGGGGCCGCCTAGTGCCTAGGCGCCGCTTAGGCCGCTTTATAGAACAATGGTAGTGATGCAGTTTGTTTTTGGGATGTGGCTGTAACAGGTGTAAATTCTTGTAGTTTGTATAGTGGAAGTTATGATACTGGCTCTGGTCTGACCCTCAGCCGGGGGACTGGCTCGGAAGTAGCAGGAGTGAGGTGGGGATCGGATGCTCAGCTCGGATCCAGCAGCTTGGCTCGGATCTGTGGGCTCGGCTCGGTCCTGGGTACTTGCACACTGCCTAAAAACACCGGAAGAAGTTCCGGCAACAGGCCTTCAGACGATCTAGTCAGTCATTGGAAAAACAACAGTAGATAGGGTTCAGGGAGAGAAAGTTTGATTACCTTTTTCAGTGAGGAGGGGGTCTGGTATTTATAGGCAGTAAAAACGGGTCTGAGACCTTGCTGGGCCGGGTCGAACCCTTTTGTTCGTGGGCCTGACGTGGTGGAAGCCCATTTGGCTCTGAGTTGACCTGATGATCAAGAAAGAGCGGAGTTTGAGGAGATCTGATGGCCCAGGAGGGACCACGTCATCTAACCCATATCAGGAGCCCCCCACTCCTAGAGGGCTGGGTAATCCAGCCGTGGAGGAGTGATTTATCTTTGTAGGAAGAGCGGAGTGGTGTGTACGGCGAAAATATGGTTTGTATCTTCCTGGAGAGGCCAGCAGGATAGGATGAAGGGGATCCCTTTAAAGACTTGAGGTCCGTCGAGAGCCGAGAACAGAGGGTCGTGAGCCGAGCGCCGAGCATCGAGCGACGAGCTCCTATACGCTTGGATGTCGGGACCTATTGCAGAGTCATCGAATGCCGAGCGTCGAGCCTTCCTGAGCTCGAGTGACGAGGCTAAACGTTCGAATGCTGAGTCCAGAAGCTCATCTGTAGAAGCTAAGCGTGGCTCGGAATTGCTGCCGACTGTCGAGTCCCAAGCTTGTGGGAAAAGCTAGGGGTGGCTCGAGGTCTCTACTGAGCGCCAAACCCCCTTGTTTGTTGGAAAAGCCATGGAAAGGCTTGGAATTGCTACCGACCGTCGAGCCCCCATACTTGTTGGAGAATCTAAGGGGTGTCTCGAGATCACTGCCGAGCGCCGAGCCCTCATGCTTGTTGAAAAAGCCATGCGGATGCGTGAAATTGCTACTGACCATCGTGCCCCATACTTGTTGGAAAAGCTAGGGGGTGGCTCGAGGTCACTGCCGAGCGCCGAGCCCCATGCATGATGGAAAATTCATGAAGAGGCTCGAAATTGTTACCGACCGTCGAGCCTCCATACTTATTGGAAAAGCTAGGGGGTGTCTCGAGGTCACTGTCGAGGTGCCGAACCCCCATACTTGTTGGAAAAGTCATGGGGAGGCTCGGAATTTCTACCGACCGTCGAGCCCCCATACTTGTTGGAAAAGCTAGGGGTGGCTCGAGGTCACAACCGAGCTCCGAGCCCCAAAGCTTATTGGAAAAAGCTTTGGTGTGGTTCGGATTCACTACCGAGCGACAAGCTTCCGCCTTACTTGCGAAAAGTTTTGGTATGGCTCGAGGTTACAACCGAGCTCCGAGCCCCCATACTTGTTGGAAAAGCTAGGTGGTGGCTTGAGGTTACAACCGAGCTCCGAGTCCCAAAACTTGTTAAAAAAACTTTGGTATGGCTCGCGGTTACAACCGAACTCCGAGCCCCAAAACTTGTTGGAAAAGGTTTGGTGTGGCTCGGATTCACTACCGATCGACGAGCTTCTGCCTTGCTTGCAAAAAGCTTTGGTATGGCTCGAGGTCACCACCGAGCTTCGAGCCCCAAAACTTATTGGAAAAGCTTTGGTATGGCTCGAGGTTACAACCGAACTCTGAGCCCCAAAACTTGTTGAAAAAGCTCTGGGATGGCTCGCGATTACAGCTGAGTTCCGAGCCTAAAAACTTGTTGGAAAAGCTCTGGGATGTCTTGCGGTTACAACCGAGTTCCGAGCCCCAAAACTTGTTGGAAAAGCTTTGGTGTGGCTCGGATTCACTATCGATCGACGAGCTTCCGCCTTGCTTGCAAAAAGCTTTGGTATGGCTCGAGGTCACCACCGAGCTCCGAGCCCCAAAACTTGTAGGAAAAGCTTTGGTATGGCTCGATGTTACAATCGAGCTCCGAGCTCTAAAACTTGTTGAAAAAGCTTTGGTATGGCTCGAGGTCACCACCGAGCTCCGAGCCCCAAAACTTGTTGGAAAAACTTTGGTGTGGCTCGGATTCAATACTGAGCGACGAGCCTCCTCATGCTTGTTGGAAAGGCTTTGGTATGGCTCAATATTACGACCGAGCTCCGAGCCCCAAAGCTTATTGGAAAAGCTTTGGTATGGCTCGAGGTCAGAACCGAGCTCCGAACCCCAAAGCTTTGGTGTAGCTCGGATTCACTACCGAGAGACGAGCCTCCTCAGTGCTTATGAGAAGCTATGGGATGGTTCGACGTTATAGTCGAGCTCCAAGCCCCAAGTCTTTTTGGAAAAGCTTTGGTATGGCTCGAGGTCACCACCGAGCTCTGAGCCCTAAAACTTGTTGGAAAAGCTTTGGTATGACTCGAGGTTACATCCGAGCTCCGAGCCCCAAGAATTGTTGGAAAAGCTTTGGTATGGCTCGAGGTCACCACCGAGCTCCGAGCCCCAAAATTTGTTGGAAAAGCTTTGGTCAATTCCTAACTTTATGGAACGAAGAGGCCTAACTTTCTCCTCTGTCGTGTGAGAAAGGGGGAGTAATGGTAAAGAAGAAAGTGCAGTACTTGAGCCGTTGCCACGGGACACCGAGCCACTGTACCAGCTGACAAGGCCGAGGCTAAAACCGGAATTTTACATGTCAGGCTGACGTCATGGGGGTGGAAATCAAGGCTTTTGAGATCCTAGTGGCCGTTAGATCTTAATGATCAAGATGGGATGGTGGGGATTCTTTCGCAGAATTCGAGGAGTCTTTCCCACTCTATAAGTCCTCCACTCCTCCCTTCATTTTTTCACTTCGCACTCTCTCTCTTCATAATAGGAAGTTTCCTCTCTTTGCTGTCGATGACAACCTTTACGGTGATCCTCCTATTTTCCAGTTAATCAGGTTAGTATTTTGTTTCCTTATGTCGCGCTCTCAGTCCGACTCCAAGGCGAGCTCTTCGGATCGTGGTGTGGTAGAGGTCGATTCAGAGTCGACGTCTTGGTCCCTAGGTGAACCTACTTCGGAGGAGTAAGGACAGTTGGATTCGATATCCGGGGGTATGAGTGATGTGGTTTATGATGTGGCCCCTTTGCGAAGTCGTATGCCAGAAGGGGGTTGTCGGGGGAGGAGAACGACGAGGGGTCTGAGGAGGAGCTTGTCAAGGAAGAGGGCGATCAAGAGGGGGACGAAGAGGGAATCGAGAGAGGGTGACCATGAGGGGGGTGAAGAAGGAGCCGAGGGAGTGGGCGACCAGGAGGGGGGTGAAGGAGGAGTCGAGGGAGTGGTAGCAGAGGTAGAAGAAGATCTCCCTCCTCTGCCTTCGTTGTCGACTCCGTCTCCGAAGAGAAAGCCTCGCCTTTGTAGGAAGAAAAGGAAGTGGATTCAGCTGGACAGTCCGAGCACACCGATGAGTTCGGATTCGAGCCGGGAGAAGGGCTTGCCGCTCCCCTCCTGTCCAATAGGAACCCAAGGTCAATCAGGATGTATCCTATTGACGTGGAGGGACTTGTCCAATTTACCGCGGCGGTGCGTGAATCTGGTCGGACCATGATAAAGATGGACAACGTCCAGTGTGTGCTGAAGGCAGAATACCTACCTATATTAAAGGCAACTTATTTCATCCCTCGGGAGTTTGAGCTACTGATTCTGAGCCCCGGTCTTCGTCCGACCACTGATTTGGAGACGAGATTCTGTATGTTTCCTGAGGACACTTTTGTCTCGGGATTGAGGTTGCCGCTGCACTCGTTTATCAAGAGGGTGCTGAGGTAGGGGGGCTGAGTCCGATGCAGTATGACTCCAACTCGTGGAAGCATCTGGTCTGCTTCATCCTAAAGTTCTAGGAGAAGGGGTCAAGCTGAAGCTTAAGTATTTTCACGCCGTCTTGGAGGTGAGCTCGTTCGGAGATATGGAGGGGATCTTCTATATGTCGCCACGTCCCCACAAGAGAGTGATGCACGGCCACTCGGACTCGATAAAAGCATGGAAGGAGAAGTACCTAGTTGTCCGGAGCGAGACGCCTTGGGAAATCCCCACAGTCTAGAATTTTTTCAAGCCGAACCATAAACCCCCTGAGGCGGAGGGATTTGATGGAAAAGGAGTGGGCTGAAGTGGATAAAATTATCGAGGGGCACACCATCGGTTGGCCATGCGTCACAGAGTTACATCTGGCCTGAGCTGGACTGAGCCCAGCGCCCCCTTGTATGTTTTTGTTTCCACTTTGCTTAATTTTCATCCTTTGTCTTAATATTTTTCTTTTTCTTTTCTTTGCAGTGACGGACGCGAAGAAACTCGAGGCGAGAAATGCCCTTCTGGCTCTGGCCACGAAGAGGAGAGCTGACAAGGAGAAGAAGGCTGCCTCGATAATGGGATCCACCCAGGGGGTGGCCCAAGGATCTTTGGAGCCGCCTTCGAAGAAGTCAAAGAAAAGCCACTCTTCCAAAATGGTGCAGGAGTCGGGGCCGAGCTCCAGCAGTAAGAAGGTGGCGGAGGTTCTGAAGGCAGGGACCCCAGCACTTCACCCTGATGCCCAGGAGATGGTGGGCAAGAGGGGTCTAAGGCCGTTCGCCCCAGATTGGGCGGTTAAGGAGGGCAACACTCTGACTGAGGACCTGATCGTGGTGGAGGTGGCGGAAAAGCTCATCATAGAGCGCGATCGGATAACTTTGGCGACAGAGACGTCCAGAACGGCCTACATGAGGTGGGCTTAGGAGCAGGTCGCGGTAAGTATTTGTTAGTTATCTTCTTTGTTCTTAGTATTTATGAATTTTGTGTCTAACTCAATCCTCTTCGTCCAAGCGCTACTGCACAGGGCCCATCTAAGGAAGTGCTTGGAGAACGAGATTCATGTCGAGAAGCAGAATGCCGAGCGGTTCCTCTGAGAGGGAAAGCGCCCGAAGGACGAGCTGACGGGGGCTCAGGGAGCTCAGGAGATCCTCCAAGCCGAGTTGGCTTCTCTGCAGGATCATCATGCGCGCGAGCTGGCGGAGGTTCGAGCGAAGGCCACGTCAGAGTATGAGGAGCTATAGATGTCTTCTGCGGATGAGCTGATCCAAGCTCAAGATGACGCATACGACCGAGCCAAGGTGCACTTCCTGCACCTCTATCCGGAGGCCAAGATCGACCACCTCCACTACGGGTGGGCGCCTCCCGTACTTCCACCGACCCCCGGCGGTGATGGAGATAAGGCACCGAAGGACCCACATCTGGAGGAGGATGCAGGGGGTGACCCGGATGCCGAAGAGTTGTCGATCCCCTCTAAAAAGTAGTTTAGGATTCTTACTTCTTTTCTGACTTGTATTTTCCTAGTGCGGACTCGCCACCGCTTTTTGTAACACAATTTTTGAATTTATAAAAATAAATTTTTGGTCGACCCTCTGTGACTTGTTGTTTTTAGCAAGCTTTTTTAGTGAATCGTTGTTTCTCCCCTGTTTTTACTAGATGAACGAGACGGTCAGGGCCGACCTCAGTTCTGCCGAGGTCCGGCGACTTCGAAATAAGCTAGAGTCCAAGGAGAGTGTGTTGATTCTCTATCGTAAGCAGGCTCGCGATCGAGAAGTCGCGGTGGGCTATTTTATGAACAAGTCTAAGGAGCTCAGCCTAGAGGCCGCTCGCCTGAAGAAGGCCATAGCCACCGAGATTGGGGGAGTGCTGAGACAAACTGGTCAATTTCAGATGCCTCCACCAGGCGACCGATCTCGGAATCTGTCCTTCGCGAGGTCGTGGTAGAGAATGAGCTGGAGATTCAGAGGTTGAAACTCATCTTAGGCACGGGTCGGCCTCAACTCGGCCCGTTCGGGGGAGGAAGCCATTCTGCCTTGGGCCCTTCCCTGACCCTTTATCTGGAGATGGCGAGGCCCTTTGATGCGCAGAGCTCGGTTGCGGGGACATTGACAATGGCTATGCCCAAGATGGGGGATGAGATTGATGGAGGACAGAGCCGTTCCGTAGGACTCGAGGCGGCTCTTATGAGCCCGGAGGGTGGGGCGAGAGACCCTTAGGTAGAAGTAGAGGGAGAATGGTGTAACATTTTTTAATTGTACCGTAGCCTTTGAGGGTGTTGATGAACACATTATTATTCACTTTTTAGAGCAATAATCTTAATATAATTAGACATTTAAAAGCTCTATATATGGTATTTAACTCTTATTCTCTCTTTTCCATAGGAAACAGCGTAAAACAGCAAAACGAAGCAGATTCAGGACTTCAAAGATGATACACAGAAAAATGTAGAGGAACAGTCGACTTATTTCCAAGAGCAGTCGACTGGCCTGATCAAAGATGAAATCTACAGAAGTCTCGACTTAGTCGACTGGTCCAGAGATAAGTCGACTGGTCTGCGGCGGAGTAAACAAATCAAATCTTCAAAGATACACCTGCATCTAATTTCAAATCTATTTTGAATCAAGATTTTATGAAGCGAATCAAATCTAAAGACAGGGTATTTCCAAGTGGACGGGGTGAACAGATAAGGAAGGAAAGGAGAAAAGAGAAAGATATTAATCATCAAATCAAATAAAGAAGGATCTTCCTGAAAAAGTGGAAACCCTAATTCTCAGCCGTACTCTATAAATATCAGAAGAGGTCAACTTAGAAAGGGGGATCATCAGATATATCTCTGGGAAGCGACTCAATCACGAAGTTCCTGAACAAACATCGAGAGCATCACTCCATCAACATCGAAGAAGGAGAGAGAAGATCCAGCAACCAGAAGGCAGTCGACTGTGTGATAGCCAGCCGACCATATTGCCGGAATCCATTAGTTTATTTCTTCTTCTCTCTTTATTCTTTTATGTTGATCATGTATTCAAACTTGTTAAGCAATAAAGTTATTATTATGTGGAACTAATTTCATAGTTGGGTAGATCGAAACCGTAGTTATGTAATGCTATTTTCTTCTGAACTCTTCTATGTTACTTATTGATTGAATCTAATTGAATTGGTATAGGTTTATGATAGTCAAACTAGTTTTCAAGACTGAGAGCAGTCGACTGAGGTGAGAGCCAGTCGACTGACGTACAGAACTTGGGAAGCTCAAGTTTGGATATCATTTATCTGAATCTGTTATATGAGCATATTGAGACGACCGAATCTCGTGCTCATAATTTGTAACAAAAGAATCTTTAGGGATTCTTGGTTCAATCAACTTAGAGGATCTAGATCTGATACCAATTTCTAGAACTTTAAGTGTTTGTTCGTTTCCACTGTTCTTATGTTTTCTCTAAGTATAACTTAGTAGATACCATGCTAGATACTTACGGAAAGAAACGAATTAGAGTAGATACCATGCCTAATTCTTGGCTAGGAAAACATTACTTTAAGGAGTAGATACCATGCCCTTGAAGTGAACAAACATGAGTAATTAGAAGTAAGTTCAGAAGGTAACTTAGCATTATTAACTATTGGTGGAGATCAACAACCCAACTATTCAAGAGATATTTGTGATTCAACACCTCTCATCTTAGTTTTAATCTTTTAGTTCTTTTAGAATATTACAACAACTCTTCTTCATTTTTATTATTAGTTTTATTGATTAGTAAGTTGAGGTCTACAATCTCTGTGGGATCGACCCTTGCTATTACTACGATTCGATTCGTGCACTTGCGAGGTTTTATAATTTGTGTCTAGTTGTATCTATATATTTAGGTAGCTAGATTGCACAACAGGTGTTTATGAATAAGATTTGATTTGTCTGACCCTCTTTGACTTAGAAAAATTAGGATGTTGACTGTCCCTCAAACAAGGCTCCGAACTCCCTGCTTTGTAGGAAACGAGGGAGTGACTCAAAACCCGCGTTGAATGCCGATTCGCCCCGGTTAGGGTTGCCACTCAGGAGGAGGATCCCTACTTTGTTCGGGAGCCGAGCCGTTTCTTCCTCCAATGACACTTAATGGGGGACGTTTTATCTTCCGTCATTTGGACTCCCCAATGTCATAAATGCATCTTTCTGGAGGGCTATATAACCTTCACCTCTCCACCAGTAGTTCATCAGAAATCGTCTCACTTCACCGTGAGTTTTCTTCGCCGGTGACTCTCTTGCCACCCTCTGACAATTGGGGATAACGGCTACGAGTGCTGTTTTATCCTCTGTTGTCAACGGGTGAGAGGTGGGTCGTTCCCAGAGTTGGGGCTTAGGGTGCTTTGCCAAAGGCAAGTGCCCCCAATGAAAATTTTGGCCTAAGGTCCCAGATCGGGGGCTCCCCTGCCACCCTCTGACGATTGGGGGTAACGGCTTTGAGTGTTGTTTTACCCCCTATTGTCAGCGGGTGAAAGGTGGGTCGATCCATGGTTCGGGGCTCAGGGTGCTTGCTGAAGGCGAACGCCTTAAATCTTAATGAAAACTTTTGGGTAGGGGGGAGAGCTGAAATCCTGGCCGAGGGTTCAAGACTTGGTTGTTTTGACGAAAACCCCTCGGGCGCTTGGAATGTTGAAGACCCCCTTAACCTGTGAGAGTTGTCGGATTGTGGCTCGGAGGCTCTGCCGAGCACATATCCCAGTTAGCTTGAGAAAGCAAGGGCGTGGCTCGAGGTCAATGTCGAAGGTCGAGCCCCCTTAACTTGGAAGAGCTGTCGGATTGCGGCTCAGAGGCACTGCCGACAGTGTAGCCCTGTTAGCTTGAGAAAGCTAGGGCGTGGCTCGAGGTCAATGCCGAGGATCGAGCCCCCTTAATTTGGAAGAGCTGTCGGGTTGCGGCTTGGAGGCACTACCGAGCGTGTAGCCTTGTTAGCTTGAGAAAGCTATGGCGTGGCTCGAGGTCAATGCCGAGCGTCGAGCCCCCTTAACTTGGAAGAGCTGTTGGGTTGCGGCTTCGAGGCACTACCGAGCGTGTAGCCCTGTTAGCTTAAGAAAGCAAGGGCATGGCTCGAGCTCAATGCTGAGGGTGGAGCCCCCTTAACTTGGAAGAGCCGTCGGGTTGCGGCTCGGAGGTACTGCCGAGCGTGTAGCCCTGTTAGCTTGAGAAATCTAGGATATGGCTCGAGGTCAATGCCGAGGGTCGAGCCCCCTTAACTTGGAAGAGCTGTCGGGTTGCAGTTCGTAGGCACTGCCGAGCGTGTAGCCTTGTTAGCTTGAGAAAGCTAGGGTGTGGCTGGAGGTCAATGCCGAGGGTCGAGCCCCCTTAACTTGTTTTAAGAAAGCTGGCACGAGGCAAAATAAGGGAAAAAATTACATCATATTTACTCACAACAAAACGAGGCATGTGACGCCGATTACATCTTACTATTTACAAATAGAAGTTACAAGAGCTATTCCTCCCCCTTGAGGAATTTGATGAGGAGTTATGCGTTCCATGGTCTCTTCACAGCCCTGCCCTCGGGGTTGGTGAGTCGGTATGTGCCGGGATGTACAACTCTGGAAACCTTGTACGGGCCCTCCCAGTTGGGTGCCAGCTTCCTCTTTTGGCCCGGGTTGGATATTGCCAACTTTCTGAGCACGAGGTCCCCGAGTTTGATGTTGGTGGGACAGACCTTCTTGTTGTAGAATCTTTTGATCCTCTGCTGATACATGCTCCTTCTGATGGTGGATTTCTCCCTGACCTCGTTTATGAGGTCCAGGTCGGTACGTAGTTGTGCCGAGTTGCTATCTTCATCGAAGGCTATGATCCGAGGCGAAGGGAGCCCGGTCTCAAGGGGGATCATTGCTTTCGTGCCGTAAGTTAGATTGAACGGTGATTCTTCCTTGGGGATCCTCTTCGTCGTCCGATGTGCCCAGAGCACGCTCGACAGCTCTTCGACTCATAGTCCCTTGGAGGAATTATCAAGCCATTTCTTGAGGCCGTCAAGGATTTGGCAATTCGCGTTCTCGGCCTGGCCGTTCGACTGCGAGTGGCATACCGAAGAGAAGCGCTGCTGGATGCCGAGATCTCCGGAGAATTTTTGAAAATTCTTACCCACAAACTGGGTCCCATTTTCCATGATGAGTATGTGCGGAATTCCGAACCGACAGATGATGTGTTTCCAGAAGAATTGCTGAGTTTGCTATTCTGTGATCGTTGTCAGGGGCACGACTTCGATCCACTTGGTGAAGTAGTCGACGGCCACCACCAGGAACTTTCTTTGGCCCGTTGCTTTCGAAAAGGGGCCGACCAGTTCCATCCCCCACATGGAGAATGGGTTCAGACTGGCTAAAGAATGGAGGTTTGCTTGTGGAACCCTTCTTACTGAGGAGAATCTTTGACAAGGACCGTACTTTTTGACCAGGGCCAAGGCATCTTATATTGTGGGCCAGTACTACCTGTGGTTCAGGGCCTTTCTGGAAAGCGAATGGCTCCCCATGTGGCACCTGCCAATTCCTTCATGGAGCTCCTTGAGAGCGTACTTGGACTCGTCAGAGGATAGGCAGCGGAGGTAGGGTCTTCCGTCCGTCGTTGTGTACGAGCATTTGAAGAGGGTCTCGTTGATCACGACGAACCTTTCCGAGCGGACCTTGGTTCTTCTTGCTTCGGCTCGATCTTGGGGGAGTTCTCCCTTTACCAGAAACCTTCGGATGGGAGTGGTCCAATCGTCCAGCCGAGCTTCGTTGTTTATACAGCGGGTTTCAGGGAGGTCGATACTCGGATTTAGGAGGACTTCAATCAGCACCATAGGATCGAGACCTTTAAAGGATGAGGAGGCGAGCTCTGACAGGGCATCTGCCTGGGCGTTCTACTCTCTTGGGATCCATAGTACTGCGGAACAGTCGAAGGATGTTAAGAGCCGCTGGACCACTGCCAAGTACTTGACTATCCGATCATCACGAGCATCGTACTCCCCAGTGATCTGATTGACCAAGAGCTGAGAGTTGCTATAGGCCCTGATCTGCCTTGCACCCGCCTGGTTCGCTAGGGTAAGTCCCGCGATGATAGCCTCATACTTCCGCCTCGTTGTTAGAGGCCAGAAAGTTGAGGCAGAGAGAATATTGGAGAAGGAAGTTGTCGGGACCTCGCAAGATGATGCCTGCACCACTTTCCACTTCGTAAGAGGAGCCATCGACGTAATCTTACCACGTCAGATCGGCCTCCTGACCGTTGGGTTTCTCGGAGATGGTGCACTTCGTGATGAATTCGGCAAGGGTCTGCCCCTTAATGGCTGTTCTTGGTTGGTAGCTGATGTCGTAATGACTTAGCTCGGTCGACCACTTGACCAATCGACCAGAGCTCTCTAGCTTGTGGAGCACGGCCTTGAGGGGCTGGTCCGTGAGGACCTGGATTGAGTGCACCTAAAAATAAGGGCGAAGCTTTCGGGCAGCCATGACCAGGGCATACGCTACTTTCTCCATCTTCGCATATCGGGTCTCGGCCGAGAGCAGAACTTTGCTCACATAGTATAATGGCTTCTGGACTCCTTTTCTCGGACGAGAACGACACTCAGCGTGCTTTTCGAGGCTGAAAGGTAAAGCCAGAAGGGTTCGCCCAGCCCAGGTTTGCTCAGAAGTGGGGGGTTGGTGAGGTATTATTTTAATTGGCCGAACGCCTCCTGCTGCTGAGTGCCCCATTCGAAGCCTCCCGTTCTGCACAGAGCCTTGAAGAAGGGGAGGGACTTTTCTCCAGACTTGGAGAGGAAGCGGCTGATGGCCGCCAGTCTCCCCGTGAGCCGCTGCACCTCCTTGATGTTTCTAGGAGGGGCCATGTCTATTATGGCCTGGATCTTCTCGGGGTTTGCCTCGATGCCGCGCTGACTGACGACGAACCCGAGAAATTTGCCTGAAGAGACGCCGAATGCACATTTGGCGGGATTGACCCTCATGTTGTGGGTCCAAAGGATGCCAAAGGCTTCTTCGAGGTCAGCGACGTGGTCCTAGCCCCGCTGGCTTTTGACGAGCATGTCGTCGACGTATACCTCCATGTTACGACCAATCTGATCTTTGAAGACTCGGTTGACGAGCCTCTGATAAGCAGCTCCGGTGTTCTTCAGCCCGAAGGGCATAACCCGGTAGCAGTAGAGACCCTGGTCGGTGACGAAGGATGTCTTGGCAATATCCGGGGGGAACAACCGGATCTGATTGTAGCCCGAGAAGGCATCCATGAAGGACAGGAGCTCGTGGCCTGATGTTGCGTCGATCAGAGCATCGATGCTGGGGAGGGGAAAAGGATCTTTGGGGCACGTCTTGCTCAAATCTGTAAAGTCTATGCAGGTCCTCCAGCTCCCGTTGGCCTTCTTCACCATCACGACGTTCGCCAGCCACTAGGGGTAGCTGACCTCTTGAATTAACCGGGCAGACAACAGTTTTTCCACCTCCGCCTTGATAGCTTGCTGTCTCTCTTGGGTGAATTTATGCTGCTTCTGGACAATCGATTTCGAGCCTGGGATCATGCTCAGTCTGTGCATGATCAGGTCTTCGGAGATCCCGGGCATGTCAGATGGTTTCCAAGCGAAGAGGTCGATGTTGCGGCGTATACAGTCGATTAGGTCCGACTTCAGGTCAGGGGTGAGGGAGCGGCTCATGCGGAACCGCTTCAACTTGTCTTCTGCCTCGAACGAGGCTTCTTCCAGTTCGCCCGCCGGTTCGGGATCTGGTTGGCTTCTTTCAGGTTGAAGTTCGACGGCATCGAGGGGAAACACCCTGCCTCCGACAGCTGTCCTATAGCATGATCGTGCGGCTTCTTGGTTCCCCCGAACGACACCGACCCCATGCTTGGTAGGAAACTTCAGCTTTAGGTGGTAGGCCGAGGGGATAGCCTGGAAGGAGCAGAGCTCGGGTCGGCCGAGGATAGCATTGTACGCCGCTTTGACGTTGACTACCATAAAGTCTATCGACTCGGTCTGTCTGAGGGGGATCGTGCCGCCGGTTACATCTAAGGTCACAATCCCCACTATCTGTACTGGGACGCTGGAGAACCCATGGAGGGTGTACCCGGCCAGTTTGAGCTTGTCCCGGGGAGTTTGAGGTTCTCGAATGCCTCCAAGAAAAGGATGTTCACCGAGCTCCAATTGTCCATGAGGATCCGGCGAACATCGAAGTTTGCCATGTCGAGGCTGATGACGAGTGCATCGTAGTGCGGGAGCCGGACCCCCTCCAGGTCTTCTCCAGAGAAGGAGACAGTAAGTTGCTGGATCTGGAGGGAAGGAAGGTCTCAAACGGCGTTCACCTCTCGGACGAATGCTTTGCGGGAAGTATTGGATTCCCCTCCCATAGGCACCCCATGGACGCAGTGTAGGATGGCCTGGCCTCTGGTCTCCTCAGAATCTGGGTCCTGCTTGGGACACCGTTTGGGTATGCGAAAAGGAGGCAAAGGCCTTCGGTTCCTCGTATCCCTTCGGTCCCTCGGGCTTTCCCCAGTGAATTCTCGAAGGTACCCCTGTTGGATGAGGGCTTCGATTTCTTCCTTGAAGGCCCAATAGTTGTCGGTTTCGTGCCCGTTGTCTCGGTGGAAGCGGCAGTAGAATCGTTGATCTCGCTTATTGTTGCTAGTCGGTTGAGGGGGTAGCGGACGAGGTCCTTATCCTCGATCTCTATGAGGATGGTCGACACGTTTTGTGTCAGTGGCGTATACCTCTCGAAGTGAGGGACCGGAGGGACCCTCTTCATGCCAATCCCATATTTCGGGACCTTCTTGGTGGGCTTGATCTCATCGGCCTTGCGCTTCTCCTTCCCAGTAACCTCTTTGGTGCCTTCCGGGTTTAGGGCCTCCACCGCCCGAATGTACTTTTCAACTCGGTTGAGCGGGTCAGGAAAGTCTAGGGGAGGCTTTTTGGCCAAGGAAGCTTTTAGCTAGCCGTGTCGGACCTTGTGGCTTTCAGCTGGACTCGGTTGAGCGACCCCGACGTCTAGGGAGGAGACAGACCTTGCCTCGGCGGTGAACCTCTAGACAAACTCACAGAGTGACTCTCCTTCCTTCTATTGGAGGTTCAGTAACGATGTGCTCGTCCTCTCGGCCTTCCTGCTTGTCACGAAGTGGGTCAAAAAGTTGGCCTCTAGCTGGTCGAATGAGTAGATCGAGCCGGGGACGAGCCTAGAGAACCATTCCCGGGCCGGGCCCCAAAGGGTGGCAGGGAAGGCGCAGTACAATAGGGGATCCAAAGCACTTTGAATCATCATGAGGGTCTTGAACCCCTCCATGTGATCAGCAGGATCACCCTCGCCGTCATAGGTCTCGAATTGGAGAGGCCGGAAATTCCTGAGAATCTCTGCTTCCAAGATAGGAGTAGAGAAAGGTGGTCGAGTCGGTCACCCTGAGCCGGCATCGGACCACCCTCGCCGAAACGGGCGAGGCGGTTCTCCATTTCCTGCAGGCGTCGGAGGACGGCATCTTCCTGCTCTGGTGGGCAGGTCGAGCCGCGAGGCTCGCTGCCTCCGGCACCCGACCTTGAATAAGAGCGGTGGAGTGTCTCGGTTCTGGGGGCCCCTAAGATGGCCTCCAGGACCTCGTTCCGAAAATTTTGGAACTCAGCTCGCGTGACTGGAGCTTGCCCAGCCAGGTCGCGCTGGGGTGGCGACCTCCGGGCTGTGCGACTGAGCTCTGGCTCTCGCTCTCGGGACGGCTGCCTGGGATGGTTCGGGACCGAGTTGGAAGCGACCCCTCCCCTTGTTCAGCTGGCTTGCCGGTTCTTATTGACGCGACGTAAGTCGGTCCTGCCCGGGTGAAAAGCGCCCAGTCCGACTCTGGGTTCGTCGTCGACCCTCGGATGGTTGCATCCGTGAGCGTCGGCATGGCTGTTCTGAGGAGGAGCATCTAGACGACGTCCAGAGGTGACAGATCGTTTGGCCTTGGGTGCCATGTAAGAGCTCGAATTCCAGGATGACGTCCCTGGCTGGGATCAAATTTAAGTTAGAACCGAAAGTTCCCACAGACGGCGCCAACCTGATGCCGTTTTTTTTGGTGTGTTGCTGCAGCAGGTGTGAGTTCTTATAGTTTGTATAGTGAAAGTTGCAGTACTGCCTCTAGTTAGATCCTCAGCTAGGGGACCAGCTCGGGAGTAGCAGGAGTGAGGTAGGGATCGGATGCTCGGCTCGGATCCAGCAGCTCGGCTCGGATCTGTGGGCTCGGCTCGGTCCTGGGTACCTGCACACTTCCTAGAAACACCGGGAGAAGTCCCGGTGACAGGCCCTCCGACGATCTAGTCAGTCACTGGAAAAGCAACAGTAGCTAGGGTTTAGGGAGAGAAAGTTTGATTACCTTTTTCAGTGAGGAGGGTGTCTGGTATTTATAGGCAGGAGAAACGGGTCTGAAACCCTGATGGGCCAGGTCGGACCCGTTTGCTCGTGGGCCTAACGTGGCAGAAGCCCATTTGGCTCTGGGTTGACCTGATGATCAGGGAACATCAGGATTTGAGGAGATCTGACGGTCCAAAAAGGGTCACGTCATCTAACCCATATCAGCTAGAAATTACTGATTTTATCTTTAATAACAATGTTGGCATGGAGTGTAAATTCTTTTAAGTATATTAAAAAAATTCAGTTAAGTGTCGAAAATCTTTACCACTGAATTATTTTAATTAAGATAACTCCATGCCAACATGATTCATGAGCCACTTACTTATGCTACTAAAGATTGTTATTGTCTTAGTTAAGACTTGAGAATCAAAACATTAAATTAAGTTTCGCGAATGTAAATTACCATGTGTCTTTCTTGATCCATTCAGGAAGTAGAAAAATCAAAGAATGACTTCGTCCATGTAAGAACAAAATTGTTAATTACGTAAAGTAGAATATATGAATTACAGAAAAAGACTTATTATAAACATATATATTATTTTCTTCTTCAATTGATTGATTTAATGAGTGCACGGTGCGACAGTGACTCTCGTGATGAAGAAAGTTCAAGTCGGACAGTTATTCACTTGAGTTTAATTTACTTGAAAGCAATACTTATTTTGATAAAATTTATGCAGCAATATCTAACTTCCGATTACGACATATGATTCTAACTTCTAAGTCTCATGTTGTACTAACTGTTAGAAAATTAGTATTTTATATATCATTTACCAACTAGTTTTTGAGCAATTTTTTAAGTAAGATCATCAATAAATTATTGAGAAATTTTGATTGATTTGTATTCTCATTCGTAAGTAGATAAAAATCATATAATAATTTGCTAAAAACGGTTAAGGTATGAATGAGCAATTGTCTCTCAAAGTGAGACATTTTCATTCTTAAAAACAGGGTTGAGGGAACATAGTCCCACATCGGAAAAATCAAAGAAATTAAAAGAGGATATATAGTAACCTCCTTCGAAGCATTGTAAAATAACTAGAAGAGAGGTTTTCTCTTGTGCGCACAGGGGTGGTGCAAATCTCGGACCGGATTACATGCGACTTGTGTGCGCCTGCACGACCTGCGGACACGATGCCGGACCGACATGACCTCACCCCGTGCAGTGCCACTTTTTGCTACAGTTTTGATTTTTTCTTTTTTAAACAAAAACAATTTTGTCTGCCGTTTCAGTGCAATATTAAATATTTTGTCTACCGTTACACTGAAGGCACTCAAAGACATGATTGTTGTCAACCGTTACAATGCCCGTATTCAATTGATTGTCTTTCGTTACACTGAAAACATTCATAGCCTTATCTGCCGTTACAGATTTAACCCTGACCCTATAAATAGAGGCATCCCCTCTCACTTCCTTCCCTGCACCAGAATCATCTTCTTTCTTCCTCTATTTAGTTTTATTTTGTTCCATTCTTCGGTCCTGCTGTTTGGTAGGTCGGTGATAGGGTTCTGACGCTATCGATTGGTTTGAGAGTGTTACGTGGTGCCTACGTGAACACTCTAGTCATTGCATCATGGGAGACAGACGCCTTCGCACAATTCAGCAACCGAAAGAGGCAAAATATGTTTTAAGAAAATTGTGTGATACACAAGCCTCGACTACTCTACCTTGTTACATATCAATTGGTTTGTTTATAAGTTGTTATTTATTTATTTTTATTTTCTTCTTGGATTTTCTTCCTTTCCTATTCTCTTCTCTGTTTTCCTGTGCCTTTCAATCAATTGAGTTTATTATAAAAGAAAGTTTATAAACAATTTTTGTAACAAACTTAAAACAGATTTTAATTTTCTTGGTTTCTAATTAAGAGGCACTTCTTTTCTTTTTCTTTAATCTGGAATACTTACACTCGTGTTGTGTAATTTTCAGAATCAAAATAACTAATGCATCGGAGAATGCTATTGTGTCTGAAACGGCACAAGTGCCGGTAGCTGATACGACACAAGTACCGACTGCTGCTGCGGCACGAGTGTCAATGCTAACCGTCGTACCTATCTCAGTCTCTCATCGGGAGAAACCTGAGAAGTTCAACGGGCAGAATTTCAAAAGGTGGCAACATAAGATGATATTCTATTTGACCACATTGAATCTTGCAAGGTTCTTGAATGAAGAAGCTCCAAATCTTAAGAAAGATGAGCAAGATAACCAAATCATTGCCGTTGTAGATGCTTGGAAAAATGCTGATTACTTATGTAGGAATTATATAATGAACGGATTAGCCAATTCTTTGTATAATGTATACTTTGACAAAAGAACTGCTAAAAAACTTTGGGAATCACTAGACCATAAGTATAAAACAGAGGATGCCGGCGCCAAGAAATTCATTGTAGGTCGCTTCTTAGACTATAAAATGGTAGATTCTAAAACAGTGATCAGTCAAGTTCAAGAAATACAACTGATCTTGCATGAGATTCATGCTGAAAGTATGAATTTAAGTGAAAGTTTCCAAGTAGCATGTATAATTAAAAAATTACCACCAGGTTGGAAAGACTTTAAGAATTACCTAAAGCATAAGCGAAAAGAAATGGGCATCGAAGATCTCATTGTCAGGTTTCGTATTGAAAAAGACACTAGAGGATCTGAAAAGGTCGGAGTCATCAGTCATGCGGCCAAGGCAAATGTAGTGAAACATAAACAACGTTCTAACAAGCACAACAACAAGGGTCCCAAGTTGGGGCCTAAGGGAGGAATCTACAAGAAGCCAAAGTTTCAAGGCAAGTGCTTCAATTGCGACAAAATAGATCACAAGTCTACTGAATGCAGACTACCCAAGAAGAACAGGAACAGAGAAGCAAACATGATTCAAGGCATTGCTCAAGATGTTTCCGATATCAACCTCCCAGTTGTGATCCCAGAGGTAAATATGATAGGTTCAAATCCGAAGGAATAGTGGATTGACACTGGAGCTACTCGACATGTGTGCTCCAACAAAAGTATGTTCTCCACTTTTGAACCATTAGAGAATGAGAAGAAGATGTTTATGGGAAACTTGATTACTTCAGAAATCAAGGGACAAGGCAAGGTGAACTTGAAGATGACTTTTGGAAAGGAACTGACTCTGAACAATGTTGCATATGTTCCCGAAATCCGTAAGAACCTGCTATCTGTTTTGTTGCTTAATAACCACGATTTTCATTTAGTGTTTCAGTCGAACAAATTTGTTTTGTCGAAGAGTGGAATGTATGTTGGTAGAGGATACATGAGTGGTGGAATGTTCAAACTCATTGTAATGACCATAGTCAAAAATATTAATAAAGATAGCTCTTTTACTTATATGCTTGAGTCTTCCAGTTTATGGCATGGTAGACTATGAGATGTTAATTATGATACTGCATAGACAAATTAACTTGAATCACATACCAACTTTCCAAATTGATTCCAAACACAAGTGTGAAACTTGTATTGAGGCAAAACTAACAAGATCATCATTTAAAAGTATTCGAAGAAACACTGAACCTCTTGATCTAATTCATACTGATATTTGTGATTTAAAAATGATACAAATATGAGGTGGTAATAAATATTTTATTACCTTCATTTATGATAGCACAAAATACTGTTATGTATATTTGCTTAAAAGCAAGAATGAAGCTATAAAGAAATTTGTTCCCTATAAAAATGAAGTTGAGAACTAACTCAACAAGAAAATTAAGGCGCTAAGAAGCGACCAAGGTGGAGAGTATGAATCGCCATTTGCTGACACGTGTGCTAAGCATGGGATTATACATGAAACGACATCGCCTTATTCTACTTAGTCCAATGGTGTTGCTGAGAGAAAGAATCGTACATTGAAAGAAATGATAAATGCAATGTTAATAAGTTCTGGTTCGCCACCAAACTTGTGGGGAGAAACTATTCTTTCAGCTAACTACCTTTTGAATAAGGTGCCCAAAAAGAAAGAAAAGGAAACTCCATATGAATTATGGAAAGAAAGAAAGTCATCCTACAATTACTTGCGAATGTGGAGATGTCTTGCCAAGGTGGTAGTACCTCTACAAGTAAAAATAGGACCAAAAACGGTTGATTGTATTTTCATTGGCTATGCACTTAACAGTAGTGCCTATCAGTTCTTGGTGTACAAATCCAATATCACTAATATATCAAAGCACGCGATAATAGAGTCTAGAAATGCATCGTTCATTGAAGATGTATTTCCATGTAAGTCAAAGGAGGAACCAAGTTCCTCCAAACGAACACATGAGATTATTAGTGAAGATAGTGAAGACCAAGATGAAAAAGTTGAGGAGGAACCTCGACGCAGTAAAAGAACAAGAATGAAAAAATCTTTTGGTCCAGATTTCTTGACTTTTTTGCTTGAAGGTGAACTCCAAACCTTCAAGAAAGCGGTGAACTCTAGTGATGGTCTTCTATGGAAAGAAGCCATCAAGAGTTAAATTGAAACTATCTTGCAACATCATACTCGGGAACTAGTGGATCTTCCACCAGGTAGTAAACCTTTAGGTTCCAAGTAGATCTTCAAGAGAAAAATAAAACCTGATGGATCAATTGATAAATATAAGGCAAGACTTGTAATTAAAGGTTATAAACTAAAGGAAGGTCTTTATTACTTTGATACATATTCTCCTATGACGAGAATAAATTCTATTAGGATGGTAGTTGCAGTAGCAGCTCTGCGCAATCTTGAAGTACATCAAATAGATGTAAAAACATATTTTCTTAATGAAGATTTAGATGAAGAAATCTACATGGAGCAACCTGGGGGTTTTTTAACTCCAGGACATGAAAAGAAAGTGTGTAAACTGGTGAAGTCATTATATAGCTTGAAATAAGCTCCAGAGCAGTGGCATGAGAAATTTGATAATGTCATGATGACAAATGGCTTCAAGATCAATGAATGTGATAAATGTGTATATGTCAAAGACACAGAAGATGGATGTTATTATATGTTTGTATGTAGATGACATGCTTATTATTGGAAGCAATGATCAGATGATTAAATCTGTTAAAAACATGTTGAACTCGAGGTTTGACATGAAAGATATGGGACTAGCTGATGTGATATTGGGAATTAAAATCACCAGAACATCAGACGAGCTTATTTTAAACCAGTTACATTATGTTGACAATATTCTTGGTAAATTTGAAAAAGATAATTTTGAAATTGCCAGAATTTCAATAAATCTAAATTTATATTTATCCAAGAGTACAGATGTGAGTATTTCTCAAGTAGAATACTCTTAAATCATAGGCAGTCTAATGTACTTAATGAGTTGTACAAGACCAGACATAGCCTATGTAGTGAGTAAACTAAATAGATATACGAGTAATCCTGGAAGCGAGCATTGACAAGCAATTACAAGAGTACTGAAGTACTTGCATTTTACTCGTAACTATGGGCTGCACTATACGAGATACCCGGCTGTAGTTGAAGGATACAGTGATGCGAACTAAATATCTAGTGATAATTCAAAATTCACTAGCCGCTATGTGTTTACACTAGGTGGTGTAGCAGTTTCTTGGAAATTCACGAAACAAACAGTAATCGCTAAATCCACGATGGAATCTAAATTTATTGCATTGGACAAATGTGGGAAAGAGGTTGAATGTTACGCCTCTTTCTTGAGGATATTTCAAGGTGGACGAAGCCTGTGCCTCCAATCTGCATACATTCAGTTAGTCAATCTGCAATTTGTAGAGCACAGAGCAATATGTATAATGGTAAATCTAGACATATTCATCGAAGAAATAACACCATTAGACAACTACTCTTTACTGGGATTATCTCTGTAGGCTATGTAAAGTCAAAGGATAACATTGCGGATCCGCTAACCAAAAAATTAAAGAGAGAGTTAGTTGATAAATCATCAAGAGAAATAAGACTAAAACCCATGAAAGAATAAATCGATACACTGGACACCAAACCTAGCTGACTGGAGATCCCAAGATCTAGGTTCAAAGGGACAACTAAATTGTAAAGACCAAGATAGATCACTGTGGGGATTTTCCCATGTCCATTCCCATGATGAAACAGTGATGCCTGTAAGATAACAGGTTAAGCTAGGCTTTTAATGATTCTTATGCATCGGATATCCGAGCAGAGTAATGCGGGTTACTCTTAAGTAAGAAATCACCTATGTAAGAGGGAAGAAGGGCCGTTTCCAAGAAAATAATATCATGCAATATTCCTATTAAACTCTTGCAGAACCAGGCTTATGTTCATGACCAAAATGAACATAACAGTGAGAATTGCAAATGCGTTAGGAAGATTTCTGTGTGAGATATGTCATCATTCACACAAATGACAGAACAGTTCAAGGACATCGCGTCTACTGTTTAGTTAGTAAAGTAAACATATTTTCATAACGGAAGGTAAGGGTAATACCTACCTATCCTATGCAAGATTCAACCGCTGAATTCTATCACCAAGTCGTCGTGTCAGTCTGTCGTGTCTCTGGTAATCAATTCTCATTCATGTGGGGAATATTAGAAAATGGGTATTTTATACACCATTTACGAACCAGTTTTTCAGCAGGTTTTTGAGTAAGAACCTCATTGAATTATTGAGGGATCTTGATTAATTTGTGTTATCCTTTGTGAGTAGATCAAAATCATATATTAATTTGCTAAAAACGGTTAAGGGGTGAATAAGAAATTATCTCTCAAAGTGAGACGTTTTCATTCTTAAAAAAAGGGTTGAGAGAACATAGTCCCACATAAGAAAAATCAAAAGAATTAGAAGAGGATATATAGTAACCTCTTTCTAAGCTTTGTAAGATAGCTAGAAGAGAGGCTCTCTCTCACACGCACAGCGGAGGTGCAAATCTCAGACCAGATTACATGCGACTTGTGTGCGCCCGCACGACTTGGGGACACGAATACCGGACCGACATGACCTCACCCCGTGCAGAACCACTTTTTGCTACAGTTTTGATTTTTTTCTTTTGTAAACAGCCGAAATAACTACAGAAATGGTTTTGTCTGCCGTTTCAGTGCAATATTGAATGTTTTGTCTACCGTTACACTGAAGGCACTCAAGGCATTGATTGTTGCCTGTCATTACAGTGCCCACATTCAATTGATTGTCTGCCGTTATACTGAAGGCATTCATAGCCTTGTCTGCCATTATAGTTTTAACCCTAGCCTTATAAATAGAGGCCTCCCCTCTCACTTCCTTCCCTGCACCAAAATCATCTTCTTTCTTCCTCTATTTAGTTTTATTCTGTTCCGTTCCTCAGTCCTGCTGTTTGGTAAGTCGGTGATAGGGTTCTGATGCTGTCGATCGGTTCGAGAGTGTTACGTGGTGCCTACGTGAACACTCTAGTCGTTGCATCCTGTGAGAAAGATGCCTTCGCACAATCCAGCAACCCGAAGAGGCAAAATTGGTTTTAAAAAAATTGTGTGATACACAAGTTTCAACTACTCTACCTTGGTACGTATCAATTTGTTTGTTTGTAAGTTGTTATTTATTTATTTTTATTTTCTTCTTGGATTTTCTTTCTCTCATATTTTCTTCTCTGTTTTTCTGTGCTTCTCAATCAGTTAAGTTTATTGTAAAAGAAAGGTTATAAACAATTTTTGTAACACTAACTCCTACTCACTTTTCGCTTATAATTTGACAACTTGGAGCTACTAATTCGTTGGTTCGATCAACATGTTCATATCCTGAATCTATGTTAGTAAGACTGGTGATGCGGTTTGGTTTTGGGGGGTTGCTGCATCTGGTGTGAGTTCTTCACAATTTGTATTTTTGCAGAAGCTTCGGTACTGATGGTACGCCCGACCCTCAGCCGGGGGGACGGCTCGGGAGTAGGCAGGAGTGAGGCGGAGGTCAGATGCTCAGTTTGGATCTGGAAGCTCGGATCCGAAAGTGTTGTGCACTTGCACTCGGCCTAGGAACACCGGGGTTGATCCCGGTAGCAGGCCCTCCGACGATCTAGTCAGTCACTGAAGAGTAACAGTAACTAGGGTTTTAAGAGGGGTAAGATTGATTACCTTTTGAAGGGGTAGAAGGTCTGGTATTTATAGGCAGTGCCAACCGGGTCTGGATCCGGTCGCCCGTGGGCCTGATGTGGCAGAAGCCCAGGCAGTTTAGGGCTGACGTGGTGGAAGGCCAGGCGGTTTAGGGCTGATGTGGCAGATCTGATGATTGGGGGTGAACGCCTTTTGAGGGGATCTTGTGGCCCAGGAGGAGCCACGTCATCTGACCCATATCAAAAGCCCTCCACTCCTGGAGGGCTAGGTGATCCGGCCATGTAGGAGTGGTTTTTTGCTTCTGTAGGAAGAGCAGGGTGGTGTGTATGGAGAAGAACGGGATCCGCATCTTCCAGAAAAGGTCGGTGGGGTAGGATGAAGGGGATCCCCTCTTGGAGTCACACAGGGCGTCGGGTGCAGAAGTTTCGAAGCTCGGTTCGCCGAGCATCGGGGGTCAGTAGCAAGCCCCTCACTGGTTGGAAAAGCAAGGGGGCATTGAGACCCGTGGAGTAGGGGCCCTTCTTGCCAAGTGTCTAGGTTCAGCAGGCGAGCCCCTCACTAGTTGGAAAAGCAAGGGGGCATTGAGACCCATGGAGTAGGGATCCTTCTTGCCGAGTGTCTAGGGTCGACAGGCAAGCCCCTCACTGGTTGGGGGATAAGTTGGGGCTCGTAATGACATCCGAGCGTCGACCCCGTGGTCATTTGGATGAGAGTAGGGGGGTCGGTAGGCGGGCCTTCCTCACTGGAAAATTTAGGGGGCGTTAGAGTCTGTGGAATAGTGGTCCTTCTTGCCGAGTGTCTAGGGTTGGCAGGCAAGCCCCCTGTGGAATAAGGGTCTTTCTAGCCGAGCGTCTAGGGTTGGCAGGCGAGCCCCCTTACTTGTTGGAAATGCAAGGGGACATTGGAGTTTGTGGAATAGTGGTCCTTCTTGCCGAGCATCGAGGGTCAGCAGGTGAGCCCCATGTGGAATAGGGGTCTTTCTAGCCGAGCGTCTAGGGTTGACAGGCGAGCCCCCTTACTTATTAGAAAAGCAAAGGGATGTTGGGACCCATAGAGTAGGAGCTCTTCTTGCCGAACGTCTAGGGTCGGTGGGTGAGCCCCTCACTGGTTGGGGGATAAGTTGGGGCTCGCAATGACATCTGAACGTCGAGCCCCAAGCTGTTTAGGAGAAACTTTTTCGGGCTCGCGGTGTCATCCGAGCGTCGAGCCCCAGGCCATTTAGGAGAAACTTTTTGGGGCTCGCGGTGTCATCCAAGCGTCGAGGCCCAAGCTGTTGAGAGAAACTTTTTGGGGCTCGCAGTGACATCTGAGCGTCAAGGCCCAAGCTGTTTAGAAGAAACTTTTTGGGGCTCGCGATGTCATTCGAGCGTCGAGGCTCAAACTGTTTAGGAGAAAATTTTTGGGGCTCGAGGTGTCATCCGAGCATCGAGGCCCAAGCTGTTTGGGAGAAACTTTTTGGGGCTTGCGGTGTTATCCGAGCGTCGAGGCCCAAGCAGTAAAGAGAAACTTTTTGGGGCTCGCGGTGACATCCGAGCCTCGAGACCCAAGGAGTTTAGGAGAAACTTTTTGGGCCTCGCGGTGTCATCCGAGCGTCGAGGCCCAAGCAGTTGAGAGAAAATTTTTGGGGCTCGCAGTGACATCCGAGCTTCGAGACCCAAGGAGTTTAGGAGAAATTTTTTTGGGGTTCGCGGTGTTATCCGAGCGTCGACCCTGAAGCTGTTGAGAGAAACTTTTTGGGGCTCACGGTGACATCCAAGCATCAAGGCCCAAGCTATTTAGGAGAAACTTTTTGGGGCTCGCGGTGTCATCCGTGCGTTGAGGCCCAAGCTGTTTAGGAGAAACTTTTTGGGGCTTGCGGTGGCATCCGAGCGTCAAGGCCCAATCAGTTTAGGAGAAACTTTTTGGGGCTCGCGGTGACATCCGATCGTCAAGGCCCAAGCAGTTGAGAGAAACTTTGTAATAGAAACTTGGGTGAATAAAGGTGAAATACCCGAGGAGTTAACCCTGCGCACCGAGCCACCGTGTTGGTCGACAGTGCCGAGGGTAAGAAGGTATTTTTGTGCTCTAGGCTGACGTCATCAAGATCTTAGTGGCTGTTAGATCTTAATGATGAAGATCAGACGGCCAGATCTTTTTGCAGAATTCGAGGAGTCCTGCCTGCGCTTATAAATCCCCCTCCCCTCACCCCACTTCTTCACTTTGCTTCCATCTTCTTCACAATAGAAATTTCCTTGCACACCGCCGGCAACCGTTTTTCGTTGACCTTTGCATTCTCCGGTGAAACAGGTTAGTATTTTTGCTTTGAAATGTCACGGTCTCAGTTCGGCTCCGAGGCGGGCACTTCAGGTCGCGGTGAGGAGGAGGTCCATTCGTCTTTGATATTTTTTCGTCGGGTGACATCCACTCGGTAAAGGAGGAGGTTCTATCGAGGTTCTATCAGTAGGAGGGTCGGATAGTGAGGGCGACGTAGCTTTTATCGTAGAGCCCTTGTGATCTCGTAAGCTGGGTAAGGAGCCTGCAGAGGAGCATGAAGAGAGGGACTCTGAGGGAGAGGGGCTTGCAGAGGAGGAGAATGAGTCCGGGGATGGAGGCCCGGGAGAAGAGGAGCAGGTCGAGGAGGGCGACGATCAGGAGGGGTCCGAGCAAGGGACTGAAAGTGGTAGTGACCATGGCAAGGTCAGGGGGACCGCAGAAGAGGTAGAGGAAGGAGAGACAGACCTCCCACCGTTGCCTCCCCTAGCGACCCCTTCCCCTGATAGGAAGGATCACCCCCAAAGAAGGAAGAGGAAGTGGATACGGCTCGACAGTCCGGCCGAGAAGGATAAGTACGAGTATGGCTCTGGGTTTACGTACCCCCCTCTCTCTAGTAAAAATCCAGGGTCGATCAGGATGTACCCTGACGACATGGAGGATCTTCTGGTGTATACCTCGCTGTTGAGGGACGAGGGCCGGTCCATGATCAAGATGGACAGCGTGAACTGTGCCCTGCCTAGGGACTACTTGCCCATGTTGAGGGCGGCCTATTTTATTCCTCGGGAGTTCGAGCTGCTGGTGCCGAACCCCGAAACCCGCCCGACCACCATGCTTGAGCCGAGCTTCTGCCTGTTCCTTGAGGATGCTTTTGTCTCGGGGTTGACACTCCCGCTGCACCCGTTCATCAAGAGGGTGCTAAATTAGGGAGAGCTGAGTCCGATGCAGTATGGTTCTAACTCTTGAAAACACTTAGTGCGTTTCATTTTGAAGTGTCAGGAGAAGGGGATTAAGCCGAGGCTGACTTACTTCTGAGCCATCTTGGGGATGAGCTCTCTCGGAGACCAGGAGGAAATTTTCTATCTTTTGCCCCACCCTCACAAGAAGGTGATGCACGGACATCCGGACTCCATCATGGGGGGGGGGAAGAGAAGTACTTCGTACTCCGGAGCGAGAAGCCTTGGGACATCCCTACTGTTTGGAACTTCGAAAAGCCGAACCACAAGCCGCTGAAGCGAAGAGACTTAACTGAGAAGGAGTGGGCGAAGGTTGACAAGATTGTGGAGGGTCACAGCATCGGGTAGCCTCGCATCACGGAGCTACACCTCGCTCGAGCCGGACTGAGCCCGGCCAATCCTAGTTTGTTTTTGTTTTCATTCTGTATTTCTTTCTGCCTTCGTGTTAACATGTTTACTTTTCTTCTTGTAGAAATGCCTACCAAGGAGCTCGAAAACCAAAACGCCATAGTAGAACTGGCAGCCAAGAGAAGGGCCGAAGCGACGAAGAAAGCAGCGCAGGAGAAGAGTGGAGCACTGGCTGCGTGGTCCAGCAAGGCACCGATGCCGGCTCTCGAGCATCCGCCCTCGAAGAGGGTGAAGAGGTCTCATCACTCGTAGAGGTCGGAGAAAGAACCATGGGCGAGCTACAGAAGTAAGAAGTTGGCCGAGGTTCGAGAGCAGAGGCCCTCGCCCCCTCGCCCCGATGCCGCGGAGATGGTGGGCAAGCAGAGCTTGCAGCCGCACGTCTCGGGCTGGGGGGTCAAGGTAGGGGACACCCTGCTCCAGGGCTCGGTGGCTGTGGAGGCGGCGGAGCACATCGCCACGAAGCAAGACCGGATGAGTCTGGCGATGCAGACGTCCGGGGCAGCCTACATGCGGTGGGCTCAGGCTCAATTCTCGGTAAGTGTTTGGTGTTTTCCATGCTCGTAGAATTTCAGAGTTCAGGATTTTTCTAACTTGTTCTTCTTCGGCCAGGCGTTACTCCATGGGCAGCACTACCACCGGTGCATGGAGAAGGAGGTCCTTATCGAGAGGAAGAACGTGGAGAAGTACTTCTGTGAGGTCTCCAAGCTTACGGCCGAGCTGAAGGAGGTCCGGGACAAGGAGGTGATCCATGACGTTCAGATGGACTTGCTTGTTGGCCATCATAAGGCCGAGCTGGCGTATTTCAAGGAGAAGGCCCAGGCGGAGGCCGTGAAGGCGAAGAAGGCCATGGAAGAGGCGCAGATCTCCATGGTGGATACTCTGATCGCGGCCCAGGACGAGACCTATGACAAGGCAAATGAGCACTTCATGCTGATCTACCCGGACAAATGGGTCGACCATCTGCACTACAACTGGCAGCCAGAGCATCTGCCCATGCCCAGGGGTAATGAGGAACTGGGGGACCCCCACCAAGAGGAGGTCGGGGGCAACCTTGTTGACGAAGAGGTGCCACCCCCCCTCAAGCATAGTTTAGGTTTTTCCCTTTTGATTTTGTAAACGCCTTCCACGGACTGGCTACCGCTTTTTGTAATACAAATTTTTTGAATTTATGAACAGAGATTTTTTGGCCGATGCTCTATGACTTGTGTTTTTTTCGACTCTTTTGTGACCTGTTGTTTTTTCTGTCTTTTTGATAGAAGCGTGAGGTCCTCGGCGCCGACCTTGGTTCTGCCGAGGTCTCCTAGGTCCGAGCTGGGCTGGGGGCCATGGAGAGTGTTCGGGCTTGCCAACGTAAGAAAGCTTGGGACCGAGCGGCCGCAGTGAATTACTTTATGAACAAATCTAGAGAGCTCAGCTTGGAATTCGCTCGTCTGAAGAAGGCCATAGCCGACCGGGACTGGTGGGGAGTTGAGACAAACTGGTCGATTTCGGATGCCTCGAGTGGGCGGTCGGCTTCGGAGTTTTTTCTTCGTGAGGCTATTGTAGAGAAAGAGTTGGAGATCCGTAGGTTGAAGCTAATGCTAGGCGCCAGTCTGATCGAGAAGGCAAGCAATTCCGTACTAGGACCTTCTCCGACCTTTTTCTTAGAGGCGGCCCAGCCTGTCGATGTGGAAAGCTCTGTTGCCAGAGTACCTTCACCGGTCGGACCGGCCAAGCATGCGAAGGAACCCGTGGGAAGCCCCGAGTTTGAATTTTAAGCCGAGCGATGAGTGATTTGTAAGCTTTTCATTGTATTGGGCAGCCGTTTCTGGCGCTCTACGAGTAATAAAAACTTCCGACTTCTTTAACTTTGATGATTTATTGAATGAGGAGGGCAGGAGTGTAGCTCGAGATTGTTGCCGAGCTCGGCCTTGCAGGAGGTCGCTGCCGAGGCTAAAGGAGAGCCGAACCGTAGTTTCTTGCAGGCAACGCCCAATGAGTGACATTTTGCCTTCCGTCGTTTCGACTTCCCGATGTAATAAATGTGCTGCTCAGGGGGCTATATAATCCCCATCTCCCCATTGTTTTTCATCAAAAATTGAGATTGACTCATCTTCCACCTGCTGACAATTCGGGGTTTCGGCTTCGAGGGTCGTTGACCCCGACCTGTCAGCGGGTGAGAGGTGGGTCGACCCTGTCTATGGGATTTGGGTGCCTGCCGGAGGCAGGCGCCCATAAGTAGAACTTTCGACCGAGAGTTTCAGGTTGGTGGCTCACCTGTCACCCTCGAACAATTCGGGGTTTTGGCCTTGAGGGCCATAAACCTCGAGTTTCTCGCGGGTGAGTGGTGGGTCGATCAATTAATTCGGAGACTTGGTGAGAGTCCTGGGTCGGTGGCTCCCCTGTCGCCCTCGAACAATTCGGGGTTGTGGCTCTGAAAGTCGTAAACCCCGAGTTGTTCGCGGGTGAGAGGTGGGTTAACCAACGGTCCGAGGCTCGGGGCATTTGCCGAAGACGAGCACCCTAAATCTTTAATGAAAATTTTTGGAACGGGCGTGGTTGAAGGTCTTCGCCGAGCGTAAAAGGCATGGCTTGAAAAAGCCAAGGCCTTGCTCAAGGTCGACACCGAGCCCTTATGTGTACGCCTTAACAGATAGTAAGGGTGTAGCTAGAGGTCATCGCCGAGCGCATAGGTTGATGGGCTTAAACAAGCCCAAACCATGCTCGAGGCCGATGCCGAGCCCCCATACCTTAGAGAAGCCAGTGATGGGCGTAGCTACAGGTCGTCACCGAGCGTAAAGGTCGCGTGGCTTTGAATAAAGCCAAGGCCTTTGTAACACCTCGAATTTTAAAATACCGAAAATACTTGTTTAATATCTTTTGAGGTATATTTTATTTTAAATAATGATATTGGTGTTGATATTTGAGTTGGATCAGTATTATTGATATATTGGGGGTTATGACTTGAGTTTTATGTGAAGAAATATTGTTTACTTTATTTTCTACTGTTGGAGGATTATTATGAGACAATTTTATGTATTTTACATTGTTAGTATTTTTAAAGTGTCAGAGTTGGGGGCTTATTTGAAATATTTTTGAGATTGGGGGCTTATATGCAATACTCCTAATTATTTATTTATTTAATTATTTTAATAAAAACCCCCTCCCATTTCTTCTTCCTCCTCCTTCTTTCTTTTCTTTTCCTGATCCCGACCAAACACCCCTCCCGAAACCCACCTTCAGCTCTCTCTCTCTCCGCCCAATCCACCCAAATACTCCATAACTTTTCAATTAATTTGAGGGGATGACTAATTGAAGAGTTCTCTACATCGTGGCAGTGTTCATTTTTCAAAAGGATTTCGAGAAGGTATGCCCTAATTTATTTCATTGTATAAAATTGAGTGTGGTTAATTTCTATTGAGTAGGAACATTATGGTAGGAAGATTAAGAGATGTTGAGAATGCTAGAGGCGAGAAATTAGCAGAATATTGGAGAGTTTATAAGTTGCTAATAAATTAGGGTTTTGGATTTGTAAAAGAGAATTATATATGTGAGAATTATCTCCTTCATAGTAGTAGAATTTTAGTAGAACTATTAGAATAAGTTGGGAGTGATTTTAGTAATTATTTGGGGATAAACATCCCATAGGAATGTAAATATTACGTGCAACGCACATGTGCATCCCAGGCGTTCAATAAAATGCCTGAGTGATATTAGAAGTAGTGTTATTATTTTCTATGGTTGATTTGGATATTTTGAGCCTTAATTGCTTTGAAACTTGATAATAGGATATAATAGCGATTTTGGATGCGGGATGGCATGGTGGCGCTTCGAGTCTTCGCGGAATATTCTGTGAATATGATCTTTTTATTTTATGTGCATAATGTGCTATGGAAATGTTAAAATATGGTTTGCTATGGGTGAAATGTAAAGTATATTGAATATAGAAAAATTCGTATGTATGATACGGAGTAAATTATGAGGTGTAAGGAATTAGTATATATATGTATGGGAGTGTGTTGATATTTGTAGATAAATATCTATATGCTTTGGGGTTGTAATGATCAGATATATCTATGTGAATGTATGTGTATGTGTGATGTGTGATCTCATGACTAATGTGATAAGATGGGAAGCATGATGTGTGTTGATATATATGATATGTGAAATATGATATGTCAATGTGACATGATAACATGATGAAATAATGATATGGTGTAGGTGTGTTATGTGGGTGATAAATTGGAAATTTTATGTGATAATGTGATGCGAAATTGATATGATGTGTGTGTGACGTGTGGGTGGTAAATGAGAATTTGTTACGATAAGTGATGAGACTAATGGCCTGTGTGTGCTTATGAATTTAATGGAGTTATAGGCATTCACGTTCTATTATATAGGTGTATACCGAGATATGTTATAAAGGTGTTATGTTATACAGGAGATATATTTATATATATGGCAAAATATTGTAAAGGAGATATATTATAAATGAATGGAGATATTTTATAAAGGAGTTATTTTATAAAGGAGTTATTATAAAGGAGGTATATAATAAAGGAGATATACGGAGTTATATTATAAATGAGTTATATTGTAAAGGAGTTATTTTATAAAGGAGTTATATTGTGAAGGAGTTCTATAATAAAGGAGATATATATGTATTTAAAAGAGATAATTAAATATTGCAGTGCCGCACAATCTCCCAGGGGTTTGGGCTAGTCCCCACAGGTCCGGGATACACCCGGGAACAGGAGTTATATTTATATTGCCCCAAATTTTATATTTGGGGATCAGGAGTTATATATTACCCCAAATTATACTTGGGGATCAGGAGTTTCCCTCGCTGGTATAGGGCTAGGAGGAAGACGTAGTCTCGAACGTGTAAGACTCTATGTGAGCATCGATCCGCGTGTTATATTTTATTTTTGACTAGCCTTTTGGCTTTAGTCTTGGTTGGACAAGCGCGCAACCATACTTTCAATCCAGCCCATAAATGATAGATGCTTAGGACACCTGGATCTGGGTGATATGGTGGGTTAGCGGGATTGAAATGTATGGGAAGGGAGGCACAGAGATCCCTGTGTTCTACGAGGAGGTCAGTTGTGTGGGCACTGAAAAGGAAAAAATATAAAGGTGTATATGTGTATTGAAAGAATGTATGTATATATAAAGATATTGATTATATGATATATTACGGAGACTATTTATATTATGGGAGATATGAATATACTACGGGAGATATATATGTATATATTGGCATTTGGCTTGAGATGTGATGTGATATTACCCAGACTATGTGTTTGGGGTGCGGTGATTATTATCCAAGCTATCGGCTTTGGGGTGTGATATGTGATTGCCCAAACTATGTTTGGGATATGGAGTATATTGTGATGAGAATGAAAGTAAAGTTAATGGCATTTTGTGCTATAAGTGATATGTTAATGATGTGATGAAATGCAAGTATATTGCCATGTGTACTGAGATGTTATGTTTTGTGATTATAAGACATGAATTAATGTGATATTATAAGAAGAGGTACATATGTTTATGGCGTGATACTTAATACAATACAATAAAATAAATACTTGTATTATGAGATTGGTTATGAAAATGGTTATTAAAGAATGTATGTTGTGTTATAAGTTTGTGTACCTTGGAAGTGTGTTGAGGAACTACTCGCCCGCCATTTTCGTGGAAATGGTGGGAACTACCTGCCTCGACACAACTTTCAGGACGAATGGGTGGGTTGTTAATATGATGCCCGTATTGCGGGTTGGAAATAAAAAGTGAAGTAAATTGAAATATGTGTTGTGAGGGAAAATGAAAGTAAGTTATAACCATGATGAGTTGATGATGGGTATGATGATGTATTGAGAGTGTAAAGAAGATAGTTGTAATGTATGATGAGAGTAAAGGTGATGTATTGTGAGAGGTGATGATAGGTGTTATAAGAAATAAATGAATGGAGTGTGATGTAATATGAAAATGAGAAAGAAAGTGTTTATGGATGAAAATGAGTATGAAAGAATACAAGTCGTGAGTTTGTAGATGCAAATGCATGGCAAATGAAGTGCGTGGCTAAATAAGTATGAAGAAAAGTGGCAGTGACCTTATGTGTTTATTTATGTAAATAAAGAAATGATGAGGTATTGGTAATTGTGAAAAGATAAAGTATTTGCATTGGAGAGTTCAAAATGAAAAGTAATGGAGTGTGAATTAATATGTTGCTATGTGATTGAGTGTGAATTGAAGGAGTTGTATATATATATATATATATATATATATATATATATATATATATATATATATATATATACACAGTTACATATTAATATGATGCATTTAGTGAAGGGTGTAAAGTTATGGATACCTATGTAGACGGATGCAGATTTGTCGAGTACTTGATACAAAGTCGTATTTTTGATGCTTTAATGTTCAGATTCAGGTTGAATCTTCTTACCTTGATATTTGTAAGTTTAATTTATTTTCTGTATATAGTTTGGTTTATGTAATAGACTAGTGAATTATACTCATACCAGAAATGGCTAACCCCTTAGTGTTTGGGGGGTTAGGGAGTTCCCGGACTACCCTAGATCCCCTACTGTTACAGGTCCTCATCAGTGCAGAGGTGAGGCATAGATTCCGTAGAGTGAAGTCATTTGCTTTAAAATTTATGTATAAGTTCAGTTATGGGAATAGTGGAATTTATGATTTAAATTGTATATTAGATGTATAAGCATGTATATGATGATGATGATGAGTGTGGTGTGGAGTAGTATGTGGTGTTTGTGACCCGTACCCATCTCGTTGTGGTGTACCGGGCCCTGTGGTAGGTTTTACAAAGGTTTTTCAAAAATTTTTACCTCGTTTTCAAAGAAATTTATGGTTTTTATTTGATATTCGATATTCTGTTATGAGTTTGGCCCCAGAGCATGATATTATATTGCTTGTGTGTTTCTGCTCATTTTGGCCTGGGGAGCTCTTGATATTATTGCTTGTGATGTGAGCTACGGAATTTAGAGCATAATTCCGTAAGCTTTTTGTGTTTCGGGACAGAAAATCCAGGGGAAACTCTGCCATTTTCTTTGAAATATTACTTTTTTAGTTTATGTTTAAAGTGATATAGAAATTGAAAGAATTGATTTTGGAGTCAAAAAAATTTTGGGGCGTTACAGCCTTGCTCGAGGTCATTGCTGAGCCCCCACACCTGTTCTCGGAAAAATAGCACGGGTGTAGCTGGCGGTCATCGCCGAGGGAATAGGTTGATGGGCTTGAACAAGCCCGAACCATGCTCGAGGCCGATGCCGAGTCCCCATACCTTAGAGAAGCCAGTGATGAGCATAGCTGTAGGTCGTCGCCGAGCGTATAGGTGGCATGGCTTTTTAAAAAGCCAAGGCCTTGCTCGAGGTCGATGCCGAGTCCCCACACCTGTTCTCGGAAAGATAGCATGAATGTAGCTGGCGGTTATCACCGAGCGCATAGGTTGATGGGCTTGAACAAGCCCAAATCATGCTCGAGGCCGATGCAGAGCCCCCATACCTTAGAGAAGCCAGTAATGGGCGTAGCTGTAGGTCGACACCGAGCATATAGTTTGTATAGCTTTGAAAAAAGCTAAGGCCTTGCTCGAGATCGATACCAAGCCCCCACACCTGTTCTCGGAAAGATAGCATGGGTGTAGCTGGCGGTCATCACCGAGTGCATTGGTTGATGGGCTTGAACAAGCCTAAACCATGCTAGAGGCCGATGTCGAGCCCCCATACCATAGAGGTGACCTTTTCTGGCTCGAGGTGGTCGTCCGAGTACCGAGCCCCAGGCTTGTAAGGGGTGCTTTTTGTGGCTTGCAGTTTCTTCCGAACGCCGAGCCCTAAGCTTGCAAGAGCCGCTAGACCATGGCTAAGTACCAGATCATCCGATCGTCACGGGCCTCATACCCTCCGGTGATCTGATTGACCATGAGCTGAAAGTCACTGAAGGCCCTTTTCTGTCTGGCGCCTGCTCGATGCACCAGGGTAAGCTCGGCAATCATGGCCTCATACTCAGCCTCGTTGTAAGAGGCTGGAAAGTTGAGGCGGAGGAAATATTGAAGAAGGAAACTGTCAGGACCTCACAGAATGATACCCGCACCATTCCCGCTTCGCAGGAGGAGCCGTCGACGTAAACTTCCCACATCTGGTCGGCCTCCCTACTTTCGCGTTGCTCGGAGATGGTGCATTCCGTGATGAACTCGGCGAGGTCTTGCCCTTTGATGGCCGTCCTTGGCTGATAGCCGATGTCATATTGACTGAGCTCGATCGACCATTTGACCAGTCGTCCGAAGCTCTCGGGCTTGTAGAGTACGGCCTTCAGAGGCTGGTCCGTGAGTACCTGAATTGAATGTGCCTGGAAATAGGGACAGAGCTTTCGCGCAGCCATGACCAGGGCGTATGCTACCTTCTCCATTTTTGAGTATCCGGTCTCGGCGGCGAGCAGAACCTTGCTCACGTAGTATAGCGACTTTTGGACTCCGTCTTCTTTTCGGACAAGAACAGCACTGAGCACATTTTTCGAGGCCGAAAGATAAAGCCAGAGGGGCTCGCCTGGTTCGGGCTTGCTGAGGAGAGGAGGGTTGGCGAGGTACTCTTTCAATTGGGCGAATGCCTCTTGCTGCTGAGTACCCCACTCGAAGCCTCCGGTTCCATGCAAAGCCTTGAAGAATGGTAGGGACTTCTCTCTAGACTTGGAGAGGAAACAGCTGATAGCCGCCAGTCTTTCCGTGAGCCTCTGGACTTCTTTCATTATTCTAGGAGGGGCCATGTCTGTTTTGGCCTGGATTTTCTCGGAGTTCGCCTCGATGCCGCGCTAGCTGATGACGAACCCGAGGAATTTCCCTGAGGAGACGCCGAACGCACACTTCGCTAGATTGAGTCTCATATTATGGGTCCAAAGGACCCCAAAGGCTTCTTCTAGGTCCGCAATGTGGTCCTGTCCTCACTGGCTCTTGACGAGCATGTCGTCAACGTACACCTCCATGTTGCGACTGATCTGATCATTGAAGACTCGGTTGACGAGCCTCTGATAAATAGCACCGGCATTCTTTAGACCAAAGGACATAACCCGGTAGCAATAAAGACCTTGGTCTGTGATGAAGGACGTCTTGGCTATGTCAGGGGAAAACATTCAGATCTGGTTGTAGCCTGAGAAGGCGTCCATGTAGGAAAGGATCTCGTGACCTAATGTTGCGTTGATCAGAGCGTCGATGCTGGTGAGAGGGAACGGATGTTTGGGGCACGTCTTGTTGAGGTCAATAAAGTTTATGCAGATCCTCTAGCTCTTACTTGCCTTTCTAACCATCACGACGTTCTCCAGCCACTCAGGGTAGCTGACCTCCTGTATGAAATGAGTGGACAAGAGTTTGTCCACCTCCGCTTTGACTGCCTGCTGCCTCTCCGAGGTGAACTTACATCACTTCTAGACGATCAGCTTCGAGCCAGGGATCACGCTGAGTTTGTGCATGATCAAGTCTTCAGAGATCCCGGGCATATCGGAGGGCTTCCAGGCGAAGAGGTCGACATTGCAGCGAATGCAGTCAATCATGTCGGACTTGAGATTGGGAGCGAGGGAGCAGCTCATGCGGAACCACATCGACATGTTCCCTGTCTCGAACGAGACTTTCTCTAATTCGTCCGCCGGCTCAGGCTTGGGTTGGCTTCTTTCGGGTTGTAGCTCGATGACATCAAGGAGAAACACATCGCCCCCGACGGCCGTCATATAGCACGATCGTGCCGCTTCTTGGTTTCCTCAGACGACTCCGACACCTGACTTGGTGGGGAATTTCAGCTTTTGGTGGTAGGCTGAGGGAACAGCCTGGAGGGAGCAGAGCCCGGGTTGGCCGAGGATGGCGTTGTAGGCTGCTTTGACGTTTACAACCATAAAGTCCATCGACTTGGTCCTTCTGTGAGGGGTCGTACCGGAGGTGACGTCTAAGGTCACGATCCCCTCTATTGGCACGGGGACGCCGGAGAACCCGTGCAGGGTGTATCCGGATGGCTTCAGCTTATCCCGAGAGAGCTTGAGGTTCTCAAATACTTCCAGGAAGAGGATGTTCACCGAGTTCCCATTGTCCACGAGGATCCGACGAGCCTCGTAGTTCGCCATACCGTGGCTGATGATGAGCGCATCACATTGCAGAAGCCGAACTCCCTCCAGATCTTCCCCTGAGAAGGAGATAGGGAGCTGCTGGACGTGGGGGGAAGGGAGACCCTGAATAGCGTTTACCTCTCGGACGAACGCCTTGTGGGAAGTGCTGGACTCTCCTCCCATGGGCCCCCCATGGACGCAATGTAGGATGGCTTGTCCATCGGTTTCTTCAGGCTCGGGGTTCCACTCGGGATGTGGTTTGGGGGCACGAGGAGGAGGGGAAGGCCTCCGGTTCCTCGTGTCTCTTCGGTCCCGGGTGTCTTCCCGTGTGAATTCCCGGTGGTACCCTCGTTGGATGAGGGCCTCGATTTCGTCTTTCAGGGCCCGACAGTAGTCGGTGTCGTGCCCGTTGTCCCGGTGGAAGCGGTAGTAGAACTGCTGATCTCTCTTCTTGTTGTTGGTCGGCCGAGGCGGCATCTGGACGAGGTCCTTGTCCTGGACTGCTAAGAGGATAGTCGATACGTTCTGTGTCAGGGGCATGTACCTCTCGAAGCGCGAAATTGTAAGGACCTTCATGATGGTTCCATCTTTTGGGACCTTCTTTGCTGGCTCCGCCTCGTCGGCCTTGCGCTTCCCTTTTCCCTGAGTCTCCTTGGTGTCTTCGGGATTTAGGGCCTCTTCGGTTCGACCTGATTGAGCAGGTTAGGGAAATCGAGGGGAGGTTTCTTCGCCAGGGATGCCTTCAGCTGGCCGTGTCGAACGTTGTGTCGGAACGCTACCGAGGCGACCCCAGCGTCGAGGAAGGAGATCGATCTCGCCTCTGTGGTGAACCTCTGGACGAACTGCCAGAGTGACTCCCCTTTCTTCTGTCGGAGGTCCAGTAAGGACGCGCTCGTCTTTTTGGCTTTTCTGCTGGTCACGAAGTGGGCCAGGAAATTGGCCTCCAGTTGGTCGAACGAATAGATCGAGCTGGGGACGAGCTTGGAGAACCATTCCCGAGCCGGACCCCGGAGGTGGCAGGGAAAGCACGACACAGGAGGGGATCCGAAGCACTGTGAATCATCAGAGGGTCTTGAAATCCTCCATGTGATTAGTAGGATCACCCTCGCCGTCATAGGTCTCGAATTGGGGAGGTCAGAAATTTCGGGGTATTTCCGCTTGTAGGATTGTAGCAGAGAAAGGAGGTCGGGTCGGCCTATGACCCTGAGCCGGCCTCGCGCCTCCGTCGCCGAAGTGGTCGAGGCAGTTCTCCATTTCCTGGAGGAGTTTTAGGATGTCCTCGTCATACTCTGGTGGGACTGTTAGGCCACGAGACGCGTTGGCTCCGACATCTGATCGCGAGTGAGAGCAGTGGAGCGTCTCGTTGACAGGGGTCCCTAGGATAGCCTCCATGATCTCTTTCCGGAAGTCTGGGAACTCATGGTGGGTGACTGGAGCCCGTTCGGTCTAGTTGCGTTGGGGCGGCGGCCTCCGGTCGATGCGGCTGAGCCCTGGCTCCCGCTCTCGGGGCAGAGACCTGGGACAGTTTGGGACCGAGTTGGAAGCGGCCCCTCCCCTAGTTCGACTTGCCTTTCGGTTCTGGATGACCCGACGCAGGTCGAGTACGACCGAGCGAGCGGTTCCCAACTAAGGTCCGAGGCTGTCCCTCGGATTGTTGGATCCATGATTGTCGGCGGGGACGTCCTGAGGAGGAGCATCATGGCGACGTGTAGAGGTGACAGCTCTCCTGGTCTTGGGTGCCATGTGAGCTCGGATTGATGGGATGTCGTTGATGGCTGGGTTCGGACTGATGTCCGTAGCGAGGTTTCCCACAGACGGTACCAACCTGATGCGGTTTGTTTTTGGGGGGTGGCTGCACCAGGTGTGAGTTCTTCTCAATTTGTATTTTTGCGGAAGCTTCAGTACTGACGGTACGTCCGACCCTCAGCCGGAGGGACGGCTTGGGAGTAGGTGGGAGTGAGGCGGAGGTCGGATGCTCGGCTCGGATCTAGAGTATCGGCTCGGATCTGGAAGCTCGGATCCGGAAGTCTCGTGTACCTGCACTTGGCCTAGGAACAATAGGGTTGATTCTAGTGGCAGGTCCTCCGACGGTCTAGTCAGTCACTGAAGAGTAACAATAACTAGGGTTTTGAGAGGGAAAAGATTGATTACTTTTTGAAGGGGTATAGGGCCTGGTATTTATAGGCAGTGCCAATCGGGTCTGGACCCGTTTGGGACCGGATCTGGACCCGGTCGCCCGTGGGCCTGACGTGACGGAAGCCCAGGCGGTTTAGGGCTGACGTGGCGGAAGCCCAGACGGTTTAGGGCTGATGTGGCAGATTTGATGATCGAAGGTGAACGCTTTTTGAAGGGATCACGTTATCTGACCTATATCAACGTGGTCCAGGAGGTATCACGTCATCTGACCTATATCAACTGGTGACTAGCAATCTTCACTATCGATATAGATAATTAGAATTTTGAGAACTTGACCTTTTTGAGGCTCTCTCTGGTTCTATTTGTTATCTTTGCTTTTTGTCCAATTAGAATTCATTGTACTTAATTAGCATAATATACTTTTACGAAAAACATGAACTAATTAATTTTGTAGAAACATGTGACCTTCAAATCAAGGACCATTTCTTTTTTTATTTTTTCCCTTGCTAATTAGATCAAGCACTGTTTACAACACTGATGTGAGTCGTCTGTGACTAATATTACTTTTTTTCCTTTTAAATTTTTTTCCCTTTTTTCATTGAAGTGACAAATGTCACGGAAGTATTAGCGATCATAATACATGAGGAATTCATTTTCGTTACTACTTGCTAGTGTAAATCTCGCCCTGGGAGATAAATACGGTGATTGTGACGAAATTTTTTTGATGTATGATTGTGACGAAATTTAAAATTTAAAATGAACATGTAAAGTAATGAGGTTGAGTTAGAGAAAATAAATACAGTAGAGAGGCGAGACGCAGCCATTTAAGTGGTTTGGCCCTCAGGCTTAATCCACTACCCTCTTACTTGCAGCAATTCTTTAAAGTAGGTGTTCTAATATACTCAAACACCGTACAATAAATCCTTGGTATTCATGCCAAGATTTCTATTACAACCACAAGACTTTTAAATATAAGTCTTGTAAACCACATCGATCCGAAGCAAAAAGAAAGTACAAAAAAAAAAACATGACCGTGGTCTTGACAAAAAAAATAATAACATTACTTTTGTCTCTTGATCTTTAGCAAATGATATGGTAAAATACTCTATTGAGTCAAAAGAGATGGTAAAATACTCTATGGATTCAGCTATATTTAAAAAGTTTGAAATTATTCTTTTCCACAAATGTAAAAAGAAATACCAAATATGAGTTTAATTAGGTTGTGGACGACTGCTAATTTGGGTAGTCGATAGTCATTTCCTCCAATCCAATGTCGAGAGGAAATGACAATCGATTGCAATTTTTGTAGTTGATCGAAATATTGACAAATTGAATATTTCGGTGAATCCACTTCATATTTTTTCCATAACATTTTATTTGCCAAAGATTATTATGTATTATCTCTCACTTATAAAACACAAAATAATCAGTCCTGATGCTCTGGTTTCTTGGGGAATAATTGTCAGTAAATTGTGGCGCAGTGGAGTGGTTGAGCAAGGTAGCGAGAAGTGATAATCGATCTGATGAACAACTAAGTAAATAGATCACACCAATTACACAAACATTTGTCTCGATTTGGGTGAACCTTAATCCAGGAAAAAATATAGGGGTATATTATTCAACTAGAGAAAATTACAGGAATTACAAACCCACTCACCAAGAACTATGTCTCGAGCCTCACTTACAATGGAGAAATTTCAATGAAGTATTTTCTCTCTTAGTAGAGACTATTACAATATATAGAGATCTAGAGAAGTCCTATATTTAGTCTTGACACAATAATCGTCCGATACATCCTGAAGAAGAAGCCACATGATAGGATTCGTATGATCAAGCTTGGAGTAGAAGATGAGCCCAAAAGATCACCCAGATATAAGCCTGATAACAGCCAGCCTGCCATTGGGCAGTCGACTGTTAATTCAAGTATGTTGCTGCTTCTTCTTCTCTCCATCGGCGCTTCGACCTTCCTTCACTTCACCGTCTTCTCTTCTTATCAAACACAAGTATGCAATACATAAATTCAATAGTCTCCACCTTGGATTGCATATGCTTGCTATCAACACTGTGTGACTAATCACATCTAGACTCTTTTATTTTCCACATGTAAATGAACTCGGTTCAGTAGTTTCCTCAACTAGTTGAATCAATCTTCCACATTATTCCACAAATCAGTATGCCCCTCAAGGGGATACCCCAGTAGGCATTAACATGGAGGAGCCACCCTCCATAAAAACTCCACCAACCCTGAGGCACTCTCCACCTCTCGACAATTCGAATGTCGTTGTCACACTTTGAGGATTCTAGTGGCGGTAGACTAGATGATGCTTTTGGAATAACGGGTATAGAAACACTTGCAAAAAATTTCCGATTTCCACAAAGCTTGTAGAGGTTGTGTTGACCTAGTCCAATACCTCTATTTCCGAACATCACCTTACGACGATCTTCCCAAACAGACAAAACTCCACATTGAGCTGTGTACCTGCAGCTGTGTGCTTCAAGAGTTCCCAAGGATATTAGCTTTTGTTTCAGCAGAGGTATATGCATGACTTCCCTTAAAGTGTACCTGTTTTCATTTGGCATCTTCAATTCAACTGTTCCCTCACTAACTACTTCACAAACCTTACTAGTACCCGTTTTCACACAACGGCCCGTTGTTGACTTGTAAGTAGAAAACTTCTCTCTCTCGGAGCAAATGTGAGCAGAACTACTCAAATCAAGAAACCAACCAGAATCCACATCTAAAGAATTTGAAACAAGAAGACAATCGAAATTAATACCTGACTCATAAGCACTTACAATGTTGACGGTTTTCTGGTTTTTCTTATAATGCCAAACTTCTTGCAATATTGGAAACGAATTACATCTTTATGTGCACTTTGATTTTCAATTGAAGGATCTTCCACTATTAAGAAACTTGTGGAGGTAAACGATGATTTCTAAATCTCCTTCCTAAGTTGATCTTCCTTCAATCCTTTGATCACCTCAGCCACCGAAAGATTCTCCTTGACAACTTTTCATTGAGTATGGTAGTTATCAAATGCTTGTATGAACCGTGAAGTGAATATATCATGTTGAAAATTTTATCTTCTTCACTTAGATCATCTATGTTTATCGCTCTCAGTTTAGATAACACCTAATTGAACTCTGTAATACGATCTTGATGAGCGGTACTTTTCTTAATTGAGAAACAAAATAATTTTCTCTTCCAATACATCCAATCCAATAATGACAATCCCAAGTAGTTAGTTATGAGTATTTTCCTCATACTCATCGCGATTTTCTCCTCAAGGAAGTTGCACTTGACTTCACCACTAATGATAATTAGATTAAACTTAGGACTCTTAGAAAAATCTCATCCCAATGCGCTTTCATTTCAGATGGCTTTCCTTTATCTCCATCTAGGGCTAGATGTAGACGTTCTTGAACCAATAAATCATACATGTTCACCTTCCAGAGATTAAAGTTTATCTTGCCTTTGAATTGCTTGATATTCACAAAGCTGTGATCTGTCATCTTCACCATGAGACTCATCAACCGAAGCTCTTATACCAGTTGTAAAGAATTGTGGCGCATCAGAGTTGTTGAGTAAGGTAGCGAGAAGTGATAACCGATCGGATGAACAACCAAGTAAGTAGATCACATCAATCACATAAAGATTCATCCCAGTTTGGGCGAACCCTAATCCTGGGGAAAATATAGGGAGATATTATTCAACTAGAGAAGACTATAGGAGTTATAAACTCACTCACCAAGAAATTTCTCTCAAGCCTCACTTACGGTGGAGAAATCTCAATGAATCTCTCAATAGAGGCTATTACAATATATTGAGATCTAGAGAAACCCTAGGTTTAGTCTTGATACAGTACCTTAAATTAGATCAAAGAGATGGTAGTGGACGTCTGTCTTAAACTTCGACTTGCCCTAATTTGTAGCATTTGATCCCTCATTGAATTGCACCCAGGCGACCCCTAGTAGAAGACCTTCCCAACAGTCAAGAACACTAATATGTTCAGTTACAAAATAACAAACAGCCTCGAGCTCAAAACAGATACAAAACAAAGAGTAGTAAGAAAAGCATTCATCTTAATCAGTCGGTGTTACTGCCCTCTTTGCTTCTTGCATGATCCCATAACTAACTAGCTCCTCGAAAAAGTATATCCCTTGCTCCCACCATCCACTCTTTGCAAGGGTTGTCCTTCTTCTTCTCCTTTGCACATTCATTATCACGCCCCGCTTTTCAAAAATACGGAATATGAGTACCTGACATTGACCCAGCGAATGACTAATGTCACTCATAAGTTGTTTATCCGATCAACTCAACAATATAATCAATACAGAATTATTGTGCATGCAATAATAATAATCTCATGAACAATAATACTTAGAATTAAGCAATAAAAATATTCCAAATACAATAATAACCCAACGTCTGGAAACAAATAACAATATTCGGGACATAAGTCCAATACAATAATAAATCCAATCTAAATAATAATAAGTCTCAATATATTAAGTTTATTAAAGCAATAAGCAATTAGAAAGCAGTAGTCTTCAAACAGTTTGTTCTCCAACTCCAGTAGGCAACTGTTTTCCAGAATCTGTAATTTAATAAATTGCAGGAAGAGGAAGAGAAAACAAAATGCTCGTCAATGCCACTTACGGGCCGCTTGTAGTGCAGACACAAGTACATGGGAAGGATAAACAAATAGCATGGAATAGGCATGATAACAAAATATAACAACTAGCATGGCAAGATAAACAAGTGTAACTAGCATGTAATAAGTGTCGAGTGAACAAGTATCATGTAATATTCGATATCAATAGGAACAATGATGAACAATATGCATTGTCGATGTTGTGTTAATCCTTAAGTCTATTATTCATTTTAGTCCTAACTAATGCATGTACTACTGTGTCCCATGTGTTCCGTACCACAGGTTTGATACATATAATCAATTTTTTTCAGACGTAGTGGTGGGCTCTATAGTTCATGTACTCTTCAACGATAAACATTATTCACCTTTCAGTGTACGATACGGTCATCGGCAACGATACAATACACGATAGATTGGGTTACCGTCGTAAACACAATCACACGATAAAACAATAGCCGGAACAATATATAGGGAAACATGGGCCCCTCCTCCGAGTACAGTCACTATATTGTCCACTACTAAAAGTCAATCCTTAAACCCCGGCTTGTTAATTATTTTATATATTAATGCAACATACAATATGCAATATAGAGAAATTAGATGAATGATAGTGTCAATAGGGAAACAATAGGGTGATAACATGGAATATGGTGTATTAGATGTTCAAGCAACATGGTATAGGGTATTTTATAAGTATTCGACAAATATAATACAAATAACACATCAAACACAATATCTCAAGATAGCATGAACATATATATCAAAAGTGGTCAACCCTAGGTTAATTCATCTCATATATGTCGTGAGGCAACTATGGTCAAATCATCACAATAGTGACAATATCAACAAGGGGTTTCACACACGAATTGTCTCTAGAACCCAACTACACTACAAGCGGTATTTTGTACTTGTATATGCAAAGAAATTTAATACAAGTTACTTGCCTTATGACCGGTGAAAACGAATACCAAGAATAACGGGATAGGAATCCTGAAGCAAAGAACCCACGAACTAATTCAACCCACCAATAACACGTGCAATATACGTGCAAAAGAGAGACAAGCAATAACAGCAAGATCCAATGGTAGCAATAGTAAAAGAAGCAAGGGGTGGTCGGGATCCTGCCGACGGCAGGGCTGACGGCGATGAGGTCGCAACATCGAAGGCAGCGGCGCGTCGAGGACAGGGCAGCACTGGTGGCGTCGCTTGGATCAGAGGAAAGGATGGGGTTTTGGCTGGCTGTCTATCGGAAATAGGGCAAGGGGGAAAGATAAGGGTCGGGATGGGGTTTTTGGTGCCTGGCCGACGAGGGGAGAAGAGGGCGGTGCTGGAGAGTCGACGGGGGGTGTCGATGGGAGGGGGTGGCCAGGATTTGGCCGGAGAAGAGGACGCTACAGTGGGTTAGGGGCTTTTGGCGGGAAACTGGTCAGGAGAGAGAGAGAGAATGGGAGGAGAGAGAAAGAGGAAAGAGGAGAAAGATTAGACGGCTAGGGTTTGTAATTTGTGTGTAAAAATTAGGGTTTGCATTAGAGTTGTATTTATAGGGTACAATTAGGGTACTAGGTTGGTGAATTAGGGTCCAACAAAAGTGGATTTGGGTCAAGAACAAATGAAATTGGGTTTTAGGGTTCAATAAGAGGTAAATCAAAATCAATGTAGTTCAAATAAAAAATATCCACAATAAAAAAAAGAAAAATAAGATTAACAAGAAAATAATTCATCAAGAAGAACAAAGAGTTTCATGAACAAGAATTTAAATCCAAATAAATAAATAAATAATAAAAATGAATTGAATATAAACTGGGCTTGAAAATAAGTTGGAATTTACCAAGAAAACTAGGCCTAGTACAATAACAAAATAATTCAGTGGATGCATTTTAATTAAATAATCAAGAAATGACAATTAATTATTATAATTATAAAAATAATAAAATCATACAATAAAATAATTATTCGAGTTTAACAATTTATTAAAATGACCATATATATATATATATATATATATATATATATATATATATATATATATATATATATATATACAAATAGTTGATCAATACAATCCAGAAAATAAGATCAAAACACATCATTATTTGAAATGAATAAATTTTCGATTAGAAAAACACTTTAATATGAAATCCAAAATAATTTTAACAAATAATGAATTTATAATATCGAAATACAGAAAATATTCAGAAAATACGTATTTGCGGGATTTGGGGTTACATCCATCTATCCAGTAGCCAAACGAAAAATTTGTGTTAGAAATTAAGGTATCAATAGAAAGAGATAAAGCTAAAAAGATCCTATCATTTCTAGCTAGCCAGATGCTCCAGCAAATTGCAATTGTGAGGTGCCAAGTGAAACAGTGTGAGTGTGACCCAAAACACCAATTGGAGAAGCATTCATGAATAGAGTGTGGCAATGTGTGAATGTTGAAGATGTTGGTGAAGTATTTCCATGTGGCTACTGCAGTAGGGCATTCAAAAATATATGGAAAGTTGTCACGACTTGAATGTGCAAGTCAGGTCACCTAACCATTATTTGGAGATGAGTGTAGCTTTTGAATTGATCTTCTCCCAACTCAGTTGCCATATGAAGAATTCGAATTTTAAGGGTGCAACTGAGTTCCACTTAGTGGCATGATAGGGGGATTTGATGCTGGAGTAGCTAAAGAGGTTGTAGGTAGATTTGATGGTGAATGTACTGGTTGCAATATGTCTCCAAGATGGACAATCTGCATCAGATGTTGGGTGGAGGTGAGCTATGAGCTTAAGCAGGTGTCTATTTTCTTCTCAGTGAGTTGGAGTGGAGATGTTGTTGATCCTAGGTCGCTAATGCCAAATATTGTTAATCCACACTCCTTGAGAGAGTATATCAGCTTCAGGGTTCCATGCAGCTGCTGATAAAGCAGGATAAATTAAAGAGATGTTATTCCTCTCGATCCATCTAGATGTCCAAAACTTGATCAATTTCCCATTGCCAAGTTTCCTATTCAAATTTTGCATGAATTGCTCTTTGAGGTTGAAGATTCCTTTCTAGAAGTATGATGCTTGGGACGGGCAAATAAAACTATGAGAGCTGGCATTGTAGCACAAAGATTTTAGGGTTTGGCTTACAAGAGAATCAGATGAGACAATCTTCCACCACCATTTAAGCAACAGGACATCATTCAAAATCTTAAAGTCTATACCCCCCCCCCCCTTTGTTGTTTAGGCTGGCAGATCTTTTTCCATTACATACAAGCAGTACCCCTGACATCCTTATCAGCTCCTAACCAGAAGAATGTGCTTCAAATCTTGTCAATTATCCTAATCATCCAAGTAGGAAGTTTAAAGAAGGAAGCATAGTATACAGGCAGGGCAGTCAGTACTGGAGTGATTAGCACAAGCCTCCCCCCCCCCCCCCCCCCCCAAGCATTTTACCTTTCCACACCGAAAGTCTTCATTCTATCTTGAGGATGGGAGGATTCCAGTCTCTTTTCTGCAGCTTCCCTTTAGCCAAGGGATACCTAGATAGCTTATAGGCAGCTTTTCTTGTTTGCAACCTAGTATAGTTGAAAAAGCTTGAATTTCGCTCTAGACTTATAAAAATATAAAATTGAGGACTTGTTGAAATTAATCTCCAAGCCTATCACATTTGCAAAGAGATGGAGTACAACCTTGAGGTTAAGGACCTCTTGCTCATCCCCCTTACAGAAAAGAACGGTGTCATTTGCAAATTGGAGAACAATCAGAGAAGATAGTGATCCCCTGAGTTGGAGGGGTGAGAAGGAGCCATTGCTATGACCACATGCCAGCATCGGTGCAAGGACATCAACTTGAGTTAATCATGCGAGAATAAACAGCATAGGTGAGAGGGGGTCCCATTGTTTAAGGCATCGCTTTGAGTTAATAATCTTGCCACTTATCCCATTTATAAGAATAGAAGATTTTGCTGTTTAGCGAATCATGTGAATCCATCTACACTAGCGTACTCAAAAACCTTTTGCAACTAGCATTTGATCAAGAAATTTCCAACTGACTGTATCAAAAGCCTTTTGAAGTCAATTTTGAGCATGAGAGCGGAGTGTCTGTTGCTGCATAGGTTGATTACTTCATGAGCCACCAAGAAGCAGTTAATAGTGGACTTTCCCTTAAGAAATACACTCTGAGAAGAAGAAACTAGTGAAGCTAGGATGGGGCTAAGCCTGTTGGCTAAGACTTAAGTGAATATCTTGAAGGAGAAGTTCAGAAAACTGATAGGCGTATACTCAGTGACAGAATTTGCCCCTTCACATCTTGGATTCAGCGTAATATTTAAGTATTTTAGTGTACTCAAATCAAAGTTTCCTCGCTGGATTCAAAGAAGCATTTGGAATAAGTCATCTTTGATTGTATCCCAAAAATTATGGTGGAAGCTCATAAAGTAGCTATCGGGTCAGGAGCCTTATCCCCACTCATGTTGAACATAGCTCTGTGAACCTCTTCCAAAGTGAAAGATGCATCCAAGTGCGCTAAGTTTACATCTTGGGAGGGATACAAAGTTTTCCAATCAATGGTGAAGTCTGCATGGGTGCAAGTCCCACATATATCTTCGAAGTGGTCTTCAAAGCTTGCTCTAATGATGGGCTGGGAGGTGTTGAGGTTGTCGTTCACTAGGAGCGAGTAGATGAAGTTTTTTCTTCTTCCCCCATTTGCAGCTGAGTGGAAGAATTTTATATTTGCATCTCCCTCCTTTATCCATTGCAATTTAGATTATTGTCTCCAATACACCACCTCAGTTTGGATGAGGTCTTAGTACTCCTTCTAAGCTACTTTGAGTTCTTCAGTCACTAGGGGATTATGTTCAACTTCAACTTCTAGGCTCAGCATCTTATCTAACAGAAGTGAGAAAAAATATCCATTGCTGAACCAGTGCAACAGTTTGGATGCAAAGCTTCCCAAGCAGCTGAGATTAAGAATCGGTCAAGTCTAGCCATTTTCAGAGTGTCTCTAAGGATGGACCAGTGAATTTCCTGCATGCCAAGGGTAAATCAATTAGAGCAAGGTTTTGGATGAAATCACAGAAGTTTCTCATCTCTCTTTTTGATCCACGTCCACTAGAACGTTCAAAATCGGATATAGTAGCATTAAAAGCTCCACAGATAATTTAGGCATTTTAAAGCATGTTTCTCCTCTACTTAATCTCATGAAAACGTAAATCTCTATCCTCCAACTCAAAGGGAGCATAGACAGTAGTGATAGAACATAAAACATTTGAAGACCACATTTTAAAAGAAGCCGAAACAGAGAAAAAGTCTATTACAAAGTATGTGCATGTAAGGATAGAATCCTTCCAACCCAATAACCCCCCCCCCCCCCCCCCCCCCCCCTACACACACACACACATCTATTAACAAAATCAAGTTGGACCCAATTGGTGATAGAGCTTCCGCCAATGCTGGTTAATTTACTGGTATTGGACTGTTTCAGCTTCGTTTCTTGGAGACAAATAACAGATACACCTGCACTTTGGATGCCTTCCTTAATTATAGAGCATTTTTTAGGGTTGCCCAGCCCTCGAACGTTCCAATTTGCTATCTTCATTTGAAATAATAAAAGATCAAAAAGCACAAGGAACAAGACAGTGCCACACTTAAGACATAAAATGTCGTTCGCTGAATGCCGTTGTTGATCAGAGTGATCAACAGTGGCCTTCTCCGACTGCTTGAGGATTTCAACCGAGTTTGGTCCCTTAACCCCTACTCCCACTGACTTAGCTACTTATATAATATCTATATTAGATAGAATATCAAAGGAATTTGAATTAGCATTAGTAACTGAATCCATAGATGAAGGATACCTGCCGATTTCTTTTTGATGGTGGTCGCCAAATGCTTCATGAATGGCCGAATGCTAGCCATTTTTTCTGAAGATCTACATCTCTTGAGGCGCTTAGAGGATCCATCCTCAAAGCCAGGAGGGATGGATGTGGAAGTGCAAGAAGTCTTTGGCTTTGTCTTTGGCAATCTGAGTAAGGAGCGTGTCTTGAAGCTCTCAACTCTGGCCTTACTAGAGCCAGCGTGGAAATTCATGGGTGCATCTGCTAAATCTTTAGCAACATCATCGAGGACTGAATCTCTGAGGGCCCCTTCAACAGCAGGTTAGATCTTGGAGAAGAGGAAAATCAGGAAAGTAACTAACTTCCCTTTCTAGTACATATGGCATATTTCTTCAGCCGATTCTTCTTTGTATGTGTCAGATAAGTTGTCCATAACCGTGGCGGGCCCCTTGATTTCAAATTTATTATTTCTATCTGAAGATTTGGATAACTCAATAAGGGGAACAATTTTGTCAATTCATTATAGGCTACTCACAAATTTTTATTTTCATAAACACCACTAAGAATATGAGCCCCACACAAAAAGTTTAAATTAAACATATGATTATGAATGATGTTAATGTGATCTTGTTGATAGTGTTTGTCTCAATTCAGATTATTAAATATGTCAACTTGAATTAAACTCGTAAGAAGTAAGATAACTGCTACTTTCGAGTAGAACTCATATTACTAGTGGTGTTATGGAAATAAGAATTTTGGCTTATTTAGAATTGTCAGAATTGTGGAAGCCCTTCATGGAAAAATGCTCAAATTAATTTATGTGTCAACCATTCACAATAGGGCCCCTAGGGCCCCTAGTTTGACATAAATATCTATTAAGTTTCTTGACATTTTCAACTCCATAATAAAAATAGTAAACATTACATAATCCATGGAAAATAACATATAATATTTACAATTTAGAAAGTTTTATGTGTTGTATGAGGGGTTTATAATAAAGTTGAAAAAGTCAAGAAGTCTATCAATACCAAGCCAGGGACCTAAACTAAAATTATAATTAATTCAAAAATTAAAAAAACCCTCAACTATTGCTCTCATTCATTATAAAACTCTCACAACTACTTTTATAAAAAAAAACTCCCTCAAACTTTAGTTTCTCAAATACCCCCATTTTTTTTGGACGAAAGTATCCCTATTTTAAAATAGAGTTTTTTTGTAATTCAGTCTCTTAGTTAATAGATATTTGTGATTTAGTCCCTTACATCACAGAGTTTGTAATTTAGCCCCCCTCCAATTAGAGTGACTTAATTATTATTTTTTTGCAGTTTAGTTTCTCAATTGATGAATATTTGCAATTTAGTCTTTCAAATTAATTATAGTATTTGCAATGTGGTCCCCCAATTCATTGACTTAATCAACTGAATGACTAATTTCACTAAAAAAATGAAGCTAATGGCTGAATCGATCACCATATTTATATTTTTTGTGCATACAATGAGATATTCTATGGATTTATATTTCTAAACATAAAATATAAACATGATGTATCGATTCAGCTATTAGTTGCTTCTTTTTGGTGGAATTTAGTAATTAAATTAAATAAATCATTCTAATTAGGGGTCTACATCACAAATACTATAATTTGGAAAATTAAATTGTAAATACCAATTAATTGAGGGACTAAATTTTTAAAAAAATAATTAAGTCACTTAGGTGGTGTTTGGTACGCGGTAATGTACAAGGAAATCTAGGATTACCCTCTGGATTATCTGGTTTGGTAAAATATGAGTATAGTTTTGGAAGGATTTTTAAATTTCCAAGGGAATCAAAATCTTTTATTGGGATTGATATACATTCCTCTTTAAAAGTGTGGGATTTGTGGATTCCTCCACATAAAAAATAACTGAGATTATCACATTACCAAATCACCCTCAAGATTTTTGATAATCTTTCTTCCTTATCATATTGCTGATTTATATTCCCTCCAACAAATTTGTTAATCTGCCTTATCAGGGTGGGATTTGTGAATATCTATATAATAAAACACAAGACAATTTCAAAAAAAGCTATCAAGTGGTTCCCCTCAATTGATTCAACTTCTCCAATCGGAGGATTTTTGGCTGTTTTGCTTTACCGGTGGTTTCCTTTGCTGGCGTCGGAGCTTTTTCTGTTTGTAGTTCTTATCTCGCAGTAGCTCTGACTTAGCTTTGAGCTTGTTCTCTAGCTTTGTTTTTAGGCTGTCGTTGGCTCTCCCAGCATGTTTTGGCACGTTGTTGGCTTCACAGATTAGGCTGGCTCTGTGCCTTGTTCTTCCCTTCGCTGCCAGGACTGTTGCTCGGTGGCCTCGACGTCGTGGTTTCATAGAGTTCTGATTCCTGTTGGAGTACCCCCTGCGTTGCTATTATCAGGAGTTCCGAAACTGTTGTGTTCGTCTGGAGCATTGGGGTTCGGCGTTGCATTTGTCTTCACCCTTGCTCCGATTGCCTCGGTTGTGGCCTAGCCTCTGCCGCTGCTTTCTCTTTGTGTTGTCCTGTTTTGGCAATGAACTCAATTGCTAGTGTGTTTTGTTATTCTTTGCCTTTTTTTTCATTTATTGTTTTACTTTTGGTAAAATTGTATCTCTTTGTAATCTACTTTAGTTTAATCATTTATAGATTGGGCTGGAATCTAACGATTCTATCATCGTTATCAAAAAAACAAAAAAACAAAATCAACTGTTCAGATTCACCCTCCCAAAACATATTCTCCCCCCCCCCCCCCCAATCAAAAAAAAACTCATTACTTTATTACTATCTCTCTCTTCTCTCTTTACTTTTTCATATTTATTTCTCTTTCTCTCTCTCTCTCTCTCTCTCTCTCTCTCTCTCTCTCTCTCTCTCTCTCTCTATTTACTCAGAAATTTAGATTTTCATATTTCAGGTTTGCAAATTTTTAGATTTTTTATGTTTTCTGTTATTGCTCATGTTACATTGAAAATAGCAAATATCTCCACAACAGTTAAATTTCATCATTTTCCACCTTCAAAGTTCTAAGAAGTTTGATTTTCCACCCCCATTTATAATTATTTTTCAACATATAGTAATGGAAACCTAGACTTTTATTTACAACTAATTATTGACTTACTATTCAAACTTGAGCTATATAATTATTGTTTTACTGTTTACAAAGCTTTTCATATGTTGTATCTTTCGAAGACGTGCCGTAGGCACGTGCCCATGGGCAAATCTAGTTTATATATAACTAGGAACTTCCAATTAGAGACTGAACAAAATTAAATAAGTATAATATATGTTTCAGTATAATGTATCGATTTTAACAATAGTACCCACCATTATTCATAAAAAGAATCGAGGGGGAAACTCTCTGTCTACTAAGAAATAAATAATATATATATTTCATTGGTAATTATAATCCAAGTATGCCTAAGATCATGTGTTTGTACAGCGTGCATTTCAATTTTTCTTTTTGTTATTTTTTTTATCTACCTAGTTAAAATATATTAGAATCATGATGTAATTTTTTGAGTCATCTATTTGTTACTGTACTCAGGTTTTATAAGATACTAGTAATTGAAAGTTTTGATTTGAGTGACATGTGCGGTGCACGTGTATATTTGTTGGATTTAGTATGGACGTGTATTGCACGGGTTTGTTTGGTTACAAACCCCAACTCTTCCATTAAAATAGTAAAGATAGATATCAAGATTGGTTTTGCATGTGTTACATATATGCATCGATTACTAAAGTAAATAACAATTATATTGGTTTTTTTTATAAATAAGGCCAAAATGATATTTTCGAAGATGTCTACTACAGTGAAAGATTAATGAGAATGAGTTTGTCTATATCAAACACAATAATAAAATATTTCTTGGAATGCAATGTCTTATAACAAAAACAGTATTGCAACATTTCTGAGAATCATAATTCCTACCCTCACATTTTTGGGAATCTGCCCATTCTAAGGAATTCTCCAATCCACGTACCAAACGCCCCTTTAATTTGGGGAGACCTAAATTGCACATGCTATGACTTCAAATCACAAATATCCATTAATTAAGATAATAAATTGCAAAAATCCCTTCATTTTGAAAAAAGGGTATTTTCGTTTTTTAAAAAAAAAAACACTACGTGACAAAATAAGTTCTAGGGTTTTTTTTATAAAAAATAATTAAGAAAGGATCATAATAAATGAGGAATGGTTGGGGAGAGGGGGAATTTAACCCTAAAATTATCCTAAATTTAATGATTATTTTTTTTAAGAATGTAAATTCTTTAGATACATTGCCTGCCCTAACAAACTACTGGTTATTATAGAATTTTTCGATACAGGACTTATCACGGATGCATGATCCACTTACTACACAATTAATCCATGTTTATAATGAAACAATTAACATTTAATAGAGTCCCTGATTCAAGAGAGGCAACTACTGAATGCCAATTAATTCAGGGAGTAGCACTGTCTGTTTCATTCGTTTACGTTATTTAATCAACTTGTATTGTGTATCAAGTTTGAAGATTGTGTGTATCATTCAATGAAATTTCAGTTAGTTGGTAGTCAACTTAGTTCAACTTAGTACACTATCTTTCTTACGTACGCTTGAAATTGGAGGATCAAAGAGAGAAGGAGAAGACCCTCTTATACCACAACATCGTGGCAGAAAAAAAACATTAGGATAAAAGAAAAAAACATCCCCAATGAACAAGTGGTAAGTCAATTAAAGTGTGCCATTTTTTCTGACCATTTGTCGAAAACTCGAAAAGTTCCACAAAGAAAGTTAGACAAAATATATGATATATTTTTTAAATCATTTTTTAATATCATAGACTTCTTTTTAGCAAATACTGAAAATATAGTGGTTACAATTTGACATCAAGCGTCATTGAAGAATTTTTTGGCAAAAGATGATAGCAAAAATGAGGAACACATTGCCATTTAGTGGAGTATTACATCACATTACTTATAATAATCTAGCTATAACTATTATAATAATCTATCTTTCTACTACTACTACTATTTAGGCTAAATTTTAGTTAACCCTACTCAGTTTTACAAGTTTGGCAGATAAGCATACCCAACATTTTTTTTGGCACTGAACTCTACCGTCGTTAATTTTTTTGACATTCTGGTCTATTCCGTTGTGACACCGTTAAGTTTTGTGTGAAATATTTAAAATATCCCAATCACTTCATTTTAATTACTAAATTACCAGTCATCATCACCGTCCATCATCATCATCATCATCATCATCATATTCTTTTTCTCCTTCATTAATTTTAACCGATTAGTTTTAATCACATCATCAAATTAATTTTTAATCTCATCTTTTTTTTTAATTATATAAATTAATTTTAATTTCAATCACATTATTAAATTATTTTTATAATTAAATAAATTTGAATTTTAATTCCCCCTCCTCTCCGACAAACCACCGATCAACCACCTTCTCCTCCATCAACCACCAACACCTTCTCGAATCCCTCCTCCCAGCCCCACCTTCGACCAACCACCACCACCACCACCACCTCCTTCTCCATTCAATTATCCCCCCCCCCCTCCCCCCCCCCCCCCCCCCCCCCCCTCTCAAATCCTTCACCTCCCACCACCACCACTATCACCTACCTCTCTACATTAGAATTTTCAAACTCAAACAACTTCCACCACCACCATCACCTCTATCTCTCTATTAAAATTTTCAAATCCAAACAACTTCCACCACCACCACCACCTCATCCTCTCTCGAATCTCTCACTTCCCACTCAAATTCACACCACCACCTCCACCCCCCCAACCCCCCCACACACACACAACCACCACCACCCTCTCTTTCTCCTCCATCAAATATCTTATTTTCATCAATTTAGGGTATTTATTTTCTAATTATATCGAATAAAAAAATAACAATAATAAATAATAATAAGGGTGATTTAGTTATTGAAAAATGAAAACAGTAGCACGTGCTCGCATGTGATTTAGAAAACACCGCAAATGATAAAAAAACACCCCAAAATAGACAGAGTAGGTCATAATGCCTAACAGAGCAAACTTAAGTAAGTAGGGTATTATGCCAAAAAAAAAATTAGTATGGTTATCTGCCAAACTTTTGAAACTGAGTAGGATTAACTGAAATTCACCCTACTATTTATTGGGATAGTTTGTCACAAAAAAACATTTTTAAATATTTTTTTGTCACACAATAAACATCACTTTGTCACCAAACAAATCCTTGCATCGCACATGCAACTTCAAATCTATTTATCAACATGTGCATCACATATACAAATCAAAAAAAATTTCTTCTTAATTTTAAAAAAATACGTGTACCGTCCGTTTAGCTCCAATTTCTTTTAGAAATTAAGGCGTTCATCGCGCGTGCTAATTACTAAACAAACCCGTACATCGCTCGTGCAACTCCATATCTATTTATAAACATGTGCATCGTATGTACAAATCAAAGTGTTTCCTTCTTAATTTTTTTAAAAATACGTGTATCGCCCATCTAGCTCCAATTATCTTTAAAATTAAGACATCCATCGCACGTGCTAATTACTACCGACTTACGTGTATCGCACGTTCGACTCAAACTCTTTATCAAAACATGCACCGCACGTAAAAAGTACTAGTAACTATTATAATGAGAGAGTTGGAGCTGTCGTTTGTAGATCTACCAACTTACGTGTATTGTCCGTGCATAACTAATATAAAAGCGGTTTCAAGTTCGAGGTCAGACTATATCAAATTTTTTACTTTAATAAATATATATTTATTAAGACGTACATTGCACATGTAAATTATTAGTAATAATGAATGTAAGGAAAAGATTGTGCATTCTAGTTGATTTCTCCTCGCAGTTTCTACATGCACAAACACTTACTTCGAGTCTTCATTACATAATAAAAGTTAGTACATGAAGGGCATAAATTTTCGGCCTTTAACTTACTCTAAGAGCATCTCCAATCGTTTTTGTTATTTCGCCAATTTGCCAAAATAACAAATGACAAATAGAGTGTTCTAGTGCAATCGTTGTTTGCTATAATATAGCAAATGGCAAATAGAAATGGACGGACATATTCCGCCCGACCAATTAAAATAACTTTAAAAAATATATTTGGCAAAATGGACTTTGAAGCAATTTGTTTTCAACTTGGGTTTGACAATTGATAAAAAATTTAGAGGAAACATGGACTTGGATTAAATTTTCCAATCCAAAGAACATGTTGTTCCGTCCGACCACTTCTTATGTTTCTTTTTCTTATCGGACGGTACGACATGTACCGGTACAACACGTACTGTCCGATGTTAACTTTTTTTTAAAAATTAGGACGGAACATGTTTTTTTCGTCCGATCATTAAAACAGTAAAAATATATTTAAAATTATTGGACGAAACATTTTGTTTCCGACGCGTTTAAATTTTTTTTTAAAAAGGCAATTGAAAAATTTGTTTCTCAAATTTGGCATGCTACTGTTCTTCATTTGCTAAAATTTGACAAAATAGCAAACGATTGTAGCTGCATTTTGCTATTTTGTTTGCTATTTTGCCAAAATAGCAAATGATTGGAAATGCTGTAAGAGGCTTATCGCTGGATTACCAGAACACTTACTAATTACACTTGCATGTGCCCTCATTATTAAGTTTTGTCATTTTACCTATTTAAATAAGTCAAGCATTTTTTTCAAAAGGACTTGCAAGATCAGGAACCTCAACAATAAATCTGCATATTGTAGTTTAGATTTGCTAAATAAATCTGCATATGGTGGTTTGGAGTAGCGAAATAAAATTAATGTTGGACTTCCAGATGATCTATTGGCTCCGGATGAAACCATAAAATCTTGATGGTGCATTTATTTTTCTTTACTATTTTAATGAGAGAGTTTGTCACCACACAAACTCAATTTGTAATCAAATAAACACATTCATTATAACATAACAAATACGTACAATGCACATGCATAACTAATATAAAAGAGATCTTAGGTTCGATGTCAGACAACACCATATTTTTAAAATATATATATATATTTTTTGCTGCTAATTTTGGTGTGGGAGCAAACAGATGAATTTGTGGAATCTTTTTAGAAACAATAAAGCAAACATATTGACTTTCACCGGCGTTTGACTAGTTTTTTGCCGCTGCCGTTGACCTGCAAAAAAATTTGATACATCGGGATGGATCCCAGCGATAAATCCTCCGACGCTCTTTTCAGTAATCAGAAAGATTATGAAAGAGCTTTATGTAGAAAAATATTGATTACCTTTTTTATAGGGAGAGAGGGGTATTTATAGTCGCCTTTAGAGACAGTTTAGAGATAATCATTTATCCCTATGTCCCGGTATTTTTGGATAAGATGTGGAGTTTAAATCCTTTCACGATAAGAGATTTGGCTTAAACTGTCTCTAAGAGATAACCATGAATTTGAATTACTCTTTAAATAACCTGGTCTGGTTCGTAATGGGTTATCACCCTGACCCAATAGGACAAATCCGTTTATGGGTTATTGGGCTTTGAAGAAAGACCTAATTCTCATTTCAGACCCGTTTGTAGGTGAACTTACTGTTTTAACCCTGAAAGCTTTAAGATTCGTGCTCGATTTGAACAGTCCTGATTTGGTTCTATTTTTACCAATATCACAAGCCCCCCACTCCTGAAGACTGAGTTTCACAGCCTTTGAGGAGTGGTTTTATCCGTTTTTAATGGCTAATAGAATTTATCGGAGTTCTCAGGAGAGTTTGGATCTTGCTCGAGGTGTAACGGTATTAATCTAAGCTTGTAAAGTACCCAAAATTATTCTCATGATTTTCTGGATTTTTTTTTTTTTGATTTTTCCAGATTTTCTGAATTTTTTCCAATTTCTAATCATTCTTTTGAATTTTTATTCAATTTCCGAATTTACATAATTAATTATCGAAAATTTTAATTAATTATTCTAATTTAATAATAATTATTATCGGAATTTAAAATTATTTTCTGAATTAATAATTATTTTTAGAATTTTTAATTATTTTTTTTTATTTTTAATTATTTTTTGAATTTTTAAAATAATTAATTCAATTTAATTAATTAAATAAATAAATAAATACCTGGTGATGTGGCGCAATCTTGTGCATTGATCACGATCAAGCGAGTGCACATCGCGAGAAGGCAACTTTTTTGCATTTACAGGGTCGGTAGTTCGGATCCTCGGATCTGGCTGAGTGGTTCGCTGAGAACAAGTGAGATGGCACCACGTGGCGCGATCAATGTTGACCATTGACCGCCACGTGGGATTTTTTCTTTCTTTCTTTCCTGCTCTCTTTCTACTTCCTTCTTCCTCCGTCTTCGACCTCTTCTCTCTCCTTCGACGTCGAGTCCGCCCTTCGACTTCTTCGAGCGCGAGGCGAGTAGGGAGCTCGAAGAGGAGGGAGACCACTCGAGGGTGGCGAGGAGAGGAGCTCGACGGAGGCTTGGCGAGGCTCGTCAACACTCGACAGTGGAGGCCGGCAACGAGCTAGGCGAAGAGCTCAGAGCTTTGGCGGAGCTTTGACGAGGAGGCTCGAGCTTCGATATTGGAGGTTGGCGAGGGCCTCGAATTTGGCGAGCTCGATGACCTAGCGATGGGTTTTCGAAGCTCAGTCGAGAGGTTTTTGAACAAGAAGAAGTGTTGGAGCTCGCTGATGCTACGATGGTGCTCGGCGATGGTATCCTCGAGCTCAGAGAGGGAGTTCGCGAAGGAGGTGGCTCCGACGGGGTGAGGTCGAAGGAGGAGGAGGGGATGAGATGAGCTCGAGCTATTCATTGGAGCTCGATGGCCATGGGTTCGAAGCTAGGAGGAGCTCGGCTAGAAGTTCGACGAGGCCATGGCGAGGGAAGCGAGAGCTTCGAGCTCGGCAGTGGAGCTTGTCGTCGGCGAGGAGAAGAGCTTCATCGACTGAGGGGAGCTCGACGGAGGCTTGGCAAGCATGGCGAGGAGCTCGGCATCGGGGTGAGCTTGCGAAGGAGGGAGCTTCGGCAAGGGGGAGAGCTCGATTGGAACTCGATGACGGCAAGGCTATGGCGGAGCTTGAGGATGGCGAGGCTATGGCAGAGCTCGGTGAAGGAGAGCTCGAAGTGCTCAGAGATGGTGAGGGAGCTCGACGTGGGCTTTTGGCGTGAAATTCTAAAGGAGAAGAAGACAGGGAAGGTTGAAGAAGGTTGCGGCTTTGGGCCTCTAACGGGTCCGAACCCGACCCGTTAACCTTTTAATTTTTTTAGGTTGTTGTTGTTTGTTTGGCGAATCTGATCCGTTGATTGTGATCAAATACGAATTTTGAGGCGGTGTTTTTCTCTAATTTCATGCTCGGTGGCTCAGTTGCTCAGATTTTGGATCTGAGTAACATGGCGTGATCTGAGCCGTCGATCAGGATCAAGCTCGCATCTTGAGGCGAAGTTTTTCCCCAATTTCATGCTCGGTGGCTCGGATTTTGAATCTGAGTTGCGTGGCTCGATCAGAGCCGTTGATCACGATCAAGCTCGCATCTTGAGGCAGAGTTTTTCCCCAACTTCATGCTCAGCGCAGTTGTGCTGTGACCCACTTTCCCGGTACTGCAGAGGTCAGATTGGGACTTTTGACCGCTCGTTTGGAAGCTGACTCAAAGATCTACAACTTATCTTGAGAATTTAGCTGAAGAATCATCCTTCTTCATGGTTGAAATAGTCCCGCAACATCTTTGCCTCCATGGAGTTGGGAAGAGCTTTGTATGACTCTAGAAGAGAGCTGTTTGGGAAACAAGTTTGAGGAGAAACTCTAGGGGAGAGTTTTGAGCACTGAACTCGTTTGTAAGAAAGCCACTCAGAAGGCGAGTGCGAGGAGGAGGAGCATCGTCAGGCGCTGGGAGAGAGCTGTTTTGGGAGACAAGTTTGAGAAGAAACTCTAGGGGAGAGTTGAGCTCCGAACTTTCTTGTTGCAAAATTTAACCAGTGGTGGGAGTAGTACGAATGTTCGTTTTGAGCCCCAAAACTGCATACTTGCAAGCTGTGAGGGAAATTTTCGAACCATAATTGTGAACTTCGAACTAGTTGTTACAGAGCTATAACGAGCTGTAGGAGCAATTCTGAATGGTGAGCTACTTCGCACTTGCTCATTCGCAAGCTGCTAAAGCGGTTTCGAACCAAGTATTAGACTCCAAACTTATTGTTTTAAGAACTTCAACGAGTTGTAGGAGCAATTTCGATTGGTGAGATACTTCGCACTTGCTCGTTCGCAAGCGGCTAAAGCGGCGTCGAACCAAGTATTGGACTCCAAACTTGTTGTTTGAGGGAATTAACGAGTTGTAGGAGCAATTTCGAATGGTGAGCTGCTTTGCACTTGCTTGTTTGCAAGCGGCTAAAGCGGCGTCAAACTAAGTGTTAGACTCCAAACTCGTCTTTTGAGCTTAGTAAGTTGTGAGAGCAGCCATGTAGGACAAGCTGGACTCCAAACTTACCATTTAATGAGTCGTAGACATGACTCATAGAGATAGAAATGAGGCGAATGCAATAATTTCAATAGAAAAAAGCTGAGTATTATTGAGATAAACTAAGTGACCGCTTTAATGGGGCGAGTTATTATTACATGCTTTTTGGCCGTGTTACAAGAATCGGCCTTACTGAAAACTGAAATCCTACTTCTACGATAGGGTGAAGGCCTCTTGGGAGGAGTTTGGTTCTCCCCCCATTGGACCCCCATGGATAAGGTTGAGGATGGCCCCAGGTTCGGAGTCTTGGAATTTGTTGGGCCTCTCTGTTCGCTTGTAGACTCCTCGGGGTGGAAGATTGGCCTCGTCTTTTCGGACGAACTTGGCCAGGTGTCCCCGCTATATGAGTTCTTCGATCTCCTCTTTGAGAGCACGACAATCATCTGTATTGTGGCCGTGGTCCCTATAAGAGCGGCACCACTTATCCCAGTTCCTTTTCTTGCCAGAGGTATTCATTCTAGGGGGACCGCGAAGTAGCCCTTCCTTGTCCACCTCCATAAGAACTGCTGATATACTTGCATTGAGGGGGTGAACTTCTCAAAACGAGGAGCAGGGCGGCGCTGGCCATTGTCGTCCCTCTGGAATTTCTGGGATCCTTCTTCGCTTGTACCCTTCCGTTTGTTTCTGGAAAATGATTCCTCAAGATGCGGGGGGGGGGGGGGGGGGGGGGGGGTTGAGAGCCTCCTCCACTCGGATGTACTTCTCGTTTCTAAGCAAGAGTTTCGAGAAGTCCCGAGGAGGCTTCTTGGCAAGGGACGCCTTGAGGTCGGCATTAGTGACGTTGTGCCTGAATGCTGCAGAGTCTATCGATTGGTCAAGGAAGAAATAGACTGGGCTTCGTCAGTGAAGCACCGAACGTAATCTCGTAGACGTTCACCTTTTCTTTGGCTAAGCAAAGATGCACTTGTTTTCTCGGCTCTGCGACTCCCCACAAAGTGGGTGAGGAAGAGCTCCTCAAACTGTTCGGATGAGAAGATGGAAGCGGGGGTTAGACGGGAGTACCACTTTCGTGTTAGTCCCCTCAATGTTGTTGGGAAGGCCTTGCAGAAGACCGCATCTGAAGCTTGATGAATTATCAGAAGAGTTTTAAAACTCTTGATATGATCGACCGAGTCTGACTCCCCATTATAGGATTCAAAGTGAGGCGGCCTAAAGGTTTCGGGGGCCAGAGCTTCCATGATGGTCCTTGAGAAGGAGGTTCTGCTTGGCCGAAACTTATTGGCCCGTTGTTCCTCTTCGGGATTTATCTTATTGAGACGCCTCGTGGAGACGGCGGTGGACTGAGTCATCCCTTCGGTCGGATCTAGTCGACCCTCGGGACTCTCCTTCATAAGTGGTGGTATGGCAAGGGTTAGGGGCACGCTGATCCTGACTTGTGGCAATATTAAGAGCTCGCATGATATCTTGTTTGAAGTTCTAGAGCTTGGCCCGAGTGACTTGTGCCCCTCCAGTTCGGCGATCCCTAAGTGTGGCTCAGCTTACTGGAGTATGACTTCTCCGCCGATGACGTGGAGGGAACTCTCTTCGCCTCCTCGCGGGAGGGGATCTTCTGGTCCTCGGTCTACGGGGGGTCCGGACTCTCGAGGCCCCTGGTGCTCAGGTTGAGAGACTTCCTCAGGGGCTCGCCATTTATTCAAGCGAGTTCGGAGGTCGATCCCCTGCTGACGGTTAAGAATTACCTGACGGAGATCCGGCCTTGGAGGACTTTAAGAGGCCATAAAGTCAGTTGAGGGATTGTGGACCAAAACATGGTCATGATGAGGATGTTTCTTTAGACGTCTTCGCACGAGAGCCCCCGAGGCAGCCCCCCGAGACCCTGGAGGGGCCTGTTGAGGAAGAGGCTATTCAGGCTGCATTTGCTGAACTTGCTGATTGAGTTGAGGAAGGGCACTTTGGACTGGAGGGGGAGAAGGAAGATGAGTGGCTGTTCCGTTGGAGCTCGCTGCCTTCCCCTTCTCTTTAGGAGGCATGGTTGTTGCCTTCCCCTTCTCTTTCGGATGCATGGTTCGAAACTGACTTTCGCTGTTGAAGGTTGGATTGCTTTTTCATTCCCACAGACGGCGCCATTCTATTGTTGCTGATTTTGGTTTGGGAGCAAACAGATGAATTTGTAGATTCTTTTTTAAAATAATAAAGCAAACCTGTTGAGTTTCACCGGCGTTTGACTGGTTTCTTGCCACTATCGTTGGCCTGCAAAAAAGTTCGATAGACCGGGATGGATCCCGGCGACGAACCCTCTGACGCTCTTGTCAGTAATCAGGAAGATTATGAAAGAGCTTTATGTGGAAAAGGATTGATTACCTTTTTTATGGTGGGGGGAGGGGTATTTATAGTCGCATTTACAGACATTTTAAAGATAATCATTTATCCCTATATCCCGGTGTTTTTAGATAAGAGGAGAGTTTAAATTATTTCATGATAAGAGATTTGGCTTAAACCGTCTCTAAGAGAATACCATGAATTTGAATTACTCTTTAAATGACCTGGACTGCTTCGTAATAGGTTATCACCCTGACCCAGTAGGACAGATCCGTTTATGGGTTATTGGGCTTTGAAGAAAGACCCAGTTTTCATTTCAGATCCGTTTGTAGGTGAAATTACCGTTTTACTCCTGAGAGCTTTAAGATTCGTACCTGATTTGAATGGTCCTGATTTGGTTGTATTTTTAGCCATATCAATATTTATAAAGACGTGAATTGCACGTATAAATTTCTAGTCTCTAATATTATAATGGGAGAAGGTCTTAGTGTCATTTGTGAATCTATCAACGCGTGCATTACACGTGCATAACTATTATAAAGGAAGTGTTGGGTTCGAGTCCTCACTACGTCAGATTTTTTTACTTAAAATTTTTTAATATATAAAATGTGCATCACACGTGTAAATTAATATCAATCTATCATCTATCTATCTATCTATCTATCTATAATATAATATATAATAATCTCTAAAATTATAATGTGAGAGTTGTCATTTGTAGACAACCTGTGATTTGTATGCATTCAACCTCAATTAAATCTACACCACATAATTAGAAAAATGTGACTTGTATTAACTTCAATTAAATCTACACCGCACAATTAGATTAAATGTAACCCTAATCTAACTAAATCTCTCAATTAAATTTACATCACACACTTAGATCTAACCCTAACCTAACTAATTCTAAACCACACATCATAATCTCACCCCAACCTAATTAAACTCCAATTAATTATTTAAATAAATAAAAAACTCACCCTCCTCTCCATCTCTCCCGAAACTCCCTCTCTCCTAAAAAAAAAACTCAGATTAACTGCTCCTCCTATCTATCTATATTTTTTGTAGGCTTGCATCACACGTACATTATACTAGTTATTATAATGGAAGAGTTGGAATTGTAAATCTACCTAACGTGCAGCTCCAACTCTCCCATTATAATCTTCACATTTACTTTTAAAAATAGATAATCCTATTTATTAAGATATGCATCGCACATGTAAATCAGAATCTATACTTTAAAAAAAAAATTATTTAAATTAATATGTGCATCGCACGTGTATATTACAAGTAATATTATAATGGGAGAATGTCTTAGTATCATTTGTCAATCTATGTACGTGTGTAACACACGTACATAACTAATGTGAAGAATGTTTCAGGTTCGAGTCTTCACTATGTTAGTTTTTATTTAAATTTTTTATATATTAAGACTGCCATTGTCCGTGCATAACTAATATAAAAGATGTATCAAGTTCGAGGTCAGATTAAGTCGAAAATTTTACTTTAAAAATATATATTTATTAAGACATATATCACACGTGTAAATTACTAGTTATTTATAAGGTAAAAGTTAAAAACCTTTAATATTTGCACTTTTAATTAAGAAATCTCGAATATTGGTCCAGAATGTTCACCGTTAGTATTTCAGAAAGTTCACAAGAAAAGATTGTGTTCCAATAGACTTTTGCTAATTATATACTGTTCAATGCTTCCAGTGACCGCTAACTTAGCTATATATTATTAATTACATCTTGAAGTTTCCCAGCTAGAGCACCTTTGATTTAAGTGACAAGATTTGGAATGAAGCTTAGATTTTTATGAAAGTATAATATATTGATTTAACTTATACAAGTGTTTTCAAATGAATCTTTGTATATTTAAATTGATTTTAATTTTAATTTATTTATTTATTTATTTACAAAGTTTAGTAGATCTTGATCATCAAATTTAAGTTTTTCGTAAGAAGTGAAAGGTCAACATTATCTCCTGACTTAGAAATATATATTAATCTCTAATCTCTAATCACCAATATCTAATCTCTAATATTATAATGGAAGAATTGGAGGTGTCATTTGTAGACAATCTGTAATTTGTAGACATTCAATTATCTAATTTCAACCATTCATTTTTAGGTGAAAATTATATTAATCATTCATTTACTCAACTGTTTTAGTTATCATAATACCCTTAAAGTTCAAATTTATTTACGTTATAATTATTTATAAAAATATTACTCATATAAAATATAAGTTCGGGTTACTAGAGGTAATTTGTAAAGAACATGTGATAAGTAAATGGAGGTCAAAGATTTGAGGACAGATTATGTCTTAATATTTGCCATATATATATAAAAATTAATTAAAACGTGCAATTTGCACGTGCAGATTACTGGTTTGAATTAATCTTGGAATTGTCTAACCAATGGTTTTTGAATTTTCGGTACTGACCCAGTTTTAAAAAATATTGACTAAGCTAACCCACTTTCAAAAATATTTACCTAACTAATCTATTTTTGGACACGTCAGCATAAAACGCTATTGGCAATAATGACATCCAACTTTTCCCTAAAACAAATAACAAAAATAACGGCATCCGTTAGTTTGATGCCCTTGTTGCCAATAGTGGCACCTGTAAAAAAAATTGTTGTCGCTATTGGAAGTAACGGCATCAATACATATCATATTCACTTAAGAGTTTTTTGAGTTGAGGAAAAAATTCTAAGTAAAAATTATTTATAACTGATGTCGCTATTTTCAATAACGACATAATTAGCCTGAAGTCGCTATTGAAAATAGTGACATCAGTACAATCCACAATGTACTCCAAATTTTGTGCAAGTGCATCAACTTCAAACCTGTTTTTGACCTTGAAGCATTCAGTATCTCTCAAAACTCAAAACAGAAAAGTCGTAGAGCTTTATCTTGGTGTTTCATAGCATTTGAATCATCTCAATAGGAGTTCAGATGATAAAATTATGCGTAGATTACGTAGTGATATTGAAACTGTCCAAAATTTTGGAGTACACTGTGGATTATACTGATGTCGTTATTGCTAATAACGGCATCAGGCTAATTATGTTGTTATTGGGAATAACATCATCAGTTATAAGCGAATTTCACTTACAATTTTTACTGGACAGTTTCGACATTGCTACGTATATGGGATAACTTTATCATCCGATCTCTGATTGAGATGATTCAAAATGCTATGGAATACCAAGAAAAATATCTACAACATTCATGTTTTGAGTTTTTAGAGATAATGGATATATCAAGGTCGAAATCAGACTTAAAGTTGATGCACTTGTACGAAATTTGGAGTAAACTGTGGATTGTACTGATGCCGTTATTGCCAATAGTGACATCTGGCAAATTATGCCATTATTGGGAATAGCGGCATCAGTTATATGCGATTTTTACTTATAATTTTTTTCTCAAATCATAGAACTTCTAAGCAAATGCGAGATATACTAATGTCGTTACTCCCAATAGTGGCAACAATTTTTTTTATATAGGTGTCACTTTTGACAACAATAGCTTCAAAATAACATATGTCATTATTGACAATAACATTTTAGGCTGACTTGTTCAAAAATCGGATCAGTTGAGTAATTTCGTGGTTTTTAAAATAATGTTTTTTCGCACGGGTCACTAAGAAATATTGTAATTCCATAATGATCCCCACAATTCACTAATTTCATATATAATCTATGATTAATTCCAAAAGCAACAAAAAGCGACAAATTTGATGCTCAAGAGCGACAGCATGAAAGTTATGAATCATTAAATCAATTTTGGAGAAAAATCTTAAGCACAGTGGTCTAAAAGGAAATAAAATCGCAAGAATAAGAAGACTAATTTCAAATAGTGGGATCCGTCCAGTTGAGATTTTTCTCAAAAGTAGATTCAATGGATTCTTACTTTTGAGAATTGTCAGAGCATCCACTATCATTCGTGCTATATTTTAACTATATATAAATTTGCTTTTAGAAATGAATCGTTTCTGCCACTATTCGTGAGAGCTATAATTTGCACAATAAAAAAGTAAAATATATAAACGGAAGAAGATCATCCGTCTGAGATATTTATTAATTTTTTTGTTTTAAAAAAAATTTAAAAACCTCAGCTGGAAGAAGAACATCCGTTTGGGCTTTTTGTCTTTTAAGGAAAAGGACGAAAAAAAAGGAAAAAAAAAAGTAAATGAAAGGAACGGATCCGTCTCTTTCAAATTTTTTTTTTAAAAAAAATTTTGACGAAGACGGAGGAACATCTTCCGTTTGGGAATTTTTTTTTTTTTTTAATAAACCAATTTGTTAGACGAAAGATCTTTTATGTCTATAAAATTTTAACCGGTCAAATTCTATAGACGGAAGATCTTCTTCCGTCTAGTAGAATTTTTTATTCAAAAGAATTCGAACTTTTTAATAGACAGAGGATCATTTACCATCTTCTATATTTTCCAAATGCTATTTTACTCTGCTATATATGGTCGAGTACTGTTCACGACTCTGCTATAAACTAGAAATTTCTCATATTTTCCATTTTTTAAGTAAATAGCAGACGATAGTGGACGCTAGCTCTTACAAACTCATTATTCATTAATAGGGTCCATCTTAATCATCTTTAATTCAGATAATCAACTAATGCAGTCGGTGTTAATGTAACTTATTAAGGTATTAAGATGTTTTTGAATCAAACAAATTAATAATTAGTTAGCTAGAGAGCAATAATATAGATGTGATTTTAGTCAACTGAAATAAACATTAAATAAAAAAAAAAAAAAAAAAAAGTCGTAGTTTACGGAATATTCGTGGATGGTGAGGTTAATACGTACTTGTGAGTAGTGTGCATCAATGCTGCACACATTGGCAAATGAAGCTAAATTGAATCTAGTATATATATATAGTATTAGTTATTCTATTTATCAGTACCTTGAATTTTTGCCTGTTGGTCAGGTGTTCAAAGCATAGCTTAGGATGCATGCATCACTAAACTGTTGACTGTAGGAAAATTAAGACTGAGAGATTCCTCCATGCGCCGTTGCTCCTCAGTTGCTGTACTATTTTGAAGGTAACTCAGTTTTTATTGACTTAAAAGAAAGAAAAACGAAAGACAAAGTGGTTGGGACTAGGGATAGTGTGAGCCTCGTTATGTGGCTGCTTGTTTTCAATTATTCACTTGTCGCTTTTCTTCAAAAAAATATTGAATATTGATGTATGCACAACAGCTCAGAAGAGGTTTATATATATATATAGAGAGAGAGAGAGAAAGGTTCAGGTGAGAACCATTCCCTGGGGTGAGAACCTAAGGACCTATCCTAGCCATTCATCTGTGTAATCTTAACGGTCATAATTTTTTTTAATTAAGAAATAAGATTAATTAATTTCTGCATTAAGATGTCAATCCCTTTAATTAAGGGATGGGGACCGCGTAATCCCTTTAATTAAGGGATGGGGACCGCGTAATAATTAATAGCAATTGATAGTAACTGCAGAATCGATATAGACTCATTTTGAACATAATTAAGAAATCTTGGCCCTTGAAACTCAATTTTACACATTGTGATTGGTTTATTTATTTTCATGATCATTATGACTGCAAATTGTATTCCACAATAAGAATATTTTTGATATTTACAAACCTACATCATCATTACTTTAATTTTAAATAGCAACTGTAATAACTATAAATAGCAACTGAAATAATTATACAGTAATACCTGACCACTTAAACAGCAACTTTAATAATTATAAATAGCAACTGTAATAAACAGTAACTGTATGGAACGAAATGGTGAATGATTCTGCAGTTGCTATTAATTTGAGAATAAATATTTTCAATTCAAAAATAGCAACTGCATAGAAACTCAAATCAAAATAGCAACTGCATAGCAATTAATTAGAAACTCAATATTTCAAGTAAATAGCAACTGCACAGCAATTAATTAGCAACTGCATAGCAACTACAGGAATACTATAAATAGCAACTGAAGTTAAAATTATAAATAGCAACTGAAGTTGCTATTGTATCTACTTACAATACAGTCAGTTGCTATATAGTGAACGAATTGGTGAAGGAACGAATTGGTGATGATTCTGAAGTTGCTATTAAGTTGGGATACAAAATCTTCTCGAATAGCAACTGTAATAATTATAAATAGCAACTGTAATAATTATAAATAGCAACTGAAATTGGTGAAGGAATACTATAAATAGCAACTGAAGTTAAAATTATAAATAGCAACCGAAGTTGCTATTGTATCTACTTACAATACAGTCAGTTGCTATATAGTGAACTAATTGGTGAAGGAACGAATTAGTGATGATTCTGAAGTTGCTATTAAGTTGGGATACAAAATCTTCTCGAATAGCAACTGTAATAATTATAAATAGCAACTGTAATAATTATAAATAGCAACTGAAATAATTATACAGCAATACCTGACCACTTAAACAGCAACTGTAATAATTATAAATAGCAACTGTAATAAACAGTAAGTGTAAGGAACGAAATTGTGAATGATTCTGCAGTTGTTATTAATTTGGGAAACAAAATCTTCTTCAATATTTTACGGGAATAAAATCAATAAATTATTTCTCTCTCCAATTTGACCAAATTTGCCTTAACCGTTGCACACAAAAAAAGGCAATTTATAATTATTCCTTTTATTACGTGGTCCTCATCCCTTAATTAAAGGGATTGACATCTTAATGCAAAAATTAATTAATCTTATTGTTTAATTTTAAAAAATCTTGACCGTTAAGATTACACAGATGAATGGCTAGGATAGGCTCTTAGGTTCTCACCCCAGGGTTGGTTCTCACCCGAACCGACCCCTATATATATATATATATATATATATATATATATAACAACAAAGTTTCTGTATTATGTATTTTATCTTCTGTTGGTATAAGGATCCGTCGTAAGATTTAGGCATCGATTTGTAAGGACCTTCAAGCTTGAGGCTATGACGAAGAGATTGAGGGAGTATACCCATGTGGCCATGTTAGGGGATATCTGACCTGCATGCCCCTGGGTTTGTGTTGGGAGATTCTGTACCTACTTTATTTGAAGAGTCTGACTAGTTTTTATGGACTTTAAAAAAGATAGGCTTACTTTAGTTTTTCGGAAGAGTATAGTATTGTCATGACATTTGTTATCAACTATTCATTCATTGTTGAATCAAAAATTGGTTGTTATTAGACGAAGCTTTTGTATTTCTACTTAATTATACGGATAATGCTTCATGTCTATGCTCATCTTTATCTCTAATATCTAATCTCTTCTAAAGTTCTAGAGTTGGAATTATCGTTTGTAAACATACCAACTTATGTACATTATCCGTGAATAGTTAATATAAAGTAGATTTCAGGTTTGTGCTCAGACTACGTTAAAATTTTTACTTTTTAAAAAATATATTTATTAAGACATGCATCATGTGTAAATTACTAGTAGACTTAAAATGAACTTTAAAAAATATATATAGCACCATGAACATATGTAAAACACATTCATTTATTATTTATAGCTTCGCTATTCTTCTTGTTAATTAGTATATTTTTTTAGTGTTGAACACTTCCTTACGTTACACACAATAATAATTATATATGTGGGTCAATATTTAGCTACTTATTTTCCTCTAATTGCCCCTTCAATCCCATAATAGCAGGCTTAATTAAAAACTGAACAAATGATTTTATTTTATTTTTCTTTTTATCTCTTGAAGGGGAAATGAAAATGAAATTTTGGAAGGACATTGAGTTTTCTTTTCGATCATGCAGTGAATTTAAATATATATATATATATATATATATATATATATATATATATATGAAAGAGGGCTCAAATTTAATACAGTAACTGAAGGATGGATGAATTGTAGATGAATTATACGCCCAAGACTCTTCAACAAAAAGTTAACTGCTAGACCATTCTTTAAGCATTCCCTAATATCTCCAATCTCTAATATTATAATAGGAGAGTTGGAGTTATCATTTGTAGACATTTAACCATTTAATTTTAATTATTTATTTTTAAGTAGGAGTTATATTAACCATTTATTTATTCAACTATTGTTACTTACCATAATACCATCAAAGTTCAAATTTATTTACAACTTAATTATTTACAAAAGTTTCACTCATATAAAATAAAAGTTTGTGTCACTATGTGTAATTTGTAAAGAGTATGTGATGAGTATAGGGAGGTCTTAGGTTCGATGCCAGATTACATCTTATTATTTACTATATAAAAAAAATTAATTAGAACGTGCATTGCACGTGTAGGTTACTAGTCCAAATTAAATAGCATTAGAGCATCCATAGTCGTTTGCTATATTTCTATATTATCCATATTATAGCAAAGGAGCATCTGCAATCGTTTGTTATTTATTAATATTTTGGCAAAATCTCTACAGAAGACTGCTAAATTTGAGAGACGATATGAGAATATGCATATTATAGAGTATGGAACTTCAAGTTCCGTCCCAAATAAAAAATTAATTTTTTATTATCTCGGACGAATCTTCAAGATCCGTCCCAAAAAAAAAATTTAATTTTTTATTATATCAGAAAATATTGATTTTTTTTTTTTTTTACCTTGGAGGCTTGGATGGAACTTGAAGTTCCGTCCCATGGTTTTTTTTTTTTTTTTTTAATTTTTTCGTCTCCGACGTAGCTTGAAGTTCCGTCTGAACTTTAAAATTATTAAAATATTCAATTTATTTATTAAAAAGTGCATTTTTTTTGCGGGATGGAACTCTAGAGTTTCGTCCGATCACATTTTATTTTTGATTGTAGCATTTCACCACTGCATCAAACTCCACTTTGCTATATATAATATATATTTTGCTATTTTTTAGCAATCACGACTGTGGATGCTCTTAGAGCATCCACTGTTATTGGCTAAAAACCCAAAATTTGAAAAATATGGGCAAGGAATGTCTGCACTCATTGGCCATATACCCAAAATTCAGCTTGAGAACGAACAAAAGCTTGCCAAATATAGCAGAGGGCATGAGAATTTCAAAGTTATACTATGGACGGACGAAATTTTTTTTAATTAAAAAATTGAGGTACAGAACATGTTGTTTCGTCTCTCAATTTGGGGGTAATTAATCTCTAGTGTTTTAATTAATTAACCTCTACAATTAATTAATCCCTACAATTTTTTCATTAATTAAGTTGTGCTTTATTTAATCTCTACATGAAAGAACTTCATCATGTATTTTAATTAATTTATCTCTACATTTTTATTAAATAATAAAATGTGACAAACGGAAGTAGGGGTGGACAACTATTATCTGAACCGACCAATCCAAACCCAATCTAACCTGAACCGACCAGTTTTTAACCGAACTAATTGGAGGTTTGGGTTAGACTGGTTCTTGATCTTCAATAACCAACTCGACCGGTTCAGTTGTTAGATGGGGCTCAAATAACCGATGAAACTTAACCGATCGTACCTCTATGCATTAGTCCATAAAACATCTATTTCTCCTTTAATTTCTTGAATATATACAAACATTTATTTCTCACTTTCTTGGAGATACAAACGTCTCCTTTAATTTCTTTAATTCAAACCGAGTAGTTGTTCTACTTATGTTTTGTTTCTCTATAATCATGTGTGTTATGTTGTTGAGAAATACTTGATTTACAGTATGACCCAGCTTAATAGAATCATGAAGTTGATGTAACATTTAGTAATTACTTTGATCAAGTCAAGCAGAAATTATTTTCTAAAATCTTTCTTATTGTACCTGAAATTCAATTAGTTATGGTTATTGATGTTTTTTTTATGAGAATAAACTACGATTACAGAAGTATGCATGTGAAAAAGTAGTGTATCTCACCCATTTAAACGTCATCATCTCAAACAATTAGTGTAAAATTCATTAGCAACTTGTGGTTTTATGAATCTTCATTTTAAATTCATTTCTGAACAACAAATAGCAGGTTGTTTCATAAGCTTGATTAAATTTGATCTTTTAAATTTCAACAGATTTGTGAATGATGTTGGAGGTAAAAAGTAGCACGCCAAATCGACCATCCAATTCAATCCAAACCGCGCTTAATCGGCTTGAATGGAAACCAATCCAATTAAGGCTCGGATTGGTTGTGGATGAGAAAATTTAAAAAACCGATCTTCTTTGGATCAGTGTTGGATGGTCCATATTAGGTCGGATACAGACCGATTTCCACCCATAGATGGAAGAACATCTTCTATCTGTCACATTTAAAGTAAAAAACATTTTTAAAAAATAAGTTCGTCCGTCAAATTTTTTTTTTAAATGCCCAATTTTGGCTTTCATCGACTGTAGCCTCCCTCTCCAAAACCCATTTTCATTAATATTTCCCAAATTTGGGTATTCGAAAAAAAAAAAACGATAGTGGATGCTCTTTGTTAGGAACCTAGGAGAACTCACCCTTAATAGCTAGCTGTTAAAGGGAGGGCGCCCAAGTTTATAACTACCCAACATTGGTTCCCCATATAACCAATGTGGGACTAAATTTGGATCATAACATTCCATCACGCTTCCATAACCCGCCTTCCTCGGCCCATTCATTGAAGTGTTACAAAATTGTATGGCTGAAAATCATTGTTTTTATAGTCATATGATGGATGGGCAAATGAATTTCAAATGATTTGATTTTATATATTTAGACTAATTTAGATGTGTAGATCAATGTGAACAGTTTGGATTTTCGATATGAACGCCTGAAGGCCTAGTGTTCACGCGGTGAGCACTAGAGGAGTGCTCAACCGATCCTTTCCCTATATATATATATACTCTCTATAGATCCCCAATGGCCAATCCTTACACGTGAAAGTAGGATACTCCAAATTCGGGGGTCCAAGAGTTTCATAAAACGTTCTTGGTGCTCATTGAATGAGCATTCTCAATATTATGCCTTGAAGAGGACTCGAACCTCCACGCTCTTTAGCACGTATATATATATATATATATATATATATATATATATATATATATATATATATATATATATATATATATATATATATATATATATATATAAAGAGAGAGAGAGAGAGAGAAACATGGACTTTTATATCCCATTTCATAATTATTTTTCAACATATACTAATGAAAACATGGACTTTTATTTACAACTAAATATTGTCATACTATTCAAACTTGAGCTATATAATTGTTGATTTACTGTTACAAAGCTTTTCATATGTTGTATCGTTCTGAAGATGTGCCGTAGGCACGTGCCCATGGGCCCCATGGGCAAATCTAGTATATATATATATATATATATATATATATATATATATATATATATATATATATATATATTTCTATTATAAAAGCCACAATAAAAAAAAAATCTGTCAGGAGAATATCTGGACCGTCGATCTATTATATTGATCTACACGATTAAAGGCTCAGATTAAATAACTTAATAAGAATGTGTAATACACGTGCAACCCCCCAAAATCCTCTCTTCTATATGTATTCCCTCTATAACCCCCAAAAATCCTAATAGATAGCCCCAGCAACCCCCGGCCTGCTTCCGCTGCCTCCATCCGCGTGCCGCCACGGACCGCATCCGACGCCGGACATGCGCGCCGCCACGGACAGCATCCGACGTCGGACGCCGACAACCCCTCCCCACCCCCCCACCCCTATCCCTCCAATCATCAAAATCCCTAACCCTAACTGGTGCAGTACATAGGTGCATCGTACCCAGTGGGATGCACCAAACCCGAACCTTAACCATACTCCAAGATCGTCACCTTCTTCCAAGAGACAACTGACCCTCGCCCTCTTCATCATAGTGACTCCCCCGTCGATGCCAGCACCAACAACTTCCTCGCCACCCTTGCCCGCTCTGACCGCGAGCCCTACGGCCGCGATTTCGACTCCCATCTCCCCACCGATCGCCTCTCCAACGGTCGCATAATCCTCGACTGCCTTGGTACCTACTACAATTTGCTCCTTTAATTTGTTGTTTTTGTTAAAAATCGGTTCTTGATTTGTATAGATAAAAAAACCCCTGATTTGGATTGAATTGGTGGCAGCTGAGAGACTGGGGCTGCCGTTTGTGTCGTAGTTCTTGGGCCAGAGTGGGAGGATCGAGCACATGTACATTGGATGAACTATGTCAGTGAAGCAAAAGTACTACTTGATATATTATTGGTATATATCCTATGACCTCAACAAAAATAGCTTATATAATGACCTGCTAAGTAATTTAATCTGAAGAATATCAGCACCTAAACCTTCACAGCTAAATTCTTGATAGCATAGTGTCATACGTCCCCTGAGTAAGGTATATCACATTTTTTATTTTTTCTAGATTCACGTTAGTGGTTGAGAGAGCTTCAGCTTCAATATTTCTGACTTGTGCTTATTATCCTGGATTTTGGAATGTTGTAATTTTATTTTTCATTTTCCAGTTTCATGTTAGTGGTTGAGAGAGCTTCAGCTTTAGTATTTCTGACTTGTACTTAATGTTCTGGATTTTGAATAATTTTTATTTTTATTATTTTTATTATTTTTTGTTTTGAGTATGGTTTGGGAAGTTGGAACAGTCAAAAACTATAGAGACTAATTTTTATTTTTATTTTTGTCTCAACAAGCTAAACATTTCACTAACAGTCTAGAATTGTTAGTTTGTCTTTCTTTTCATTTAATGCCAAAGATTTCAACTGCTGACTGCAAGATTAGAATGAGCCATGAGCCTGTGGGGAATGATAAATAAATTGAGTTCCTGCCAAGTGTTTGTCCTCTATTTTTCCACAAACACAGACCTGGACACAAGATGACATAGAAACAATTATCTCAGAAACAAGACACAGAAAAATGAATATTATATTATATAATGTTCTTTTATTTTGGTTTAAATTTTGATCACATATCCTACTAGAAGAATACGCTGTGGATGTTTGATTAAATAGTAATTTTTCTACAGCTGGTGTACATTCAAATTCGAATGGCTTTATCTTAAAAATTATTACCGGTTAAGCTTTAAGACCATATGGTATCTACTTAATTGCTTGTTTGGTAGTCTAAATAGTCATCCTGATTTCTAAATGTCAATCCCCTTGGCCCAATTAACCCTTCTCCCCGATCATCTGTTTTGCCATACTCTCTTTCATCTCTCTCTCTCTCTCTCTCTCTCTCTCTCTCTCTCTCTCTCTCTCTCTCTCTCTCTCTCTCTATATATATATATATATATATATATATATATATATATATATATATATATCTCATTCACTTCTCTCAGTGACAATGCAGCCACAGTTTCAATAACCATGATTTAGAAGTGGCAACCATGTTGTTTACAGTAATTTGGGTTGAATTTGGATTCAGACACTTATTTGGATATCAAATCCATCTTAAGGAAGTATTTTTGTCGTCACCTGTCTGTCGTGGATGTAGGACCCATTTGAAGTGGTGGATTGTATGTTGTCCCAGTCCATTTCTACTAAGATACATTTGTAGGCAATGCTGTTGTAGATTTGTTGATACCTGTTTAGTGATGATTATCTCCACCAAGCTCCACCTTGCAAGATTCCATTGTTCATTTTGTTTTATTAGCATTATTAAGATTGATCTGGATTGTTTACCTGGAACTTGTAAGTCACCAGATTGCCTATGTGTGAGATCCATGAATAACCATTGGACTCTTTATTCTTAATTCTAACTGTATATAATATATGTTTCTACATTGTTGTACACCATAAACTCTATTTGAACAGCTTCAAGTGTTCATATCAGAATCTGACATTCTATATCTTTTAATTTCCTGTAGACTGATCTCGAGCTTCATTTTATAGACAATATTGCTAAGCCAGTTTTTTTTAAAAAAGGCGAAAACCGCCATGGAGGCCATTCTTTTCAATCAAAACAATTTTTAAAAACCAACTTTGTTCTTGTCATAGATCATGTTCTATTTATCTATTTATTCTTGATATCTTTGTGGTCAGATATTTATTCTTATTGCTTGAAATCTCATTCTTAATGCATGTGGTGATAATCTTGGGCATGTTAATAGAATAGCAAAGTCTTCAAGAATTTTGTTGCTAAATTTATATATAAACATTCTCTCTTGTTGTCGTGTCATATCAGAAAACTTTCCTTTACCCATTAAAAGAGACTTTCATTCAGATTTGTGATTCTTATTTTTATTTACTCTTTCTTTGTATTAATGAATTATTTCTATTCTTACTTTTAGTATATCCAGTATTTATCCATGCATGTATCAAGAATTTTATGTCCAATGAGAATTTATTATGTAATCCTGCAATACTGGTAACAAGGGTATCTAATTAAAAATAATCTATCCAAATGCTAAAGGCCAGATCTTTTCTGAAGCGAATAGTGGGAAATGTTGTTAGGTCCATTCAAAATGATCAGAAAGAGAAGGGTATGTTCATATTTCTTTTGAAGAAACTCAGTTTTACCGAAGTATCAGCTTGTAGTTTATTTAATCAAAACAGTGAAACTTACATGATTGAATGGGGTATGTGATTCTTTAAGATCTCGCTTGGTAGATTAACAAACTTTCATCTTATATTTTATGCATATTCATCTTTTATTTTGGGATAGTTCCTAGCTTATCTGCCAATAGTATTAAGCCCCGTGATCCTCAAGGAGATTGGTTAATGATATATTACATAAAATGTTTGACTGTACCTTAACTGTATCTGAGAATTCATAAACTTTGAATGCTATAGTCGTGCTGCAAGAAGCTATTTGTAAAAGTGACAGCTGCAAAGATAATTGAAATTAGTGCAGTATGCAGAGACGGGAATTCGAATCTGATAATGATAGATTTCTAACAAGGGAATGAACCAAGTTGAAGAACAAATAACATATGTACTATTTCGTAGAATTCAGAATACTTTTGCTCAGATGACATATGGAATGCACTGTTTTAAATTCTCATTTAATGTTATGATGATTATAAACTGCATTAAATGCTGTTGATCGTTGTAGTTTATTGGATGACTTAGATGATCTGATCAATCTGCAGGGAAAATCTTATAACTGCATAATTTGTTTTTACTACTTTTGGCCTTAACTATATTCTTTGATGAGAGAAGTCATATGAATAACATTTTTATATAAACATATAATCTATGACTTCGTCATTTAGATAGTTCTTTTCTTAATTTTAAATTATTTTAGTACAAAGTATTATTTATAGGTATGTAAACATGAAGGCTAAAAATCCCTAAAGTTATTGAGTTAGGACCTGCTGTTTGGGTAGTACATGCCCCTGAAGTACTGTTAAGATCAGAAAAATCTTCTAATGTGTTAGACCTTTCTAGCTATGGGTTCCAAACATACCTAATTTCCATTATCGAGTGGAGATGTTTAGGTGTTGATGTTTAAATGTTAATCATATGTGATGGTATGTAAGTAATTAGCTTTCTCTCAAAATAATGCATAGGGAATGGGCCTCATATACTTTATAGTATAAATAACTTTAAGGTGGATGAAGTTTTTGAAGTTGTAGTTATTACTTGTTAGGCTTAAACATAGTTTGGCAAGCATCAAGTTTTGATACAAGTCTTCTGCATGTAGTGTGTGTAATGCCCTGCTAGCAGTGGGAGTTACATTTAATGGTGGTTTTGTATAGTTATCATTGGATGTAACTAGAAAATAGTTTATGCTGCTGTATTTTCTTGGTCAGATATTCTTTTAACTTGAGGTACTTTAACTTGCGTTGCCTATTTATTTAATTTTTAATTAATCACAAAATATGATTCATCAGGATAGAGATGCTTATTTGATGTTGGCCTTTGTTTGGGCTTCTGGAATCTAATAACAAATATATCCCTTAAGTTCTGATTCTTGCAATTAAAATAAGTTATTGATCTTATTTTTAATTTACATATTTAGAGAATAATGCTATGCAAATAATTCTGATGGCTATGTTCTTTTGTTGATAATTATGAGAATAAGAACAAAGATAAATTAGGGTTAGCATTTGAGTATTATACGATGATTATCAGAATTGGAATAATCTCAGACACTACCACAAGACCAGTATATATGAGACAAGACTCGGTTTTGGGTAGTAGGTCATTGGCCCACTCAACTCGGTCCAATAACTCATAGATAACACGTGCACCTAACGTGTTGCCCAATACTCTCTCTCTCTCTCTCTCTCTCTCTCTCTCTCTCTCCAACAATGTAATCATGTTGCTATCTTGCAGATGCCAAGTAAGTTTCAAGAATATCGAAAAATACTTTTATATGTTCCTGTATGAGTGTTTGGATTGAGTTCCATGTTATTCACGTGTTTTCTCACACGACCATATTAGCTTTAGATGAGTTTTAATTAGAATTTTGAAAATTAGTCAAGATTTTAATTTTAATTTTATTTATTCTTTGGAATTATTTGTATGCCTTGTAAAATAAATGTCGTGCATTATAAATTTTAGTTTTGATTTACTTTTTTAAATGTTAGGTTTTAATTTACATTAGGGGATTCTTCTTTCATTGTATTTTCCTTTTCTATTTTAAATAATTGAGTGGTGCTTATTTTTATTGAGCACGAATTTTGATGATATATATTACTTTCCTGAAACAGAATGATTCAGATAACTACAAAATTTAGGAGATCCTCTTACAAATTATGGATGATCAGATGAATTACAAGAAGTCTACTCCTATTGTTTTTAGAGAGGTAACATTATCTTCATTGTTGTATGTTTTTTTTTTAAACCAATACTTCAAACTCATTGCTTCAATTTATGACACTTGTTTTTTCAAGAGGTAACATTATCTTCATTGTTGTATTTTATTTTTAAACCAATACTTCAAACTCATTGCTTCAATTTATGACATTTGCTTTTCTTATAACAGGTCGTAAACTCACTGCTTCAACATTTTACAGCAGCTCATCATCATGTTCTATCTCATTTAGTCAAACTATACAGGAACGAGGTCCCTGTAGTCCTACAGCAAGTTCACAAGTTAAAATATTTAACCTATAGCTTGATTCTTGCAGAGAATTGATACATTGTGACATGAAAAACAACTATCTGTCATGTTTTCAGATGGGGAAGACAAAAACTTCACAAGATGATGATACCGATTGGAGTGAAGGTTACAATTCTTGGAAGTGATCAAGGCTCGTTGGGGAATATCTAGAGAAAGAGCTCTCCAAATTGAAACATGAGGAATACTCTAGACAAGTTCACAAGGTACCACATTTAATCCATGGTTTGATTCCTTCAAAGAATTGATACATCATAACCAGACAACTATTATTTTTCGTGTTCTCAGATTCAGGCGGAGAAGCAGAAACTTTTGCAAAATGAAGATATGGATTATAGTGAGGCATGTGTTTCTCGCAAGAAAATGGTTGTTGGGGGTCAAAAGGAATAGCTAAAAAGTAAACCTGATGAATACATAAAACTTGCAATAATATGTGAAAGCAAGGTTTCCCCAAGTGATAACAAGAATAATCTGACAAGTATGCATAGAATCAGTGAATCTTAATTATATATACAATTAATAGATTTTTTAATGTGCAATTGCACATAACAGATACTAATGTTAACCTGTTGAACTAGGTATGGTATATGAAGGAAAAAGGAAAATTTATGGAGGAAGAATTCTTGGAGGAACCAGACGAAGAGTTCTTTGAAGACGCTCTTCAACGCTCTTCCAGTTACAGGAGGACATGTAAGTATCCTATATTTTTAATTGTTGCCTAATTCTTTTCTTTAGCAGTGAGTTGATTTTTTAATTTTGGATGTATACATTGTTAGCAGTGAACAAAACTAATATTTTTTTTTATATGAAACTCAGTCTACAATTAATGGTGCATAAATCATCTTTTATTAATTTGTTTTCTAATTTTTTGTTAGGTATGAACTTGATATGGTATTGGAACTTTTAAAACGAACAATGAAGAGAATAAAGGATGAAATCTTAAGCATGATCGATAACAGAAAAGAGCCAGACTTCCAATTTCAAATGGAACAGGCATTTACTTGTAAGTATCCATGGTTGAACATTAATAATTGTATGTATATAAACTCAAATTTTTGACTGATCAAATTTTTCTGTTTGTGTTTTTATGTAGCTACGAATTGGAGATGCATCAAAATGCTGTATGAAAAGATTGATGCTACAGAATTGTGGACTGCTATTTCCTAGGATCCTAGAGTTGCCTTACCAAGGATAGCAGATACAATACAGAGGAAAGTCGAATACTTGGAGAAAGAGCATGTCATTCTTCTACAAATTTAGCGAAATAACTTTTAATTGTACAAAGACTTAATGTAAAGCAACAATTTAAAAAATATATGTAAATGATTGAATATGTTTTCTTTTCTTTTTTTCTATTTTTTTTAACCAAATAAATGTGAGGGGACACCCTACCTCAATATATTAGCAAATATACAAGCATGAGCTTCAATGTTCCAGAGAAAGAACCAAGAGTGGATAATGCAAATGAGAAGAGAGACTGAGATGTGCTTCAACTCTAGAGTGTAAAGAGGATAGACTATTGTCGTACACCTCTATTCACCCTAAAATTGAACTCATTCAAACTCTCCCTGCATTTATAGACTCCCACTCAACAAAATTGGTTTCTCAAGAGAGACTAAAGCAATATAGTAGCAGTTAAGAAAGCAACAAATTTTCTTAATATTATTCCAGAGTTTGCAACATATTTAAAACTAATATAAGTTCACAAAAAGAAAGCAGCACAGTGCTAAAAAAGGTAGTCTTTGATCAGAAGTTCAATGCAGAATAGCAGCTTGCAGACTCAAGGGAAGATGAGGTCCCCAAGATCTCCTTCACTGACTTCCACAATATTAGTAGCAGTGGTTCCAGCACATTGTCCTCTAATAAGGCTCTGGGCTCCCTGGTCTTCAATTGATTTCATCAGTTTTGCGTTCTTCCTGTTGGTTGGAGCTGCATTCAAATAAGAGGAAAAATGAAATAAGACATTAGATATTAGTTGTTTTGTGGTTGAAGGTTTAGAATGGAAAATTCTACTATTTTCCTCAGGCCAAATCACCCAACAAATACTACTAAGTGAAAATTAGATTATGTGGCTTACAGTATATGATGATTGGGGCAACAATTTCATTATGTTTAGCATACTCTGGATTAGGCAAAGGAGCAGTGCTTTAGAAATGCTTGGCGGCTTAAGGTGCCCAAGTGATGCTATTGTTTCTTAAAATATCATTAAGGAGTTTGAATTCCAGATGCAGTGTTAGAAGTAGTCTCTAGGAGTTAACTGTATATTTGTAGTTATCATGCAGCTTTGTATTCTGTCATTCTTGGCTGGCAAACTAACATTTGTAGTTATCATGCAGCTTTGTTGGTACTGGCCAGTTCACTTAAAATTTCACAACATTTTCTTAGTATGTTTGTTAGAAATTAAGAAGAGAATAATAAGATGCATCTTGAAATTCGATTTCATTTGTTTCAGGATTTTATTTGAACTAATGACAGTTATCAAGAGGCTTGGAGATGCTTTCGTTTCATGGTAAACAAAACTTCCCTACACGTGGGTCCTTCAGATTTTTTTTTCTTTTATTGTTTGACATTATGAGAATAACAATACTCAAAGAGTATTTTTTACAAAAAATTGAGAAGTATTGTACTTGTCCAATTAAATTGAGAAGTGTCAGAATACACAACAATTCTTGATTGTGCAAAAAAATTCAAGATGCATCTTGTTATTTTAAAGTAATCTCGATCTAAGAGTACAAATATATATTAATCTGTCAGATGCTAACCTGATTATGAAACACTACTCATAGTGCATTTGTACTCAATTACTTAAGAAGAATTGTGCATTTGTAAAATATTATTCTCAGTGCATTTGCTTCTCCAATTTAATTGTGCATTTAATATGTTATTCTCATAGTGTTACAAATAATTAAGCGCTAATTTTTAAATTTTCTTAGTGGATTCTATTATAACAGTTTTTCGAGAATCAAACTTTTTTCTACCTGCCGGATGCAGTGAGTTGATTGCATATATTCTGCAGGTACGTGTGGACCATTAGCAATTGTGCTGTGTGTGAGTCGAATATGGGTTGGCTATTAATTGCAACTAAGAAGAACCTACTGCCAAGATCTTTCTGGGGGATCCGTAGTTCTCAAGTAGCTGATGATACCTCGAACGTTGAAAGAGATGGAAGATGAAATTTGTAAAATCATGTTTACTGTTCTATATTATCCAGAGTATGTACGAGTCATCATATAATTGTAATAAATCAAAATTTTCCCTGGATTTTATGGACTAAACAAATTAGTTTGTTTTGAGGAATATTAAGGGCGTGCAGCATAATTGTATCTATGTTTAATTTTGTAAATCTATTGTCTGTAGAAATCAAAAGTAAGACATTATGAAAACATTGAGGAATCTATACTGTTCAAATGGACTGGTTTTGAAGAATATATGTGCAGTGTTATACTTGGAAGTAGTTACTGACACCGGTGATGCCTACCATGCTTTCGGATGAGATAACAATATGTATTGCTCTCTGTAACCATCTTAATTCGCTGATGATCATGGTTTTAGCCTTCTGTCATTGTTTATTCATGTGTTGTGTCAACAGTTGTTCGAAATCCAAATTGGACGGTTCATTTTCCCAATTTTTTCTTTTTCTTTATAAAGTAAGAGAAATACAGGATGGACTTTCTGATATTCCAATTGAACGATTTTGTATTGTAAATTTCTGTTGCAAAATAAAGAAATGTTCATTTGTTACAATTTTTTTATAGGGTATTCACAAATAATCTTCAATATAACTAAGTCATTGGAGAGTTCTCTTTTTCAAAATTTCTTTTTAAACCCATACATTTCAATAATCTATTTCTATTATAAAATCCACAATAAAAAAATATATGTCAGGAGGCGATCTTAGTCGTTCATATATTGTATTGATCAGACGATTAAAGGCTGAGATTAAATAAAATGGATCTAATGTATTCGACCCGTTAAACATGCCATGCCATATCCGTAATTTCTCGATAATCAGGCTTTAAAATGACAATAAATCAATGGCCTAGCTTTTCTCACAAAAAAATGAAGAATTTGATAGACGGACCAAGAAATGCATTGGATATGAGTATACATTTTTGATCAAATCACAAGATGTTCAATATGGAAGAACAACTACAAGACTATTGACATGATGCAAAACTAAAAAGGATGAACAAGAAATTACAAGTAATTTTAAGCTCAAGAAAGTTAAAGTCAAAAGTGATGATTAATCTTATAAAAAATACGATGAGATTAGTTTAGGATTTACTAATTTGTTTTTTTTAATAACTTTTTTTAATATTAGTTTTAAGTTCCAGAAAGTTAAAGTAAAAAATTATGATATATCTTATGAAAAATACAATGATTATATCTTTATGTTTTGGATGAAACTATTACGCATATCTCTCTCTCTTTCATCGTTCGAAATTTGATCCATTTGTGCTTTTTTTTATTGGAATTTTTCTAGAATTGATTAAACTTGGATTCTTGATACTTGCTTCAAATCTAATTTTGTTAAGCTTGTTGTCGTTGGAGTAATTTTGAAATTCATGGTTTTCTTTTTAAGATGATTGACTTAGTTGAATTTGTAGTTTGAAGAATACGAGTGTGCTAAATGCAAGTATGTTTAGATAAAATTTTCATCATTTATGTGCACCAAGTCACGTGCACTTGGTGCACGGTAAAATCCAACTAGTATATATATATATATATATATATATATATATATATAAATCTTCCATTGTGCACCGTCCCTTCGTGTGCACTCGGTCTTCCCGCCTTCATATTGACGATCTGAACCATTCACATTGATCTACACATATATATTAATATAAATATGTAAAATCAAATCATTTGAAATTTATTAGCTCATCCATCATGTGATTATAAAAAATAAAGATTTTCAGCCATACAATTTTATAACACTTCAATGGATGGACAAATTAATTTCAAATGATTTAATTTTTACATCTTTAGACTAATTTAGATGTGTAGATCAATGTGAACGGTTCAGATCGTCGATACGAAGACAGGAAGACCGAGTGCACACGCCGTGTGCACCATAGGTGATGCACAACGGAAGACTTCCCTCTATATATATATAGAATTTTTTCCCAAACTGTCCCACTTTTTGAAAATTTTTCCCAAACCGCCCTAGTTTTTTTTTATTCTCAAACAATCCCACTCGGTCTTTGAAAGATCGAGTTTAGTTAAAACTAATTCGGTTTTTCAAAGACCGAGTGTTAGTCTTGAATTTTTCGATGTCTAACACTCGGTCTTTCAAAGACCGAGTTAAAGACCGAGTGGATCATTTTGGTAAATACTTTCAAAAAGTGGGTTATTTTGGTAAAAAGTTCATTTATTTTGTTGATAATAAAATTACAAAACTAAATACATATATATAGAGATAAAAGTTTTATCTCTCTCTCTCTCTCTCTCTCTCTCTATATATATATATATATATATTATATTTTTTCATTTCATCAAAAAAAAAATATTTTGGCAGTACAAAGACTCACTACCTCAACCCTATATTCACAAGAACAAAGGTACTGATCTAAGCACTACTGTTTTAGATTGATATATGAAAAAAATATAGTTGCCGCTTCCAATGAATTCAATCTGGAATCTACATGCAAAGAGTGGCTCATGCAAGAACTTTTTGACTTAAAATATTTTGAATTAATTACTTTTCCAGAAACAGAACTTTTAATAGCTAGGGTTGTTGAAAATGTCAGTTACCTGCAGATAGAACTGCAGCAGCAGTACTGAATCGATCATTAATCAACTGGGGTCGAACACAATTACTCAATGCATATAACATTCTATAGATCGAGCACAACATTTAACTTTCTACTGTAGTAAAAGAGTAGGTTAACAACTTAGCATGGAGTAATTTAACCAAAATTACAATTTCAAGAATTCATAATCATTTGAATGAATTTAGCTATAATGAAATTTATGTGTTAACAAACCATGCACATTTTTTTCTTTTCGGGAATGCTTTGGCTCGAACCAAGGTTTCTGGATTCAAGCTGATACTCAATTACTCATGTCATTCCATACCATTTAGGACATTATCAGTTGGCAACTATGTACAATTAACTTAAGAAGTCATTGATGATTCCCTTTAAAAAAAAGTCATTGATGATGCAAAATTTGGCTATACATACAACATTTATGTGTTACTAATATTGGAAGATAAACTGAAGTTGACTTGGACTTATTTCAAGTAGATGAAGTTAGATGATGTTAGATGAAGCTATTTATTACACTACAAACCGCTAGGCCTTTAGTGGCATATCTGTCCCGGCGTTTCACCAACATGCCGCTATAGATATAGAAGAATTTTATTTTATAAAAAACCCACTCTCTATCCCTGCGTTTGACTAAAATGCCGTTATACATCTAGCACCTATCGCGGCGGGTGTGAATAAGCGCCGTTATAGAGTAGGGTAAATGCCGTGCTGAAATTTACCCTACCCTATCGCGGCGGGTATGTATACGCGCCGTGATAGGTATGGTAAATTATCTTATTTTGTTTCACGCGCTCTAAACCCGCTCCCAATTTTATTTCCCCAAAAATTTTAACCTAATCCCGCTAGCGTTGTTCCCTTAAACCCTCCCGCTCTCTCCTCACCTAATCCCGCTATTACTCTAAACCCAATTCACGTTTCTCTCTCCCCTCACCACTCACCGCCGCACCACCTTCGCCGCCCCTCCTTCGCACCGCACAACCCTCGCGCCGCACCACCGTCACCGCTCCTCCTTCGTGCCGCACCACCCTTCGCGCCGCACCTCCCTCGCGCCGCACCACGGTCGCCGCATCTCCTTCGCGCTGCACCACCGTCGTCGCCGCCCTTGCCGTTGCATTTGGTGAGATTTTTAATCCCCTAATAATTTCAACATGGGTTTTCAATTTATTAGCTGTTGCATTTAATTCTTGCTTCAATTTCATTCAAACCCTATTGCTTTGATCCTAATTTAATGATTAAAATTTGAACAAACTTTAATAACCCAATTTGCATCTCATGTGTTTGATTTTTTGTCTTTGTGAAGTAGAAATGTAATATTTTGAACCCTATTTTCGGTGCTATCTTCCAAAAAAAAAACCTCTTATGGGTTGTAGAGATCGTTTCAAAGTTGTGAGCTTTAAAGAGAAATTTGATCTGTTATGAGCACTTAATACTTGATTCAATTTCACTCAAACCCAATTGCTTATATCCTGATTTAATGGTTACTTACTTGATTCTATTTACTTGATTCTATTAAAGGACACAAATGATTGCTTAATACTTGATTCTATTTACTTATCACTATTATAGGACCAAATTTTGCCTATATTTTGAATTATATGCAATGCTCGTACTCTATTTTTCCTAATGCTGTATTTTTCTCCTATCAGTGTTTTGGATCTTGCTATTGAATTGTTTTGCAATATGGCAAGAATTTTGATACTTTAATTTGCCAAAACAAGCTTTATAGGAATTATGCACTGGTTTCCCCTTGTCTCTATCACGGTTTTAATTTGATTTTCTGAGCAGTTTGTGAATCTGTAGTCATGGAAAGTATTGTATACTGTTACAGGAGACAAAATTGTAGGGATTTATATTTCATACTCATCATACAATTAGCATTGTCATTGATTTTACCTTTCTCATATTCTAGTGATCTATGATGTACATCAAAATATAATTAAAATGCGTACCATGGTGGTCCTTTCTTTGTGTGGTATCATATATTTGTGAATAATACGAATAAATTTGTGAAACGGAGGTTTACATATATTGGCTTGTACTTTTCAAAGCTTTGACATATTATAATGATCACCGGAAAAATTTAGGCAGAGAAAATATGATCTACTTCTTGTTTTCATTGATGTAAAAGAGGCAGTCTTATGACAAGTTTAAAAGTTACGATGTGGTTAGGTGTTAAAGCACAAATAAGTATCCGGGAGTACTAGGTGTATGCTGAAGTAGTAAATAGTGTGGCTGTGATAATAATTGCTGGAAGATAGGGCAATTACCTATCATCATATCCTTACATCAAGAGTTGACACCAAGTCTTAACACTTTGCATATGCTGTTCTTTATTGATTTAATCACTAGTCATATTGAGAATATAGTTTGCAAGATGCATGTTATGTTGTAGTTCATCGAATTAGTTTTTCATACTAAAGCTCAAATTATTTTCCAAATTAGAAGATGGAGAGAAATGTTACAATCTAATGATGTAGGATCATTAAGGAGATGGAAGATGATATAACTAGATGTAATTTTGGCATGAGAAGTAATGAGGTTTATTTATATAGGTGATCGAGAAATACCTAGGAGTGACCATTTATGGTCTCTGACAATCATTCATTGTAATAGTGAGATTCAGGATGTTGTCCACAGACTGAAAGTAAGACCGCAAAGTATATCATGATTGCATACCGCCTATGCAAGCTGGAGGCAATTTTGAAAGACTCCTGAAAAGGCTGGATTATATATTTGTCTGTATAAATTATCATTCATTTTGAGGGTAATCTAGGTGTTAGGCAAGTAGAATGGGTTTTGGTGATCGTTCTGGGTGCATTGAAATTTGTGTCTTCATTTCCTCTTCATTTCTAAGATAGTATCTTGATGGATAGTTGAAAGTACTAGAGAAGGTGGTTCTTCAGTTTTGGAATTTTTCATGTTTGCGTGCGTAGTAGACTACTACGACTAACCGTTTTTCTTTCCGTCGTTTGCTACTATTAGTCTATTGCTGGTCTTCAATGGGATTCTTGCATCAAAGGAGAAAAAAAAGAATTTCAAAGTCAATTTTAGGAAGGAATTTAATAGAATTTTGCTCCAGTGCACATACAGGATGGGTATATAAAAATCCTTCAATGAAAACAGACAGACTACTACTAAATGGGTAGACTAGGTTACAAATAACTGCATGAAAACTCTTATTTCGCTATTTCTCATTAACGGACTATGAAGAAGCTGCTTCACGGACGAGAGTGGCATTTCATCAGCTGCATCCATCCTTGACACTATTACTTATATAATTCCCTGCTTCCAAAATCATTGACACTGTTGCTTATAAATGGGTTATATAAGGATGTTAAAATGGTATATTTGTAGTACCTGCTATCTGATAGAAATATTCATTTTGTAAGATAAGAAACATTCACAGTGAGCATGAAAAAAAGATTAATCTGTATATGTAAACATCGCACATCTATTTAGAAATTTAAATTTGAAAATCAAGATGCATGACAAGCATGGTCATCGAACCTGAAGCATCAACCATATCAGAACTCCAGCAAGAACCTTTTTGGTTGTTTACAAGCAATGATTTTGTAATCAGCATAATGGTATGATTGTTTACAAAAAAAATGATTGTTTATTCACTTTTGTAGAAAAACAGTTTCGAGCAGTTCTGCATAAATTATGCTAATGAAAGGTTGTAGCAACATTTTAATCACCATTTATTTAAGTTGGAACAAGAGGTAACTTTCAGGTATTTATGATTGATCATTTATGTCATCTATATCTAATATTGTGACACTGTTATGATTTCTTATTCTAGGAATATCTTAATGACGGCAAAGACTGGAACAAAGTTGATTTTGAAGACAACCAGGATTGTCTGAATCTTTTCGAGAAAGTACGTATATTTATCCAGGGTAATGCTGTAGTTTCTGATAGTTTTTTAGAAAAGATGTTTAGTCATCAAAATAAAAAAATCAGGGGAATTTTTTTCTTTGCTTCCAACTGCCAACATATTTAAATAGATTCATGTTTTATCACAAGCATGGATTATTATTGTTAATGGGTTCTCCTCTTGGTGTAATTCTTTTGTTCCTTTTTGTTTCGAAGAATCTCATGCATTTATTGATATAAGTGAGTCTGACTTCATAATAGATGCTGCCCCTTTAGTGCCTGTATGCAATATCTGCTGCATATGACTACCGAACTGTTCCAGGCTTTATGGATCTGATTGTATATATGTAGCATCATCATTATGTTCTCAACTTTGCGCCTGAACATCAAATTGAAGAGACAACCTGTAATTTGTGATTTGGTATCATTTGTGAAGATGGTGAAGGAACTTGCATTCCTCTGCAAACAAATGGCTACAGTTTCTTGAATGATAACTTACAGAATTGGTTTTTCAGCTCTGGCTCTGTTTCATTTTCAACTACTTGATCTGAAGGAGAAGACTTCTCAAGTTGTCAGCCATTTTGCGAGCTTTGACAGTGGATCCCATCATAGGCATCACACATAATGGTGATGATCTGAATGCTGCTGCTGATGATGCGTGCTCTTTTTGCGTCCATACTTTGCGGACTGAGGGTGCAAACAGGTATGGCTAATTGATTTACCTTTGTGAGCTTTATAATTTTTTTGAGCAATAAATTTTTGCTTTATAATTAGTCTCTAATATTTGATATTTATGTAGAAACCTTTAGGACTGTTGTCTTTGTTGGATGAGGAGTCTGACATTTGCTAAGAACCATATACAAGAGAGTAAGGTAATCCAAAATGACTATATTGTAATTCCCCTCCATTACAGTATAATGTATAAGAGAAATAGAAATAAGAGAAAAGATGATAGTTTCTGTGATCTATGCCCAAGGTCTTTTCACATAGGTAAAGCTTAGTTTGCTAAATGTTCTATAGCTTTGGAGATTACAAAATTTTCAGTTCCTAGATTGATTTTTATTTTAAATTATGAAATATTTTTGCATAAATTGCTTTCCATGGCTTAGTATACATTTGGTGTTTTCCATGGCTTTGCGAAAATTTATTTTATTTGCTTTTACTTTTACCTTTTGTTGTTTTATTAAAAAAATTACTAAGGGGCAACAAAATATGAGTTTGGCTAGGGCAACCCGCATCTCCGGGCCGGCCCTGATTATGACTTTTAGTTTTAAGTAGTTTAGCTTTTACTGCTTACACATCAAATGGTTCGCAAACGGCCTTCTTGATGGAATGAAAATTAATATTCATTAAGATAAAATCATATTGCAGAAAAATGGGAATAAAGAAAAGGAAGAACATTCCGAAAGAAAGATATCGCAAAAGTTATGATTAGTGCTGGCAGAAATGCAGTTCTGTATGGTGCTTCTTCTATTGTGTTATCTGGTTCAGCTTAAAGCATAGGTAAGGACCATTAATCCAACTTCGGAATGTTTTTTTGGAAAGGGGCTCCATTTTTCTCTTGCACCAGATTGATGCAGATTAACCAACCTACATCGAATTAGGGTTAAGGCAAGTAGAATTAGCAGATTGAGTATGAAAATCATAATCTCATTGAAAAGTCAGGAAAATATCTTTAACATGTTCAAATTGAGCCACCTTCATTTGATGCTTCCTATATACAGTTATCATTTATACAGTTATTTATTTCTATGTGTATGTGTATGTGTATGTGTATGTGTATGTGTTGCCTCTCATATCCATTACTTTACTGAAATATTTATGTTTTTTCTACAGGGCCAGCGTATTCCATCGGTTTCCAGTCACACACATACACTAGGGCAAAATAACGATGGAATTGGAAGCAATAGCGGGCCACACGACGAAACTCCCCTGCTGTAATTTGTTGAATTTGGACTCCTTTTAAAATGTTTTGTAAGAATTATATCTATGTTTTGTAATAACTAAGTGTTGTACAACATATACATTTGATACTCGTTGTATGACAACTATGTGTTACATATTTTGTTTTCTATTGAGTTGTTTTTTGTGATGTGTGAATTTTGATTCTTGATTATGATATTATTGATTTACCTGATTTGCATTTAAGTTTAATATGATTAAATGTATTTGTAATATGCGATTAATTATTGGATTTTTCAATTGAAATTTTAAAATAAAATATATTAAAAAAAAATTAAAAAAATAAAAAACCCTATTGCGGCGTTTACCACGAAATGTCGCAATAGATACTCCAGTTTCTGGGCACCTCTATCGCGGCGCCGAACCAGGGCCGCAGTAGGATAACAATGCTAATTCTTTAATCGGGGTGCAGTACCGGCGCTTGAAAAAAGCGCCGCTATAGATAGGTGCAGTACCGGTGCTTTGGGAAAAACACCGCTATAGCTAATGCATTAAAAAAAATGTAACACCCCTATAACGGCGGTTTGGCCCCGCCGTTATAGGTGTCCACCCTATAGCGGCGGCGTCCAGACGCGCCGCGATAGCCTATATGGTTATAACGACGCACGTTCCAACGACGCTTTTAGCAGCGATTTCAAAAGCGCCGTTATGAGCTATAACGGCGCAAAAAACGCTGCTATAGCCTTGTAAAAGCGCCGCTATAGCCTGCACGGTTTGTAGTGTTATCTTCTATGCATGTTGGGTTGCTTAATAAAGTTATAAAAATAAATTCTTTGCTTATTAGTGAAGATGTTTCAAGTAGCTAGCTGGCTAGTTAGAGTTTTCCTCACATGAGATAACTACAAAAAATACTTATTTGACTTATGCTTTAAAAATCTTATAAACTCTTTTCTTAGTTCTTACTATAAAATTATAATTCTCTAGCCCCCAAAAAACAAACTTATATGAATATGATAAAAGCTAGTACATGAAAGATATTTGTCTATGAAATTTTACTTATTATATACTACTATGTATTATTTTTGCTAACATATTATATTTATATATTAAGCTAATAGGACTACCTCTCTCTTCTTTCTCTATTTTGTAATAGATAAAGGAGAGCAATAATAGAACTTGTTTCCAAAACGATCCACTTTTTGAAAGTATCTATCAAACTGACCTACTTTTGAAAGTATTTTTCAAAATGATCCACTCAGTCTTTGAAAGACCGAGTTTAGTTAAAAATAACTCGGTCTTTCAAAGACCGAGTGTTAGACTTCGAAAATCCAAGACTAACACTCGGTCTTTGGAAGACCGAGTTTAGTTAAAACTAACTCGGTTTTCCAAAGACCGAGTGGGATTGTTTGGAAATTTTTTATAAAAAAAAAGTAGGGCGATTTGGGAAAAACTCTCTAAAAGTGGGACAGTTTGGAAAAAATTTATATATATATATGAGAAATGCTCCATTGAAAACCACACAACGGAGGATATAATGCATTATAACCTAGGCCGTTGTTTCTAACAACGGTATAGGTTGTTTTCACGGGTTTTCACAACATTTGCATTTTTAACTAAGCATTTTCCTATATATATATGTATATATATTTTCAACTGAGCATTTCCCTATCTCTATGAACCTTTACTGAACATTTCCCTACAGCGAAATATTAAAAATTGATGTGTAAATGGATTATGCCAAAAATCTTTAATTTGATTGACTACTAAAGTAACTATTAAAAATTGATGTGTAAACGGATTATGCCAAAAATCTTTAATTTGATTGACTACTAAAGTAACTATTATGGAAAATACACTTGGGTAGTGTTCTTTTTCTCCTTTTATAAGAGATTTACCTCTTGTAAGAGGTGGTCCACCTCTTACAAGAGTTTTTTTAGCGTTCTTTTTTTTATCTCTTATAAAACAACTTTTCCAAAATCTCTTATAAGCCTAAAAGACTTTTAGTAGCCTCTTTCAAATTCTTATCAGACTTCTATCACTTAAAAAGTCTATATCACCCCAAAGTCTATAATATAATTGTTACTAATTAAACTAGTTTATATATTAGTCTATAGTAGTCCGGAATATGCTATCCTAGAAAAGTGTAATCATATACGTAGTTGACTGTAATATGCTATCCTAGAAAAAGTGTGGGAATTCATTCTTCACAATCTCGAACAATTATGTTAGGGATGCTGTCGAAACACTGATTTATTTAAACATATATATATATATTTACGTCCAGTAAGTACATTACTTGAGTTGTGGCTAGTTGATTTGTCCTGTTATGATGCCACAATGTTCAAATCCTTCAGCCGACCAGGTTTTTTTATTTATTTATTACAGCTAATGGAGAATTTATATTAGCCCATTGACCTTAATTTTTTTTAATCCAACTTCTTTGAAACAATTTATTTATATTTATACATACTAAGTTTCTTACTAATTAAAAGTCTATAGTAGCCCGGAATTATAATTGATGATTTACACTGATTTGTGAATTTAACTTGCCATTAAACTAGTTTATATAATAGTAATTTAAACTTATCTTTTCTTGTCCTTCATCTCACTGTTTTTATACTTTGGGGTAATATAGACTTTGGGGTAATATAGACTTTTGTAAGAGGTAAAAAAAGAACAGAAATATCTTATAGGAGGTTCTTATAAGAGGTTCTTATAAAGGTTATTTTTATATAAAAAGAACACCTCAAAAAGATGCTCTTACAAGACGCTCTTACTGTAAATCTAACCTCTTATAAGAGGCAAAAAAAAGAACAGTACCTTGGGGTTTGCCAACGAATGCTTTTAACATTAAATTTTGAATTAATTAGTATATATTTTATGCACTTCTTACAAAACAAAAGCCGACTTTTAAAATTTTAGATGTTAAAAGGTTTACTAATTAATTTAAATTTTAAAATTTTTTTTTTCTTGAGAAGTGCATAAAAGCTTCAGCAATTAATTCAAAATGAGGGCCTATAAAAGTATATTTTTGAGTAAAGATGACAAAGTAACGGTTGGCTCTACACGCAATTAGAGCAATTAGAGCATGTCTGGTCATTCAATCTCAAAATTTAGGTATTTAGCTTATAGGAATAGAAACTTCGTAATTTGAGCTGTAGCTCCTTTTAACCTAAAATTTGAGTTTTAATTTTAAAAAAAATTAACGGACGATAGATGATATATTATATGTGTGTGTGAGAGACGATTAATGATTTTCCATCCTTTGTTTTAAAAAAAAGATTGGAAATGATTTCATGTTTCAGTTTTTTTATTAAAAAAATTTGCTCACGGACGGGGAATCATTTCCCATCTGCGAGTTGTTTCCGCAGCTTAAATGTAAATTAATAATTATTTGAATCCTAATTGAATCTTAATTTAATCTTAAATCTTAATTAAATCCTAATTTGTATGCATAATAATTCTATAGGCATAACTCTAGAGAAATTTCAATTTAATTTTTGGCCATAAATCTCTTGGACGGTGAATCATTTCCCATCCAATCTTTTTTTTTTAAATAGATCAGACAATTTCCCGTCTAATCGATTTTTTTATTATAAATGGATCGGATAAGAAATCATTTTTCGTCCGATATATTTAATTTTTTTTTTCACAAAAAAGCTACGAAAGATCATCCAATTCTTTTTTTTAATGAACGGATGAAAGATCATCGTTCGTCCGGTTATATTTTCCAAATTTCTTTATCTTCTCCCAAATATAGTTGACCACTGTTTTTCTCAAACCAAAGTTTTGAGTATTTAACCTACGACTACAGCTCGATTTATGCAAAATTTTACAAATTTTGTAAAAATAGCCAACGACTACAGATGCTCTTAAAGAACATCTCACTCAAACTCCAATGCAGAAAAGGTACTCCGTCCATCTCAAATTAACAGTCGACTTTTTCCTTTTGAAATAATCCAAATTAACTGTTTAGTTTCTTGTTTTTTAGTAATTTTTACTCTATAATAATATAATAATCAAGGAATAGATAATCACAAACTACTATTTCATGAAATTACCCCCCAACTCTCTCATTAATATATACTAGTATAATATACGTGCGATGCATGTCTAAAAAAAGTAAAATTATCAAATTAAATGAATATAGTTTACACGTGCGATGCACGTCTTAATAAATATAGTTTTTTTAAAAGTAAAAATCCAGACGTAGTCTGGATTTGATCTAAAACCACATTTACAATAGTTATGCACCTGCGTTGCACGAATTGGTAGATGGACAAATTATACTAAGGTTTTCCCCCATTATAATAGTAGAGACTAGTGGTATGGACCATGAAGCTTCATTCACTCATTTATATTGTTTGCAGAGTAGGTCATTAAACTAATATGTTACGGGTTTTGGCGAAAATAGTTGGTAAGGAGTAAGGAGGTAATACGTGATCCTCTCTGCATACAGAGAGCAGTAGTACTTTTGGTAGACGAGAAGTATTTTTGTTTTTTTGCTTTTTTAAACAGTATATTCAACATGCATATAGAAAGTATGATAATTATGACTATTCTTCTGCACGTGCAATGCACGTTCTAATTAAATAATTTTCTTAATACAATAAATAATAAGATGTAATATGGCTTCAAGCCTGAGACCTCTATTTACTCATCACTTACTCTTTACAAATTATCGCTTAGTGACACAATCTTTTTTTACAAATTATCCCTTAGTGGCATAATTTTTTATTTTATATAAGTGATACTTTTGCAAATAATTATGTCGTAAATAAATTGGAACTTTGAGAATACTATGGTAACTAACAACAATTGAGTAAATGAATGGTTAATATAATTCCCACTTAAAATGAATGATTGAGATTAGATGGTTGATTATCTACAAATGACAACCCCAACTCTCCAATTAAAATATTCTAGTAATTTACACGCGCGATGCACGTTTTAATAATTTAAATAAAAAAAAACAAAACAAAAATTCTGGCGTAGAGAGGATTTGAACTGGAAACCAACTTTATATTAGTTATGTACGTGCATTGCACATGTTGATAGAATGACAAAATGGCAAATGACACTAAGGCCTTTCCCATTATAATATTAGAGATACTAGTAATTTACACGTGCTATGCACGTCTTAATAATTATATTTTTTTAAAGTAAGCATTCAGATCTAGTATGAATTTGAACCTAAGATCTCCTTTATAATAGTTATGCACGTGTGTTGCACGCGTTGGTAGATTTACAAATGACACTGAGCCCTTCTCCCATTATAATATTAGAGATTAGAGATTATATATATATAGAAAATTTTTCCATTGTGTACCACCCCTCTGTGTGCACTCATGTTCACTCGGCCTTCCAGCCTTCGTATCGACGATCCGAACCGTTCATATTGATCTACACATCTAAATTAGTCTAAATATGTAAAATCAAATCATTTGAAATTCATTTGCCCATCCATCATGTGACTATAAAAACAATAATTTTCAGCCATACAATTTTGTAACACTTCAATGAATAGGCAAATTAATTTCAAATGATTTGATTTTACATATTTAGACTAATTTAGATGTGTAGATCAATATGAATGGTTCGGATCGTCGATACGAAGGCGACAAGGCCGAGTGCACATGCCGTGTGCACCACAGGTGGTGCACAACGGAAGACTTCATATATATAGATAGAGAGAGAGAGAGAAATCTTCGGGTGCACACTACTTTGGTGAGCACTCCGTGAACACTCACGAAATAGAGCACCTATGACAAATCCGAACTGCTCATATTGTTCTATATACCTTAGATAGCCTAACAATAAAAAATCAAGTAATTTGAAGTTCATTTGCCCATGATTTACATCATCACAAAATTGTATGGCTGAAAATTCTAACAGCATGATGGATGGGCAAATGAACTTCAAATTACTTGATTTTTTATTGTTAAGCTATCTAAGGTATATAGAACAATATGAGCGGTTCGGATTTGTCATAAGTACTCTATTTCGTGAGTGTTCACGATGTGCTTACTAAAAGTAGTGTGCAATCGAAGGAGACTCATATATATATATATAGAGAGAGAGAGAGAGAGAAATCTTCGGTTGCACACTAGTTTGGTAAACTTATACCACTCCTTAAAAAGAGTATTTAAAAAGAGGATAGCGAGGGAACAAATTAGTAAACTTATACCACTCCTTAAAATACAATAAAATGAGAAAGTGAATAATTAACTTAGGATGAGCTGAGTAAGTCACTGCCTCTCGTGCATAAAAGACAATTCACCTTAAAAATAGTTGATGGACAAAAATATTAAAAAGGAAAGTAAATAAATAATCGTTAAATACTTGCTTTACCTTCCTTCACTTGGGAAAGTATCCATATAATAAAACACAAAATAACTTTCATTCAACAAGATTGAAATTAATGATCTATATCTAACCTTACAAAATATATTTTTTCGTCCAAAAGTTTTCTAAAGCTCAAATTCAAATCCCTCGAAATAACTCCTTTATTTATTTCTTTCTCTCTTTTTCTCTCTCTATTTATTCAGAAATTTATATTTTCAGATTTCAAGTTTGTAAATTTTTAGGTTTTTTATGCATTTTTTATTGATCATGTTACATTGAAATTATCAAATATCTCATCAACAGTTAAATTTCATCATTTTCCACACTTAAAGTTCTAAGAAGATGAATTTTACAGCTACATTTATAATTATTTTTCAACATATACTAATGGAAACATGAATTTTTATTTACCACGAATTATTGTTTTACTATTCAAACTTGAGCTACAAAATTATTGTTTTACTATTTACAAGAGTTTCATATGCTGTATCGTTCCGAAGACGTGCCGTAGGCACGTGTTCACAGGCAAATCTAGTATTTTAATAAACACCCTGAGTTTCATGCTTCAGTATGTAACTTTTTCACTTTTATAAGTGAATTAAAACATTTCAAGAAAGTCTATTCCCTTGCAAATGCTAGTATTCTGCGGTGAAAATTATTTTATCTTCTTCACAAGGGAGTTTAGAGCATCCACAGTCGTTATTCTTATTTGCCAAAATATGGCAGCTACAGTAATAGCATATAGGGGAGTATACTGCAGTCGTCGTTTCTCAAATTTTTCTCATTTGGCAAAAGACCAAATTACCCATGGACTTTTAAATTCGTTCAATAAAGATCGAAGGGCAATTTGGAAAAAAAAACCCAAAAAAGAAAAAAAAAGGGGGGGGGGGGGGGGGAATACCCCCGGACGGGGTATCTTCTCCCGGATGGGAGAAGACTCCCCGTCTGGGGATTTTTTCCCAAAAAAAAAGATTTTTTAAAAGGTAAGGACGGGGTATCATTCCCCGTCCGAACCTTTTTTAAATAAAAAAAATATTAAAATCCCTCGAACGGTATATGATTCCCCGTCTTCTATATTTGAGAATTCTTACTTTCGTTTCTCAAATTTGAGAAACAGATTTGAGACGAATGGGAAAAATGGCATATATAGCAAACAAGTGCAGCTCACCGTTTGCTATAATATGGAAAAATGGGAGAAATAGAAAACGACTGTGGATGCTCTTAGTGCACATATATATTTATATTTTACCAAGATATCTTATAGAAATTTTCTAAATATTTACAAATATAGAATTTTCTGCAAACTATATCCCTTGAAAATTTTCTTCTGCAAGAAAACCATCTTGATATATTTTCTTAAATTTGTTGCATTGGCAGCAGAATACAACAAAGAAGAAATTTGTGACTTTTCACTTTTAGTTTAGTAGATTTTCCTGCTAAAGCATAAAAACTGATGGGCGAATTAATATCCTCCCAGAAAATTAATTCATAAGTAAGTACATGATCGGTTTGTGTGTATGTGTGTGTTTGTTGAAAGGGAAATGATACATATATATTGGTTTCTACTCTAAAAATAAATACTGGGTTTGTCTTTTGAGTATTTTTTATTTGTCTTTTAATAAGAGATATCTATATAATAAAATGCAAAGTAAGCTATCAAGTGGTTCCCCTTCAATTCCCAAAAAATCAAAGGTCCAGATCTAGCCTCACAAAACATATTTTCCTCCCAAAAGTTTCCCCCCAAAAACTCAAATTCAAATCCCCACCCAAAACAACTCTTATATTTAAATATATTTTTTTCTCTCTCCCTCTCTCTTCTTCTATTCAAAAAAAATAAGAAAATAAAAATTTTAAAAAATTTTACAATTAAAAATTAAAAAACTAAAAAAAACTAAAAATTTAAAAACTTAAAAATTAATTCAAAAAAAAAATAAAAAAGTCATAATATTTTTTTTGCTGGACCCCAAAAGTTTCTCATATAATATGTTTGCTACTTCAATTATTTTGCTAGACCACTAAAACTATTTTATATGATCAAATAAGGTGCACTGTTCCGAAGACGTGCCGTAGGCACGTGTCAACGGGCAAACCTAGTACTAATGATAAAAACAAAAAGACAAGTTCAATAAATATTTGGGATAGGAACTAATGTACTAATAGCATTTCTCTTGTTGGAACTACGGGCGCGTTTGGAAACCCAAAAAACTAGGGAAAGGAATGGAATACTGCGAATAGACCCATCTTATCCTATTCCACGGCCTGTTTGTTTTGAAAAAGAAAATAAAGGAAACAATTAAATGTCATTCCCTAGGAAAAGATTTGAGCTAAATTCTATTCCAGCTCCACCCCCTCGGAAAGCTGGGTAAATGAATGGAAACAACTAATTTTTCTTCTCTATTCATCAAGAAATCAACCCTCTTCTCCAAATTTTGAGAGGGCTCTTCATCACCATCACCTCTCGAATGCAGTGCAAATATGTTAAAAGAACTTCACATAAAATAAACGTTAAATTTCACAAACCACCGAACTTTTTAATCAGAGAATAGTTGTTTTTTTTTTTCCGCTTTCAGTTTCGGCAAATCACCTCGCCAACTTTTAGTACCGAACTAAGATCCCTCTTTTAGTGTAAATTACCCAATGTTCTTGATCCCGTTGATAATATATTTTTTACCCGATTCTTTTTTAAATTCAAATATCAAAAGTGAAAAGAATTAAATTACAAAAAAATTAAAAAAATAAAAAATAAGGTAAACTAATTAATTTTGGTTAGAGTGGGTGATTTTAGAATTAATAAATCTTCATTTTTTGGGAGTGTCAGAAGTATGTTTTTTCTCTCCAGGAAAACAATTTTATTCATTACTCAACCTAAAATGCAAAATGTCAGAAGTATGTCCATGTACAAATGTTATAAAAAAGTTTTTCAAAATGCCGTAATCCATAATATTCCATTGTTTGCCACAAGACTAGGGAATGGAAACAAAAAAAAGTCAATTTCATTCCACCAGTTGCCAAACACAAACAACTTATAAAGTTAATTCATCGCTTTCCCTTTCTTTCCATTTCTCTCCATTTATTTTCATTCCATTCCTTCCCAATCCCCAATTTAAATGTTTCCAAACATTCTTTGTCTCTTACTCCGCATTGGTACAAAACTACTGTCATAAAGTGAGATCCCAGACAGTGCCTACCGTTAATTCATTTACAAAATTAAGTAGTACTAGTATTTGTTTTCATTACTTCTTACTAACTTCCTCGCTTACCAGGTGTCAAAATGGACTACCAATGTTGAAAGCACATGTTGGTCAAAAAAGACAGGGCAAGCATAATAATAATAATAATAATAATAATAATATTATTATTATTATAATTAAAAGGCTTCTCTAAACACCCAGCACCCAGCACTACTCAGCTATAAATACGCCCCAAAGAACGTTATGAAGAATTAGTACTCACAGACAGAGAGAAAAGAGGAAACTGACTTTAACTAAACAGGGCCAACACTTGGTTGTAATGGGGAGTGAGTATTTTCCAGAAGAGGCATTGTTCCCTATGGGTGGTGGAGGCAAGTGGGTGGAGGCCGAGGCCAAGGAGAAGGAGGACAAGGAGTATTTTAATGCAGGCCAGGCCCCACCGTTCCGGATCGCCGAGATCCGGAACGCTATCCCCAAGCATTGCTGGGTGAAGGACCCATGGCGGTCCATGAGCTATGTTTTCCGGGATGTGGCTATCGTGGCAGCACTTGCTGGGGCTGCGGCTTATGCCAACAGTTGGGTGGTTTGGCCATTATATTGGCTTGTACAGGGTACCATGTTTTGGGCTCTCTTCGTTCTCGGACATGACTGGTACGTCAGATCGGATTTGTACATGTACTGCAAATATTCAATTCAATATTTTTTTTATATAATTCTTTATTGTCCTTCTTCTTCGATTCAAAATTGTTATAATTTTTTCATGCATTTATGAGACAATAGTATTAAGCAGAAATAGCAGTACTACAGTTCATCAAAATTAAGAGCTAATTAATTTAATATCTTCTTAAATTACTGGTTGAAAAATATGGCAATACGAAGGTAAGAACAGCAGTAAGAAATTTACTTAATACCTGCTAATATTAACTACTGAAAAGGGCAATTTATTTAAATAATACTAGTTTAATAAATAATCATCAAATCAAACATGATTAAGAAATATCTATAGATTACAACTACATTGTGTCACATCATCAATTTTGCGTCTGGTTTCCAATAATTTTCCACTTAATTAACCCCTTTTCTTCTGCTAATTACAAGAAAAATAAATTTAATTGAAAACTAATTAAGCACTTAGTCTAAACTTAAACCACAACCCGCTATCCCCATATTTCTTTTTCTTTTAATTTAAACAAGACCGCACACATTCTTTTAATAATATCATCATCATTAAATTTTCGATCTCTTGTTCACTAGTTAAGAAGCTTATTACCGCTAGACCACAATGACACGCGCACTACCCATATTTCTGTACTAGAATTCTATTGTAGCTTTTCTCGTTTTCCTCTAACCATAAACCTATTTTTTCCCCTCTACTAAATATGTACAGTCACTCTATTTTCTTTATTGAAGTCACGCGTTCTTATTGCTGGTGCCTCCGCCGGCCATTGCCTTCCGTGGTGGTCTACTTCGTGGAATGTTATCTTTTTTTTAAAAAAAAATGTGTTTCAACCTCGTTTCTCCCATCAGTCATCCATTGCGAAGCATGTTCCACCTCTCTTAACCTCAATCTCATCTCCTTATAAACATATGCAAAGTAATAGATATAAGTACAATAAAATAGATTTCATACAACTTAGCGCTCAGCCCTAAACACTCATCACATTAAGGAACTACGAATATTATAGTAGGAAATTATGACGTGGCACAGTGGAGTTCTAATCTATAAATATTTCTTAATCATTTTTGATTTTATGATCATCTATTAAATTGGTATTATTTAAATAAATTGTCCTATTGAAAAATAGAAAGAAAATAAGCATATAAAAGTCTTATGGATTTAGAAAAATAGGGTATACTGGCAAGATTTGGAAATGTGAATAATGTAAGTGATATATATAAAAAATTTAACTTGTGGCGAAATTCATTGCAGTGGGCATGGGAGCTTCTCAGACAGTCCGTTGTTAAACAATGTCGTCGGCCATGTTCTCCACTCGTTTATTCTTGTTCCCTACAATGGATGGTAATTCTGACTGATTTTGTTTTCAAATACTTTTTAACTCTATAAGATTATACATTATATGTATATATTTTTGTTTGCAAGAAAAAAACTAAGAAATGGGTGAATTAAATGAAATGCAGGAGGATAAGCCACAAGAGACACCACCAGAACCACGGGAACGTGGACAAAGACGAGTCTTGGTACCCAGTAAGTTATCAATCCCTACATGCATTTACATACATAATATTAATGCTTTCAGTTCTGCAATATTTAAGTTTTCCTTTATCCATTACTTAATTTGCACGCCAGAATTAATTCTTAATTCAATTTACAATCTAGTGCTATGTTTCATGCCAGGAAAAAAAATTAAATAAATAAAATAAAGAAAAATTGCTGATGCGGCCTTGGTAAAATAAACACATGCATATAACTTCATTAGTTATGGGTACTTAAATAAACAAATTGTTGTTGCTTTGGCAAGTGACGAACATATCAAAATTTGCTTTATAATTTTTGTTTCTTTCTTAATTTTTAGTCAAATATTATTTTTTTGAAAGAGTTTTTTTTTTCTTCTTCATGTCACGTTGCCTAGTATATTTGACGTATAACAGTCAGAGTTGGGGGCGTTTAAAGCCAGCCCATATTTTAGATATTTTAATTATGAATTTGTCCTTTAAAGAAGGAAACCTTCCTAATGCACATGAATTCAATTAGTATTTTTTTGTGCGGGGGAAGGAAACCTCATTGTAAAATTAAGTTTGGAAATTGTTGATATTAAAATTATCTTGACTTTGACAATGTTGCCAGCTAAATAGCTGCACGAAAATCGTGGAACCTTTAAACATTAATAGTTGATGTGAGGGACAAAATAAAAAACAATCAATCAAATCAATCTTTTTGAGCGACCACTCACTGAGGTCCGACTTTTGACACTTACCGAGATTTGAACGGTCCTTTCGTCTCATCCTCAAGTTACATATCACTAGCGATTTAATGAGAAATGCTAGACATACATGAAATTCTATCTAAATATATGTAGAACTTGTCTTTTAGTGGTGGGTATGTCCATTAATCACTAAAAGAAAAATAGATAAGACCTAACCATCACTAAAAAAACAAGCCTCATATAAGTATGAGGTAGAATCTCATGTAAGTCTAGCATATCTCCGATTTAATACATGTCTTAATAAATATATTGTAGCATATATCTTTTAAAAGTAAAATCTCTGATGTAGTATGATTTCGAACTACGGCTATACATGTAAGTTGGTATATTTATAAATAGCACTCGTATAAATACTTGATATTCGGACCCGATATCCAAACCCGACCCGGACCCGGTATTGAACTGGAACCGACTCGGTCTATTTGGGTCCAGATCCTAAAATAGGACCCATTGTACTTTTGGATTTGGGTCCGGATCTGATCAAAATAGTCCCGACCCGGACTAGTTAAAAAATCAAAAAATAAAAACCTATCCGATACCATTGTTATTTACAAAAGAGAATCCCAACTCTCCTATTATAATATTAGATATTAGAGATAACTTATCTCCTGGATGTAAAAAATTCTCAAAACCCCTCGAACAAAGGAGGAGGATGACCTATCAAGTATTATATAATGAGTCAAACAACTAACAAGGTTGAGAATTATTGAAATATAGAATCTTAGGTAAAAAATGATTAGTTATTTGACTAAGTAAAGATATATCATACAATTTTTTGTTGGGTATAGGGCGGCTCGGGCTATGTAGCTGATATGGGCTTCATAAAATTATAAATAAAAGAGCTTTGGCCCTGTCCAGCCGGGCCCTTAACAAGGCCCATAGGGCTTGATCAGGGTCAGGCCCTATGCCTGCCTCCTAAAGGGCCAATCGGCCCGGCCTGGGCCATTTTACATCCCTACTTATGCCATGTATGTTTGTTCTATCTATTACGTAATCTTCTTGCTAATTTGATTACAATAAATTGCATATTGTGAATATATAATTTTAGTTTACTGGACACATGCAATTGGACATATGCAATACAAGTGCAAACACTAATTTGTAGTAACACAACCAAACTTTAAAATTTTGTGCATGTTGAAACATGAAAGTTTTTTTAAAATTAAGAAAAAAAAAAAAAAAAAACTTCCAGTACAACTACTTTTCAGGAATTTGGATGTTTACAACATAAAATATAATATCAATGTATTATAATTCATTATTTTCATATTTCTTTACAGACAACGGAGAAGATATACCGAACTCTCAATGAAACAACTTTGAAGTGGCGATTCACCGTGCCATACCCATTGTTTGCTTTCCCTATGTACTTGGTAAGTGGGTGCAAATGCAATTCATTGTTTCTTTAAGCCTATTATTATTATTATTATTATTATTCAATCTTCTTAAACTCTTTGTTTTTACTCTACCTACAAAAAATACCTAATTTGTTTGTTGTTGGGCCCTATCTGGCCCACCATTCACATGGTGCAGATCTACAGAAGCCCAGGTAAAACGGGGTCACATTTCCATCCTAACAGCGAGTTGTTTCTTCCTAACGAGAGGCTCGATGTCGTAATCTCCACCACTTGTTGGACTGTGATGTTTGCCTCCCTTTTTGTGGCGTCCTGGTTTGTTGGTCCCCTATCTGTCATTAAGTTCTACGGTGTCCCTTATGTTGTATGTATTCTAATTTTTCTTCACCATGTATTTTCCTAGTAAGAGTACGAACGCACAACGAAATTGATTAATGTGCATGTTTTTGGATGGATGCAGATCTTGGTTATGTGGTTGGACTTTGTGACGTACTTGCATCATCATGGCCACCACGAGAAGCTTCCATGGTACCGCGGACAGGTAATGCCTTTCAGTTCCATTAACAAAAGTTGAATAAATTTGGTTATACTTGTTTGCTTGATCTCTAACGACGATCAAAATAACTGCAGGAATGGACCTACTTGAGAGGAGCACTGACCACTGTCGACCGTGACTATGGTTGGATAAACAAGATACACCATAACATAGAAACTCATGTTGTTCATCATCTTTTCCCTCAAATACCACACTACCACTTAGTCGAAGCTGTGAGCCTTTTTCTTCTTATTATTATCTATTACTTATTCGATCTGTTTAATATCGGTTAACTTAAAATTTTTGTCCTAAAATTTCGCAGACAAAAGCAGTAAAGCCAGTGCTAGGAAAATACTACAGAGAACCAGAGAAGTCAGGTCTTCTTCCATTCCATTTGTTCGGAATTCTAGCGAGAAGCCTCAGAGTTGACCACTTTGTGAGTGATCATGGAGATGTTGTCTACTATCAGTCCGACCCTCGGCTAGTTGGCGACGACAAAGTGAAGTCCATGTGAAGTGAAGCTTATAGATTTTTTTAGCAAAGAATACAATTAATTGTGTTTTAATTAAAATAGAAAGGGGTTTGGTTTTGAGTAACATTCTTTTCCTCAAAACCAATATGTTGTTTAGTCTTAATTAATATAGAATGAATTGGTTTTGAGTGAGATTGTTTCCCTCAAAACCATTATGTTTAAATAATTATGTAATAATTATGTATTACTCGCTTTCTTGAAAAATAAAGTGAGAAAATTTACCAAGCAGGTTTCGTTAAAGACCATAATCTTGCCATATATAAATTATTTCTCTAGTATCTCATTGACAGATGCTTATGAAAAGAAAATGTATTCGACAAATGATATACAATGTTTGCATTTCATCCATAACTGGCTCTCAAATGCATATAAGGAGAACCAACCACAGTGAGATGAGGAATTTTTTCTCAATGAAATTGGGGTGATGCAATTTGCTTACAGGATTTAACAAGTTTCATCGTGCATATTCAATCACTTTCTTTCTATTAGTAGAAACTTAATTGCAAAACAGATCTTTTAGAGTACCAAAAACCAATGAAAAGAAAGGACAACAGGATCAAGTTGGAATATGAACTGAAGATGATCAACAGTCATATTTTTCAAGAAGATCCACCAATAGGTATCAAAAGGCCCAATGCATTCTGGCACATGAATCATCAGTATATTTATGATGCCTTTTGGTCCGCAAACAAATAGCGACTAACTTGACGAGCAACAATATGCTTGAAATGTCGATGTTGTTCTAATGGCTTTGTTGCAGAGAGATTGGAATCGATTATAAGCTTACAAATCCCAACATTTCTCAATAACAAGAAACTTTACTTTAATTAAGACAGTGATGCAGGCTATACCGCTTCATGCTATATCCCATGATAGGTTCCTAAATGTGCGATGAAAATATAGTTAACAGAAACTGTAGGGCTTTTCTCTGGGGAAAGAAAGATGGCGTGCGTGGAATGGCAACCTTTGTCTATAATTCATAACATACAAAATTCATGGTTGCGACTCGTGTTAAGCTTTGGCTTTGGAGAATGATTGTGAGGGGTTTACCAACCCAGACCTGTCTCTTTGTTCACGGGATTAGTCAGTCTTATCATTGTCCAGTATGTGGTTTGAAGGAGAAACTGTACAACACATCCTATTCTCTTGTTCACTATCAGTTGGGATATGGTCAAGGTGAGAGATTTTGTGGGCTAAATAAATTATTTTTGGTGTTTCAATCTCTCAACAGCGGAAATTTCTATAATAGGCATTATAGTATTGCATGGCTATTGTGGAAGGCTAGATGCACATGTATTTTTGAGGGAAGTGTAACTTCAATGAACTCCATTTTCCAATCCTCTCCTACTCTTTCTCACTACTAAGCAAAGGGTGTATAAAGAGAGAGGATACTAGAGGTTTTTGTTGGGATTGGGATGTTAACCAACACCCGTTGTCGCAGCAGAACTAAATAGAACAATGAAGAAGTCGAAGTAGATGAGACGAATAAATTGAGCAAGCAAGTAGATTCACCAAACTAACACAAATACAACGATGACTTATCCCGATTAGCTTTTGCTTTATCCGGAAAAAATATAGGGAGATCTGATATTCAACTAGAAGAGATTACATGGAGTTATTGATTCACTCACTACAAGAAATTAAACTCACTCACTGATGCGGTTTGATTTTGGAGGATGGCTGCACCAGGTGTGAGTTCTCTTAATTTGTATTTTTGCAGAAGCTTCAGTACGGATGGTACGCCCGACCCTCAGCCAGAGGGGACGGCTCGGGAGTAGAGGCGGGAGCGAGGAGGAGGTCGGAGGCTCGGTTCGGATCTGGAAGCTCGGATCCGGAAGTCTCGTGTACCTGCAATCGGTCTAGGAACACTGGGGTTGGTCCCGGTGGCAGGCCCTCCGACGGTCTAGTCAGTCACTGAAGAGTAACAGTAACTAGGGTTTTGAGAGGGAAAAGATTGATTACCTTTTGAAGGAGCAGAGGACCTGGTATTTATAGGCAGTGCCAATTGGGTCTGGACCCGGTCGCCCGTGGGCCTGACGTGGCGGAAGCCCAGGCGGTTTACGGCTGACGTGGCAGATCTGATGATTGGGGGTGAACGCCTTTTGAGGGGATCCTGTGGCCCAGGAGGAGCCACGTCATCTGACCCATATCAGGAGCCCCCAATCCTGGAGAGCTGGGTGATCCAGTCGTGTAGGAGTAATTTTTTGCCTCTGTGGCAAGGGCGGGGTGGTGTGTACGGTGAAGAATGGGATCCGTATCTTCCGGAAGAGGTCAGTGGGGTAGGATGAAGGTGATCCCCTCCTGGAGTCACGAGGGATGTCGGGCGTAGTGGTGCCGGGGCCCAGTTTGCCGAGCGTCTAGGGTCGGTAGGCGAGCCCCTCACTGGTTGGAAAAGCAAGGGGGCACCGAGACCCGTGGAGTAGGGAAACTTCTTGCCGAGCGTCTAGGGTCGGTAGGCGAGCCCCTCACTGGTTGGAAAAGAGAGGGGGCACCGCGACCCATGGATAAGGAGGTCTTCTTGCCGAGCATCTAGGGTCGGTAGGCGAGCCCTCACTGGTTGGGGGATAGTTTGGGGCTCGCGGTGACATCCGAGCGTCGACCCCGAGGTCGGTTGGCTGAGAGTTGGGGGGTCGGTAGTCGAGTCCCTCTCACTTGTTGGAAAAGCAAGGGGGCGTAGGAGTCTGTAGAGCAGGGGTCCTTGTTGCCGAGCGTCTAGGGTTGGCGGGCGAGCCCCTTTAAAAGGCTGGGGGATAATTTTAGGCTCGCGGTGACATTCGAGCTCCGAGCCCCAAGCAGTTTGGGAGAAACTGTTTGGGCTCGCGGTGACATCCGAGCGTCGATGTCCCAGTAGTTTGGGAGAAACTTTTTGGGCACGCGGTGACATCCGATCGCCGAGCTCCAAGCAGTTTGGGAGAAACTTTTCGGGCTTGCAGTGACATCCGAGCGTCGAGGTCCAAACAGTGGGAGAAACTTTTTGGGCTCGCGGTGACATCCGAGCGCCGAGCTCCAAGCAATTGGGGAGAAACTTTTTGGGCTCGTGATGACATCCGAGCATCGAGGTCCAAGCAATTTGGGAGAAACTTTTTGGGCTCGCGGTGACATCCGAGCGTCTAGGTCTAAGCAGTTTAGGAGAAACTTTTTGCGCTCGCGGTGACATTCGAGCGTCGAGGTCCAAGCAGTTTAGGAGAAACTTTTTGGGCTCGCGATGATATCCGAGCGTCGAGGTCCAACCAGTTTGGGTGAAACTTTTTGGGCTCGCGGTGACATCCGAGCTTCGAGGTCCAAGCAGTTTGGGAGAAACTTTTTGGGCTCGCGGTGACATCCGAGCGTCGAGGTCCAAGCAGTTTGGGAGAAACTTTTTGGGCTTGCGATGACATCCGAGCGTCGAGGTCCAAGCAGTTTGGGAGAAATTTTTTGGGCTCGTGGTGGCATCCGAGCATTGAGGTCCAAGCAGTTTGGGTGAAACTTTTTGGGCTCGCGGTGACATCTGAGTGTCGAGGTCCAAGCAGTTTGGGAAAAACTTTTTGGGCTCACGGTGACATCTGAGCGTCGAGGTTCAAGCAGTTTGGGAGAAACTTTTTGGGCTCGTGGTGACATCCGAGCGTCGAGGTCCAGGCAGTTTGGGAGAAACTTTTTGGGCTCGCGGTGACATCCGAGCGTCGAGGTCCAAGTAGTTTGGGTAAAACTTTTTGGGCTCGCGGTGACATCCGAGCGTCGAGGTCTAAGCAGTTTGGGAGAAACTTTTTGGGCTCGTGGTGACATCCGAGCGTCGAGGTCCAGGCAGTTTGGGAGAAACTTTTTGGGCTCGCGGTTACATCCGAGCGTCGAGGTCCAAGTAGTTTGGGTGAAACTTTTTGGGCTCGTGGTGACATCCGAGCATCGAAGTCCAGTAGTTGGGAGAAACTTTTTGGGCTCGCGGTGACATCCGAGCGTCGAGGTTCAAGCAGTTTGGGAGAAACTTTTTGGGCTCGCGGTGGCATCCGAGCGTCGAGGTCCAAGCAATTTGGGAGAAACTTTTTGGGCTCGCGGTGATATCCAAGCACAGTGCTCCAAGCAGTTTGGGCGAAATTGTTTGGGCTCGCGGTGACATCCGAGGGTGCTGAACTGGGGGGAGCTGAGCCCGATGCAGTATGGTCCCAAATCTTGGAAACACTTGGTGTGTTTTATCATGAAGTTTTAGGAGAAGGGGATTACGCCGAGGCTAACCTACTTCCGAGTTATCCTGGGGATGTGGGGATGAGCTCTCTCGGGGACCAGGAGGGAATTTTCAACTTTTGCCCTACCCCCACAAGAAGGTGATGCACGGTCATCCGGATTCCATCAAGGGGTGGAAAGAAAACTACTTCGTAGTCCGGAGTGAGAAGCCTTGGGACATCCCCACAGTTTGGAACTTCGGAAGCTGAACCACAAGCCACCGAAGCGAAAAGACTTGTCAGAGAAGGAGTGGGCGAAGGTCGACAGAATCGTGGAGGGTCACAACATTGGGTGGCCTTGCGTCACGGAGCTACACCTCGCCCGAGCCGGACTGAGCACGGCCAACCCTATAATGTTTTTGTTTCGATTCTGTGTTTCTTTCTGCCTTTGTGTTAACATATTTAATTTTCTTCTTTTGTAGAAATGTCTACCAAGGAGCTTGATAACCGAAATGCCATAGTAGAACTGGCGGCCAAGAAAAGGGCCGAAGCGGCGAAGAAAGCCGCGCAAGAGAAGAGCAGAGCACCGGTTGCGGGGTTCGGTAAGGTACCGGCGCCGACTCCCGAACAGCTGCCCCCGAAGAGGGTGAAGAGGCCTCACCATTCTTCGAGGTCGGGGAAAGAACTGGGGGCGAGCTCCGCAAGTAAGAAGTCGGTCGAGGTTCGAGAGCAAAGACCTCCGCCCTCTCGCCCCGATGCCGTGGAGATGGTGGACAGGAAGAGCTTGCAGCAGCACGTCTCGGGCTGGGGGGTGAAGGTGAAGGACACCCCTCTCCAGGGCTCGGTGGTTGTGGAGGCGGCGGAGCACATCGCCACAGAGCGGGACGGTTGCGAGTATACCGAGCATAGTACAGACGCTACCTACTGATACTTCACGAACAAGAGATTGAAGCGGATGAGTCTGGCAACGCAGACGTCCAAGGCAGCCTACACGCGGTGGGCTCAGGTGCAATTCTTAGTAAGTGTTTGTTGTTTTCCGTGCGCACAGATTTTTAGAGTTCAGGATTTTTCTAACTTGTTCTTCTTCGGCTAGGCGTTACTCCATGGGCAGCACTACCACCGGTGCATAGAGAAGGAGGTCCTCGTCGAGAGGAAGAACGCGGAGAAGCACTTCTGCGAATTCTCTAAGCTTACGGCCGAGCTGAAGGAGGCCCGGGACAAAGAGGCGATCCATGATGCCCAGATGGACTCGATTCTGAGCCATCATAGGGACAAGCTGGTACATTTCAAGGAGAAGGCCCAGGCGGAGGCTGCAAAGGCGAAGAAGGCCATGGAAGAGGCACAGATCTCCATGGCGGATACTCTGATCGCAGCCCAGGACGAGGCCTATGCCAAGGCAAAGGAACACTTCACGCTGATCTACCCGGACAAACGGGTGGATCATCTACATTACAACTGGCAGCCAGAGCATCCACCCATGCTCAGTGGCGATGAGGAACTGGAGGACCCTCATTAAGAGGAGGTCGAGGGTGACCCTGCTGACGAAGAGGTGCCACCGCCCCCCCCCCCCCCTCAAGCATAGTTTAGGTTGTCGTTTTTGGTTTTGTAAACGCCTTCCGCGGACTAGCCACCGCATTTTGTAGTAAAAAATATTGAACTAATACAAGAGGATTTTTTGGCCGATGCTCCATGACTTGTGTTTTTTAGTCTCTTTTGTGACCTGTTGTTTTTTCATCTTTTTGATAGATGCATGAGGTCCTCGGCGCCGCCTTGGTTCTGCCGAGGTCTCCTGGGTTCGAGCTGGGCTGGGGGCCATGGAGAGTGCTCTGGCTCGCCAACCTAAACAGGCTCGGGACCGAGCGGCTGCAGTGAATTACTTCATGAACAAGTCTAGGGAGCTCAGCTTGGAGGTCGCTCGTCTGAAGAAAGCCATAGCCGACCGGGACTGGTGGACAGTTGAGACGAACTGGTCGATCTCGGATGCCTCGAGTGGGCGGTCGGCTTCAGAGTCTTTTCTTCGTGAGGCTGTTGTTGAAAAAGAGTTGGAGATCCGCAGGCTAAAGTTAATGCTAGGCACTGGTCGAATCGAGGAGGCGAGCAATTCCGTACTAGGACCTTCTCCGACCTTTTTCTTGGAGGCGGCCCAGCCTGCCGATGTGGAAAACTCTGTTGCCGGAGTGCCTTCTCCAGTCGAATTGGCTGAGCGTGCGAAGGAACCCACGGGAAGCACCGAGTTTGAGTTTTAAGCCGAGCAATGAGTGATTTGTAAGCTTTTCATTGTATTGGGTTGCCGTTTCTGGCGCTCTATAAGTAATAAAAACTTCCGACTTCTTTAACTTTGACGATTCATTGAGTGAGGGCAGGAGTGTAGCTCGAGATTATTGCCGAGCTCGGTCTTGCAGGGGGTCGCCGCCGAGGCAAAAGGCCGCACCATAGTTTCTTGCAGGCAACGCCCAATGAGTGACGTTTCACCTTCCGATAAATATTAATGTTGACGTTTTGCCTTCCGCCGTTTGGACTTCCCGATATAATAAATGCACTACTCAGGGGGCTATATAATCCCCCTTTCCTCACCGTTTCTTCATCAGCTACTGGCGGTGACTCATCTGCCACCTGCTAACCCTCGAACGGGTGCCGGTAAGTGGAATTTTGGTTCGAGAGTTCCGAGTCGGTGGCACCCCAGTCACCCTCGAACAATTTGGGGTTTTGGTTGTGAGGGCCGTGAACCCCGGGTTGCTCGTGGGTGAGTGGTGGGTCGATTAATTGTTTTGGAGGCTCAGTGAGAGTCCTGGGCCGATGGCTCCCCTGTCGCCCTCGAACAATTCAGGGTTTTGGCTCTGAAGGCCGTAAACCCCGAGTTGTTCGCGGGTGAGAAGTGGGTCAACCAATGGTCCGGGGCTCAAGGTGTTTGCCGAAGGTGAGCACCCTAAATCTTTAATGAAAACTTTTGGAACGGGCACGGTTGAAGGTCGTCGTCGAGCGTAAGAGGTATGGCTTAAGAAAGCCAAGGCCTTGCTCGAGGTCGACACCGAGCCCTTATGTTTACGTCTTGACGGGTAGTATAGATGTAGCCTGAGGTCATCACCGAGCACATAGGTTGATGGGTTTGTACAAGCCCAAACCATGCTCGAGGTCGATGCCTAGCCCCCATACCTTAGAGAAGCCAGTGATGGGCGTAGCTACAAGTCGCTGCCGAGCATAAAGGTCGCGTGGATTTGAAAAAAGTCAAGGCCTTGCTCGAGGTCAACGCCAAGCCCCCACACCTGTTCTTGGAAAGATAGTACGGGTGTAGCTGGCGGTCATCACCGAGCGCATAGGTTGATGGACTTGAACAAGCCCAAACCATGCTCGAGGCCGATGCCGAGCCCCCAGACCTTAGATAAGCCTGTGATGGGCGTAGCTGAAGGTCGTCGCCTAGCGTAAAGGTCGCATGGCTTTGAAGAAAGCCAAGGCCTTACTCGAGGTCGACGATGAGCCCCTACACTTGTTCTCGGAAAGATTGCACGAGTGTAGCTGGTGGTCATCGCCGAGCGCATAGGTTGATGGGCTTGAACAAGCCCAAACCATGCTCGAGGCCGATGCCGAGCCCCCATACCTTAGAGAAGCCAGTGATGGGCGTAGCTGAAGATCGTTGTCGAGCGTAAAGGTTCCATAGCTTTGAAGAAATCCAAGGCCTTGCTCGAGGTCGACGACGAGCCCCCATACTTGTTCTTGGAAAGATAGCACGGGTGTAGCTGGTGGTCATCGCCGAACACATAGTTTGATAGGCTTGAACAAGCCCAAACCATGCTCGAGGCCGATGCCGAGCACCCATACCTTAGAGAAGCGAGTGATGGGCGTAGCTGAAGGTCGTCACCGAGCGTAAAAGTCACATTGCTTTGAAGAAAAGCAAAGGCTTTGCTCGAGGCGACGAAGAGCCCCTACACCTGTTCTTGGAAAGATAGCATGGGTGTAGTTGGTGGTCATCGCCAAGCGCATGGGTTGATGGGTTTGAACAAGCCCAAACCATGCTCAAGGCCGATGCCGAGCACCCGTGCCTCAAAGGTGAGTTTTTTTCTGGCTCGAGGTGCCATCCGATTGCCGAGCCCCAAACTTGTAGGAAAGCTTTTGTGGCTCGTGGTTCCTTCCGAACGCCGAACCCTAAGCTTGTAGAAGAAGCTTTTTGTGGCTCGCAGTTTCTTCCGAATACCGAACCCTAATCTTGTAGAAGAAACTTTTTATGGCTCGCGGTTTCTTCCGAACGTCGAGCCCTAAGCTTGTAAGAGAAGCTTTTTGTGGCTCGTGGTTTCTTCCGGACGTCGAGCTAGAGACATGTTTCTTAAGAAAGTTAATACGAAGCCAAAGCTTGTTTTGAGAAAGCTGGCATAATTACAACACACTTGAACATTACAAAACAAGGCACGGCGTGCCGATTACATTTTTCATAATTTACATTGGTTGTAGAGGCTAATCCTCCTCTTCGACAAATTTGATGAGGTGCTCTGCGTTCGAGGGCCTCTTGACAGCCTTGCCCTCCGGGTCGGTGAGGCGGTACGTGCCCGGGCATATAACCTCAGATACCTTGTACGGGCCTTCCAAGTTTCCTCTTTTGGCCGGGGTTAGATACCGCCAGCTTCCGAAGGACGAGGTCCCCGAGCTTGATGTTGGTGGGACGCACTTTTTTGTTATAGAACCTTTCGATCCTTTGTTGGTAGGTGTTTCTTCTGATTGTAGACTTCTCCCTGACCTCGTCTATGAGATCTAGGTTGACACGTAGCTGTGCCGAGTTGCTTGCTTCGTCGAAGGCCATGATCCGGGACGAAGGGAGCCCGATCTCCAGGAGAATTACGACCTCCATGTCGTATGTCAGATTGAATGGCGACTCTCCCGTGGGGATTCTCTTCATCGTTCGTGTAATGCCCCGAATTCCAAATAAGAATGAATTCGAGATTTCACAGGATCTTTACTTCACTTCGTATAATTTTATAAGGAAATTAAAACTTCTCAATAATACATTAGAGTTACATTACACTTTATTTACACAGCGGAAGAATAAAAGATTACAATGAAATAAATACAACATCTTTAAACAAAACAGTATCAACATATCCTCTTTATTGCTTCATGAACTTCCATTACCTGAATGGAAGACTGTGGGTACGTCAGTTGATTACAACCGACGAAATGTTATACACGGCTATCCTCTCTATGCCGGGAATAGTATAACGATCTCCATACTTTAACAAAAATCACAACAGTTGAATGAATAAAGTATAGAAATGTGATTACTCTAAATATTTAAGTGTATGCCATGCCTTAATGCCTAATGCACACATTTTATACTAGGATGATACTAACGCACACTTGTTTGGATTCAATGCATCCCATACTACATAGGTCCGAGGGCAAGCGCCTACGTACTCCACAATAAAGGGTTCGATCCCTCGCCATGAAACTACCCAGTAATAAAACAAGGTTTAGATCATTCCACGGATATGGATCTCAGCCTCTCTAGCTAGCCTCTTTGGAAATTATAACAGATCCCAATCTCTCTGGCTATTATATCGTGCGAATTATCCCGCAAGTGACCCTCTAGCCCCGGTATACGTATATTCATTGGAGTACGGCAAAACAAAACTATCCGCCCAATTACTCAAGATCCCGAAATCCATTGCTGACCCATCCTCATAATCCCGGATTTAAATATAAAAGCCCGTCTCCCACGGAGCAACCACAGTCCGCCGACTATATAAAGCAACCCACTTACGTTTGCCTAGGTTCACTACATCTTTACCTAATTGCCTAATTATTTAGTTCAAGACATGAATAGGTTATCAATCCTAGAATCAGTTTTACCTCCTACTGGATTTGTTCACAAAACAAATACGAGATTACCCGACGGCAATATCTCGAAATAAAATCTCAAAATCTTTCTTTCAATATTACCGGTAACCGAGGTCTTACTAATTCTTAATCATAAACTTTCATGTACAAGAAACATGGATATCCATACCCATTAATAATCATGTCTTAAACTTATTATATACATGTCTCTAACTTATCCAAAATCTGTTATATGTCTCATTTAATACTACTCATGAATTCTTAAATCACAATCCTTCAAAAGTAATAATCATCTTTAAGAACATAAATTCATTAAGTCTCATTAGCAACATATCTCAATTCCATCAAATATTTCTATAATCAAATAATTGTATATTCTCTACAAAAGAACTTAATTATTCTTATTTCACAACTTAATCAAGGTCTCATTTTAGCACTAGTCAATGTCTCATTTAGCATTATTCAATAACAATATTCATGATCTATTTTTTCCCACTCTTAATTCCTTTTAATCAATGGTTCTACTCATTCATTCATCTAATTTAAAACTCATTATCAATTTAAGCACCAGTAGGATTCTAGAATTTCATCTTCAACATAAATCGCATATTCTCATCAGGAGAACTAATCAAAATCTTTACTTTTCTTCTAAAAATAAAATCATGATCTAAAAATAATTAACTTGAGAACAAAACCTCATTTTATCTCAAATGTCTCTTTTACTTCTCAAATATACATGAAAAATCTTTGAAACTATTTTAATAAATTCTCCATCACATTTTATAGCACTAGGATTTCCCCCCAAATTTTTAGATGTCATAAGACTCATTAAATGAATTGAAACACAAAAAGAAAAAGAATGTCGACCTGGGGTTTCGTACCCCTGACTAACTGAGCCAGCGCCCAAACAAACCAGCGCCAACCACTAGGCCAACTGTGCCTAGTGTTCGGTTTCTTAAACGAAACATTTTGTACACTATAGTTGCGGGCCTTGGGATAAATAAAACAACAGAAAAATATAATTGGGGCCTAACGGGTTTCGAACCCAGGACCACCGAGAAGGCCAGTGCAACCCTCAACCACTAGGCCAACTATGCCTGATGACTAAGAGTCTAATTCTTAGCTTTTTGTTTAAACTTTCTATTATCTCTTTTCTTTCAAAAAATTCGATTTCTCTATTCACTCTAATCTTTTTGTTAGACTGAATTTGTTCAAAAAATTGAATTCACTTTCCAACAGTAAACTATAGACTTATAAATCATTTTTTTAAGAGAAATGAAATAGCTTCCAAATAGTTTCTTTTCCACTAATTAAACATGAAATTTCAATCTTTCCAAGCAACACAATTCTATGTCTTGTCTATAAATTCAATAGTACTGATTTTACAAAACTAATATATATATTTGCTTAACAAAAGGGAAATCTCCAACCATCATTCATACAACCAATAAGTTCTTCATTCGAGATTATTAGTGAAATTGCAAAATGACTGATTGCTTCTTTTCTCATTAACTACTACATGATTAATGTTAATTCATCAAACATAACATGGTTCACTATTAATCTCACCACAATCATAGTATAGTTTATTCTATTTTATCATTCAAAATTACTCATTTACATTCATTAGCACGCAAATTCTAAAAATTTAGAAAGTGAAAGAACACCCACCTCAAATGAAGCTTGACTAATGAAGAAAAGAGTACCACTTCTAGCTCCAAAATGTCCTCCTAGATCTTCTTCTCCTAGCAATGGCCTCCAAGCACAAAACTCTCTTCTCTCTTTCTTTTCTTTCTCTCTTATTTCTTGACTTGCTTTTGGTGTGTAGAATGAGAAGAAATAGGGTGCTATTTATAGGTCTAGGCTAGGGTTCAATTTGCATAATTTTCACCCTAATAACTCTCAAAATTAAATCTCCATCTCTTTATTTGCTTAACCTCTTCTCAAGACCCTCTAGTATCCTAACTCCTAAAACTCCTAACTTTACATCTCCCCGCTCCTACAAAGTCTTAACTCTCTCATTCACTCTTCCAACTCCTAAAACCGGCTCCTCACCCTTCACATTACAAGGACAGAGGTGCTCTGCCTTCAATTCCACCCGCAGGCCTCATATGGGTGTTGACTAAGTCAAGTGCAGTACCTTGCTCTTTTGTAAATTGTGGGCCCCCCTTCATGCTTAATTCCATTTACAAATTCACACTATATAATCTCATATGTTTTTATAAGCCAATATATAATCAGCCCACTTACTGTTGAAGCTCACGTGGGCCCTTCCATCACAAAACCCATTTCACATATTCCATACAACACATTTGTGTAACCTGAACACTTTCATTACTTACCATCTTATATACATATATAATATATATACTTATATACCATATATTTATACTATTAAAATTTATAATAAAATTTATAATGCAAAAATAAATGTGCACAAATTTTATGAAATTCATTTCGAGAAAGGATGCGCCCAAATGCGTGCACCGAAACAAACACGTGCGTCGCACGTAGAATATCAAAATACGAAATTTGACGTTATCAACGGGAAAATATTAAGGATAATAAAATACAATATAGGAAAATATATTTATTAATTTTATATATTCCACGACGCAATTACTACGTACGTAGAAAGCACGTGCATTATACGTATAATAATATTTTAATCAAAATAAGGGAAATGCATAGATAGTTGGAAATCAAAATGCGTAATGAGAACACTTTGCAAATATTACCAGTAACGGTACAAAATATACGTGCATAACACACGAGGGCAAAATTGTCATTTCCAATTTTGCGGGGTGTTACAGTTCGGTGGGCCCAGAGAACGCTCGGTAACTCGTCGACCCATAACCCCTTAGAAGAGTTATCAAGTCGCTTCTTGAGACCGTCAAGAATCTGGCGGTTCGCGTTCTCGGCCTAGCCGTTTGACTACGGGTGGCATACTGAAGAGAAGCGTTGCTGGATCCCGAGATCCTCGCAGAACTTTCGAAAATTCTTACCCGCAAATTGAGTCCCATTATTTGTGATGAGTACTTGTGGAATCCCGAATCGGCAAACGATGTGTTTCTAGAAAAATTGTTGGGTTTGCTGCTCGGTGATCGTGGCCAGGGGCTTGACCTCGATCCACTTTGTGAAGTAGTCGAACGCCACTATGAGAAACTTTTTTTGGCTCGTTACCTTCGGAAATGGGCCTACCAGATCCATCCCCTACATAGAAAAGGGCGTCGGACTGGCCAGGGAGCGGAGGTTTGCTTGTGGAGCTCTTCTCACCAAGGAGAACCTTTGACAAGGGCCACACTTCTTTACCAGGGCCAGGGAGTCTTATAGCATTGTGGGCCAGTAGTACCCGTGATTCAAAGCCTTTCGCACAAGCGATCGGCTTCCCATATGGCACCTGCCGATTCCTTCATGGAGATCCTTGTTAGCGTACTTTGCTTTGTCGGGGGTTAAGCAGTGGAGGTAGGGCCTTCCGTCCATCGTGGTGTACGACCTTTTGAAGAGGGTCTCGCTGATCATGGCAAACCTTTTTTGATGGACCCTGATCTGCCTTGCCTCGGCTTGGTCTTCGGGGATCTCTCCTTTGATTAGAAACTTTCTGATGGGAGTGGTCCAATCGTCCGGACGAGCTCCGTCTTCGATGCAGAGGATCTCGGGGAGGTCGGTACTCGACTTCAGGAGTACCTTGATCAAGACGGTGCGGTCGAAACCCTCGAAGGACGATGAGGCTAACTTTGACAGAGCGTCGGCCTGGGCGTTCTGCTCTCTGGGGATTCTTAAGACTACAGATTCGTCAAAGGATGCCAAGAGCTGCTGGACCACAGCCAAGTACCGGATCATCCGATCATCACGGGCATCGTACTCTCCGGTGATCTGATTGACTACGAGCTAAGAATCGCTGAAGGCCCTGATCTGCCTGGCGCCGGCCTGATGTGCCAGGGTGAACCTGGCGATCATGGCCTCATACTAGGCCTCGTTGTTAGAGGCCGGAAAGTTGTGGCAGAGGCAATATTGAAGGAGGAAACTATCGAGACCCCGCAGAATGATACCTGCACCACTCCCCGCTTCGCAGGAGGAGCCGTCGACGTAAACTTCCCACGTCTGGTCATCCTCCCTGCTTTTGGGTTGCTCGGAGATGGTGCATTCCATGATGAACTCGGCAAGGGCCTGCCCTTTGATGGCCGTCCTTGGCTGATAGCAGATGTCGTATTGACTGAGCACGATCGACCATTTAACCAGTCGTCTGGAGCTCTCGAGCTTGTAGAGTACGTACTTCAGAGGCTGGTCTGTGAGCACCTGAATTGAATGCACCTGGAAATAGGGACGGAGCTTTCGCGCGGCCATGACCAAGGCGTATGCTGCCTTCTCCATTTTTGAGTATCTGGTCTCGGTGGTGAGCAGAACCTTGCTCACATAGTATAGCGGCTTTTGGGCTCTGTCTTCTTCTCGGACGAGAACAGCACTGAGCACATTTTTCGAGGCCGACAGATAATGCCAGAGTGGCTCGCCTGATTCGGGCTTGCTGAGGAGAGGAGGGTTGGTAAGGTACTCCTTCAATTGGACAAACGCTTCTTGCTACTGAGTACCCCATTCAAAGCCTCTGGTTCTGCGCAAAGCCTTGAAGAATGGGAAGGACTTCTCTCCGGACTTGGAGAGAAAATGGCTGATGGCCGCCAGTCTTCCCGTGAGCCTGTGGACTTCTTTGACGTTTCTAGGAGGGGCCATGTCTATTATGGCCTGGATTTTCTCGAGGTTCACCTCGATGCCGCACTGGCTGACGACGAACCCGAGGAATTTTCCTAAGGAAACACCGAACGCACACTTCGCCGGATTGAGTCTCATATTGTGGGTCCGAAGGACCCTAAAGGCTTCCTCCAGGTCGGTAACGTGGTCCTGTCCCTGCTGGCTCTTGATGAGCATGTCGTTGACATACACCTCCATGTTGCGACTGATTTGATCATTGAAGACTCGATTGACGAGCCTCTGATAAGTAGCATCGGCGTTCTTTAGCCCGAAGGGTATAACCCGATAACAATAAAGACCTTGGTCTGTGACGAAGGACGTCTTGGCTATATTAGGGGGAACATTTGGATCTGGTTGTAGCATGAGAAGGCATCCATGAAAGAAAGGAGCTCGTGACCTGATGTTGCGTCGATCAGAGCGTCAATGCTGGGGAAAGGAAACAGATCTTTGGGGCACGCCTTGTTGAGGTCAGTGAAGTCTATGCAGATCCTCCAGCTCTCGCTCGCCTTTCTGACTATCACGATGTTCGCCAGCCACTCAGGATAGCTGACCTTCTGGACGATCGGTTTCGAGCCGGGGATCACGCTGAGTTTGTGCATGATCAAGTCTTCGGAGATCTCGGGCATATCGGAGGGCTTCCAGGCGAAGAGGTCGACATTGCGGCGAATGCAGTTGATCAGGTCGGACTTAAGGTTGGGAGCGAGGGAGCAGCTCATGCGGAACCACTTCGACATGTCCCCCGTCTCGAACGAGACTTCCACTAATTCGTCCACCGGCTCAGGCTCGGTTTGGCTTCTTTCGGGCTGTAGCTCGATGGCGTCCAGGGGAAACACACCGTCCCCGACCGTCGTCATATAGCACGACCGTGCCGCTTCTTGGTTTCCTCAGACGACTCCGACACCTGACTTGGTGGGGAATTTTAGCTTTTGGTGGTAGGCCGAGGGAACAGCCTAGAGGGAGCAGAGCCCTAGTTGGTCAAGGATGGCGTTGTAGGCTGCCTTGACGTTTACAACCATGAAGTCCATCGACTCGGTCCGTCTGCGAGGGGTCATACCGGCGGTGATGTCTAAGGTCATGATCCCCTCTATTGGCACCGGGACGCCGAAGAACCCATGCAGGGTGTATCTGGCTGGCTTCAGATTATCCCAAGAGAGTTTGAGGTTCTCGAATGCTTCCAGGAAGAGGATGTTCACCAAGCTTCCATTGTCCACGAGGATCTGCCGGGCCTTACAGTTCGCCATGCTGAGGCTGATGACGAGCACATCATAGTGTGGAAGCCGGACTCCCTCCAGGTCTTCCCCCGAGAAGGAAACAGGGAGCTGCTGGACTTGGGGGGAAGGGAGACCCTGGACGGCGTTTACCTCTCGGACGAACGCCTTGCGGGAAGTGCTGGATTCTCCTCCCATGGGCCCTCCATGGATGCAATGCAAGATGGCTTGACCCTCGATTTCTTCAGGCTCGGGGTTCTGCTCGGGATGCAGTTTGGGTGTTCGAGAAGGAGGGGAAGGCCTCTGGTTCCTCGTGTTCCTTTGATCCCGGGCGTCTTCTCGTTTGAATTCTCGAAGGTACCCTCGTTGGATGAGGGCCTCGATTTCGTCCTTCAGGGTGTGGCAGTAGTCAGTGTCGTGCCCGTTGTCCTGGTGGAAGCGACAATAGTAACGCTGATCCCTCTTCTTGTTGATGGTCCGCCGATGGGGCATCTGGATGAGGTCCCTATCCTCGATTGCTAAGAGGATAGTTGACACATTCTGTGTCAGCGGTGTGTACCTCTCAAAGCGTGGGACTGGAGGGACCCTCTTCGTGATGGTCCCATCTATTGGGACCTTCTTAGCCGACTCTGCCTCGTCGGCCTTGCGCTACCCCTTCCCCGGGACTTCTTTGGTGCTTTTTGGATTTAGGGCCTCCTCAGCCTGGATGTACTTTTCGACTCGACTGAGAAGGTCAGGAAAATCGAGGGGAGGCTTCTTTGCCAGGGATGCCTTCAGCCGGACGTGCCGGACGTTGTGCCAGAATGTTGCCGATGCGACCCCAGCATTGAGGGAGGAGACCGACCTCGCCTCCGTAGTGAACCTTCGAACGAACTGCCGGAGTGAATCCTTCCTTCTGCCGGAGGTCCAGTAGGGACGCGCTCATCTTCTCGGCTTTTCTACTGGTCACAAAGTGGACCAGGAAATTGGCCTCCAGCTAATCGAATGAGTAGATTGAGTCGGGGACGAGCTTGGAGAACCATTCCCGAACCGGACCCCGGAGGGTGGTAGGGAAGGCACGACCCAGGAAAGGATCCGAAGCGCTGTGAATCATCATGAGGGTCTTGAAACCTTCCATGTGATCATTAGGATCACCCTCGCCGTGATAGGTTTCGAATTGGGGAGGTCAAAAATTTCGGGGTATTTCTGCTTGTAGGATTGCAGCAGAGAAAGGAGGTCGGGTAGGCCTGTGACCCTGAGCCGGCCTCGCGCCGCCGTCGAGGAAGTGGTCGAGGCAGTTTTCCATTTCTTGGAGGCATTTTAGGATGTCCTCGTCATACTCTCGCGGGACTGTCGAGCGGTGGGAAGCGCTGGCCCTGGCATTCGATCACGAGTGAAAGCGGTGGAGCGTCTCATTGACAAGGGTCCCTAGGATAGCCTCCATGATCTCTTTCCAGAAGTCTTGGAACTTCCGGTGGGTGACTGGAGCCCGTTCCGCCGGGTTACGTTGGGGCGGCGACCTCCGGTCGATGCGGCTGAGCACCGGCTTCCGCTCTCGGGGCGGAGGTCTGGGACGATTCGAGACCGAGTTAGAAGCGGCCCCTCCCCTGGTCCGACTTGCCTGTTGGTTCTGGATGACCCGACACAGGTCGGGTACGACCGAGCGAGAGGCGCCCGACTGGTGTCCGATGCTGACCCTCGGATTGTTGGATCCATGAGTGTCGATAGGGACGTCCTGAGGAGGAACGTCTTGGCGATGTGTAGAGGTGACAGCTCTCCTGGGCTTGGGTGCCATGTGCGCTCGGATTGGTGGGATGCCGTTAATGGCTGGGTTCGGACTGATTTCTGCACCGAGGGTTCCCACAGACGGTACCATCCTGATGCTGTTTGTTTTTGGGGGGTGGCTGCACCAGGTGTGAGATCTCTCAATTTGTATTTTTGCGGAAGCTTCGGTACGGATGGTACGCCCGACCTTCAGCCAGAGGGGATGGCTCGGAGTAGAGGCGGGAGCGAGGAGGAGGTCGGAGGCTCGGTTCGGATCTGGAAGCTCAGATCCGGAAGTCTCGTGTACCTACAATCGGCCTAGGAACACCAAGGTTGGTCTTGGTGGCAGACCCTCCGACGGTCTAGTCAGTCACTGAAGAGTAATAGTAACTAGGGTTTTGAGAGAGAAAAGATTGATTACCTTTTGAAGGGGCAGAAGGCCTGGTATTTATAGGCAGTGCCAACCGGGTCTGGACCCGTTTGGGGCCGAGTCTGGAACCGGTCGCCCGTGGGCCTGACGTGGCGGAAGCCCAGGCGGTTTAGAGCTGACGTGGCAGATCTGATGATCGGGGGTGAACGCCTTTTGAGGGGATCCTGTGGCCCAGGAGGGGCCACGTCATCTGACCCATATCACTCACCAAGAATTATCTCTCTCTCTCGAGCCTCTCTTTTCAATAGAGAAAATATTCTACAAGTTACTCTACTCTCTTAAAGGAGAAGTTTACAATATATATAGAAGAATAGAGAGAAACCTATGTCTAATCTTGATTCTCAGTCGTCCGATATAACATGGAAAAGAAGTAACTGAATAGGAGCCGTATGATCTAACTTGGAGTTGAAGATTGGGCTCAAACGACTTAACAAATCTAGGCCCAAAACGAACACAGCACCGCGGTCGATCGATGATCCAACAAAACTGGTCGACCGTCCACCTTTCGGCCAAACCCAGTGTAACTGCGGTCGCGTGTGCGGTCGGGGGGTGCAGTGGACCGCAACTTGGGATAGTCAACCGCAACTATGCCTGCACCTTGCTGCTGCTGTTTTATTCTACTCTCTTCGACGCTTTGACCTCCGTGCTTCATCTTACCTTCTTCTAATCTGAACTACAAGTATTCAAGACACATTCCTAACAAACTCCACCTTGGATTGCATACGAGTGCTATCACATGATGTGTTATTCATCTCCAAACTCAAATAAATTCCACTTGCAAAGAAAACTTAGAACAATAGCTTATTCTTTTAGTTGAAATAATCTCTATCCAATCTCACCGAATCCAGTATACCCCTTCATGGGTACACCTCCGTAGATGTACTCACGAAGTTTCCAAACTCTGCACGAACTCCACTTACCCTTAGGCATTCTCCACCTCTCAACGATATTCAAACGTCGTAGTCTCGTCTCGATGAATCTAGTGGCGGCAAACTAGCTGAGCTTGCGAAAATAACGGAAAAAGAAGCAACACTTGTGCAAGTATTTCGGATGCCCCAAAGCTTGTAGAGATTGTTTTGGTTTGGCCCAACCACTCTCACACCTCTAATCACCTTACGACGACCTTGAAAAACAGACAGAACTCCACCTCGAGCTGTGTACCTATAACCCCGTGCTTCAAGAGTTTCTAAGGAAATCATATTCCGTTTCAGCAGAGGAATATTCAAAACATCTCTTAAAGTGAACATATTTACACCTGACATCTTCACCTCAATTGTCCCCTCACCTACTACTTCACAAATCTCCCCAGTTTCCGTTATCACACAACGCCCCGTGGTAGACTTATAAGTAGAAAATAACTCCCTCTCAGAGCAAATATGAGAAGAACTCCCTAAGTCAAGAAACCAACTAGAATCCCCTTCTAAAGAATTTGAAATAAGAAGAGATGAATCACCTGAATCAAAGACACTAACCACATTAGCGGCTGAATTCTCATTCTTTGCGCTATCCTGATTTTGCAATTTCCAACAGTCTTTCTTGATATGCCTTTGCAATATCGGCAACGGATCGAATTCTTTTGCAAAGCACTCTGTCTTCCCCCTGAAGGACCATCCACTGCTAGACAACTTGTGGGAATAGACGGTGATTTCTGAGTCTCATTCCTAAGTTGATTTTCCTTCAATACTTTGATTACACCATCTACCGAAATACTCTCCTTGACAGATCTACCGTGTAGCATGGTAGTGATCAAAGGCTCGTACGAATCCGATAGTGAATATATCAGGTTGAAAGCTTTATCTTCCTCATACACATCTGCATTGATCGCCTTAAGTTCAGATAATATCTTATTGAACTCTGTAATTTAGTCTTGGAGATCTGTACATTCCTTCATAGATAAACGGAACAACTTCCTCTTCCAATGCATCCGATCTAATAACGACGAACCAGAGTAGTCAGCTATGAGTTTTTTCCACAAACTCGCCGCATCAGTTTCTTCAAGAAATCTACACCTGACCTCGTCCGCCAAGGATAGTTGGATCAGACTTATGGCACTTTCACGAATATCTTCCTAACCGTCATCCTTCATATCAGTTGGCTTTTTTTTCTTCTTAACGGCTAATTGCAAACGTTCTGGAATAAGCACATCATACATGTCAGTCTTTCAAAGATTGAAATTGATCTTTCCATCGAACTGCTTGATCTTCAAAATACTGTGACCTGTCATCTTAACCAAGGGACTCGGCAACCTGAAGATCTGATACCAGTTATTGGGATCGGGGCGTCAACCAACGCCCGTTGTCGCAGCAGAACTAAATAGAGCAATGAAGAAGTCAAAGTAGATGAGACGAATAAATTGAGCAAGCAAGTAGATCCACCAAACTAACACAAACACAATGATGACTTATCCCGGTTAGTTTTTGCTTAATCCGGGGGGAAATATAGGGAGATCTGATATTCAATTAGAAGAGATTACAAGGAGTTACTGATTCACTCAATATAAGGAATTAAACTCAGTCACCAAGAACTATCTCTCTCTCTCTCTCGAACCTCTCTTTACAATGGAGAAAATAATCTGTGAAGTACTCTACTCTCATAAAGGTAGAGTTTACAATATATATAGAAGAATAGAGAGAAACCTAGATCTTATCTTGATTCTCAGTCATCCAATATAACCTGGAAAAGAAGTACCTGAATAGAAGCCGTACGATCTAACTTGGAGTCGAAGATTGGGCTGAAACGACCTAACAAATCGAAGCCCAAAACGAACACAGCGCTGTGGTCGTTTGACCGTCCAATAAGACCGGTCGACAGTCCACCTTTCGGCCAAACCCAGTACAACTGCGGTCGGGTGTGCAGTAGACCGCAACTTGGGACAGTCGACCGCAACTATGCCTGCACCTTGCTGCTGCTGTTTTCTTCTACTCTCTTCGACGCTTCGACCTTCGTGCTTTATCTTACCTTCTTTTAATATGAACCAAGAGTATTCAAGACACATTCATAACACTTTTGTTCTTGAACTGCCATGGTGTGATGATATTCTGCATATTTTGATGGGTTTGAGGCCGATTCTAATACGAGAGATTTTCATCAACGGGGATGGGTAATCTTAAAATTAATTTTGTTGGGGTTTTAGTTTAAAATTAATTGTGCATAACTTTTAAATAAAATTGAGAATAAAAAAAATCATAATATGAAATTGCACGTGCGTTGCACGTGTAAAAATAAGAAACGTATTTTTCATTTAAAAATTTTATACAGAATGTTACATGAAGAGCTACTTGTCACAAGAGTTCGAAATGAAGGATCTTCGCTCTTTGAGATACTTCCTTTGTATTGAAGTTTCTCGCTCGAGAAATAATATATTTCTGTCTCAAAGTAAGTATGCTATCGATTTATTGAAGGAAACGGAAATGTCTGCTTGTCAGCCGATTGGTACACCGTTAGAAGAAGGACTGAAACTTTACAACGGATCTAATCATGCACCTTATGATAAGGAAATATATCAAAGATTGGTTGGACGACTGATGTATCTTGCGCATACACGGCCAGATTTATCATATGCTTTAAGCGTGGTAAGTCAGTTCATGCATGCACCTCAGGAACATCACATGGATACAGTGATGAGAATTCTGAGATATATTCTTCTCCAGGAAAAGGGGCCCTATTTGCGAAACATGGTCACTTGAAGGTTGAGGCATATACTGATGCTGATTGGGCAAGATCTATAATTGATAGGCGCTCAACTTCAGGATACTTCATATTTGTTGGAGGAAATCTATTTACATGGAGAAGCAAGAAGCAAAATATTGTTGTACGCTCTAGTGCAGAGGCTGAGTATCGCGGATTAGCTCTAAGTATATCAGAAGCTTTGTGACTAAAACTCTTGTTGCGGGACTTAGGCTGTGGTCCGAATGAACCTATGAAGGCATATTGTGACAGTTAAGCAGCATGTGATATTGCTGTCAATCCAGTTCAACATGATAGGACGAAACATGTAGAGGTGGATTGATTCTTCATCAAGGAGAAATTGGATAAGAAAGTCATTGAGGTATATAAAGTGAAGTCAGAAGATCAGCTCGCAGATATCCTGACCAAGGCAGTTTCGACTTGGCTGTTCTTGAAATTTGTTGACAAGTTGGGCATGTTCAATATCTATGCATCAACTTGAGAGGGAGTATTGAAATATAGTAAGTGCTAATGTGTATATTCTGTTTCCTAATCTATAGGAACAGATTCTCCAAATCTCATCCCTCAATCTTCTCTCAATCTTCTTTCTTCTCCTCCAAAATGTAATCCTTATATGTAGAGGTATATAAAAAATAAAGATAGAATAAGAAAATTATTATTTTCTCAAATCTGATTTGAACATGTTTGTGGCTCATAAATATATTAGTTTTGAACCATTGCAGAGCCAAATATTGGAGAGCCGAAACAGCCTCATCACTATTATCATTTCATGGTTCATGGGCCAACAAAGTGGCCTACAGCTTGACTTTGACCATTTCTTATATAAGTATGGCTTGGAAGTTACGAATTCTGGCCCATAAACCAATTTACTACACATGACAAGTTACTCCTAGTAGAAAATGATGTATGAGGTGTCTATAAGATACGTAGTAACATGTAGTTTGTATCTTTCTTATATAAAAAAAAACCGAAATTTATCAAATTAAAAGATTAGCTTAAATAAAAATAACTATAAAAAACAAATACATAGACATAGAACAATGAAATAACAATTATATATTGTGATTCCAATATCAACAATATCTCTAATCTTTAATAATATCTCTAATATTATAATGGGAGAAGGCCTTAGTGTCATTTGCCATTGTGTCATTCTACCAATACATAACTAATATAAATAAGGTTTCCGGTTCAAATTCTCCATACGTCACAGTTTTTATTTTTATTTTTTGAAATTATTAAAACGTGCATCATACGTGTAAATTACTAGTTATAATAATGGAAGAGTTGTCATTTGTAGACAACCTGTGATTTATATGCATTCAACCTCAATTAAATCTAAACCACACAATTAGATTATATCTAACCCTCATCTAACTAAATCTCTCAATTAAATCTACGTCACACAATTAGATCTAACTCTATCCTAACTAATTCTAAACCACACATCCTAATCTTACCTCAACCTAATTAAACTCAAATTAATTATTTAAATAAATAAAAAACCCACCCACCTCTCCATCCCTCCCGAAATTCTCTTTCTCTTCCAAAAAAAAGTCAGATCGATCGTGCCTCCTATCTATCTATATTTTTTATAGGCGTGCATTACACGTACATTATATTAGTGCATTGTAGTTAGATCGGGGCCTTTGCTAAGGAGTAGGAAACTGGACAACATTAATTCTGCACTAGTTAACTAGTGCACTTTTTGCGCACTTCGTTATTATGTTTTTTGCATTAAGCAATGTACATAGAAGCACTTATTTATTTTTATTTTTTTTTCTCCCTAGTAAGTGCACTAATTAATTTAGGATTTAATTTAATGCTAAAAGGATACTCCTGTTAGCAAATTTCTAGCGAATGAAGTAAGAAATTATTTTCATTTTGCAAACCAATTTAATTTTTTTTGGTGATGGTGGTGGTGGTTGGTGGTTGAGGGAGATGATGGTGGTGATGTCCCCTCCCAAGCCCCCGAATTTTTTTTGTAATTTTAGGGATCCCAATTTGTATTCCCAATGTAAATACAGGCACGTACTTTGCGCCCTATGTAAATACAGGCACGTACTTTGGGCGTAAAAGAAAAATATTTTTAGGGACCCCCAAAAATAATTATTTAAGGCATTTAGAATTTTTTTAAACATTATTTGGGTTTGGGATTGATTGAATTTGAAGCTTTAAATTTGGGTGATTTAAAGCAAATCCACATTCAAATAAATAGAAATCCAAACCTGAAACCCACATTTAAATCCACATTCAAACCTAACAACCCAAACCCAAAATCCGACCCAATCACTTATACCCTTAACAGCTTTCTTCTGCCCAATTTCCAACCCGACACTATCATCTTTCTTAGCTTGCGCTGCGTTCTTCCCCTTTCTTTATTCTCTCAAGCTCTAACTCTCTAAACCCTTATTTTTAACTCGCAATTTTCAAATTCAATCAACTCCAATTCTCCAATCCTTGTTTTCTCATTCCCAAACTTGTTGATTTTGACTCAACCCTAAATCCAATCAACCAACTTCATTCAAAATTTGAAACTCTAACCGTAAATTTGAAATCTAAATCTCAAATTCGTGGAACAGTAGTCAGTGGGTCTGTGGGTGTGGTGGACTGATGGTGCCTGGTGTCTAGTGGGTGTGGTGCAGTGGGTGTTGTATGCACTGGGTGGTCGGTGGACTGAGTTGCTTATTGGGAGCAATTTCTCACTCATTTTTATGTTAGGGGCTTAATGAGTTGAATATTGAGTTCAATTTTATGTTAGTGCTATAACTTAATGAGTTCAATTTTATGTCCGGGCTTATTGGTAGCAATTTCTTAGTTGCTTATTGAGTTGCTTAATTAATTTGAATAGATTATGACTTAATTAAATTGAAATTTGATATGTTAGGGCTTAATTCAAAATTTACTTTTCTAAATAGTTTTATAGGGATGGCATCAGGTCCGTGCCGGCCTGGGACAGTGTAACGCCCCGCCCCAATACTCAGACAATTTTATTATTTTTAGAAGACAAATTAATACTTATAGTTCAGTTGCCCACCATAGGTGACCTCTCAAAGGGTGGTTAACCAATTAGGCGACTCTTGATCATAGGCAATTTTATTTATATTAAATTATTCTTTGTCTACTCTCTATATGGTATTGTTTTTCAAACACCCCTATTACTCAATCAAATCAACAGCCAAGTGCTGTTTTTCCAAACCAGAATGTGGGACCCCCCCCCCCCCCACACACACACACACACCCCCCTTTTACAACCTTCTCTCTCCATATATATATATATATATATATATATATATATATATATATGGGTAAAAGGGATATGAGCAACTTGCTCATTTAGTAAATGAGCAATTGATTATGTGGCATGCATGTGATACATTGGATAACTAACTCTTTAAAGGATTTTCCAATCACATATATGCCACATCATCAATTGCTCATTTACTAAATGAGCAAGTTGCTCATACCCCTTTTCCCCTATATATATATATAGGGAAATGATCGAGTGAGAACTCTTTTGGTGAGAACCACGCGAGAACTTTTGTTTGGGACATTAGTTGAAAGATCTGAACCGTTCATTTTGATCTACACGACTCAATTAGTCTATGGATGAGAAATCAAGTCATTTGAGATTCGATTGCCCATACATTAAAGTGTTACAAATTGTGTGGCTGAAAAATTGTTATTTTTTATAGTGACATGATGCATGGACAAATGAATATCAAATGACTTGTTTTATATTTGTAGACTAATTTAGTTATGTTAAACAATTTGAACGGTTCGGATTATTTATAGAATGGATAGGCGTGGAGTTCTCACGAAGCTTATCGTGAGAACGGTTCTCACCGGATCGCTACCCTATATATATATATATATATATATATATATATATATATATATATATATATATATATATATATATATATATATAGATAATACTATTCAGAAATTACCACAACTCCCTCTCAGGCATACATCGCACCCACTCGGTGTCGAAAGTCGATTCCGATACCATTTGTAACGCCCCGCCCCAATACTCAGACAATTCTATTATTTTTAGAAGATAAATTAATACTTATAGTACAACTGTCTACCACTGGCTGCCTCTCAAAAGGTGGTTAACCAATTAGGTGACTCTTGATCATAGGCAATTTTATTTATATTAAATTATTCTTTGTCTACTTCCGATATGGTATTACTTTTCAAACACCCCTATTACTCAAATCCCGTGTACAAGACAAAGCCCAGTGGGCCCCATCTGCACACGTCACCCCAAGAAAGAAGTAGCATTCCCTAATTTCCTTCCAAAATCAAATCCCGAGGCCCCACAGGGATGACGTCATCATCCTTCATCAAACCAACAGCCAAGTGCTATTTTTCCAAACCAGAACATGGGACCCCCCACCGTTACAACCATCCCTCTCCATATATATATACTAGATTTTCCCGTGGGCACGTGCCTACGACACGTCTTCAGAACGATACATTATATGAAAAGCCTTGTAAACAGTAAATTAACAATTATGTAGCTCAAGTTTGAATTATATGACAATTGACAATAATTAGTTGTAAATAAAAGTCAATATTTCCATAAGTAAGTATATATATATATATATATATATATATAGAGAGAGAGAGAGAGAGAGAGAGAGAGAGAGAGAGAGAGAATTAAATAAAGAGAGAGAGAGAAATAATTATATAAATAAAGAAGTTGTTTTGGGGGATTTGAATTTGAGTTTTTTTTTTGGGGGGGGAGAGGGGGGGGGGGGGGGGATTGAAGGAGAGCCACTTGATAGCTTTCTTTGTGTTTTATTATTATATATATATATATATATATATATATATATATATATATATATATATATATACATACTATTCAGAAATTACGGGGGTATTACAGACCGGTCCGGCCCAGCCCGAACCGCTGTTTGGCGGGCTCAACCCGGGACCGGCCCCCCAAACCCAGGGGCCGGTTCGGTCCTCCATTTCACCAGAAAAGCCTGGCTAGGCCCGACCCGGTTTTGGACGGGACCGGTTGAACCGGGACCGGTTGAACCGACCTGCCCGGACCCAGGCCGGGATGGGCCGACCGTTGGGTTTCTGATTTTTTTTTTTTTTTGGGTTCAGAATTTAAAAAAAAGAAAAATTACCAAATTTCCCCCTCAATGGATCTATACTAGCTAGTTTTGGGGAATAGTTTAGGAAATCAAAAAAAATTCATATTCTATATATACAACATCATTTCTTTCATTTCTCTTCACTAATTCACTCAGATCTCTCTACTATATCTCAAATCTCTTCACTCTCTCTCAACAAATCAAGTTTCTACTACATTTTGCAAGGATCAACAATCAATAATAATCAAGTGATCAACAACAACAATCAACACTACTAGTCTACTACAAGCTCTCAAGTCTCGACTTTCATTCTTCAAACTTCAAATACTCATACGGTATTTTATTATATGTTTAATTTGTAGATTTAACATAGTTGATTATTCTCATCTATATCTCTTAATTAGTTTGAGTTTTCTTGAACTTCTTCCTCTCATTTTTTTAGATTTTATTTATAAATTTGGTAAAGTGGTAAACATGCATACACTACTCACTAGTTCATGTTATTATTGTTTTTTTTAGTTGAGATAGATTGTTGTTCGTTTTAAATTTTGTTGTTTCTCTTTATTTAATTTTGTTGTTTTAGACTATTAGTTGTCATACATTTAGTTGATTCTTTTAATTTTAATTTTAAAACGTATACTTGCTTTCTCTCTAATTATACATACACTAGTTTTAAATATTTAAATGGCTTCTAATCGATTACGCAGTGGTAGACATAGTAGTCAAGAGTCCACTAGTCGTCAAATTCCTCCAATTCCAATTCCATATGTAGATAGTGAAGAAACATTTATGAATTATGATAGTTTTCCCGATTTGAATGAAACACACTCAAATGCTATAGAAATAGAAGATCATGTAGAACCACAACTATCGGAACAAGGTCATTCTCTAACCCGTAAAACAAGAGGAACTACTTTCGAAGTACACAATTATTTCAATTTTGTCACTTCACAAAATGATAAGAGTGTAGAACTAAAAATATGTAAAAAGTGTCAAACACCATATAAGTTTAAAATATGACTGGGCATGAGTACACTTCAACGTCACTTAAACAAATGTCAACCTGAATTATCTAAAGACAATCTTACACAACAAAAAATATATCTTAGAACCGATCAAGTAGATAGTCATAGCTACGATCACGATATTGTTCGTAGGGAAATGGCTAAGTTAGTCATTAGGGGTGAATTACCATATTCGTTTGGTGAAAGTAGGTATGTAGAGACTTTTGCACAAACCTCCTTAAACCCCTATTATAAAAAGATTGCTAGGAATGTAGTTAAGGGTGATTGTAAGTTAGTTTACAATGAGACTAAGAATTTTTTGATAGCAATACTAACATCACTAAACACTAAAGTTTCTTTGACATTGGATGGATGGATAGGAGTAAACGGCGTTCCAATGATGTGAGTAAACATGTCATTAGATAGATTCGGATTGGGTACTTCAAAAGAGGATAATTTCATTTGGATTTGTTAGGTACCCACATAAGGATGAAATTATAGCCACACACATCATGAAAGCATGTAATAATTTTGGTATTTATGATAAAGTATTTGCTATTGATTTTGATAACGCCTCTAATAATACTAAGACAATTGATAGTTTGAAAATTACTTTAGATCCTATAGAACCCGAAATTTTTCATGTTAGGTGTGCTTGTCATATTCTAAATTTTTTTGTACAAGATGTACTGAAATATGAAAACGATAAACTTGATGCAATGAGAGATTGTGTTCATTATATTACATTGAGTAGTCCAATATATCAAGCTTTTCATGATTGGTGTAAACTTAGGAAAATTGTATATAAACGTTTTCCTAAAGATGTTAGACATCGTTGGAATTATACATTTGATTTTATTAAGTGTTGTTCTTCATTATCGTTTTAATCTTAGAGATTTTTGTGTTGCAATGGGTATGCAAAATTGTATGTTAGATGATGATTTTTGATTTTTTGCCGATAGTTTGTATAAATTTTTAGAACCTTTTAACGATGCTACTCTGCAATTTTCAAAAACATATATATCTATATCTAGTGGTATTTTACTTGAAATTGTCACTATGATGACAACAATTAAAAATTTGCAAAAATGACCCTTTTATTGGGGAATTGGTTAATGCGACACATATTAAAATTTTTAAATATTTTCATCCACTTCTTATGTTATATTGTGTAGCTAAAGTAATGAATCCCATGATTAAATTAGATGACACAAAAATTTTAATTGAAATTTTTTACACTTGTGCCCCACACGATGCAATACAAGATTTTGATCATGTTGTTTTTACTCGTCAATTTGAGAATATTTTGAGTAGGTTATATAATACTTATGATAGACTTTATTCATCTAACACTACACGAACACAAACACAAAATGTTGATTCTTCTTCTTCTTCCTCCATATTAGCAAAATAAAAGAGTCATGCAACTAGTAGTGTTTTAAATCTTATTAAATCAAAAAAACCAAGAACCAATTCACCAAATGAGTTGAATTGGTATAATGCACAAAGTTCAATTGAAGATGTAGTAGATGTGTTACAGTTTTGGAAGAGCAATAAAGTAATTTTTAATATTCTTTCTCGTATGGTTAGAGATTTGCTAACAACACCGGTGTCAACCGTTGCATCGGAAAATACTTTTTCTCTTGGTGGCAGGATAATGAGCCTAAACAGGAATCGACTGACAGTCAAAAATTTAGAGATACTAGTATGCGTCGAAGATTGGATGAAAGCAGAAGAGAGGATCCAAGATTTACACGAAGCACAAGCTGGCTCAACAAGTAGCGATGAATGAACAATTAGATTTAGTCGATTTACATTAAAATAATGTACAATATATTGTAAATAATTGGGAAGTTTAGGGTGATAAGATTCTATATTTAGGTTAATTGGAAGTGCATGACAATAGTCCAATGCCTTCTCTTCAATCTAAATAGAGGCCATCTCGATCTCTAAATTCAAATAATTTCCTTGTTTTGTAATTTGATCTAATTTGTATGAAATTTTATTCATGAACTTCATTTTATTAAACAATTTGTAATTTATTAAATCAATTTAAATTTGGTTTTAGTTTCTTTTATTTATTTGTTCTTTGCAATTGTTATGAAATTACAATTTAATACTTGATCTTTCATCTTTGTTTAAAAAATAATAAAAATAATTACACTAAAAAATCAGCCCGGCCCGGCCCCCACCCTTAGGGCCGGGGGCCAGGTCCGGGCCAGAGTTTTCCTTACTTAGCCCGGCCCGGCCCGCGAAATGCTTGAGCCCGGCCCGGGTTGGCCCTGGACTGGGCAAATCCCGGGCGGTTCGGCCCGGCCCGGGTGGCCCGAATGCCACCCCTATAGTTTTATGCATGTTTTTGAATGCTTCTCGTGTGGATGCTTATGTGGATGCAAATCTGATTGATGATTTTCACTCTATTTTGCATATCTGATTGATTATAAGTAAACTTGTTATTCGATGATATATATATATTTTTTTTTGCATATTTTGCCTTGAACAATGTGTAAAATTTTTGTATACATGTTTTTTTTTCTTTTTTAATGTATGGGGGGCCCCATTTAGGGAGTTTGCCTCAGGCCCCTGGAAACTCAGAGCCGGCCCTGGTGATGGTGGTGATGGTGGGTTCGGTGGTGGGTTTTGGGTAGAGGAGAAGAAGAAGATGAAGAGGATAAAGCGATGAAGAAGATGAGTTTCGTGTTTGGATAGGGTTAATGGGTTTGGTTTTGGATAGTTGAGGGTATTTTTATAATTTAACATGGAATATTCGGAAAATATTTTACTAACTTATCGGAGAAGTGGACGGCGGGGGCCTTCAGGTCCAAATGATAAAATTTTGGGTACTATTGGGGTATTATTTTTACTTTAGATGTGTGTATTTAGTTATCACTAACTTTGGGTGCCAATAGGTCATTAACTCTAATCAGTATATATATGAACTAGAAAAAAATTAGGAGCTTGTTGATTCATTTTCTTAATTTTTTTAATGTAGAATATAATACTACCGACAATTGTAGAATATAATGTAGAAAAAATTTAGGAGTTTGTTGAAAGTAGTTGTAACTAAACTTGTAATTAAGTTATCCTTACTTTAAAGTTTCAACATACTTGCAACCCTCACTGCTAGTCCCATTCTTAGTTCCTAGGCAGGCAACCTCTTCTTCTACTGAAAAAGAACATTCCATTGGATCAAAGACTTCTGACGTATACGTTTATAAATTGTACGATATTGTATATTAGCAAGCAAGCGACCAATAGCCCTTTTAAATCGTGACGATGAGTTGGTAAATATAAGTAGCAATACGAAAAAATAAACATTTCCTCTTAAACTGTACATCTACACTACAACATGAACAGACTTTACTAACAATGTTCTAGCCCTTTCAGCTCCTGTAACTACCATCCTCTCATCTGAGCAAAAAAGATGAGAGCTCCCCATTACGCTCCCAACCCTAGGTCTTCCCCCACCCATCCCCACCATAGTGTACGTCGACATCTCTCCCCACCAACACCGATGACCAAAAGAGCTAGAGACGAAGGAGTGGAGCAGCACCACCACAGAAGATCAGAGGTCCAGGGAAGACGGAGGAGCAGCTATCGTGACCACCAGAGGCCATCGCCACCCAAAGAGAGGACTGAGAGAGTGGACGCGTCCAGAGGTAGTCGCGCTCGTGCAGAGGCCCACCACAGGGAAGTGCACCACCAGAGTATCCACAGCAGCCCCCCCTACCCTGTCCACCCTCACCAGGTCATTGACGAGAGGAGCAAGAACAACCGGTCCTATGCAGAGGTTGCCAGAGGCTACACGCATGATGTTGAAGCGCATAGAGCGCTCCGACGTTCGCCATCTCCAGATATAGATCGCCGTCACACCAAAGAAGACGCTGATGGGGAATGGGTCTTAGTGAAACCAAGGAAGCCGAGGCAGCCAAGCAAAAGCCTGAGAATGTCGGAAAACTCCAAAATCGAAGGACGACAGAATTGTCACAAGTGCGCGAGGCCGGGACATTCCATCAGCAAATGCACGTTCGATTGGTTCTGTTACGTGTGTAGAAACTCCGGCCATATCTCAACAGCCTGTCCGAAGCGCGTTATCGCAGCCGCATCGAACTCAAAAGCTACAAAGCTCGGGGATTATAACGCATCGGAGGGTAGTAAAACACAAGAGAGTGTAGCCGGCGATAGACGCGTTATTCATGTTGCTATCTCCCCTACGCCATTAATGGCTGAGTTTGAAAAGAGATTCAGTGGTGGTATTCTGATTAGAGCGCAGACGGGGGTCCCTTCGGCGAGCGACATCAGCGAGCTACTGCTTGCAGCTTTGATCAAGGAGCCGGAGCCTATATGGGTAGTTCAAGAGATAGCTAATAATACGTTTTTTGCTCACTGCAGCGACGAGGCGATAGCTCGTGAGACGATCAGAGTTAAGGGTCTCGAAGGTAAAGATGTTCATGGCTTAGAGTTCTTCGTGACGTTTAAATGGTGGTCTCGCGATTTCGGAGCTTTGAAAGCGGAGAGTTTGGCGCCGGTCTGGATTAGACTTTACAACCTTCCATTCCATTGCTGGGTTCGATCGGGGTTCCATAACATCGTGCGGAAGTTTGGTTTGCTCATCGACATCGATCGACAAACTCTCACCCATTCCGCAAGAAAGTTCGCAAGGATTAAAGTTGGCGTCGCAAACAAGCAGGATATCCCGTCTAAGATTATCACTGCTTTTGAAAGTTCAATCTATGAAGTGTTGGTGATTGTCGAAGTCCAGAAAAACGTGACGTTTAGAGACTTGACGTGTAGAGATAAGGGGGTGGTGAACGACCAGGATCCTGCGCTAGAGCTAGACGATGAAGGAGGGCCCTTAGATGCGGGTATGTCCAAAATGAAAGCGACAGCTGGCGAGATTCAAAAGTTCGTAGCTGATCAATCTTTGTTGGAGCGCCAATTTCAAAATCCAGGGTCTGGTCAACAGAAGCTTTCGGCAGTAGACAGGACAGCAAACCCATTAATCTCCTATGGCAAAGGACAATGGACCCCACCAAAAGAACTTCTAACAGGAGGGTCTAGTAAGGGAGGGTCTGGGTATGGCGAAAAGGTAGTGTGCGATAGGCTTCTTAGCGGCGATTTGATGGGTCTTGGCAATGGGTCTTTCAAGGCAGAGGGTACTTCAAAGACAGTGGATAATAGGAGGGGAGGGATTCTTAAACCGGGCTCTAGTGTGGGCCAGCATAACGTCAATCAGTTGGGGATTTCAGAAGAGGCGTGGCTTCGGTTCACACAAGTGGACATTGAGTGTTCGGTCAAAGCAGCAGTTGAAGCTCTAATCCGATCCAAAGCTAATGTCAATCTTGGGCCTCAGCCCATGGGCCAGGGGGTGAGAGAAGTTGAATTAGAAGAAGCTAATCCTAATAAAGTTATCATGGGAATCTCATCTGCTGTGTCTCCCGATCAACAGCTTATGCAGCAAAAGATTGCTCTCACTACAGCCCCCGCGTCAGGCGGTGAGATTATTGGGGCTCTAGACGGGATCCGGGAGGATAATTTTATCTCTGAAACCGAAACAGACTACGAAGATATTGAATTCAGAGGGAGTGTTGGGAGCTCGTCTACAAAAAAGATAACAGAATATCAGAGAAAAGGCAAAAGACAGATGGTGAGCAAGGATACGCAAGATCATGGATTAGTCGGAGGGGTCCACAATGGGAACAAAGCATCGGAGGAGGAGTCAGCAAGGAAAGGTACCGAGGAGGCGGGAAAGAGGAGGAGGATCAATGAGGGGGAATAGTAAAGTTGGAGAGCTAGAAATGGGGTAGGATCGAGTGCTCAAGAACTCTACCTATGGTCTTTCTGCTGGGAGGATGTTGATCAGTCTTTTGACATTAGATGTTGTTGTATTTTGAGTTTCTCTAAGTTGTATTATCTATTGTGTTGTTGCTATTTAGGTATATTACTGTTTTGCAGGATATTGTATCGAAGACTATGTTGTACTACTTTGTTTCCTTAATGATTATTAATGAAACGATGACTTTAGTCATCTTTTATCAAAAAAAAAAAAAACATGAACAGACTTTTCCGGCACTTTTTTTTTAACCTACTCCGGCATTTTTAAATGCTGAGGTAGAGACTACCGACGTTTTTGAAAATGCCAGTGAAAATGTCGGGGTATCCTGCGTCGCGGTAGCCCCAGGTCTACACTAGCGTTTTTTACAAACGCTGGTACAGCCATAAGTGTACCTCGACGTTTGCAAAAACACTGGTTTATACCTATTTCTGATTTTTGATTAAAATCTACCTAAGCCGGCGTTTTTTTCACACAAAAAAATGTCGGAATAGGGTTTTTCCCCGACAGGTTTATAATTAAACAATAACACAGAAACATATAATGACAAATACTAAATTAAAAAGAATATTCAAATATATAGTGATAATATAAACATAAATAATATCCGATATTTGTCCACATTCATTCAACATCCAAGCTAAAACAATTATTAATAACACAAACAAGAAGAATATATAGAAATTAGTACTAGCCACAAACGATCGGAAGAGAGAACAATGTAAAACAAAGAAAAGAAGGAAATATCTAACTTTGAATCTTCATGCTTCTTTTCTTACACCAACTGCTCGATCTTACATCGATCGTCATCCTTGTAAAATGATGATAGGCTTCGTAACCTTGTAGATATGCACAAGAGGATGAAACAACTACCTCTTCCGACTCAGCATACTCATCTCATCGTGATTTCTGATCAGTTCTTCGCTTGCATACCTCTTATTATCTTCATGGGTTTTCTTCATCTTCTTCTTGACGTGATGATGGAGATCATAGTCTTCATCGCCGCTGTTGAGATGGACCGGGAGATGGGCTACAGTCATGTCTATCTCTGTTTAAACAATTCATGAAACATGCCACAGCTTTGGACCGTATACGTCACTTTCTTAATTAACTCAATATCATGAACTAAATTTAAAAAGGAGACGACTAATATTGGATCTTTTGAAGAACTTACGGTCAAATGTGATGGCTTTACTACTGGCAAAAGTTGTTTGCCATTTAAGTTAGCACCTCAGCATTTGGAAGAAAAATTTTAAAAGTTTTTTTTTTCTAACAAAGGTTTGACTATGTCAAAATGATTCGGGTAATCTAATCGAGAAACTATTGGATTTATCCATGGTTTACAACATGAGCTAATCCAAGTTTAGCCACCCTAATAAGACTAAAGTGAAGTAGAATATGTCACTAATGTGCACATCATGGTTGAAATTATGAAATAGAAAACACTATATTTTCTTTCCTAATTGACTTCATTATACTCACAGAAAGATGCATTTGTAGTGCCGGGAATATAAGTGACAATCCTGAAACAAACATTACCGCAACTAATTAAAATGCGATTAATTAATAATAATAAAACAATTCCCCTATAAAAGTAACAATTGCTACTCTGTATTGTATTCTAGATCCAACATACTATAGAATACTAACTAGTGATGTTGTTCTCTTAATCGCGGATTGCTAGGGCTAGGAGCATCAGGATCTGTCATAATCTACAAATAAATGCATGATAATCAGTGCAACTTGATATGAGAAATACTTATTGAATAGTAAATTAATCAATTAACTAATTACCAAAGTTAGTAAATTAATCAATCAACTAACTTGTATCTATACTCCATGTCAATCAGAAAAAAAATGAAATATTCAAAAGGAAACCTAAAACAAAAACTGATGTACACAGTACTTTAGTGGCGTTCATCCTTATTTACAATTAAGATTCATTGCAGTAAAAAAATAAAGAATAAAATGAACCTGAAACTGAGAATCTGTAATACCTTGATTTTCATTTAATGTGAAATTGTTGATTTTACGTGTTGTGCACGTGCAATCTTGCATATATTTTCTTATACAAATTATATTTTATAACATGAACAAATAAATATAATTCTTTCTCTTTGTTTTCTTATAAAAGCCTATTTTATAAAGCCTAAGATTTATTTTTCCATTTTGAGCCCATCCTAATTATTTAATTAATTTTTTTTATTGGCCCTGGTTTTGAGCCCACTATTTTGAAGCCCACAACCAATTAATCTTTTAAATTGCCCTAACTTGTCATGTAGACACATTTAGTAGGCAATTGATTAATTAAATGTGTACAACTTAATAATGGGGACACTAGAAAGTTTGTGCATGCACTAAGGTGTGCAATGCACACCAATTCTAAGGTAGGCCGGGATTGGATGAGTGGGAGAGGGAAAGTGGATGAGGTGGAGGAGTAGTTATTGAGTTCATGGAAGTTACTACAACTTCCCAACTCATCTTGGTCCTTAATCTTCAACTCCTAGATTAATCCTAGCCCTTCTTTTCACCCTAAAATAAGTATAAATAACCCCCCCCCCCCCCCCCCCCCCCCTCCCACCTTAGTTACTCTTGCACCTTTTTTCATCAAAAGACTAAGAGAAAAAGACACATTTTGTAAGCAAAAGATTGAGAGTTAAGTGAGTTTCAAAAGATCGAGTGTGCTTTTGTATGTGTTCCAATCAAAGCAGGCTGGCCAATTCGTTTGGAGACTAAGGGCTTGCGGCAATACCAAGGAGCAAGGAGGAGAAGGAAAATTTGCAAACTCAAACTAGGAGAAGAAGGCCTTTTGTTCATTCTACACTACAAACCGCACAGGCTATAGCGGCGCTTTTACAAAGCTATAGCGGCATTTTTTGGCGCCGTTTAGCACATAACAGCGCTTCTGAAATCGCCGCTAAAAGCGCCGTTAGAAAGTGCGTCGTTATAGCCATATAGGCTATCACGGCGTTTACGGGCACCGCCGCTATAGGGTGTCCACCTATAACGGCGCTGCCAAACCGCCGTTATAGGAACGTTTCGTTTAAAAAAAATTAGAGCTATAGCGGCGCTTTTCCAAGCGCCGGGATTGCTCTCCTGAGTAATAGCTAACATTGGTACCCTGCAGCGGCGCTTGTCTAGCGCCGCGATAGAGGGTACTCAAGCTGTAGTACCTATTGCGGCGTTTCTTGGTAAACGCCGCAATAGGTGGTTTTTTTTGTGGCATTTTATTATAAAATTTTGAATTGAAAATACCAGTAATTAATCGCATATTACAAATACATGTAATCATATTAAATTTAAATGCTTAAATCTTAAAATCAATAATAACATCATAATCAAGAACCAAAAGTCACATCACAAAAACAACTCAATAGAAAACAAAATATGTAACACATAAACTGTCATACAACGAGTATCAAATGTATATGTTGTACAACACTTAGTTATTACAAAACAAATATATAATTCCTACAATACATTTTAAAAAAAGTCCAAATTCGACAAACTACAGCAGGGAAGTCTCCTCGTATGGCTCGCTGTTGCTTCCAATTTCATCGTTATTTCGCCCTAGTGTATGTGCGTGACTGGAAACCGATGGAATACGCTGGCCCTGTAGAAAAAACATAAATATTTCATCATCAATTTAGTTTACAGAATCTGCACATATGACATCAGCAGCTTACATTTCATTGCATAGAAACTTTAGGGGTTTTTTTTTCATATGACATCAATTTAGTATACTTTAGGGTTTTTTTTCCAATTCACCCTAATAATATTTCCAAGAAAGTGGTGTTCCAAATTATGATTATAGCACATATCTCCCTTACGGCATGGAAATTATATCACTTGAAAACCCTACATATAATAATGTATAAGGTATATGCTTTGTGTTGCGTGTATGTTTGTTACAAAGTTAGTATCCTAGAAGTGGCGGAGTCAAACAATGTATGTGCGAGTGGATATAATGGTTAGTGATAAAAGTGGTAATGAAGGAGTTAATGGATCGTGTGGTTGAGTGTGTAACAAAATTAGTATCGTACATGGTTGCAGATACGAATAAGGAGTGGACTAGGTGATCAACATCTTTACTGCTATGTATGTGACTGGTGATTATATACTGAAGGAAGAAATATATAACTGCCATTAGGCTTACACATTACGGTGAAATGAGTAGTAGTCAGAACTTACTCTTTTGGACAGTAGAACCCTTCCTGCAATAATGTCTGGAACATGTAAACAAAACAAGGCATTAGTCAACTGTTGTTGTACTGATGTTCTGTATTTTGCTATTCTGATATGTACTTTTGTTGATTTTAAGAGCTAAACCTTTCTGTTAGCCCAGAACTTCGTGTACTAGGACTTCTTTTCTTTTATATATTTGGATGGAGCTCCTTAGAGCTCTATCTATTCTAAACTTGATAACCAATTAAGCCAGTCAAAACTTTACATTAATAAACAACTAAACATGATAACCTATTAAGCCAGCTACACACCTACTTGTCCCATTGTATAATAGTATGAAAAGAATAGTTGCGGAAAAAGGAACATAAGGCAGAATGCAAATGGAAAAGAAAACTTGACCAAGTAAACACACATATAAGCAAATCTCTTCATCGAATAAAAATTGCAAGCAATACTAATAATGCAAAAGATGACCTGTGGTTTGGTAAGCCATCCATCAGGACGAGAGATAACTCTTGCTAAGTCGGACTGCATGAATTCAAAGACCAAGTAAAGGTTGTACTGCATTCTTAAAGTGGCGAGGCCTTCAAGCTTGATGAAATTCGGATGATCCAGCTTCTGCAGTATCATAATCTCCCTTGCCAGGAATCTTATGCTTTCAATTTCAGAAGTATCAAAGCAAACTTTTTTCAAAGCAACTATCTTTCCGGTCTCTCGGTCTCGAGCTTTATACACATTGCTATATGTCCCCTGACCTACACTACAAGAAATTTGCCATATACCAACGGACACCTGTAGTAACGGATCACTAAAACCGTGGGTATAGACATCATATAGCTACAAACGTATAGTAACTGTGGGTATAGGTATCCTATAGGTAACTATAACCTTTTAATCCATAACTATTATTTAATTTCTTCTTCTCTCCCCAAACCCTATCTCCAAATCCCCCTCTCCCCAAACCCTATCTCCAAATCCCCCCTTCCTACCGTCGTGCCCCCTCCCCGCGATCTCTCTATCTCTCTCTCGATCTCGAATAATCGACCCGGTCTTCGGCGAGCCACCACCGCGAGCACCCCTATCCAGTTGTCTCCACTACCATCAAGACCCCCCTTTTCCCTACTCCCGTCGATGCCCTGTTGTGCGGAATACAAATCAAACCAACAATCAAACGAGAGAAACAGCGAGAAAACACAGAAAAACCAGCAACACAAGAACACAAGATTTACGTGGTTCGGCAAAACGATGCCTACATCCACAAGGGGCAGTTGGGGTTTCTTTACTATGATCTCCAATGGGCAAACAAAGCCTTTACAAGAGATGACGGCTACAAAATCCGAATAAGGTGTTACAATTTACAAAACCCTAACGGGTGTATTTATAGGGAAACTATTGGGCCTTTTCGAATTGGGCCGAATCTGGATCCAAAACCCGCCGACAGTCGACTGGTCCAATTACCAGTCGACTGGTACTTCCTTCGGGACAGTCGACTGATCAGTCGACTGCTGCTGCTGTATCTTTAGTCTTTGAAAACTCCTCTCTGGACAGTCGACTGCTCCTCCATCCAGTCGACTGAAGCTCTGAAACTTTCGAACACTGCAGATACCAAATACCAGAATCGAGCCATTATCCTACAATCTCCACCTTGGCGAGATCTTCCAAGTATCCAACAATCTCCACCTTGGTGAAATCTTCCAAGTAGCCCAAGCAATCTCCACAAATACTCCAAAACAACTGCTCATCACCAAATGCAACAAACGAACCCAAACTCCACCTTAGTATGATATCACATATTAAACAAACCAATAGCAAAGCACTATCCCAATCGCCCATGCCAAATTATCAAACATGCAAAATATTAGCCAGGTTCATGCAATGCTTGAACTTGGCTGCCCCAACAATTTTGGTCAACATATCAGCAGGATTATCAGCTGTTCCAATCTTCACCAAATGAATATCACCATCCTTTATCAAATCACGCACAAAATGATAACGAACATCAATATGTTTGGTCCTCGAATGATGAACTTGGTTCTTCGCTAAATGAATAGCACTCTGACTGTCACAGTGTACCTCCACCTTCTCCCGATGAATTCCCAAGCTTTTCAAAAGTCCATGTATCCAAATGGCTTCCTTCATGGCCTCAGCAACCGCCATGTATTCAGCCTCAGTAGTAGACAACGCTACAGTGGACTGCAAATTTGACCTCCAACTTATAGGTGCCCTAGCCATAGTAAACAAATAGCCTGTAGTAGACCGCCTCTTATCTAGATCACCTGCATAGTCAGAATCAACATATCCAACCAATAACCTGCTAATATTGTCATCCCTTTCAAATTTCAAACCCACATCTGTGGTGCCACTTATGTACCTCAAAATCCATTTAGCTGCTTGCCAATGCTCTTTGCCTGGATCATGCATATATCGACTAACCATACTCACCGCCTGAGAGATGTCTGGTCGAGTACAAACCATGGCATACATCAAACTGCCAACCACACTAGTGTAAGGTACATTAGCCATATACTGTCTCTCTGCATCTGTACTTGGAGACTGAGAAGCACTAATTCTGAAATGAGTGGCTAAGGGTGTACTGACTGGTTTAGTTTTCTCATCTATACCAAACCGTTTCAGCACCTTCAAAAGATATTGCTTCTGTGTCAAACTTACTATGCCCTTTGCCCTGTCTCTAGCTATCTCCATCCCAAGTATCTTCTTGGCTTCACCAAGATCCTTCATCTCGAACTCAGAACTCAACTGATTCTTCAAATTTTGAATCTCCTTAGCATTTTTAGAGGCAATCAACATGTCATCCACATATAATAACAGATATATAAAAGAACCATTCTGCAACTTCCTGAAGTAGACACAATGATCATACTCACTTCTGGAATATCCCTGCACTTTCATAAACTGGTCAAACCTCAAATACCACTGCCTTGGAGATTGCTTCAACCCATAGAGAGACTTCTTCAACCTGCAAACACAATTTTCCTTCCCAGCTGTCTTAAACCCATCTGGCTGCAACATATAAATTTCTTCATCTAGATCCCCATGTAAGAATGCAGTCTTCACATCCATCTGTGTCAATTCAAGATCAAACTGTGCTACCAATGCTAACAAAATCCGAATAGAAGGATGCTTAACAACCGGAGAGAACACTTCATTATAGTCAATACCTTCCTGTTGAGCATACCCCTTTGCAACTAGTCTAGCCTTGAACCGAACACTGCCTTTTGGACCTTCTTTCTTCGTATACACCCACTTGCAACCAATTGCTTTCTTCCCCTTTGGTAGTTGCACTAGATCCCAAGTCTTATTCTTATGAAGAGAGTTCATCTCTTCATCCATAGCAACTTTCCAATCTGCATTTTCAAAACTTCTAGTGGCTTCTTTGAAGTTGGAGGGAACTTCATCATCCACAATGGGAAGAGCAAATGCAACTGTATCTGTAAAGCGAGACGGTCGTTTGATATCTCTTCTTTGCCTTCTTACTGCAATTGATTCTTCCTGCTGGATAGGAACTTCTTCATCATTCTCAGTATCAACCACATCATCTTCATCTTGGACAGGAACAGGATTTTCAACTAACAACTTTTCTAACTCCACCTGTTGGAGAACTCTCCTACCAGTCGACTAGTTATTGCCAACAGTCGACTGTCCCGAGCTCCCACTCTTCTGCTGTTCTAGACCACCAGTCGACTGCTCCTGTACACCAGTCGACTGTCCCGAGATTCTGCTACTCACCTGTTGGAGAACTGTCCCACTCTTCTGCTGCTCACCAGTCGACTGTCCTATACCACCAGTCGACTGTCCCGAGCTAATCATGCTGGTCTCATCAAAAGTCACATCCCTGCTGATTACTAACTTCTTCTGTTCTGGGCACCACAACCTGTAACCTTTGACACCAGTACTAAAACCAACAAATATAGCCTTTTTGGCTCTTGCATCAAGTTTAGTTTCAGTTACATGAAAATAAGCAGGACAACCAAATATATGCAAAAAACTATAATCAGATGCAGGTTTACCACTCCATACCTCAATAGGTGTTTTGCCTTCAAGTGCTGCTGATGGTAAACGGTTGACAATGTGGCTTGCATATATAACAGCTTCTGCCCAAAATGTCTTCTTCAATCCAGACTGTGCTAACATACATCTCACCTTCTCAAGTAAGGTTCTGTTCATCCTTTCTGCAACCCCATTTTGCTGTGGAGTCTTCCTAACTGTGAAGTGCCTTTGGATCCCTTCATCTTCATACAATTTCAGAAACGGATCATTCTTATATTTCCCTCCATTATCTGACCTCAGAACCTTAATCTTCCTACCAGTCTGATTTTCAACTTTCTTCTTCCAACTTGTGAACAATGTCAAAACTTCATCTTTGTGCTTCATGGTATATACCCAAACTCGTCTGGAGTAATCATCAACAAAAGTAACAAACCAGTGTCTACCACTCATAGAAGGTGTCTGAGTAGGGCCCCAAACATCTGTGTGCACATAATCGAGGATACCCTTTGTCTGATGTACAGCTGTACCAAATTTCACCCTAGTTTGCTTACCCAAAACACAATGTTCACAAAATTCCAACTTGCACCCTTTAGCATCTTTAAGCAACCCTTGCTTCACAAGCCCCTGCAAGGCCTTTTCTCCTGCATGCCCGAGTCGCATATGCCACAACCTAGTAGAGTCGGGAACAACCTGTTTAGGCCTTTCAGTTACACTGGCAGCCTCACCCAAATATGTTTTTCCCTGCAAAAAAAACAAGTTCCTTTTTCTTTGCCCTTTCATCACCACGAGTGATCCGCTAGTCACCTTCAGAATGCCACCTTCACTAGCAAATTTCAATCCACTGGCCTCCAAAGCACTAAGTGAAATTAAATTCTTCTTCAAATCTGGAACATACCATACATGTGAAAGCTCCCTAATAAGACCATCGTGCATAAGCAATTCAATCTTCCCGATTCCTACCTTCTTACAAGGTGCATCATTTCCCATCAAAACTACACCACCATCCATATACTCCAAAGAAGTAAACCACTCCCTTTTTCAAGACATATGATAGGAGGCTGCTGTATCAAGAAACCATACTTCTTGATAAAGTGAGGGACTAGAAGCTAGTGCAAAAGAAAAATCCTCGCCACTTTCTAAATTATCAACAGTCACATTTGCAGTCGAATTTCCCTTATTTCGTAGCTTTGGACAATCCTTTTTCCAATGCCCCCTTTCATGACAGAAAGCACATTCATCTTTGGCCGGTATTTTCCTGTCCTTCGAAACTCCTCTCGATTTGGAACGAGATTTGTTTCCCTTCTTCCCAGATTTGGACTCAGATCTGGTCTCAGTCCTGCCCCTTACAATCAATGCTTCAGAAGTTTCTCTATCAACCATTTTATCCCTTCTCCTAGTTTCATTATTCAACAAAGCATTTGCAACATCTTCATATTTCACAGTATCTTTTCCATATAATAAAGTAGTTGCTAAATGATCATAACTTTCAGGTAATGAATTCAACAGAATTAGGGCTTTATCTTCATCCTTAATTTGCTCATCCAAATTTAACAAATCAGCCAATAATTTATTAAATAATTCAACATGAGCATTCATAGACATACCTTCCGTATAGGTGAAGCGAAAAAGTCTCTTCTTCAAATACAGCCGATTCTCCAAACTTTTCCTCATGTATTTGTCTTCGAGCTTCTTCTACAACACCGCAGCAATGGTATCCCTCATCAAATCGTACTTCTGAGCCTTCTCAATAAAGAGCCGAATAGTCCCATACGCAACTCGATTCAACTTCTTCCAATCTGCTTCGGACATATCCTTTGGTTTTTCTACTTCCAAAGCAACATCTTGTTCTTGTTGAACAAGAACATCCAACACCTCACATTGCCACATCCCGAAATTGTTTGTCCCATCAAATTTTTCAACTTCAAATTTTGCATTGTGAATCGTTGTTCTGGACGAACTCGATCCCACAACATCCTTGGTTGCATCTGCATCACCCGCCATCTCCCTCTAGGTCGAACCGAAAGCTCTGATACCACTTGTTGTGCGGAATACAAATCAAACCAACAATCAAACGAGAGAAACAGCGAGAAAACACAGAAAAACCAGCAACACAAGAATACAAGATTTACGTGGTTCGGCAAAACGATGCCTACATCCACAAGGGGCGGTTGGGGTTTCTTTACTATGATCTCCAATGGGCAAACAAAGCCTTTACAAGAGATGACGGCTGCAAAATCCGAATAAGGTGTTACAATTTACAAAACCCTAACGGGTGTATTTATAGGGAAACTATTGGGCCTTTTCGAATTGGGCCGAATCTGGATCCAAAACCCGCCGACAGTCGACTGGTCCAATTACCAGTCGACTGGTACTTCCTTCGGGACAGTCGACTGATCAGTCGACTGCTGCTGCTGTATCTTTAGTCTTTGAAAACTCCTCTCTGGACAGTCGACTGCTCCTCCATCCAGTCGACTGAAGCTCTGAAACTTTCGAACACTGCAGATACCAAATACCAGAATCGAGCCATTATCCTACACGCCCAACGCCAGCAGCCCCAATCGAAACCCCCTCTGCTTCTCCCCAATCCCGTCAACGAGCAGCAGCCGTGATGCCTTCTGAGCGCCGCCCCACCTTCCCTCGACGCCCAGGCACCCGCCCCCCCAGCCCCGACCTCCCTTTCCTGTTCCTCGTCGAAGACATACTCACAGGTGATTGATCCTTTTCCCTACTCCCGTCGAGGAATTCATTTTATTACATGAAAGGGCCTAATCAGTAGCTCCACTAAGTTCTTGAGTGCTTCTTTGAAAGCACCATATATGTATCTATCCACCACTTGCAGTTAGTTGTTGTTCGTCTATTTCAAGAATATATGGGATATTGTGGTTATTAAAAAGCTGGGCAACAAATCATTTCAAGGATAGGTAGCTTGGTAATTGCATTTCCATTTAGGATTAATTTGACCTTTCGGTTGACCGTGATCTTTGAATAGTACATTTAACTAAGAGACGTTTGTTTTCATGTCAATTAAAGAATGTCCTCGTGAAATAGTTACATTTCAATTGGTAAATTCTAGCACTTGAGACAATGTCTGGTTTACTGGAATCGATTTCCCTTTTGTCTTCAAAAGAGGAACCCAAAGGTATTAATTGTATTATGCATCATGATATATTTATATACACAACATATTCAGTTTTCTTTAAGGTGTAATACTTGAATTTTGTAATCTTCTTTAGTGGTTTAATTAGATTGTTGCCCTTACGACTTAATACATCTTTGCTTAGAGCTGCGGCTCTTTTGTCATTTTGGTTGTTGTAAGCATACTATCATAAGTATATGATTCTGAATACTCTAAAAAAGTAAAAGATTCTGAGAATCATTGTAAAGTTTAGAGGCTGTACCCGTCGTGTTACATTCACAAGCAAAGGTATTGTTCTTTTTTTTTTTTTGCCTCTTATAACTCTTATTAGATTTAATTGAAATCATTTATTTGTACCCTGGATACTGGGGCATGGTATGCACTTCTGAATTTGATCAATGGATTGATATCTTGTAAAAGGCGAAAAACCTAGAAACTAGTTAATGGTTCTTTGATTAAAGGCTATTAGTTAGTTTATACTTTGCAAATGGCAAGTAATGTTTTCGACTATGAGTTCATGTCAAGATAAGTAGTGAAGTGATAGACTGTCGCTCTCTGACATTAGGTTTTAAAACTGAATCCTGATTAGAAAGAAAATTTTCTGTAGTACAATTACATTACATTCCAAAGAACTGTTAATATACACATAAAAAATAGAGTTCTTCATTGATCATATCTTGATCATTTACTTTGTGTTATATTTTTTTGCATGATCATATTCCTGCGGAAGCTTGACAGAACATTCATAAGATATATGCAAGCTTGTGCAGGTTTTATTTCCTATCTTGCTAAAAATAGCATACTTGAGTATGCCAATTACTAAGCTTGATTGCTTTATGATTATGTACTAAAGCTTTAACTACTCACAATCAAAGAGTGTTGACTAGGGTCTAGACTGAATTAAGTACTAATTTCTTGACTTTAGGGTTTATTTCATGTGCACTACGTTTCTTGTGTGATTTGAAAGTCTATAACTGCAAAAAGATTAAGCTAGCTGTTCGAAGTCTGTTTTTCTGTATCATCTGATCAGCTGTTATAGATGAAAATTGTTTTTCTGATCATATTCCTGCGGAAGCTTGACAGAACATTCATAAGATATATGCAAGTTTGTGCAGGTTTTATTTCCTATCTTGCTAAAAATAGCATACTTGAGTATGCCAATTACTAAGCTTGATTGCTTTATGATTATGTACTAAAGCTTTAACTACTCACAATCAAAGAGTGTTGACTAGGGTCTAGACTGAATTAAGTACTAATTTCTTGACTTTAGGGTTTATTTCATGTGCACTACGTTTCTTGTGTGATTTGAAAGTCTATAACTGCAAAAAGATTAAGCTAGCTGTTCGAAGTCTGTTTTTCTGTATCATCTGATCAGCTGTTATAGATGAAAATTGTTTTTCTTATGCCCCTTCTGGTTGTGTTTTCTTAAAAGTTTTCTCAAATTATTTTTTGTAATACCTTCAAACAGACAAACATATGGATTTGTTACCTATAAATTTTTAATATGGATGTTTTGCCATTGAATTTAGATTGAAATAACTGACTTGGGTTACTTGCGCTCTAGGCCATATACCTTAACCCTGCAATAGTCTTCCTTCTGCTGCTATGTTTCTTCTCTCGGCTTTGGGAGGTCTACGATCTCACTTGAGGGAAGTTCGGCTTTCCTCATTCTGTCATAAATGATATGCACCCCAAGTATATATTGAATTTGACATTATTTTATATGTTTATAAAATTTGGTTTTATACTTTCAGAGAAGCTCTACTTCATTTGATTTTGAGTTCGAGTCATACAACTACAGTGGCTTTAACATCTACAAGATAGTTTCTAAAGTTGTATACGGCCACAGTGGCTCTGATCGAAAGTGGCCGTATACAACTACAGTGGCCGTCTGATCGAAAGTTGTAAGAAACATTCGATACACCTACAAGATAGTTTCTAAAAGAGCATGATCGAAAGTGATCGAAAGTTTCTTACAACCTCAGAAGCTAGTTTTTATACGACTTAATACATCTTCTAGTATTGATGTTTGAACTTTGAGGTTCTCTGAAATCATTTATTTGTACACTGTAGTATATTCTTTTTGATTGATGTTCTCGATACAGGATCACTTTATGGCGGATTGAATCTCCTGATACACCTCAGTTGGCCGATCTAATTTCTTACATTGTTTCCTAATATTTCTTGTCAAGTTTTTGAGGTATTTAAATAATTTATATTCCTTAAATTGTTGTGATCCCAGAATATTGAGCAAGGAAAGATCTATAAAGTGATCCTGTATATTAGGTCACTGCATTCGGTGAACATAACAGACAAGCTCAGATGGTTTACAAATCCTTGCTTCTTCTAATATCATGTAAGGCTTTCGATGATTTATTCATTTGGATTTTTTATATACAATCACTGATAAATAAATGTCTAAATGTATTGTTCCTTAGAGCTGATGCGTCTGCTATGTCAAATTGGCAAAAGATCGAGCTCCAGCTAATATCTAAAATAAGAGCAAACAGTAACTCAAGGTTTCAGTTGACAACTACTAAACAGGGTGTATTTTGGTTTGATCAAGTATGTGTTATGCCCTTGGACACTTACAAGGTATATATATTGTTGTAGAATATAACCAATTCACAATCCTTACTCTGACTCTAACCTTACAATGAGGCAAGGAACCAGTTGCATCTTTGCATAACATGAATCTCTGCAATGTGATTTTTACAATACCGACTGAAATAGGACTTATTGTATAATAATAGCTATTACCTTTTCTTTTGTAATAATATAAATTGTCTGAAGGGAGATGCCAGAGGTTTGCCTTTGTCTAATTTGTACAAGGATGCATAAATTAATCAATTTATTTTCTTCTATTGCAGGGACATGGTTTCAGGAATGATCTTTTTTCAATGCTAGCAAATCTGAAACCTCAATTTATCAGATTTCCAGGTATGCAGTAAACTTGTTTTATACTTATATAACTCTCGAGTGTATGTTGTCTAATCATTTTACTATTTAAATTCGATCCTAGTGCTATCAGATTCATGTTAAGTACAACTTTTGAGTACTATTTGATACTTTTGATTACTATTCCAACTTTGCTCAGCTGATTAATTAAACTTGATTTAGCAAAGTTTGATGGATGACAAACTATGGTCATGTTCGCATGGCAGTAAGGACTTACTTTTCAGTAGGTTCTTCCAGCTCACATACTTTCAGTAAGTTTTCTAGATTAGTAATCTTGATTAGTAATGTGATGTCTTTAATTTGCAGGACAATGAACAGTGATAATCAAGGATGCACTACTCTGCTTTGAGATTAGAGTCTGATTGATTCATTTTTTTTTGTGTGGCTAAATACACTACTGTCCTGATAGGAAGGGATGAGAAGATGTAATAAGTTGTAAATTTGGCATTCTTTGTTTGTATCAAAGTTTTAGTTGATCGATCAGTATCAGAATGTAACAAGCTGTAAATTTAATTACATGTATGAAACAATATCCCAATATTTCCAATTCTGAGTTGATTACTGTAATGGTTATGAATCTGTGATTAACATGATCGATGTTGATCTCTTGTAATGATTATATCTGATGATGAAGAACTAAACAAATACAATAATAAGGCTGGAACATCTCAATCCGCCTAAAATACACAAAAAGAACTATACCAACGGAATAAACATGGCGGGTATATATTCAAATAATTGGATGCGAAAACCATCACTAAAACATATAGCAATGGAGTTTCAACCGTGGGTATAGGAAAGCAAAAGGTGTCTTTAAAACCTATACCAACGGATACAAAACCGTGGGTATAACACCGAGGTTTTGTCCAACGGGTGAAAAAACCGTCGCTATAGACTATAGTGACGGCATTTTGCCGTGGGTATAGCTAATTAAAAACGACGGAAAAATATGTCCGTTGGTATAGGTTTTACGGGCTATACCTACGGTTTTTTACCTTTTACCCACGGATTTTTGCTGTCACTATATGTCAAATTCCTTGTAGTGCTACCTGCACTAGACAGTCCATGATTCAAGTTCAAACAAAAGAAAACTATGCAAGGCAGTTCATTTCTTGAGAGATATAGCACATGTTACTCCAAAACATCTAGTAAGCAATTCAACTAAAAGACTCCGGTTCTGAAGACAAACTAGAGATGAACTTTTTCCAGGCCGCCAAGTCTCCATGGTAGCATATCAGACATGAAAGTCAAAAAGATGTTCATCAGAATGAGAGATCGGAGTATACAACTCCTACAAGAACAGTGAATCTACTAGCATGAGGATATCATCTATCGCCCCTTCTTTTCTCCAAATCTTATAATAATGACAATAAAAATTTGTAGCAGTAAGTGGAGTTAAAGACCGCTACAGATATCTAGTGATTTCTTCAACATCAAAAATATTAGTCAATAGATCACTCGCTTAATTTTGAAAATCTAATGGGATGCTGTCCTTCAGAGCTGGTATGATTCTACCCTTATTTTTTTAACCTAACAGTCATACAAGTTGATTATCATTGGAGTGAAATTTACTCAAGTGTGCATGTAGCATGTGGTGAAGCATCAGCTGACTCGACTTCTCACTCTTAAGTAGAAGCTACTAGGTCCAATTCAATTCTGGCCTAAGTATCAAACTAGAAGCTATATACATATCTAAATATGTACAAAACATATGGAAAAATCACAAACTACAAACAATCATCAAACAAATCAAGAACACAATATCAACGATTATGAACTCCACCTTAGCCAGCTTATCATACGAATCTGCGCTCCGCGGCACCAACCCATCAAGCACCTCCTTCGATATATTATCTGTCAGCCACTTCGACCACCCCTCCCCCTCCCCCACGGGCCCTACCAACTCCTCCTCAACCACTTTCACCTTCACCACCGCTGGCGCCACCTATCAGATCAGTCATTTAAGGTAAAGGATTCTTTCCATCAAATCATTCATTTAAGGTATGATCAAACTACAGATTCAGAGCAAGATGTACTCAAATAGGCCTGGCACTAAATCGAAACAGTATCATATGGTACTGATAAGGTCCTACGGTCCTACCATACATACTTAGCAATATATGATACTAATGCAATAGTGTGTTTTGTATTCCAGGAGAAAAAAACTAACATAAATTATTACTCATCAAGAAATGAATGGTAACCACAATCACTAAGCTCATATGTTAAACTTTTACATAGGAAATACAGTCACGTTTATCCAAAATCACAAAATATTACCTGTAATAATGATTTCCTCACAACTATCCATTTGATCCAGTTAGATTAACATATTAACATTGTTTTCTCTATGTATAAGCAGCTCTTTTGAAGAAAAAAAATCAGCAGCATTTGGTGCATTTAAATGAGCTCATTGTTTCCTTCTCTGGATCATGATCATGCTAAGTCAAAAATAAAGTTATATATGTGTATCAACTTTTCATTTATTCATGATCTTTGACGAAGCAATGTTATAATATTCTATCTCATGAGCTTGACATATCTATTTGCTGGTCATAGGAAACTGCATATCAAAATTTGATATTTGCTTTTGCAATTCACTTGATATAACAAACAGTTACTTTCCATATATGGCATGTTGGAATTATTCAATTCTGCAATGAAGACATCGCTGGTTAGACAAGTTAAACACAAAAGCCCATCTGAGTGTGAAAGGAAGTACCTTCACACTTATATACATTACTCTAGACTAAATGCAAATTCTTAGTTAATGTAGATTTGCAAGGAAGTACCTGAGTGTGAAAAGGCAGAATAACTGAAATGTACCCTTAACTTTGGACTAAATGCAGCCAAACATTACAAGCAAATCAGACATACCAAAGTTTTTATCACTCTGAGGAAAGCAACAAGGGTGTGTATATTAGTATGATCCTCTCCAGCAAAGCTAATAAATAGCCACAAATCTTCATTTCCAAACAAAAGCTCCAGTTCTTTCTGATAAGTGTTCATTACAGTACAAATTTGTCAACTTTTCAAATGTATGAAACACACCTGATAAATTTCACCAACCAAAAACATATCCTGAATAAAACAGGATTGGGAAACATACAATCTTACTATAAAAATATTATTTTTTTATCCATGGACCTCCAAAAATAGAAATTTTGACCAACTCTTACAAATAGGCTAATTTGTTCTCATAATTGGATCTTTATTATTTTTCTGAAAGATAACGGTCCATCTTTCAACTGATTTGAGCTTAGGAACTACAACTAATTGAGCTTAGGCACATGTCAAGAGAACTGATGTAAAAGCTTTGAAAATTTTGTGGTCAGGCATGTGCCTTACAAATACGGTATGAAATGCATAAGGAAAGACAAAGAGAAAACATTTATGTTGCCTTACAAATTCGTGAAACTCTTGTCTAATGGGATCATCATGTGAAATTGTTGATGTTTTATCCGAAACCAAGTGCATAACATCAAATATGAAAGCAATCAGCAGAGTGAACATAAGGCTAAAAGTGATCTGCAATATGACAAGACATATATCAGAGAGAGATAAGATTGGCTAAAACAAGGCCTTTCGCTATAAACGGCCATGATGAGTTATGATGCAATCCAAATATAAAAAGAGTTGTCTTAGCAATGACGTTCTGGATAGCACAAATGATCTATCCGACAGAATTTATCAACATAAGGTAAATTAATCTAACATAAAGCATCATTTTAACCTGGTGTAGTATAGTTGAGTCACTAGCATTTACTTCAGCTGCACAATCTTTCAAGGCTATGAACACATCTTTTACATCTTTTGGACCTGTAAAGAGATAAATATTTGGATGGATTAAGACTTGTCTTCACATTTATACTCTATTCACATGGATGAGAGAAAACTTAAGTTTGTAAAGGGATTAGTTATAATGAAATATGGTTGGATCGATGGGTATAGTTTTTTTTTTTTTTTTGGAAAAATGAACCCATGTATATATACTAATGCATTATAACTAATATTGTTTAAGAGTGGAAGTTTAGAGAAGCATTTAGCTTAAGATTCGCCATGTCTTTTCCTTTATCACTTCTTTAGTTAATGATGATAAAGGAAGATAGATGTTTGATAGACTAACTAAGAATATCTCTAATTAAGTATCATTTGCTTTTTAGTTATTGATAATGAGATAGTTTATGAAGATCTGAACAAGTTCAGGCTTTGACTGGGTAAAGATCTCTCTTCTGAGTACTCTTCTTCCCCTCCTCCTTTCCAACTTTAATGGGTACTTTTTCATTTTTCTCATCGACAAATTATCGAACATCTGATATGCATCTCGCCTACAAATTTCTAGTCATTTCTAGTCACCAAATATATTTCTCCTCAATTTCTAGTCACCAAATTTCTAGTCATTTCCCACCCAAATTTTACAACATACATCAAGTTTATTTTCTTCATACAAACTCCAAACTCCGTCTTAACCAATCCCAAACAAGTGTAATATTAAAAACAAGATTGATAAATTACCAAATTTCGCCGATTAAAGAAAAGAGTGCTTGCCCAAGGAGAGAGAACCGGTGGAAGAGATCGGCGACGAAGGGAGAGAAAGTGCCCACGGCCAGGGACAGGTTGCTAATGAAGGGCGTCGGCGGCGATGGATGAGAGGAGGTGAAGGAGAAGGAAGGGCTGTGACGGCCAAACATAAGGTCGTCCGGCGCAAGGGTCGTGCGGCTCGAGGGAGGTGCGGCGCGAGGGCTATGCGGCGAGGGGGTCGTGCGGCGAGGGGGTCGAGGGGGTCGTGCGGCGAGGGAGAGAGAAAGGTTGTAGCGGATTCGATGAGAAAGCGGCGAGGAGCAGAGAACTAAGTTAATAAATTTGGGAAATTGGGGGGAAAGGAAAGTGCGGGGTTTTAGAGCGGGCTCAGTGAAAAAAAAGAAAAATTGGCCTATCACCGCGTTTAACTTATAAATCGTCGCTACATGTCGAATATATAATGGCGGTTTATAAGTAACACGCCGTGATAGGTGTATTATATTTTAATGACAAGTTATATATATACGCGTTCTATCGGTTCTACTCATTAATAATTATAAATCTACAAACGAACAAAGCTCAATATTGTCAAAAAAATTATAAAATTCTATAATATTTAATTACTCTTTTCAAATTCGAAAATTAACTATTTCTCAAATTTATTTTTTGTGATACAAAACTATATGAATCTTGCAAGTGATGAGTCGAAACTTTCTTATACGAGTTGAGATAGCTAGGTTGTGTGTGGTGAATTCTAGTCTAGCGGAAAGTTACGTAATTTTAAGATATCGATCGATTGTGCACTTTTCAATTGTGTCGCTTACTTTTAGTTATACTGTTTAAAATATTGATCGAGTTACAAATGATACATGACTGTATATTGCAAACCGCGAGTCAAAACCCGCTTCTTCAAGTTGTGTTAACAAATGTATGGAAAATCCTATCATATTGCAGTATATATCATGCTTATTCTCTATTTGGTAGATAATACTAACATGATGACTACTACGTACGTACTGTAACTGATTGATTGTAAAAAATTACAATTACATAATGAGATTTTTGATAAATGTATGCATGACAAATATTTTGTTAGTAATGAGCTTAGGTATAAAATATTTAATAAAAAAGGAACAATATATATATATATATATATATATATATATATATATATATATATATATATATATATATATATATATATATATATATATATATATATATATATATATATTATTATGTACTATAGACTAATATTGTGTATAGTAATGATAATCCTATTCATTAATGTTAACAACTTCATAAATATAGAATCAAAATTATTTCATGCATTCTTCATGATAAAATTCGATAATCAAATTTCGTGATATGTACATGTAAAATATTATTTAAATATATATATATATATATTAAAATATAAAAATATATATAAGAAAGTTAGACCAATTATTTTACAAAATCTATCCCGGCGTTTGTCACGTAAATGCCGGAATAGGTATTTATTTTATTTTTTAAATGATGCTATCCCGGCGTATATAGCGTGCACGTCGTTATAGCTATTTTATTTATTTAAAAAATTAAATTAAATTAGTGTTCGCACGATAGAGAGGAGTTGTCCCGACGTTTATTTGTAACACGCCGCTACTGTTTGGACCTATTGCGGCATTTTGTCTAAACGCCGCTATAGAGTATGTGTTTTCTTTAAAAAAAAAATCTTCCAATTCTATCGCGGCGTTTATCGAAAATGCCGGGAGAAGTATGCCGCTATAGGCCTTGCGGTTTGTAGTGCTAGGAGCTTTCCCCTAGGATCTTTTGTGCATTTATCTTCAACAATGTGGGTGTTTCTCATGCTTCTAAATTAGAAATTATGCTAGGAATGAATTGAGCAATTATTAAAGAGCAACTAGTTGAAATTAAATTCATGTTTGCCTAATTAGAGATGAATTGATAATCTAGTAGATGCGTGTTAAAATGGTTGCTAGATTGATTAATTGTGAATGAAAATATTAGAAAAGTTATCATGTTTGCCATATCATATGTTTAAGAATCATGCTATGTGAAGAAATTATGCTTATGAGACAAATGATGAATTGTATGTGAAATTGGTTGTGCAAACTAGAATGAACCCTATTGTAGGAAAGACGGAATTTTTTTGTGTTCTAAATTAATGTAGATGATTAAATAATGGAAGAATGAAGAATTAAAGCACTTTTGTAGAAATTTAGTTATGCTACTTTTATGAAAATGAAATGGTTCTTAATGTCGAAACTATGGACATTACAAAAGAGATAAAAAATGTGTGTTATATGAGTAATTATTGATTCTAAAATTACTGGGTTACTGTATTTTAATAGAGAATAAATTCTGGAAAGTTTGACTCAGAAAAAAGGAGGAGAAAAAGAACTAAAACGTTTTGAGAAATTTTGTGAATTTGATTTGAACAGAGACTTGAAAAAACTATTATTTCAACTTTAGATTGGCTTGGTCACTTAGACCATCTGGTTGCTGAGTGTTTGGGTGTTCACTATAGCCGTGGGCGATCCAAGAGGTTGTGGGTTCGAGTCCTAGGCTCTACCCTCTTTTGCTTTCGGTTTGTTTAAATAAACCTAGACCCGACCCAATGATACTTAAAGTATTAAACCCCCTTTATATCGTGTGAGCACTCTGGCCTGGTGGCTGGAGCTTGTGACTGTTTTCCCTCAGGTTGTGAGTTTGATTCTGGGTTTCGGCCTGAATATATTTTTTTGGAATATCGATTTTTCTGACTTATTCTTGTTTTTTCTAAAATCCGAAAAATATGTTAATTACTCTAAATTCATGTAGAATTTGTGAAAATTATTGGGGATTATTTTTGACTAAAATCAAGTGAGATTAGAAGTGAAATTGTATTGAAAACTATTGAATTCTACTCTTAGAAAGTTATAATAATGTGTTGTTCCATGAGAAAATTATGATAAGTATTTAAGAAGAAATTTTGGATGAAAGGAAATGTAGTTGTAATTTTCTAATGGACTATTATTGTCAAATTAAATCTGGTTAAGTATGAAAATATGACTTTGTGATCCTTAAAGTAAATAAATGAAATGTATACAATAGTGTGAGAATAAGATGAAATTAAATTGATTATGAGACACATGAATTGCGATTGAACTTTATATATGAGACTTGATTCATGAAAAAGATTGGAAATCATGTTACTTGAAAAAGAGAACTTTTGAGTATGAAAAACTCAATGTTAGAATTGTGAATTGAAATTGAAAATTATGGTGTAACTAAGCCTCATAACGGCAATAAAAGAAATGTTGATATGATATTTGAGATAAAAGACCAAGTTTGGGTCATGCATTGATTGATGGTTAAGACCGGTATATAGGAAAGAGTTAACCCTAGAAATTGATTTTTATTCATGAATCATACAATTAAGGACCAAACAATAGAGAAGATGTGATGAAAGTAAGAGAAAAACACAAGTATGAGGGCCTCGAGTCTACGGTGTGAGAGTGATTAATAGGTTGCCTACTTGATGAGTCAAGTCTTGGTATGGACACTACTCCGAAATTATCGGAATCGTGGCGACGCTTGTGGGATGTTTGATTGACTACGGGTGGTGTCATGGTCCATGATAGAGACTGAATTAACCATAGGCTCTGCATGATGCGTCGTGTCACAACGTGGGATTTCCCTCCAGGCTGTCTGGATATGGGCTCGTAACTCATAGGATATCTAGGATACTTATCGTAGTTACATTAGTAGATTAAGTCATGGCAAGGGATCAAACCCTACAAGTTGAAGAACGATTAAGGACTTGCCCTCGGACCTATATAGTATGGGATGCATAGAATTCGAACAAGTGTGCATTAGTGTCATCTAATAATAATAATAAATTGCATTAAGGACTAGGCGCACAATCACAACACGACATCAATTGGATAGTCCCCTTGGCTTTGTTTGTGAACAAGTTTGTGGTTTGTTAAGCTTTGAGAATCGTTATACTGTTTCGGCATAGAGACGATGGCCGTGTATAATATCTCGTCAGTTAAATGAACTGACATGCCCACAGTCTTTATGCAGAATAAAGGAATTGACAAGGATTAAAGTATGCAAGCAGCTTAAAGAATGTTTCAAGTGTTGTACATCAATTTATGTAAATATTGTAAATTGCTTCTGCTGTTTAAGTTTAAATGTAAATGTAACTCTGATGTAAAGAAAAGTTTAAATTTCCTGGTAAAATTGTACGAAGAGAAGTGTAAAGATCATGTGGAACTTCGAATTCAGTTGTATTTGGAATTCGGGATGTTACAGAATCCAATATCAATCTTACAAATAATATAAACTACAACATAAATATAAAATCAAAGAAAATCAAACATGAGGGCATGGGTTTCTCCATTACTGCAAACCAAGCAAATCAAACACGCATCGTTTCTACTAAAATGCAAAATTGAAAGTAGAATTGACAGCAAACGCGAGACCTAGGGGTGCCAACCCACTCACAAACCCAAATCATTCTGCTCTCCTAATTTTTTTCCCACGATCAAACCAACCATGATTTCCCCACAATTCAACAAACCCTAAATATTTTTCTCACAATCCCAAAATTCTCAAATTCACAAATTATCAGATTCATACCTAGGGTTTGAGAGATGTAGGAAGATGACGGTGACATGGGGGCACGGTGGTTGGGCGAACGGTTTGTGAGAGAGAGACGTGGGGGATAGGATGGTCGGGGCATGGCGACGTAAAGGGGGGGGGCACGAAAGCGCGGGGAGGCGACCAACGACGGCAAGGGACGGGGACGGCGACGACGACGGCTTGGGGTTTGGGTTCATGAGCGTGGGAGAGAGAGAGTGAAAAAATTGGGTGGGGAAATGAAAATTGGGGGATATTTAATATAACCTCTGCTCTATGCTGCAAGTATAGTCCCAACCTATCACGGCGTGTTTAATAAATGCTGGTATAGTAAGAGGGTGTTTTGATTTTTTTTTTTAAATACCAGTTTTTACCCCTACATTTCAACCCAAATGCCCAGATAGATACGCCGAGGTAGATTAAATTTGTTGTAGTGATATTAATATTTATACACAATACCTAACTAGTGTAACCATATGCAATATTACACAAACTTTTCAAAATAAAAAATATATATTTTAAAAAGTTGGTACAATTATTTTGAAACATACAAATATTATAAACTACCATAATTATTAATTAGTGTTTTTTTCATACTTCAACATACAAATAAAATTTATCATAAAAATATATTGGCAATTTTAATCATAAAATTAAATTACACGGTTTTTGCTAAGAGAAAAGATATATAAACAAGTATATGAACAATAAAAATTTCTCATATACGAAAAATACAGTGTATACTATGTAGCAATTAATCCAAGAGCACATCTTAGTCATATTGAAAAGTTGACACCCTGAAGGTCCGATGAATGATTCTAACCAAACAAAGAACCCTGTTATCAGAGTTGAATCACGAACAAAAACAACGCATTTGAAATATTTCCAGAAAAAGAAAATTGCAGAGAAATAGAAGGCTGGACCAGTGAATTTCCTACCTGCCAAGGGTAAATCAATGAGAGCAAGATCTTCGATGAAGTCACGGAAGTTTTTCATATCTCTGTTTGATTCACGTCCACTAGAATGTTCAAAATCAGATATAGTAGCATTAAAATCTCCACACATAATCCAGGCATTGTTAAACATGTTTCTCCTCTGCTTGGTCTCATGAAAACATAAATCTTTATCCTCGAACTCAAAGGGAGCTTAGACAGTAGTGATAGAACATTCCACATTTGAAGACTTCAGTTTAAAAGAAGCCGAAAAAGAGAAAAAGTATATTGCAGAGTATGTGCATTTGAGGATAGAATCATTCCAACCAAATAAGCCCCCCCCCCCCCCCCCCCCCCCCCCCACACACACACACACAAAGCTTCCGCCAGTGGTGGTCAATATACTGGTCTTGGACTGTTTCAACTTCGTTTCTTGGAGACTAATAACAGATACACCTGCACTTCGGATGCCTTCCTTAATCATAGAGCATTTTTAGATTGCCCCGCCCTCGAACGTTCCAACTTGCTATCTTCATTTGAAACAATAAAAAATCAAAAATCCCAAGGAACAAGATAGTACCACACTTAAGACATATAATGCGGTTAGGCTGAATGTCGTTGTTGATCAGAGTGATCGACAATGACCTTCTCCAGCTGCTTAAGGATTTCAACAGTGTTTTGTCCCTTAACCCCCACTCCCACTGACTCAACTACTTTTATAATATCTTACTTCGATAGAATATCAAAGGGATTTAAATTAGCATTAGTAACTGAAGCCATAGAAGAGGGGTTACCTGACGATTTCTTTTTGGTGGTGGTCATCAAATGTTTCATGAAAGGCCGAATGCTAGCCATTTTTCCTGAAGATCTGCATCTTTTCAGGCGCTTAGAAGATCCATCCTCAAAGCCAGGAAGGCTAGACGTGGAAGTGCAAGAAGTCTTTGGCTTTGGCTTTCTGAGCAAGGAGTGTCTTGAAGCTCTCAACTATGGCCTTACTAGAGCCAGCGTGGAAATTCATGGGTGCATCTGCTGTATCTTTAGCAACATCATCGAGGACTAAATCTCTGAGGGCCCCTTCAACAGCAGGTTGGATCTTGGAGAAGAGGGAAAGCGGGAAAGTAACTAACTTCCCTTTCCAATACATTTGGCATATTTCTTCAGCCGATTCTTCTTTGTATATGTCTGATGAGTTGTCCATAACCTCAGTGGGCCCCTTGATTTCAAATTTGTTATTACTATCTGAAGATTAGGATAACGCAATAAGAGGAACAATTTTGGCAATTCATTATATGCTACTCACAAATTTCTATTTCCATAAACACCACTAAGAATATGAGCCCTACACAAAAAAATTAAATTGAACATAGGATTATGAATGATGTCAATGTGATCTTGTTGGTAGTGTTTGTCTCAATTCAGATTATTAAATCTGTCACCTTGAATTAAACTCAAAAGAAGTAAGATAAGTGCTACTTTGGAGTAGGGCTCACATTACTAGTAGTGTTTATGGAAATAAGAATTACAGCATGGCTTATTTAGAATTGTTAAAATTGTGGAAGCCCTTTATGGAAAAACGCTAAAATTAATTTATGTGTCAACCGTTCACGATAGGGCTCCTAGTTTGACATAAATATCTATTAAGTTTCTTAACATTTTCAACTCCATAATAAAAACCCTCAAATAGTAACCATAATCCATGGAAAACAACATATAGTATTTACAATTTAGAAAGTTTTATGTGTTGCACGATGGGTTTATAATGAAGTTCAAAAGGTCAAAAATTCTACCAATACCAAGCCAAGGACCTAAACTAAAATTACAATTAATTTAAAAATAACAAAAACCCTCAATTATTGCTCTCATTCATTATAAAACTCTCTCAACTATTTTTTAAAAAAAAAACTCCCACAAAAACGAAAAATTCCACAAAGAAAGTTAAAGACAAAATATATAAGTCAATTAAAGTGTGCCATTTTTTCTGACCATTTGTCAAAAACTCAAAATTTTCCACAAAGAAAGTTATAGACAAAATATAAGATATATTTTTTAAAATCATATTTTAATATCATAGACTTCCTTTTAGCAAATTTTGAAAATACCGTGGTTACAATTTGACATCAAGCGTCACGCAAGACTTTTTTGGCAAAAGATGATAGAAAATATGAGGAACACCGAACACATTGCCATTTAGTAGAGTAGTACATCACGTTACATATAATAATCTATCTATAACTATTACAATAACTTATCTATCTACTTCTACTACTATTTTTTTTGATGTAACTTCTACTACTATTAAGTGAGAGAGATTGTCGCAAGTAGATATTTTTTATTTTTTTTTCCACGCAATAAATACCACTGTCACCAAGCAAACCTGTGCATCGCCCGTACAACTCCAAATCTATTTAACAATACGTGCATCGCATGTATAAATCAAAGTTTTTTTCTTCTTAATTTTAAAAAAATACGTGTACCTCCCGTTTAGCTCCAATTTTTTTTAGAAATTAAGACATTCATCGGACGTTCTAATTACTAAACAAATCCGTAGTCGCACGTGCAACTCCAAATCTATTTATAAACATGTGTATCGCACGTACAAATTAAAGTTTTTTCTTCTTAATTTTTTAAAAAATACCTGTATCGTCCATCCAGCTCCAATTTTTTAAAAAATTAAGACATCAATTGCACGAGATAATTACTACCAACTTACGTGTATCGCACGTTCAACTCCAACTCTTTATCAAAACGTGCATCTCACGTGAAAAATACTAGTAACTATTATAATGGTAGAGTTAGAGTTGATGTCGTTTGTAAATCTACCAACTTGCGTGCATTGTTTGTGCATAACTAATATAGAAGAAGTTTCTAATTCGAGGACAGACTACAATGAACTTTTTTACTTTAAAAATTATATATTTATTAAGTTGTATTGCACATATAAATTACAAGTAATAATGAAGTGAAGGAAAGATTGTGCACTCTAATAGGTAGGAGAAGAGAGAATAGGTGGGAGAACTCTCCAATAGAAATATGCTACCTAAGATAGATAGTGAATAGAACACTTACTAATTACCCTTGCACATCTATTCAGAAGATCGTTATATAGTGATTTTAGGCATATGCCCTCATTAATAAGTTTTGTCATTCTACCTATTTAAATAAGTCAAGTATTTTTTTCAGATGGACTTGCAAAATCAGGAACCTGCGAAATAAATCTGCATCCGGTAGTTTGGAGTAGCGAAACAAAATTAATGTTGGACTTTCAGATGATCTATTGGCTCCGGATGAAACCATGCATAAAATCTTATTGGTGCATTTATTATTTATTATAAGGTAAAAGTTAAAAACCTTTAATATTTGCACTTTTAATTAAGAAATCTCGAATATTGGTCCATAATGTTCACCGTTAGTTAGTATTTCAGAAAGATCACAAGAAAAGATTGTGTTCCAATAGACTTATGCTCATTATATATTGTTCAATGCTTCCAGTGACCGCTAACATAATTAGCTTTCATTAATTATATCTTGAAGTTTCCCGGCTAGGGCACCTTTGATTTAGGTGACAAGATTTGTAATGAAGCTTAGATTTTTATGAAAGTATAATGAGTAAAAAAGATATGAGCAACTTGCTCATTTAGTAAATGAACAATTAATAATGTGACATACATGTGATACATTGGACAACTAAATACTTTAGAATTTTTTAATCACATGCATGTCACCTCTTCAATTACTCATTTAATAGATGTGCAAGTTGCTCATACCCATTTTCCCCAAGTATAATCTCTAATAATAATAATAATAATAATAATAATATCTTTCTATATAATAATGGAAGAATTGGAGTTGCAATTTGTCAACATACAAACCCGTGTGTTGTACGTGCGACTCCAACTATCCCATTAATTACAATAAAAAATAAACAAACAAACAAAATTTCACCTATTTTAAATGTGCAACGCACGTGCAAAATAATTTTTCAATATTTTTTTAACAGCAAACTTACACATATGTTACACATACAACTCAAATTCTACTTATAAACACGTGCATTGCACATAAAATCATAGCTTTTTCTTCAAAATATTTTTTTCAATTACGTGCAACGCACGTCCAACTCCAAAACTATTTCTTAACACATATATTGTACATGAAAATCCTCAAACTCTTATCAAAACGTGCATTGCACATGAAAAATACTATTAATATCTCTAATCTCTAATATTATAATGGGAGAACGTCTTAGTATCATTTGTCATTTTGTCATTCTACTAACATGTGCAACGCACGTACATAACTAATATAAAGGAGGTTTCCGGTTCAAATCCTCCCTACGTCAGAGTTTTTATTTTTATTTTTTGAAATTATTAAAACGTGCATCGCACGTGTACATTACTAGTAATATTATAATGGATCCAATCTGGACCAATATTAGAGATTTCTTAATTAAAAGTGCAAATATTAAAGGTTTTTAACTTTTACCTTATAATAAATAATAAATGCACCAATAAGATTTTATGCATGGTTTCATCCGGAGCCAATAGATCATCTGAAATTCCAACATTAATTTTGTTTCGCTACTCCAAACTATGCAGTATTGATTTACGGGACTAAATTTCTTTTTGTAAATTTCCAAGCTCATAATAGGTAAGTGAATCAATAACATCTCGAAACCAAATACACCAAAACCCCCATCTTTTAAATACATTCGAACTCACTAACAACCAATTCACCAAAATTCGAAATTCATACCTTTTGAACTCGGCATCTGCTTGCCATCTTTCTCGTAATACTCTCGAATTGACACCAGCGTCTTCCCTCTGAAATCTTGCACCGTCACCTGCCTCTTGCTTGACAACTGTCCCCAACCAAAATCACAAATCAATCAATCAATCAATAAACCAAAACACTTAAATTACTAAAACCCTAATCAGAACTTACCCTGCAAATGATGAGATTCCCTTCATCGTCGTACTCCCTCTTCCTCTTCCCTCCTTCCTCCACCACCTCCTCCTCCTCCTCATCTTCTTCCTCCTAAACTGGTTCTTGAACTTGTACACCTTCTTGTTGTTGTTGTTGAGTTTCAATGTCCTTTTTGGATTGGAGAAAGTTCTCGACGACTTGGCGAACGAAACGCTTACGATCGGGAAGGGAGAGGTCGAGGCCGAGCTTCTCTGACGCCATGGATCGAACCGTGAACTCGGTCTTCACTTCCATGTCTGCGTCCTTGAGGATTTCGAGCACCGTCTCTTCGATTCTCTGTTGGGTTTCCGAATCCATTTTTGAGGTCTTTGAATTTTGTTAATTTGGGGAAGAGACAAACTTTTATTAAACCTAACTCTTCGAGTTCTACCCTTTTACTTCTTGGGGTCGGAGAGGTATGGTGGGGTCCACAGGGTAAGCAAAGCTTCGTCAGCATTGATTTAAATTTTTTAGCTTTGACAGATTTAACCCTACATTATATTTTAGGTGTGTTATGTATATAGGGGCATTATAGTAAAAAACCGTCAAAATAGGGCTTTGCTTAATAATAGTATAGATATTTCTCCGTCAAGAGATAATCTTGACCTTTACCAAAAAACTTAAATTTGATGATCAAGATGTACTAAACTTTTTGAATAAATAAATTAATTAATTAAAATCAATTTAAATATACAAAGATTCATGTTAAAACACTTGTATAAGTTTTTCAATGGGTGATCCACGTTTCATAAGAGGGAGGATTTTTACGTGCGATATACATGTTAAAAAATAGTTTTAGAGTTGGACGTGCGTTGCACGTAATTGGAAAAAATATTTTGAAGAAAAAGTTACAATTTATACGTGCAATGCACATATTTATAAGTAGAATTTGAGATGTACGTGCAACATACGTGTATGTTTAGTCTTTAAAAATATTATAAAATTGTTTTGCATATGCGTTGCACGTTTTGAATAGATGATTTTTTTTTATTTGTTTGTTTTTGTTGTAATTGATGGGAGAGTTGGAGTTGCATGTGCAACGCACGGGTTTGTATGTTGACAAATGACAACCCCAACTCTCCCATTACTCCAGAATGACAACCCCATTCTACTAACATGTTGACAAATGACAACCCCAACTCTCCCATTATAATATTACTAGTAATGTACACGTGTGATGCACGTTTTAATAATTTGAAAAAATAAAAATAAAAACTCTGACGTAGGGAGGATTTGAACCAGAAACCTCCTTTATATTAGTTATATTAGTTGGAGTTGCACATGTTAGTAGAATGGGGTTGTCATTCTGGAGTAATGGGAGAGTTGGGGTTGTCATTTGTCAACATACAAACCCGTGCGTTGCACATGCAACTCCAACTCTCCCATCAATTACAACAAAAACAAACAAATAAAAAAAAATCATCTATTCAAAACGTGCAACGCATATGCAAAACAATTTTATAATATTTTTAAAGACTAAACATACACGTATGTTGCACGTACATCTCAAATTCTACTTATAAATATGTGCATTGCACGTATAAATTGTAGCTTTTTCTTCAAAATATTTTTCCCAATTACGTGCAACGCACGTCCAACTCTAAAACTATTTTTTAACATGTATATCGCACGTAAAAATCCTCCCTCTTATGAAACGTGGATCACCCATTGAAAAACTTATACAAGTGTTTTAACATGAATCTTTGTATATTTAAATTGATTTTAATTAATTTATTTATTTATTTAAAAAGTTTAGTACATCTTGATCATCAAATTTAAGTTTTTTGGTAAAGGTCAAGATTATCTCTTGACGGAGAGATATCTATACTATTATTAAGCAAAGCCCTATTTTGACAGTTTTTTACTATAATGCCCCTATATACATAACACACCTAAAATATAATGTAGGGTTAAATCTGTCAAAGCTAAAAAATTTAAATCAATGCTGATGAAGCTTTGCTTACCCTGTGGACCCCACCATACCTCTCCGACCCCAAGAAGTAAAAGGGTAGAACTCGAAGAGTTAGGTTTAATAAAAGTTTGTCTCTTCCCCAAATTAACAAAATTCAAAGACCTCAAAAATGGATTCGGAAACCCAACAGAGAATCGAAGAGACGGTGCTCGGAATCCTCAAGGACGAGGACATGGAAGTGACGACCGAGTTCACGGTTCGATCCATGGCATCGGAGAAGCTCGGCCTCGACCTCTCCCTCCCCGATCGTAAGCATTTCGTCCGCCAAGTCGTCGAGAACTTTCTCCAATCCAAAAAGGACGCTGAAACTCAACAACAACAACAAGAAGAAGGTGTACAAGTTCAAGAACCAATTCAGGAGGAAGAAGATGAGGAGGAGGAGGAGGTGGTGGAGGAAGGAGGGAAGAGGAAGAGGGAGTACGGCGATGAAGGGAATCTCATCATTTGCAGGGTAAGTTCTGATTAGGGTTTTAGTAATTTAAGTGCTTTGGTTTATTGATTGATTGATTGATTTGTGATTTTGGTTGGGGACAGTTGTCAAGCAAGAGGCAGGTGACGGTGCAAGATTTCAGAGGGAAGACGCTGGTGTCAATTCGAGAGTATTACGAGAAAGATGGCAAGCAGATGCCGAGTTCAAAAGGTATGAATTTCGAATTTTGGTGAATTGGTTGTTGTGAGTTCGAATGTATTTAAAAGATGAGGGTTTTGGTGTATTTGGTTTCGGGATGTTATTGATTCACTTACCTATTATGAGCTTGGAAATTTACAAAAAGAAATTTAGTCCCGTAAATCAATACTGCATAGATGAGGTATGCAATTTGAAGTTACCTAATTCAAGCTAGATAATATGTATTGTATAGTTGTATGGAAATTTATCATAAACATTACTGTATTCTTGAAATTTCTCAATATGTATTTTATAGTTGTATGGAAATTTTGTGTAATGTAATGACATAAACATTACTGTATTCTTGAAAAAAAAAATGAAATTTTTTGAATCAACAGATGTATAAATTTTTTATCAGCATTCCTCATCTATGCAGTATAGTTTCATTCGAACTTTTTTATAAGCTTTGAGAAATTTGTGTTTATCATTAACAAACTTTTGTGGCATACTTTTGTAGTTAATTTTTTGAAAAATTTAGTTCTCAGTGTCATATATGCTAATAGAATGAATATATTTTTCTTTTTCTGAAATTCTTCATTGTTAATTACTCTTATCTCTTTCAGTTTAATATAGATTGTGCAATGCTTTAGATTATTGACCATGAGGTCTAACTCAGTTTTTGGCTTTAGAATGTATCATTTTCTTAATTACGTTGTGAGTATTTGGATTTTCCTTTTCCTACAACACTGTCGAAGAGAGCACTCTCTGCCATGCAAATTATATGTACATCAACATTAAAATGTTTTACTATTTCTTTCCTTATACGATATACAAATTCATTTAACTTAATGACTAAATTTTTTTATAGACGTGCATTGCACGTGCATTATACTAGTTAATTTGAATTAATCTTTGAATTGTCTAAAACCGTGGTTTTTAATATAGAACTTTCGCGCAGGTCACTAAGAAAATATTAAAATTTAATAATGATCCCTCACAATTCGCTAATTTCATATATAATCTTTGATTAATTCCAAAAGCAACAAAAAGTGACAAATTTGAGACTCAAGAGCGACAATATGAAAGTTATGAACCATTAAATCAATTTTGGAAAAAATTTTAGACATCTTCAACCACGCTAACTATATCTTATTTTTTGACAAAATAATAAATTTAAGAGAAAAAATATGCTCCAACGGAGAACTCACATCACCAAACCACAAGCCCAAAATAGATTTAATGAAGCTAAATTGAATCTAGTATATATATATATATAGTATTAGTTATTCTATTTGTTAGTATCTCTTCTTTTTGCATACATCTATCACTAAACTGTTGACTTGTAGGAAAATTAAGACTGAGGGAGATTCCTCCATGTGCCGTTGCTCTTCAGTTGCTGTACTATTTTGAAGGTAACTCTGTCTCTATTGACTTAAAGGAAAGAAAGAAAAGGAAGACTAAGATCTGTTGGGACATGGAAGAGTGTGAGCCTCTCGTTATGTGGCTGCTTGTTCAATTATTCACTTGGGAGATTCCTCCATGCGCCGTTGCTCTTCAGTTGCTGTACTATTTTGAAGGTAACTCAGTTTCTATTGACTTAAAGGAACGACAAAAAGGAAGACTAAGGTAGTGTTCTTTTTCTCCTCTAATAAGAGATTTATCTCTTGTAAGAGGTGGTCCCCCTCTTACAAGAGTTTTTTTAGTGTTCTTTTTTTACCTCTTATAAGACATTTTTCTCAAAATATCTTATAAGCCTAAAAGACTTCTAGTAGCCTCTTTCAAATTTTTATAAGACTTCTATCACTTAAAAAGTCTATATTACCCCCAAAGTCTATATTATAATTGTTACTAATTAAACTAGTTTATATATTAGTCTATAGTAGCCCGGAATATGCTATCCCAGAAAAAGTGTAATCATATACGTAGTTGACTGTAATATGCTATCCTAGAAAAAGTGTGGGAATTCATTCTTCACAATCTCGAACAATTATATTAGGAATGTTGTCGAAATACTGATTTATTTAAAGATATATATATTTACGTCCAGTAAGTACATTACTTGAGTTGTGGCTAGTTGATTTGTCCTGTTATGATGCCACCATGCTCAAATCCTGCAGTCAGTCAGGTTTTATTTATTTATTGATTATTTATTATTTATTTATTTATTTATTTATTTATTTACAGTTAAGGGAGAATTTATATTAGCCCATTGACCTTAAATTTTTTTAATCCAACTTCTTTGAAACAAATTATTATTATTTATATTTATACATACTAATTTTCATACTAATTAAAAGTCTATAGTAGCCCGGAATTATAATTGATGATTTACACTGATTTGTGAATTTAACTTGCCATTAAACTAGTTTATATATTAGTAATTTGAACTTATCTTTTCTTGTCCTTCATCTCACTATTTTTATACTTTGGGTAATATAGACTTTGGGGTAATATAAGCTCTTGTAAGAGGTGAAAAAAGAACAGAAATCTCTTATAAGAGGTTCTTATAAGAGGTTATTTTTATATAAAAAAAACACCTCAAAAAGGAGCTCTTACAAGAGGCTCTTACTGTAAATCTCTTATAAGAGGTAACCTCTTATAAGAGAAAAAAAAAAGAACAGTACCTAAGATCTGTTGGGACTTGGAAGAGTGTGAGCCTCTCGTTATGTGGCTGCTTGTTTTCAATTATTCACTTGTTGTTTTTCTTCAACCAAAAAATAATAATAATAATAATAATATTCACTCTTTGGTGCACAAAAGTCGGCAGTAGGGTACTAATGAAAGCTTTTGTCTGGTCAGACTGATCTACTTAACTATATGAAGAGTAATACTACACCCACTATTAATTTCACTACATTTCTCTTTAGTATCTTAGGTGACACGCTCCAATAGGTGGGGGAAGAGAGTAGGTGGGAGAACTCTCCAATAGGAGTGCTCCACCTAAGATAGTGAAGAGATGTGTAGTAAAATTGGTAGTAGATAAAACATTACTCTTATATGAATAATGATGTATGCACAACAGCTCAGAAGAGGTCGATATATATATATATATATATATACTAGGTTTGCCCGTTGACACGTGCCTACAACATGTCTTCAGAACGGTGCACCTTGTTTAATCATAGAAAATAGTTTTGGAGGTCCAGCAAATTAATTGAAGTAGCAAACATATTATATGAGAAACTTTTGGGGGTCCACCAAAAAACATATTATATGACTTTTTTGATTTTTTTGAATTATTTTTAATGTTTTAAAGTTTTTAATTTTTTAATTTTTTTAGTTTTTATTTTTTTAAAAAATTTTAAAATTTTTTATTTCTTAATTTTTTGAATGGAAGAGGGAGGGGGAGGGAGAGAGAGAGAGAGAGAAAAAATAATTAAATATATATAGGGGCTGTTTTAGGTGGGGTATTTGAATTTGAGTTTTGGGGGAAAACTTTTGGGAGAAAAATATGTTTTGTGAGGTTAGATCTGAGCCTTTGATTTTTAAGGGATTGAAGGAGAGCCACTTGATAGCTTTCTTTGTGTTTTATTTTATATATATATATATATATATATATATATATATATATATATATATATATATATATATATATATATATTAAATTACAAAGAAAGCTATCAAGTGGATATGCTTCAATCTCCCCTAAAACCAATGGCCGAGATTGATTCTCACAGAACATATTTTTCAGCCCAAAATTTCAAACCCCACAATTTCAAAAAACCCACACACACACACTCTCTCTCTTTCCCGAATTCTCTCTCTCTCTCTCTCTCTCTCTCTCTCTCTCTCTCTCTCTCTCTCCCTCCGGAGCCTCTTGAGCGCCGCCCTCCCGCCAACAACCCCTCCTGTCACCACATAGCGGCTCCCACCACCAGTTGCGACCCCCCCTGCTCCTTCCTTCCGCTCTCTCTTTCCACTCTCTCTCTCTCCCCGCTCTCTCTCACTGTCCCCCTCACTCTCTCTCCCACTAGTGCCTCTTGAGCGCCAACGACCCCTCCTATCACCACACAGCAACCCCCCACCTCCAGTCACGACCCCCCTGCTCCCCCCGTCCGCTCTCATCGAAAGACAGACCAAAAGCCTCGACCTCCTCCCTGTTTAGATCGCCGACCACCAGCGCCAACCACGACGCCGCTCAACTGCGACCCTATCCAACCACTGAACCCCTAATCGTCAGCGATTTCAACGTCCCAACCATAGCCTGAGTTGATTTCGACCACCGATTTCACTGTCTCTACATCTCAGGTATACTTCACTGCACACCGATTAAAATTTATTTGGTTTGTGTTACATTTAGTTGATCCCGACCACTGACTGCATTCGTTTTGTTGGGTTTGTATTAGATTTGGGTTCTCATCTAAAGATTGGATTGTAAACTGACTGCATTGTAGATTGGATTTTTAGGTGCATTGTAGATTGGATTTTAGGTTAATTGTAGTTAGAATTTAGGTTAATTGTAATTTTTGCCAATTTCTTACTGAGGTAAAACTTGCAACCGAAAGCTTAGTGGCCAAAAAAGCGATTAAGAAGATGCCTATACTAATTTGTTCATGTAAAAGATAGTTTGGTTGAATTGTTCACTGTATTGTTTGGAAGTGATTCCTTCCTATGTTAACATACTCAACAGGGATAGATTGCAAAAAAATGTAGTCCACTACATTTATTTTATGTCGAGCTTGAGAATTCGTATGTTTGCATAGTGGTTTTTTTTTCTTTTTAGAGATAATCATAAATATTATTTGATCACTGACTTTTTTCTGAATAATAAATGGACATGTATGTGAAGTCATAAAATTTTTCCATGGCACCCTGAAATTTATTTTCTCAATTCTCAAATGTATGTTTCATGCTGTTCATCGTGGTATTCAAGTTATAATATATTTTACTCACACATCAGGTGGTTTCAAAGTCATTCAATGAACATTAGTACTAAAGCAATCACTGGATATGTTAGTAAAATACATCTAAATTGCATAATCTGTATCTGAACATATTTTTTTAGGCAAAGATCATAACAAATTGAGTTGTCCACAAGGAGTTGTGCAATATAAAACACTCCAGAACTATATATTAATCTTCAAAAGTATATTTATCAATTTTAGTAGCCACTGTTTTGGGGTTGGCATTCTTGAAAGGTTAAGCATGGTAGCATACATAGACCTGTAAGTCCAAAATTGACAAAATCTGCTTTTGGAATTATGGTAGTTTATAATCCGACCGAGGCATGGGAAATAATATAATTGGATGATTTACTTTGAAACTTCGTTTTGCATATCATAACTACACTGCATATATATATATATATATATATATATATATATATATATATATATATATATATATCAAATGTCGGGGCTACCTTATTGCACAAATCCTATTGGACCCTCAATGTATGTCAGATGAGTTGGTTGAGTCAGCAAGGATATTGAGGCAGAACCCTCCCATCTGAATCCGTGATGGTTCATTCAACTGAAAACCTACCTTATTGCAAAAATACATTTTGTTGCTTTTTGTAGGCCGTTCTGACTGATCAAAATGACTAGAAGAGGAAACTAGCGCAGATTGTTATCGTGCTCATTTGCAAATGCTATAGATGTTTGAAGGATCCTCTAGGTTTTGTATTATTAAGGAAATATCTCCCTGCAATTTTCAGCCAACTCTTGAACTGAATCCCCACTATTCATAAATTTTACATATGGCCCAGTAACTTTGCTTGGTGTTATTTTGCTTACAATGTGTTCAACACTCAGTCCGAAACCTTATGCATTGCTTTCTCTCTGTTACATGCTTTTATAATAATTATTACTCATAATAATCGTCATTGTACCTTTTGGTGGTGATATTGGAAGAAAAAGAAAAGGAGATAGAAACTTGAATAAAGTAACTTTTACTGGTAGAAGAAACAGTTGAATTTCTGGAATACAATTTGATTACTTCATGATTTCATGCACAAATCGTACCTCAGGCAAAATTTTCTCATTTCAACTCTCTATGTTCTCCATGTCGAACAAATTATTTCTTAGAGTATTGAAGATCTGAAACTTTTTGTGGTCACTACTCTATCTGTAGCATTTTTATTATTCAGTAAAATCTTTGGACCGCAACCCAAGTGCGCCGAACTGTAACACCCCGCAAAATTGGAAATTACAATTTTGCCCCTGGGTGTTACGCACGTATATTTTGTAATGTATTTCACTACATATTTTGGATTCGTACTACTTATACATTTTCCGTATTGATTTCAGTCAACTAAAATATAATATTTCAATCCCTGGGATTTACGTGCTTTTTACGTGTTTTGATGCACGTATTTCCACCACTACGTACAATGTTTTCTATAGGTTTAAATTATTTATTTTTTTTAAATCTATTTTATAAAATGAAAATTTATTTTCCCCTTGTCTTGATTAAAATGCATTTTTTTTCTGCACGTACAGTGCACGTGTTTTCTACGTGCAGTGATTTCATCATGAAATATATAAAATTGGTAAATATGATTTTCTCATATTGTTTTGATTATATTTTAATAATTTTCCGTTGATAAAATCATTTTTCGCATTTCGAAATTTTACGTGCGACGCACGTGTTTTCGACGAACGTATTTGACCGTATTTATTTTCCGGAGTATGTGTATTTATGCATGATACATTTTTTATTTTAAGTAAACTACTTAACTTACATATACTATATGATACATGTATGTGGATATGATAAAGTTTTAAAAAAAAAAAAAATGTTATAGTTCAATGTGTGACATCCTCATATTAATTACATCTGTTAACCGTATTAGAGAAGTTGGTTACAATTTACATAGAACAAATTATCCTTATAAATACACACCTAAATAACAGATCCCAACATACATTATTCACCTTATTGAGTTTAGACCCTATTGAGTTTAGGATATAACTTGTATCTGTGAAAAAATTATCCTTGTATGTTCTAACCCATATAATGTCCTAAAGAGAGAGTGAATGTGAGTTAAGGTTTAGAGTAGTGGGGAGATGAAGAGTTGGGGGTTTTTGAGAGTTAAGAAAATGAAAGGTTAGAAATTAATTTGAGTGAGTTATTAGGTGTGTAATTTTGCAATATAGTCCCTAGCATTGTCCTATAAATAGCAACTCATTTCTCATTCTTTTTCACACCAAAAATAAAATAAATAAGAGAAAGAGAAGAAAGAAAAGAGAAGCAAGAGAGAAAGAAAAGAGGGAAAGGAAAAAGAAAGAGAGTAAGAAAAGAAGTGTTCTCTTGCTTGGAGCTTTTGCTAGGAGGAGAAGAGGACCAGGAGGTGCTTGTGAAGCTAGGAGTGATGTTCTATCTCTCCTTTCATTGTTCAAACTTCATTGAGGTGGGCGTTCTCCTACTTTCTAATTTTTTTTGAATGTACATGCTAATGAAAATGAATGAATAGTATGGAAATTTTGATTATGATAAACTATTGAATATGGTGAAAATAGTAGTGAACCATATAAATTAAATTACAACATGTAGTTGTTAATGAGAAAATAGATAATTGATTATTTTGTCATGAATTGATGTACACGAAGAATAGTAGCTTTTTATGAAAATGTTGGAAACACTTCTTTTGATAACTAAATAAATTTTTTTTGGAGCTCATTGGATTGTTATAAAAATATAATATGCCATCCGTGACTAAAAAGAACGAATGCAAAATTGTGTTGTTTAATAAGGAGAAACCACTTTGTCAAATTGTTCTTTTTTTTTTCTAAAATATGAATTGTCAATCAGTACGTTACTGTTATAAAATAATCTCAGTTGTATAAATTTATTCTTTATCAAATAAAAGGATTGATCAAAGGAAATCGAGTTTTATTTTTAATAATAATGTAATAACAGAAAGTTAGCACAAAACCTTTCGGGTTTCCTGTTAGTCGTTGGGCGCAAGGTAGCCTAGCGGTTTGACTTTGCGCCGGCTCTCTGGTTGGCTCGGGTTCGATACCTGATCACCCCAAAGTTTTATTTTGTTTTACAAAATACTTTTTCAAATCGGAAAAAGCTTAATAGGTTTACGGTTTGGCTATTAGACACCAAGCCCACTTGGGCTAGTGGCTTGCGGCGAATGATTGGGCTATGTCTGGGCGCGAAGCGCGCACGGGTTCGATGCTCAGGGGTGCACTTTTATTTTTTTGATGTTTTGTTGAATTAATGAGTTTTAAAAGCAAGTTAAAATTTTGGAAAGAAATACTATTATTCCTATAAAATGATTTAGAACTTACTAAAGTTAGTTCTAAGATTTTTATGACTTTAAAAAGAAAGATTGAGATAAAAGGTAAGTAAAGTTTTAAGATTTATTATTAAGGTATGATACTATTTTAGAAGGATAAAAGAAATATGGTATGTGAAATTAATTGTTCTTGTACTTGATTATTGGAATTATTTCATGAGTTTTAAATTACAAATGAAAGTGTGAGTAAAGAATTGTTGTTGTTGATTTGTGAATGAAATTTATGATTGGTTAAGAGATTCATATATAATGCTAAACAAGACATTGGTCAAATTGTGGATAAGCTAGAGACATGAAAATATCTAAGTTTAATACATGATTATGAAAGGGTGTGAATACCCCTATTTCTTGTACATGAAAGATTTATGATTTAGAATTTGTAAGATCTCGGTTACCGGTAATTTTGAAGGAAAGATTTTGAGACTCGATTTCGAGATAATGCCGTCGGGCGATCTCGTATTGTGTGAATAAATCCGGTATGAGGTAGAACTGATTCTAGAGTGATAACATATTCATGTCTTGAACTAAAAATAATTAGGCACTTAAGTGAAGATGTAATAGACTTGTGCAAACGTAAATGGGTGCTTCTATATAGTCGGCGGTGGATCTCCGTGGCTATAGACCCAGTTGGTGGACTGTGGTTGCCCCATAGGAGATGGACTGTATTTTATCCGGGACTTAGGGTAGTCGACGGATGTTTACCATACTCCAAAGAATATGTATATACCGGGGCTAGAGGGACATTTACGGGATTATTCTCACGATATAATAGCCAGGGAGGCTGGGATCTGTTATTATAGCCAGGGAGGCTGAGATCCGTATCTGTGAAATAACTCTAAAACTTGTTTTATTACTGGGTAGTCTCATGGCGAGGGATCGAACCCTTCAATATGGAGTACGTAGGCACTTGCCCTCAGACCTATGTAGTATGGGATGCATAGAATCTGAACAAGTGTGCATTAGTGTCATCCTAGTGTAGAATTGTGTGCATTAGGCATTAAGGTATGACATACACTTATGTTTAGAATAATCACTTTTGACACTTTACTTGTTCATTCAATCCTTTTGTGATTTGTTAAAGTATGAGATCGTTATACTATTCCCGGCATAGAGAGGATAGCCGTGTATAACATTTCGTCAGTTGTAAGTAACTGACGTGCCCATAGATTGACATGCAGGTAATGGACTATTCATGGAGTTATAAAGTGGATATGCTGATGCTGCTTTATTTTAAAGATGTTGTAAATGTTTTATTGTAAATTTCATTCTTCCGTTGTGTAAAACCAAGTTGTAATTGAACTCTGATGTATTATTGAAAAAGTTTTAAATTCCTTGTAAAATTGTACGAAGTGAAGTAAAGATCCTGTGAAATCTCGAATTTATCCTTACTTGAAATTCGGGGTGTTACACGAACAACCAAAATGTTCACTTGCAATTGGTGCAAAGTTCTAAACTCAATTTCCTTATATGGTTTCGTTTTTGTGGTCACTACTCTATCTGTAGCATTTTTATTATTCAGTAAAATCTTTGGACCGCAACCCAAGTGCGCCCAATAACCGAAATGTTCACTTGCGACTGGTGCAAAGTTCTAAAATCAATTTCCTTATATGGTTTCGTTTACTGTTTTTGCTAAATTTTTTTATGAAAAAAAGAAAACCCCCATGGAGCTCGAACCCGCGACCTCTGGTCGCTGTTCAGAGCGCTAAAAAATGCACCTGCAAACCTGGCTCTCAAGCCTCCTAATCTGAATAATTTATTATCCTGATCTCTTTAATTCCACCCTATATTGGTGATTTCATTAAAAGTTTCGGTTTCAAAATTCTATGTTTTAACTTATACAATTCCAGAAAAAAAAATTCCCTTCAAATTGAATATATTAGACTGAAATAAATTCTATAATAATCAATTCCCAAAATATAATTAAATTTATTTCTCAACTTGCATGAATCGATCATAGTTCTCAATTTTACTAATTAAATTTATTGTTCCTTATGCAACTATATTTTTTAGGAATTTTACATTACTACATCGCATAAAGAGGAATTTTATTCCAATGGGTTTCTTTTATAAATTTTTCACCATATAGGAATTTATAATAATTCCTACACATACATTAATTCAATTGTCTACTACATGATTAGTTAAGCATGTACTAATTAGATTTTCCAGGACATTCCCTTTGCATACACTTACTAATTATTACTTCCACGTTTTCTTAAACTGTCCTTATACTTGCAGCCGGGCCCAAGGGACTTTCTGCTCCAATGTTTTATTAAGAGGAATCGAACTACTCAGACATACAACCTTTACCTTGGTCTTACGTCAGGTATGCTTGCTTCCTGTCTATGATGGATAAATATCAATGTGTGGAGATAGAGGAAGTCGAATGCGGAACTGTAGTAGGGAACTTGGTAGTGTTCTGGATGATGATGCTTAATTATTTCTGTGCACTAATAACTTTATTTTGTTCTTGCCCTATTGGGTAATGAATTTGCCAATTATATAATGGGACTGTTGTGACTTAATTGCTAATAATTCTTCTTCATTTTTAAAACAAGTTTTTGATGTGGCTTTGCAATTTTTAAATGCTTGACTATTTTTTTTTCTTCTTATGGACAATTTTTGCATACTTCTGTGTCTTTTTTACCATGTTTAAGCTCAAGTTCCCTGAATTACTTACTATTGTATTGTGATTTTGTATACATAAGGAACTTCTCTAGAATCATAATCCTGGGACTAACTATAGATGACAATTACGTACAGCTTAACTAAAATAACTAGAGATACAAATTCGAATTGGGATTTACAGATTCAACATGATTCCTTTACTATGCAACCCAAGAGAATAATATCTCGAATTCTTGATTTAGAGCTCACACCATGAATCCAAATAAGGAAACACGACCATGAAAGCAATTTTCTAAAGGAACCTTTTATGGTTAGTTCAACATCAAGATGGAAATATACACCAATTTTTTTGTTGCATCAAAACTGGATACTACTACAACGAAAATATCTAGATAATGAAAGAGATAAATTAAAATCTGAGAAACTCTTCAATCATGCTTTTTTTTCACTTATCAATCTTATTATTGAGTAATCGTAGGAATGTGGTCAACATATTAAGATCAAAGCTATGAATTTTTTTACTATATTGTTTCAGAAGCAGAATTGTTTGAAAAATTAAAGATGAGAAGTTGAATTGTTTGAGAATGAAATTGAAGATGAGAAGCTGAATTTAAAATTGATTGATTAAAGATGAATTGTTTGATTGAAATTCTGATATCGATCAAGAACACTAGATGAGAAGCTGAATTGTTTGAGAAATTAAAGATTAGGGTTTTACTTTTGCTAATTTTAGGTAATTTGTGCATTGTTATTGTTAGATTTGAACATTTTTTTTGTATTAAATGTGCAATTAGTATTGTTTATTATATTAGGAGTAAATTTATGATCTTGATTAGTTATAACTAGATTAGTTAGTTACATGTATGAGGTAAAGATATTGCGAGGATTGCAACATTGTCATGGAGGGAATTGCTTCAAGGCTTCAAAACTTCATCTGTTTATAGGGTTACATTATGAATCAGTGGAAGTGCATCTACCTTACTCTTATACTTCGCTTATAGTCTGGATATTTTAGTTATTGTACCTGAAACTTGGGTTGCTCACTTAGCCTTAAAAACTTTTCTCGAAGGAAATTGGGAGTTCCTTTAGAAACTGTGTGTGGGATTGAGTTTTGAATAGTTGCTGGAAAACTTAATTTTTATGAGTATCTAACATTCTAATTACATTTGTTTAGAGAGTCATTTTATAGACTTGATTAGGTTACTCACCACTATTAGTAACAACAGTTTTATTTCTTTACAAGATTTGATACAGTATCTTAAGTTCTTTCTGAATTAAATATTTAGTGGACTTTGATGTATAACATAAAGTCATACATGCATGAAATCTAAACTTGAGCTATTAGGATGTGCAGTTTATAAATATCACTACCTTGATATGCACTTCACTGTATGTTAATTGTCACATTTTTTGAATTTGTATATATAGAACTAGGTCACATAACATTTACATTTACATGTTCTATATATGCTTTTAGGTAATATAAAACACTTACTTTGATTATCTTGCTAACTACATTCTTGGTTCTAAGTATTTGTTCATAATTTGAGTTACGGAGGTTTCGCCACTGATCTGGTGTTGTCACTATTGCAAGCTATTACTGTTTTTCCCATTTATATATTAACGAATTTATGAATCTCCTGCACAACATCTGTTTATGCTCCCAGCTGAAACTTAGCCAACCAAATCTAACGAGCTAGGACATGTTGACTCTGTTATATTGGCTATGGTTGTAGGATCTGCTATGTAAAACTGTTTTGGAGAATAGAAATGTTGTAGGATCTTCTATGTGGGAGGAGAACTGATTATAATTAGGGACTGCATTTTTAATTTGTAGGGTTTTATGGAAAAGTTTTAAGTCATGGATGCAATATATTTGAATACTAAGGACTCAGATAATTTTACTGAATAAGTAAATGGGTTGAATTAGTGTCATGGTTTTCGACCCAGAACCCAACTGTTTAAGTTAAAATCATAGAATGGGCCAGGGTTTACTTTACTCAAACCCAACCCTAAACTAATTAGACCCAATTTACGGGAAACATCCCAAAACATTGGTTGCACCTATAAATAAGCAAATAATTAGAAACAAAAAATATTTGTTGTACATGAAAATTTGAAAAGAATGAATTTCATACTCTGATGGATTTGCTTGACGCATTAGCCACCACAACACTTTTAGTCAATAAAATCCTGAGATCAGTTTCAACAGTTAAAACATGTCTACCAAAAATTAATTATGGATGTGAACTTTTCTAAAGGTAGAAACCCTACCTAGGTCTGTAAGTGTTATGTCCTGTAGCTATCTTTCTGCATGATCATTCAAGTGCAAGAAGAAAATTAACAAATCAACACTTCATACAATCAAGTATGCTCACTTCAAGCGTAATAAAGAACAAGTGTATAATCAAGAAGGTTGCATTATTCATACACTTGAGATTTATTGATGCCCTGTAAATTCTCCTTCCTGTTAATACAAGAGACAAGCGATGATATACTTTAGAAATCTGAAGAACACTTACATTATCCTTCCATATTATAGTGACACTGAATGTCATGAACTCACTTGATAAGTACCTTTAGGGATAAAATAACTAAATAATATTTTTTTTAATCTTCGGTGCTTCTAATTATAAAGATATCATATTATCATTATCAATAAACACTGAAATTTAAACTCCAACCCAGACAGCTATATCTATTAAGAAAAATTAAATCCTCATAACAGATTCAAACAGAAATATTCAACCAAAAACAAGCCTAGCACAAACTGCAAAACTCTAGAGATCATAAAATTAAGAACACAAAGCCAAAATTCATGAAACAGCAGCAATAATTAAACAATGGCATTGATAGCACTAGCAATCCTTGGCCACAGGTCAGCACATTCTTTTCCAATGGGCCCAGTAATAGCAGATCCTACATCCATAGCCAATAGAACTCATTAAATTTATGGATCTGAGACTCTTACTATAGCAGGTGCTATGTAAAACCAGGTGCTATGTAAAACTGTTGAATCTGTTAGAATTGCTTATTGATCTTGACAATAGAAATGTTTGTTACAAATAGTATCAATCTATCAGAGCAATAAAAATTTTCGAATGGCTTATTGATCTGGAGATCAACTATATACAACCAAATATATTTGTTTTGCGGTTCTAAAAAGATTATGTGGTTGTATAGAGGTTCAAATTTTAAGGAAAAGCCTAGCACAAGTATGTTTAGGTTTTAGGGAGAGAATTTATCTTTTTGTATATATGATTGTGTCAACAGTTCATATCCAATAAGTTAATATAGGCTTGGGAACTTGCAATTTCTACTCAGTTGTGTCAAGAGTACATAGTTATAAATGTTGCTCAGCACTGATGTTAATTTGCGATGTTGCATATATTTAGAGTTTGTTAAGTGTCAAAAAGTTGAATGCTTGCATAGAACTGTTAGCAAGTCCTCAATCAACTGTCATTATGAAATACCTATGATCTGCATTGTGTGCAAGCCAAATAATAGTGTATTAATTATACTCTTGAAAGCTGTTAACCTGAGATTGCTTTATATAAACTGTTTCCTTTTTGCATCGTAATTAGAAAATCAAAGTCAAGACATTGTGTATGTGTGATTTGAATTAAAGGATTTGCGAGTTGAGTTCTTATTAGAATCTCATGTAGTTGCTTTCTTTCCAGGTAGTGAGAAATAAGCATAAATCTATATACTCTTACTATTTGTTTCTTTAATTATAATTGGTTTTGATTGATTATTGAAAAACTCTTACTGTTTGTGTAGGCTCACTTTTTCGTCCCATATTGAAGGCTCGAAGCTTTGTATATTGAAGACTCGAAACTCGTATTGTTTGTGTACTCTTACTATTTGTAACAATCCTATAATCTATTTTTTTTGTAGTAGGGTTGTATATTTTGTTCCCTTAAGTTATGTAGAATAAGGAATTATGTAAATCTATGTAATATTTAAGATTTTGGGAGATGATGTAAGTATCTGTATAGGATGATGATATAATATAGTAATGTTAAAACCCGTACCCGCGAAGTTGTGGAGTATTGGGTTCTGTGTGTTGTTTTTCAAAGGTTTTTCAAATGTTTTTCTAAAAATTCATTACGTTTTCAAACGAATTTATGGTTTTCATTTTGTAACTTGCATCATATGAAGATTTTTGTCTCCAGAGCCTTATATATATGATGCATGTGTGATGTTGCTTGGATTGGCCTGGGGAGGATTGATATTAACAGCCTGTGATGCTATATTTTTAATTGTTTGCAGAATTTCGTGAGGAATTGCTGTAAAAGGGCTAATATTTTAGGGGAGATTCTGTCGAAATTTTTACTAAAATTCCTATAAATCCATTATGTTTTCAAACGAAATCTTAGTTTTTATTTTGTATGTTGCATCATATCAAGATTTTTGCCCCTAGAGCCTTATATATATGATGCCTGTGTGATGTTGCTTGGATTGGCCTGGGGAGGGTTGATATTAACTACCTCTGTTACTATATTTTTAATTGTTTGCTGAATTCCGTAAGGAATTGCTGTAAAAGATCTAATATTTTATGGGAGAATGTCAAAATTTTTACTAAAATTCCTAAAAATCCATTACGTTTTCAAATGAAATATTGGTTTTTATTTTGTATATTGCATCATATCAAGATTTTTGCCCCCAGAGCCTTATATATATGATGCATGTGTGATGTTGTTTGGATTGGCCTGGGAAGGATTGATATTAATTGCCTGTGATATTATATTTTTAATTGTTAGCAGAATTCCGTAAGGAATTGCTGTAAAAGGGTTAATATTTTAAGGGAGGCCCTATCAAAATTTTTACAAAAAATTCTATTACAGTACTCTTTTTACAGGTTCTGTAGATTCACAGTACTCTTTTTCATTTCCGAGCTCGTGACAAATAATTCTGCAAAGATATAAACCAATAAACATCTTAATTCAGAATACATCAATGTCTCAGCCAAATACACATCTATATAAATCATTCTTCACGAAGACGTGTATATATTAACTTTTTACAGACATTTTTATATGCTGCATCATTAACGGAAACGTGCCGTAGGCACGTGTCCACGGGAAAACCTAGTATATAAATAAAATAAAACACAAAGAAAGCCATCAAACGGCTCATCTTCAATCTCCTCAAAATCAAAGACCCAAATCTAACCTTATAAAACATATTCTCCCATTTATTTTCTTAAATTGTTGCATTGGCAGCAGAATACAACAAAGCAGAATTTTCACTTTTAGTTTAGTAGATTTTCCTGCTAAAGCATAAAAGTTGATGGCTGAATTAATATCTTTCCAGAAAACCAATTCATAAGTATAAGTACACAGTGGCGGAGCTAGGCAAATCAAAATGGGGGTCCCAATTTTTTTTCTCCCGGTATCGACATAATTGTTGCCGAAAATCTCTTACTTTACTTTTGTTTTGAAGAATTAAAGTAATTGGATCAAAATAAAATTATAATCAAAGTAAATATTCGAATTTATATTTTTAGTATCATGTATTTTTTCGCACTTGTACAGTTGTACTCTAAATTTGGTAAGAATAATACTAATCAATAATCATACTACACTATTTATACTGTTATAATACTAGAGGCTAAAAGATACGACTCAAATGAATAAATATACTTATAACTTGTGTACACACTAGTTTCTTATTCAAAATTTTATCCAATGATTATACAGATCAGATGATAAGTATCATTGTTAATTTTTTGCCCAAAGCTCATACCACTATTTTGAGCATTTAATAAGAGGTGGATTAAACTTGGAGGTCCCAAATTTTTTTTAACTGGGGGGCCAAATAAAAATTTTGGTCTATATTAAGAGGTTTTACAAAATGTTTGGGGTCCCAAATGACCCCCCTACTCTCTTCCTCCCTCCGCCACTGTAAGTACATGATCGTTTTTTGTGTCTGAGTGTTTGTTGAAAGAAAAATAATATACATACATTGGTTTCTACCCCAAATAAATATTGGATTTGTCTTTTAGTAATTATTGAATCTTTTTCATGTATGTTTTAGTGAGGGATGGAAAGATAAGCTAACTTTATATTTGGGGTAGAAATCAATATACCTTGTAGCATTTCTCTTGTTGGATCTACCCTCTTGGTCTCTTGCTCCGCATCGGTACAAAACTACTGTCATAAAGTGAAATCCCCGATAATACCTAGGGGTGGGCATCGGTCGGTATCCGACCTAATATGGACCATCCACCACCAATCCAAAGAAGATCGGTTTTTTTAATTTTCTTATCCGCAACCAATCCGTACCTTAATTGGATCGGTTTCCATCCAAGCAGATTAAGTTCGGTTTGGATTGGACTGAATGGTTGGTTTGGCGTGCTACTTTTCACCTTCAACATCATTCATAATTTTGTTGAAACTTAAAAATCAATTTCAATCAAACTTTAGAAACAACCTGCTATTTGTTATTCAGAAATGAATGTAAAATAAATATTCATAAAATCACAAGTTGTTAATGAATTTTGCACTAATGTTTGAGATGATGACGTTTAAATGGGTGAGATAAACTGCTTTTTCACTTGCATAATTCTGTAATCTTAGTATCATAAAAGAAATATTAATAACCATAGCTAATTGAATTTCAGGTACAATAAAAAAAGATTTAGAAAACAATTTCTGTTTGACTTGATTAACGTTACTACTAAATGTTACATCAACTTCATTATTCTATTAAGTTGTGTCACATTGTAAATCAAGTATTTCTCAACAACATAACACACATGATTATGCAGAATCATAATATAGGTAAAACAACTGCTTGGTTTGTATTAAAGTATTAAAGAAATTAAAGAAGGCTGTTTATATCTCCAAGAAAATGAGAAATGACTATTTGTATATTCAAGAAATTAAAGGAAAACTATATTATTTATGGACTTAAGCATATAGGTACGGTCAGTTCGGTTTTATCGGTTATTTAAAAGCTTCATCTAACAACCGAACCGGTCCAGTTGGTTATTGAAGATTAAGAACCGGGCCAACCCAAACTTCTAATTGGTTCGATTAAAAATCGGTCGGTTCGAATTGAATTGGTTCGGATTGATCGATTCGAATAATAGTTGTCCACCCTTAACAATACCAACCGTTTATTCATTTACAAAATTAAGTAGTACTAGTATTTGTTTTCATTACTTCTTGACTAACTTCCTCGCATACCAGGTGTCAAAATGGACTACCAACATTGAAAGCACATTGGCAGAAAAAGACAGAGCAAGCATTATAATAACAATAATAATAATGTTATAATTAATATTATAATTAAAAGGCTTCTCTAAAAGCATCCACAGTTGTGATTGCTTAAAAAAAAATGACAAAATGTATATTATATATATAGCATTTGAATGTTTGCTACAATGATGAATTGCTATGATATAGCAAAAAAATAAATAAATAAATAAATAAATAAATAAAAAATAATCAGACGGGACCGTAAGATCCGTTCCACGAGAAAAAAAAATTCTGAACATTTTTTAATAATTAATTTGAAGTTTTTAATAATTTTAATTTTAAAAATGTATTAAAAAAAGGCTAGACGGATCTTCAAGATCCATCCAAGGTGAAAAAAATAATAAAAAAATAAAAAAATAAAATTGGTGGGACGGAGCTTCAAGTTCCGTCCAATCAATATTATATATATATATATATATATATATATATATATATATATAGAATAATGTGAGCCTCATATTTGTATGAAAAAATTTTCCTTATACAAAGTGATTATACTCACTTGGTGGGGCCCTTATGGAAGATCCAGTCCGTCCATCATTTTTATCATGCTAATAGATGTATGTGTAGAAAAAATCAAGTGGCTTGGATGTCATTCATACATGCAACATGTGGATCCAATTTGTGGTTCGATTTGTATTACTGTTGAAATCGTTCATTTTTCAAGCACATGATGCATGGGCGAATGACCTCCAAACCACTTGGTTTTTTCTACACATATATCCATTAGTATGATAAACATGATGGACAGACTGGATCTTCCATAAGAGCCCCACCAAGTGAGTATAATCACTTTGTATGAGGAAAATTTCTTCATACCCTATATGAGGCTCACTTTTCTCACACACACACACACACACACACACACACATATATATATATATATATATATATATATATATATATATATATATATTTTGGGACGGATCTTCAAGATTCTGAAGATCCATCCGCTATAATATGCATATTCTCATATCTGCTGTCAAATATAGCAATGTACTGTAGCAATTTTGTCAAAATATGAATAAATAGCAAATGACTGTAGAATTGAAATTACTAAAATATGAATAAAATAAAAATTTAGCAAACAACTAATGGATGCTCTAAACACCCAGCACTACTCAGCTATAAATATGCCCAAAAGAACGTTATGAAGAATTAGTACTCAGACAAAGAGAAAAGATAAAACTGACTATAATTAAAGAGGCCCACACTTGCTTGTAAAGGAGAGTGAGCATTTTCCAGTAGAGGAATTGTTCCCTATGGGTGGTGGAGGCAAGTGGGTGGAGTCCGAGGCCGAGGCCAAGGCGAAGGAGGACAAGGAGTTTTTTAATGCTGGCCAGGCCCCACCGTTCCGGATCGTCGAGATCCGGAACGCTATCCCCAAGCATTGCTGGATGAAGGACCCATGGCGGTCCATGAGCTATGTTTTCCGGGATGTGGCTATCGTGGTAGCACTTGCAGGGGCTGCGGCTTATGCCAACAGTTGGGTGGTTTGGCCATTATATTGGCTTGTGCAGGGTACCATATTTTGGGCTCTCTTCGTTCTGGGGCATGACTGGTACGTTAGATTTAATTTGCACATGCACTATACATATTCAATTCAATTTTTTTTTAATTCTTTATTGTCATTCTTTGATTCAAAATTGTTATAATTTTTTAATGCATATTTGACAATAGTATTTGGCAGAAATAGCACAAAAGTTGTTCAAAATTAAGAGCTCATTAATTTAATATCTTCTTTAATTACTGGTTGAAAAATATGGCAATATGAAGGTAAAAACATCAGTAATAAATTTATTTAATACCTGCTAATATTAAATACTGAAAAGGGCAATTTATTTAAATAATACTAATTTAATAAATAATCATCAAATCAAACATGATGAAGAAATATTTATACTAGATTACAACAACTTTGTGTCAATCATCAATTTTTCTACTTTAATATAGGGGCTGGAAGAATGGACGTCTGGTTTCAAATAATTTTCCATTTAACACCTTTTCTTTTGCTAATTAAAAGAAAAATAAATTTAATGAGAAATTAATCACTTAGTCTAAATTTAAACCACAACCTGCTATCCCCATATTTCTTTTTCTTTTAATTAAACAAGACCGCAGTCATACACACAACACACACTCTTATAATACAATTATTATAAAGGAATGATGCAAGTGGTTATTAAAATTTTCGACTCCTTGATCACTAGCTAAGAATCTTACCGTTTGACCACAATCACATGTGCACTACTCACATATTTGAGTACTGCAATTCTATTGTATCTTTTATTGTTTCCCCCTGACCATAAACTTATTTTTTTCACTCTAGTAAATATGTACAGTCACTATATTTTCTTTATTGAAGTCACGTGTTCTTATTGCTGGCGACTCCGTCGGCCATTGCCTTCCGTGGTGGTCTACTTCGTGGAATGTTATTTTTTTAATGTATTTCAATCTCATCTCCATATAAACATATGCAAAGTAATAGATATATGTATGATATCTACCTTGAGAGGTAAAATTCCCATCATAACCCCCTTCTTCTTCTTTACTAAAAATTAAAAATAAAATAAATAAATAAATAAAAATCCCTTCTTCTCTTTTTTAGCCCAATAGCCCATCATTCTACCCTTTGTTAATTCTATACATGAAAAATAAGATATTTCATATGTACACTATCTTTCTAATTCATTCTACTATCCTATCATACAAAAATAATTATACATGACTAATTATAGTCTTAGTTGTGTCATACAAAACTAATTATATATTTAGTCATGTATATAATATTCTAAGATCCATTAGTTTAATTGCATCCAAACATATTTAAGATTTGTTTTATGTGTTCCGTATGGTTAATGCCAATATTTCACGCTGAAGTAACTTATCTTTCTAATTATAATGCCCATGTGCCCCCCACTAAATTTTATTTAACATTTTTAAAATAGAGTATTTCAAATACTTGAAAAGTTATCCTAGGGATAGCAACCGGACCGGATCGGCCCGCAATAAGGCGGTTCGGTCCGGATCGATCGGGGTTGACAAATTTGAAAATCGAACCCGCTCGACCCAACCCGCGAACTCGTTGATCAAGTCAAACCGGTCCGCCAACCCGTAGGTCAAACGTTCGGGTCGAACGGGCCGAAAATCAGAAACAGAGCTGGTGGCTTTGTTTTTTGTGCTTTTTTTTATTTTTTTTTATTTGGGTTTTTTCCCCATAAATATCCCGTTTGATTTTTTTTAAGTGAAGTTGTTTTATAAAAAAAAGGGGGCCCAACCCGAGACCCGGCCCGACCCGACCCGAATGTATTCGCTGGTCGACCGGATCGAAATTTTGGATTTCGAACTCGGCCCAGTTAAGCTGGCAACCTAACCCGATCCAGCTCGAATATCGGGTCGATCCGAACAGGTTCGACCCGGCCCGGTCCGAATGACCCGATTGCCATCCCTAGCTGTACATCTCTACTACTATAATGGGAGAAGACCTTAGTATAATTTGTCCATCTACCAATCCATGCAACGCACGTGCATAACTATTGTAAATGAGGTTTTAGATCAAATACAGACTATGTCTGAATTTTTACCTTTAAAAAAATTTATATTTATTAAGACGTGCATCGCACGTGTAAATTACTAGTTCAGATTATTGGAAAGAAAAGGGGTTAAGCTCAAAATTATTGGAAGTGGGGCGTCAGGATTTCCAGCTAGCGGATGATGAATTTTTAGTAGCAAAACTGATGATGTGGCACAGTGGAGTTCTAATCTATAAATATTTCTTAATTATGTTTGATTTTATGATTATTTATTAAATTGGTGTTATTTAAATAAATTGCCCTATTGAAAAAAAAAGAAAAGAAAAAAAATAAGCATATAAAAGTCTCATGGATTTAGAAAAATGGGGTATACTTGCAAGATTTGGAAATGTGAATAATGTAGTTGATAAAAAAAAATTAATTTTTTTTTGAACTTGTGGCGAAATTCATTGCAGTGGGCATGGGAGCTTCTCAGACAGTCCGTTGTTAAACAATGTCGTCGGCCATGTTCTCCACACGTTTATTCTTATTCCCTACAATGGATGGTAATTCTGACTGATTTTGTTTTCAAATACTTTTAATTCTATAAGATTATACATTATATGTATATATTTTTGTTTGCAAGAAATACTAAGAAATTGGGTGAATTGAATGAAATGCAGGAGGATAAGCCACAAGAAGCACCACCAGAACCACGGGAACGTGGAGAAAGACGAGTCTTGGTGCCCAGTAAGTTATCAATCCCTACATTTACACACATAATATTGCTTTCAGTTCTGCGCTAATTAAATTTCCCTTCATACATTACTTGCGATTGCACGTGAGAATTCAATTCTTAATTCAATTTACAATCTATGTTTCATGTCAGGAAAAAAATGATTAAATAAAATTAAAAAATAGCAGATGCAGCCTTGGTAAAATAAACACATGCACATAACTTCTATAGTTAGAACATCCACAGTCGATTTGCTAATAATCTATATTATCCATAAAATAGCAATCCGTCATTTACAGTCGTTTGCTATTTATTCATACTAATAATTTACACGTGCGATGTACGATTTAATAATTTCGAAAAAAAAATAGAAACTCTCATGTAGGGAGGATTTGAACCGGAAACCTTCTTCATATTAGTTATGTACGTGCGTTACAAATGTTGGTAGAATGACAAAATGACAAATGATACTAAGGCCTTCTCCTATTATAATATTAGAGATTAGAGATTTTGACAAAATCGCTACATGAGATCGGTATATTTGAGAGGCGATTAGAGAATATGCTATTATAGGGTATCCCAAATAAAAAAATTATTTTTTTTATTATATCAGACGGAACTCGAAGTCCCGTCAGATGAAATTAGATATTTTCTCTTTCCAAAAAATTTTTTTTCGAAATGAAAAAACTCATTGGACGGATCTTCAAGATCTGTCCGTAAAATGTGGGGGTTGGAACGGAGAAGATCCGTCTCATGGCCAAAAAAAAATTTATTTATTTTTTTCGCCTCAGACAGAGCTTCAAGTTGCGTCTGAGCTTCAGATTGCTATATTATAACATTTAACCACTGCAGCAAATAAGACTTTACTATATGTATAATATACATTTTGTTATTTTTAACAATCACCACTATGGATGCTCTATAATGTAAATAAACAAATTGTTGTTGCTTTGGCAATTGACTAACATATCTACTTTTTGCTTTATAATTTTTGGTTTTTTTCTTAATTTTTAGTCAAAGATTATTTTTTTGAAAGTGTTCCTTTTTTTTCTTCCTCAAGTCAAATTGCCTAATATATTTGATGTATAACAGTCAGAGTTGGGGGTGTTTTAAGCCAATCCATATTTTATATATTTTAAAACATGCTTTAAAAAGGTAGAGAAGTTTTATCTTATTTTTTGAACGGACATTAAAATTCATGAAAGTCGCCCAAACCTAAACACAAATCAGCTCGCACTGCTTGTTTAATTATGAACAACCCTAAAAGCTTTGTTTATGAATTTACTCTCAAAGAGATACTTTTTTCTCTTAAAGTACCGTTCCAATGCACATGAATTCTTTTTGATGAATATGCACATGAATTCAATTAGTTTTTTTTTTTTTTTGGTTGAAAGGAAACCTCATTGTAAAATTAAGTTTGGAAATTGTTGATATTAAAATTATCTTGACTTTGACATGTTGCCAGCTACATAGCTGCACGAAAATCGTTGAACCTTTAACCATTAATAGTTGATGTGAGAGAGAAAAAAAGAAAACAATCAATCAAGTCAATATTTTTGTGTGTATTGTATCAATTTTTTTATAGGAAGATGATAAGTGACTCCCCAGAACATTTGCAGTTGTTGGCTATTTTACTAAAATTTTTAAAATTTGGCAAAAAAAAAATACTGCAGTTATTAACCAAATACCCAAAATTTGATTTTTAGATGAACAGTAGTCGATTATGTTTGGTAGATGAAATGACAATTACCCAAATATAGCTAACGAAAGATGATCTTTCGTCAAAATTCTCGGACGGAAGATGATCTTTCGTCACTTCATTTTTTTATTATTTTAATATCTGTTGGGGAAATCATTTCCAGTCCGAACATTTTTTTTTTTTAAAAATTGATCGGACAGGTAATGATTTCCCATCAGATCAAATTTAAAAAAAAAATTGGCTCGGACGGGAAATGAATCCCCGTCCGTCCCTTTTATATAAAAAAAATAGAAATCATTTCGAATGGGAGATTACCTTGCCATTTTTTACCCATTTGAAGCCGAAAAATGGTATAGGATTTGACCTATAGAGATTGTATGGGTATATATTAGGTTATAATTACGATTTAAATAAGGTTTAAGATTTATTAAAATTTTGATTAAGAATAAAATAGTATTTAATTAAGATTTGATTAGGAGTTAAATAAAAAAAAAATCTTGGACGAAAAATGAGTTCACGCCCGTTGTTTTTAAATTTTAAAAAATTGCAAAAATTAACATGATGAAAAAACATCTTTCGTCCGAGATATTTTTTTTATATAAAAAAACTAAATTTTGGCTACGAACGACTGCAGCCCAAACCCAAATTTTCTATTTCTAAATACCAAATACCCAAATTTTAGCATGGAACGACTACAGATGCTCCCACTGCACCCAAACAAATAGATGTCCGACTTTTGACACTTAACCGAGAATTGAACAATCCTGTCCTCTCATCCTCAAATTATGTTTCACTGACAATTTATACGTAAGATGCACGTCTTAATAAATATATAGTATATTTTTTAAAATGTAAAATTTATGTGACTTCGAACTTAAAATTTATATTAGTTATGCACGGACTATACACGTAAGTTGGTGTGTTTACAAATAACACTGGTATAAATACCCGATATCTGGACCCGATATCCGGACCTGACCTAGACCCAGTATTGAATCGGAACCGACCCGGTCTATACCAGTCCGAGTCCAATCAAAATAGACCCGACCTGAACTAGTTAAAAAAATCAAAAAAAAAACTATAAAAATATATATCCTATCATCCTCCCTCCCCTTCTTCCTCCTCGAATCTAAATCATCATCTTCCAAATCCACAACTCATGCATTCTTCTTCTTTCCTCTATTCTAAATCATCCGCTCGCCGCCTCCGTTCGCCGCTCATGCTCCCGCTCCTACTCAAACGGGTAGGAATCTTTTAACATGACTCTGACCCGGAATCAGACCCGGTCCTCATGGGTCTAGGTCCAATTTCCATTTTTTTGACCTATAGGGGATCGGGTCCGGGTAGTGAAGGACCTGACCAAACCGGACTCGATCTGATACCATTGCTATTTAGAAACGACAACCCAACTCTTCTATTATAATATTAGATATTAGAGATGACTTATGTCTTGGGATGTAAAAAAATCTCAAAAGTCCAAACCTCGGACGAAGGAGGATGACATTTCAAGTATTACATAATGAGTCAAACACCTAGCAAGTTTGAGAATTATTGAAATATAGAAATTTTAAATTATTTACTAAAAGTAGGTGAAGATGAGAAGTTATTTGAATAAGTAAAGTTATATCATATAATTTTCACTTGGGCTTAGGACGGATAACAACCTGGGCTATGAGTCTGATATGGGCTTCATAAAATTACAAAAAAAGAGCTTTGGCCCCGCTCAGACCATAGGGCCTGATTAGGGCCAGCCTAGGCCTGCCTCCTAGAAGGCCGATCGGCCCGGCCCGAGCCATTTTACATCCCTACTACTATGCCATGTATGTTTGTTGTATCTATTACGCTAATTTTCTTGCAAATTTTGATTACAATAAATTGCATATTGTGAATATATAATTTTAGTTTACTGGACACATGCAATTGGACATATATATGCCATAGAAGTGCAAACAGTAATTTGTAGTAACACAACCAAACTTTAAAATTAAAGTGAAGCAAAAAATGCCTTGAGCTTCTCTCTCTAGAATTAAAGTGAAGCAAAAAGTTTCTATAGAAGCTCTCCCAAAAAATCAAAAAAAACAAAACCCAAATTGGGGGATGGTAGCTAGGTCCCCCCCCCCCCCCCCTTCTTCCCCTCTACGTCCGGCGTCGGGTCTCGTCGCCTCTCTTTCCTTCCTGTTTCTTCTTCTCATTCTCGACTTTTCTGATGCTCGCCGGTCTGAGCCTTTTCCGCGAGGCGGATAGGAGGGGGTGGATGGTCGCGGCCACCACTCGAAGGTTGCTCCGGCGTCGGCATCTTGTGCAAGCGGCGATGGGTGCCGGTTTGGCGGCAGTCTTGGCGGGGCCGAAGGCTGTGCGCGAGGAGGTTGGGGGGATCCATCGGGTGCGAGTGGGTGCGGGCATCGCGTTGGAGTCTTAGCTGGTGCGAGCGGCGATGGGTCCCAATTTGGCGGCAGTATTGGCGAGGCCGACGGCTGTGCGCGAGGAGGTTGGGGGCTGCCGTGGAGGCATGTGCGGGTGAAAGGGGAGAGGTCAGGGGGAGGAGGAGTTATGATTTGATTTGGAATGTTGTCGTAAGGAAAATTTTAAATTTCAAATTAAGTTTTGAAATTCGAATGAACGTTGAGGAATCCCTAAGATCCAAAGTGTCCCTAATATCCAAATTACAACTGATTTATAATTAGCAGCGAAATATTTCCTAACTGGTGTGGGCGACGGTGGTCAGAAAATTTCAGGGTTTGGGCGATTCTTTGACTTGGTTTGGTCAAAGTGAGGAGTGTCGTTGGTTTCTCTCACTTCAGGAAGCTTGGAGGGGTCAGGTACGACGCCTGCTTTCGTCGCGATTTGGCGGTGACAGTCAATTAGGGTTAAACGAGGGGAAGAGAATGGGGACTCAATCTGGACAGGGTGTAATCAGATTGGCGGAGTGCCAGCAGTATTTCTCTTAGAGTGCTTAGTGTTGACGTTCGACTCACTGATGCGGGCGACGAAGGCAATTGTGCGATAGTTGTGAGGGAAAACGGTGTACAAGCGAGGGTCTGCGTGAGAGAGTGAGCTCAAATTGGCACGAGAAAATCGTTGTGGCTCTGTCGGTCGATCAATAGGATTAGATTTCGTTGTTTTTTTGTTTGATTGTTTGGGTGTATGAGTTCCTGTACCCGGTCTGTTGGTATCTGAGCTTCATAAAATTTATTTTTGGTTGTATATTTTATTAATTGCTTATTAATGAAATGCCCGGGGGGACATTCAACCCAAAATAAAAAAAACAGACAAACAAACTTTAAAATTTTGTGCACGTTGAAACATGCAAGTAAAAAAAATTCTTGCAGTACAATTACTTTTCAGGAATTTGGATGTCTACAAAATAAAATATAATATCAATGAATTACTATTCAGTTTTTTTTTCCGTATTTCTTTACAGACGACGGAGAAGACATATCGAACTCTCGATGAAATAACTTTGAAGTGGCGATACACCCTGCCATACCCGTTGTTTACTTTCCCTAGGTACTTGGTAAGTGGGTGCAAATGCAATTCATTGTTTCTTTAAGCTTATTATTATTATTATTCAATCTTCTTAAACTCTTTGTTTTTACTGAATTTCCTAATTCTTTAAACACTACTTTTAACTCCATTAGTCTGATATAGAAAATCAATATAAAATTTTATGTTCTGTAAAAAATGATCTCTCTAAATAAGAAAATTATATATTTTTTGTATTTTTTTCCTGAAGTTATTAAATCGTATTCTGTTACAAACAAGATTTCAAACTCTAGATCTCTTCCTCACTAAGGTTTTTTAACCTAATGTAAGCTGGTACAGACAAGAATTCATGTTAGAAGAGTACCAACAAAAAATATCTAATGCGTTTGTTGTTGGGCCCTATCTGGGCCACCATTCACATGGTGCAGTTCTACAGTAGCCCAGGTAAAACGGGGTCACATTTCAATCCAAAAAACAGCGAGTTGTTTCTTCCTAACGACTGGCTAGATGTTGTAATCTCCACCACTTGTTGGGCCGTGATGTTTGCCTCCCTTGTTGTTGCGTCCTGGTTTGTTGGTCCCCTGACTGTTCTTAAGATCTACGGTGTCCCTTATGTTGTATGTATTCTAATTTTTCTTCACCATGTATTTTCCTAGTAAGGGTACGAACCTCGACGAAATTGATTAATGTGCATGTTTTTGGATGGATGTAGATATTCGTTATGTGGTTCGGCTTCGTGACGTACTTGCATCATCATGGCCACCACGAGAAGCTTCCATGGTACCGCGGACAGGTAACGCCGCTGAGTTTTATTAACAAAAGTTGAATAAATTTGGTTAATACTTGTTTGCTTGATATCTAATGACGATCTAAATAACTGCAGGAATGGACCTACTTGCGAGGAGCACTGACCACTGTCGATCGTGACTACGGTTGGATAAACAAGATACACCATAACATAGAAACTCATCTTGTTCATCATCTTTTCCCTCAAATACCACACTACCATTTAACCGAAGCTGTGAGTATTTTTCTTCTTATTATAAGCTATTACTTACCTTTTTGATCTATTTAATATCGGTTAACTTAAAAAAATTCTTCCAAAAATTTTGCAGACAAAAGCAGCGAAGCCAGTGCTAGGAAAATACTACAGAGAGCCAGAGAAGTCAGGTCCTCTTCCATTCCATTTGTTCGGAATTCTAGCGAGAAGCCTCAGAGTTGATCACTTTGTGAGTGATCATGGAGATGTTGTCTACTATCAGTCCGACCCTCGGCTAGTTGGCGACGACAAAGTGAAGTCCATGTGAAGTGAAGCTTATAGAGTTTTTTAGCAAAGAACACAATTAATTGTGTTTTAATTAAAATAGAAAGGGGTTTGGTTTTGAGTTCCTAAAAACTAAAAACCAATATGTTGTTCAGTCTTAATATAGAATAAATTGGTTTCGAATGAGATTGTTTCCTCAAAACCATTATGTTTACAATAATTATGTATTACTCGCTTTTTTGAAAAATAAAGTGAGATAATTTAGCAAGCAGGTTTTATTAAAGACCATACATCTTGTCCATATATAAATTCTTTCTCTAGTATCTCATTGACAAATGCTTATGAAAAGAAAATGTTATCGACAAATGATATACAGTGTTTGAATTCAATCCATAACTGGCTCTCACATGCATATAATGAGAACCAACCAGTGAGATGAGGAATTTTTTCTCACTGAAATTGGGGCGATGCAATTTGCTTACAGGATTTAACAAGTTTCATCGTGCATATTCAATCACTTTCCTTCCATCCATTAGTAGAAACTTAATTGCAAAACATATCTTTTAGAGTACCAAAAATCAATGAAAAGAAAGGACAACAGGATCAAGTTGGAATATGAACTGAAGAGATGATCAACAGTCATATTTTTCAAGAAGATCCACCAATAGGTATCAAAAGGCCCAATGCATTCTGGCACGTGAATCATCAGTATATTTATGATGCCTTTTGGTCCGCGAACAAATAGTGACTAACTTCACGAGCAACAATATGCTTGAAATGTCGATGTTGTTCTAACGGGCTTGTTGCAGAGAGAATGGAATCGATTATAAGCTTACAAATCCCAACATTTCTCAATAGCAGGAAACTTTACTCTAATTACAAGTCGGTGCATTAAAGAAGTTGTTTGCCGTTACAGTGGATGCAGTCAATGAGTTGTCTGCCATTACGATTCTCACCCTAGCCCTATAAATATAGGCCACCTCTACCCTGAATGGACTCACCAAAAGCTCTCTCTCCCCCCCCTCCTCTTTCTGTTCTGTGCTTCGAGTCAAGTTTCATTCTTCGGTCGTTTTTCTGTCGTTGTATTCTGGGAAACAGACGCCTACAGAAATTTCAGCACCCGGACGAGGCAAAAATCTTTTCTAAGGAGATTGTATAAAATATCCAGACCCAACATCAAGTAATCCATAGATAATATTTTGGGCTTCCATAAGTACTAGAACATGCTAGTGATTCTAGATTCATCATCAAGTGCATAAAATTAGATCAATATGGAAGGTTCAGGAAGGAAGTCCAAAGATTCATGAATGAGCATTAATAAATGTTTCTAGATGTTTCCTCCTTGACCTATATAAGGAGAGGTCATTTGCTCATTCCAATAACACATTGTTAGAGAATCATCTTCATCCAAGTAGAGAGAAAAAAGTGTCCACTCCAATTTGAGAGTGTTGAGTGTTATAGTAGCAAAATAATTGTGAGAGAGATTATTTACTTCAAGTGGTCTTCTTGAAGTTGGATCTCGCTGTACCCATTACTTTCATAGTGGATGTTCTTGTTGCCCCGTGGATATAGACACCTGCTGGAAATAGTTTTTGAATTATTTTCGGGCCGGATTCCGGTGGGCTCCGGCCACCGGCGGCACCGGAAGTTGATTTGATTACGTTCCTCGCGTCAAGTACTATTCCGTAATGTACTCACTTGCCAAAAACAGTTTCCGTATGAATGAGAAATGTAGGTCCAAAGTTAGGTACTCGAAATGTACTAACTTTGACAATTGGAATGGATAGTCCCACATCGGAAGATGGGAAAGATTTTTTCTAGTATATAAGCTAAAGAAATGGACTAAAGGGCGTAGCCCTGGGGTTACCACTAACGTGTAGTACAGAGAGGACCTAGCCAATATAACAAACACACACGCGCGCGGGTGCCCTGCCCGGCCTCGGCTCCGGCTTGGTCTGGTCTGATCTGGCTTGGCCTATATTTTCTTTTGCCCAGCTCCAAAATTTTTTTCCAGTTACCGTTGAGGCTTTTCAAATTCTGTAACTGGTAACAGTAGAGTAATGGCTCATCAGTTACGTTTTTGAACCATTACTCTACTGTTACAGAGTAATGGACCATTACTCTGCTGTTACAGAGTAATGGATCCTTCAGTTACTCCCTTTCTCCTATAAGACTAGTACTTTTTATCTGCCAGTACACACTATGATTAAAATTTCGAATCTCCTTCTTCTACTTCCTCTGAGTCAGAGTCTGAGAATACAACACAGCTACCGGTTCGCTGAGATCTCTGAAGCTAGGGTGCTGCTCTTCAGGGAAAGGTAATTGTGACAGTGTAAAAATGGCCTGAGGCCCATCCAGGGCCCAATACAATTCCTACTCAGAAAAGCAAAAATAACAACCTGGTTCGGCTCCGGACCACTTCAGGGTCGGCGCCGAACCTCGTGTTTGCCCTCACAGTGCCGGTCTCCTCGTACTGGCGAGCCTCAGCATCCCCCGGAGTCCGATCCGGAGCAGTCCCTCAGGCCGTCCCCCCTCTCTGGCGGGGCAGAAGGATGACCTGGCGCAGCCTAGGCCCTCCGATTCCCCCCAGAGGCACAGAGGGCTCACGATGGGCCACGTCAACTCCAAATACCGCCAAGGGTTTCGCCACGTCAGCCCTATACCACTCCTGGTATCGCCACGTCCGCCCTAAACCCCCTGGGCCTTCTGCCACGTCAGGCCCATGGACTTTCGGATCCAAACCCGGCCCCCAAGTGGAACCAAACCCGGTTGGGATTCTCTATAAATACTAGACCCACACCCACCTTTTTGAGGTAATCAATCTTTTGCCACTTAAATATACCTAGTTATTGCTACTCTCTCACAGAGACTGACTAGAGCGTCGGAGGGTCCGCCACCGGGACAAACCCCGGTGTTTCAGGACCGTCTGCAGGTACACAAGACCTCGGATCCGACCCTTCCGATCCGAGCCCAACCTTCAACGTCTTTCCGAGCTCATCGTAGGTCCCAGAAGGTCAACTGAAGGTCGGCAGACGAGCGGCAATCTCCTTCAATACAAATTGAGTTCGAACTCACACCTGGTGCTTCCACACGTTTCTCAGAAATAAACAGCATCAGGTTGGCGCCGTCTGTGGGAACAGCTGCTCCAGAAGCCGATCCGACCCAGACCCTCAAAGGCCATCGACAGCCGAATCCTCATGGCCTCCAAAGGCAAGGGGGCTGCTTCCTCCGTCAACCAACGGGACTCGCCCCCACCCACCAATAAAGCCAGGCCACGCCCGTCGAAACACAAGGCTCCCTCTCGGGAGTCCCAAGGGAGCGTCGGCCGGCCAGCCCAGCCCGACCTCCGGGGAATAATCCTCAACCGCAAGATTACCCGCAGCAGGAGAAGGGCCGCTTCCAACCCGGTCCCGAACCGCCCGAGGCCACCGCCCGAGGTACGCAGACCCGCGCTCAGCCGAGTCGGAAGACAACCCTCGGACCAACCAAACCGGGCCGAAAGAGCCCCCGTCACTCATAAGGAATTCCAAGACTTCCGAAAAGAAATGCTGGGAGCCCTCCGACGGGCCCCCAGGGAAGAAACCCTCCATTCCCAAACGGGGTCGGACGCCGAAGCCAGCGCGTCCCGCCCTTCAACGATCCAGCCGGAAGACGATGACGTACTCCTAAGACGCCTACAAGAAATGGAGGACCGCCTCGATCACATAGGGGACGGCGGCCAAAGAATGGCTCAGGGGTACAGACCTGTCCGTCCACCCTTCTCCGCCCCCATCCTCCAAGCGGAAATACCCCGGAATTTCCGACCCCCTCAATTCGAGACCTACGACGGCGAGGGAGATCCTGCTGATCACATGGAGGGTTTCAAAACCCTCATGATGATTCACAGCGCCTCGGATCCCCTGCTCTGCCGAGCCTTCCCCGCAACCCTTCGGGGTCCTGCTCGCGAGTGGTTCTCGAAACTTGCCCCCGGCTCCATTTACTCCTTCGACCAACTCGAGGGCAATTTTCTTGCCCATTTTGTCACTAGCCGGAAGGCCGAAAGGACCAGCGCCTCATTACTTGGGCTCAAACAGATAGAGGGGGAATCACTCAGAGTGTTCGTCCGGAGATTTACCGCTGAGGCAAGGTCGGTCTCCTCCCTCGACCCAGGCGTCGCTTCAGCGGCGTTCCGACACAACGTCCGCCCCGGACAGCTGAAGGCCTCTCTGGCCAAGAGACCCCCCGTCGACTTCCCCGACCTCCTTAATAGGGTCGAGAAATACATTAGGGCAGAAGAGGCCCTTAACCCCGAAGATGCCAGGGATGCCACCGGAAAAGGAAAGCGGAAGACCGAGGAAGGCGAACCACCGAAGAAAGCTCCAAGGGACCCGGGGGCCATAAAGAAGGTCCCGCCAGTCCCCCGCTTCGAGAGGTACACTCCCCTGACGCATAACATCTCCGCCATCCTCTTGGAAATCGAAGACAAGGGCATTGTCCGACTACCCCCCCGATCTAATAACAACAAGAATCGAGACCAGCGCTTTTACTGTCGCTTCCACAGAGATCACGGGCACGAAACCGACCAATGCCGAGCCCTGAAAGACGAAATTGAAGAACTCATTTCCAGAGGATACCTCCGAGAGTTTACCCGAGAAGGCCCACGGGATCGGCGAGACGCTAGGAACCGGAGGCAATCGCCTCCGAACCCTGCTCCAAACCAGTCCCAGAATCGGGACCCCGACTCCGAGGGAGCCGCGGATATCCCTTTCATCTTGCACTGTGTCCACGGAGGGCCGATGGGAGGTGAATCAAACACTTCCAAAAAAGCCTTCCTTCGAGAGGTGAACGCTGTCAAAGACAACCCCTCGCCCAAACTACAATCAAGGCCGGTCTCCTTCTCAGGGGAAGACCTTGAAGGTGTTCGCTTGCCCCACTGCGATGCTCTCGTCATCAACCTCCACATGGCTAATTGTGAGGTCCGCAGGATCCTCGTCGACAACGGTAGCTCGGTGAATATTCTTTTCCTCGAAGCCTTCGAAAATCTCAGGTTACCCCGAGGAAAACTCAAGCCAGCTGGGTACACTCTGCACGGGTTCTCAGGCGTCCCTGTCGTAATAGAAGGGATTGTTACCCTCGACGTTACCGCCGGGTCAACTCCTGTCAAGAGGACCGAATCCATGGACTTCATGGTGGTCAACGTCAAGGCGGCCTACAACGCCATACTTGGCCGGCCTGGACTATGCTCCCTACAAGCGGTGCCTTCGGCTTACCATCTGAAGCTCAAGTTCCCCACCCCTCAAGGAGTCGGCATCGTCCGAGGCAGCCAAGAAGCAGCGCGATCATGCTACATGACCACCGTCGGTGGAGGTGTGTTCCCCCTCGACTCCGGACGAGCATAGACTATGGCCCGGCTATATGTAAATCTTTTTTTTGGTGTAAACCCTCGTTTGTAAAGGGCTGCCTTAGCGGCCCTCCCTACCTTATACTAAAAATATGCCTTTTTATCCGAACCCCAAATGTCTCGATAATCTCAATACGAGTCCGGACCGAAGGTCCTTCCTAAGGCCCCACTTCGATCCCTCGCGGAACGATGGAGCCAGACCTTGCCTCCGACATTTCATACCGCATCGCTGGCCGGAGCGAGGAGGGAAAAGGATTCTTCTTTCATACCCCTTTATTTTTCGTTCCAAAGAGAAAAAATAAAACGAAAGAAAAACAAAGACCGTTACAAGACCGCTCCCCTCTTCTCAAATCAGGTAGATCAGGGCCCCCCGGGCCCAACGAGGGACAAAGAGTACTTCGACCAAGCAACTAGGGGCCCCTCCCCTCGTTGTGATATTCCTTAGCCTCAGCCACAATCGACAGTCCAGCCACCGAACTCTGGGCGTCATCCGGTCGCGCCCACTGCAACAGCAGCAACGCAGAGGGAACCCCCTCCGCCTGTCGACCCAAGGAGGAAGAGAACGAGGCTCTCAACATCGCCTTGTAACGAGGCATCTCCATCTCCTTCTCCACAAAGACGTCGCGAGGTAACCCCCCAGGAGAGGACCTCGGCTCCAAGGTACTTAGCCCGGCTCGTCTAATGTCCGTACCGCCGAGCTCCCGATCCCACATCGCTCTTCTCAATCGGCGTGCCTCCGCACTCAAGACGGCGGACTTATTCCGATAAAAGTTACAAGCTTCATCAGTGTCCCGAGCCCCCCTTCGGTGACGAGCCAGCGCGGCTTCCAGGACCTTAACCTTACTCCGGAGTCGCGCCACATAGAAACTACGGGAGTCCCCTTCAGGGAGGAGAGCCGCGACCTACAAGATAACCAACCAACTCAACACACATTCTCAAGAAGATTCAGAAATGTCCGAGGTCAAACCAACCGGCCGGTCAAAAAACTTTTCTTGCCACTATAAATCCAAGTGTTTCTTACAAAAAATGCGGTGGCCAGTCCGCGGGAGGCAAACACAATCGAGGGAGAGAAAAAGAAAGACAAAAATTACACAACTCATTGACCCACCTCCGCGCCGACGGACGGATCCACGGGAGCGTCGGCCGAGGGGTCGACGGCGGGCCCTTCTTCACCCGGAGTCTTCGACGTCCCCTCGATCTCCATATCATACTCAAAATTGGACAGATCGAGGGCCAGGAAGAAGTGCCTCACGTGGCTGAGGGCCCTCTCATAGCTCTTGTCCTGGGCCGCGATCACCATCTGCTGGCCCGTGTGCAACACCTCCTTCGCCTCCTTGGTGAACTTCGTCTTCAGGGATGCCATCTTCTTCTCCCACTCCACATCCTTGGCCTTGAGCTGGAGCTCCAGCTGCTGCTCTCTCTTATGCGAACCCTCGAGTTCGATTCGCATCTCCTTCATCTCCAGCTCGCTCTTTTCCGCTCGAGCTCGCTCTTGAGCCAGGGACGCCTCGTACAGGTTCTTGATGTTGGCCCCCTGTATACAAGCCTACAACCAACGGCAGACAAAGATGAGGCCTCGGCACGTAAATCAACAAAGAGGGACAGAGTCGACAGACTTACCTGCACAGTGGCCTGTGCCAGGCGGGCGAACGCCGCCTCTACGGGCTCGCCCTCCATCGCCTTGCGATCGCGAGGGGTCGCCAGCTTTTCCACCACTTCGACGGCTTGGGCCTCCTCTATCAGGCGGTCCCCCATCAGAACCGACCAGTTAGGAGCCCACCGCTGCCGCAACAGCTCCACCACCGGATCCTCTTCCTCGGCCTCGACCCAGGGACCTTTCCCCTTGTCGAGAACAGGGGCCCCCGCTCGGCCCTGACCCTTCGAAGAAGCCACGCCCTTGCTCGTCTCGGAGCGACCCCTCTTGGTCCTCGGCTCGAGTTGAACTTCCGAGATAACAAGGGGCAGCTCCCTCGACCTCTTCGCCGCCTCCGCCTTCTTCTTCTCGGCGTTTTCCTTCTTCATGGCCAGCCGCCTTGCCTGGATCGATGCCTCATCCATACCTGCAGAAAAAACTATTAAGAGCAATGAGCAAGAAAGCAAGAAAGGACCCAGAGGAAAGGAACAACTACATACGCATAACAGCTGGGCTCAGTCCAGCGCTCGCCAGAGTGGTCTCCGTCACCTCCGTCCAATCAATACTAGGTGACTGGCGGAGGCGCTCGACAAACCCCCATTCATCTGCCGACAGATCCCCCTGCCTCGGCGGTGGGTGGCTCGGCTTGGAGTGGTTCCATCGAGTAGGAATGTCCCATGGCTCTTCACTCCGGATCACCAAATACTTCTCCTTCCATCCCTTGATGGAATCTGGGTGGTGGCGAACGACCTTCCCCCCACTCCGGGGAGAGATATAGTATACACCCTCGGCCGACGGATTGACCATCAACATTGCACGGAACACGTTCAGCCGCAGGGGTACTTGCTGCTCCTCGCACATCAGCATAAAGCAGATGATCTGCTTCCAAGAGTTCGGCCCGTACTGCATGGGCGCCAAGGAGGCCCAGTTCAACACGTCCCTAATGAACGGGTGGATTGGCAACCTCAGGCCAGAGATAAAAGCGTCCACTGGGAAGACACAGTACCAAGCTGATAAGGGATCGGTGGGACGCAGAGTAGGGCTCGGCATCAGCAGTTCGTGACCAGGCCCTATATGATACGCCAGCTGCAGAACCTCCAAATCCCCGCCCTCCAAAACGGTCGAGATCGCGTCCATCATCACCCTCCCCCGGCTCGGCGAAGAGGGTTGCACTCCGAAGAGCTCCTGGTCAGAAAGATCGTCGGGATACTGACGGAAATGCTTCGGCTGAACAGGCGAACCAGTCATCAAATTACGGAAAACAGGCGCCTTGCTCGAACCGCCGGTCCTCGACCCCGGTTTTCCTGGGGCCCTCTTCTCCTTCTTAACTCGCTCCGACGGTCCTCGACCCTGAGCGGTGGATCTCCTCACTATATTACCCTCGCCCCTCTCCTCATCGGAAGACAGCTCCAGCACGCGAATGCCGTCCGAACCCTCGTCGGTTCCCTCCGACCCACTACTCTCCACCACAAAGGGACGTCGAGTACGCGACGCCCTCGACTTGTGTACCGCTTCCCCCTCACCTACTGAGTCCTCCAAAGAAACCGAGCCAGTATGGCCCACAACGGGCACCGACCCCTCCTCGAGCATGGGCTCTTCCCACGACGTCGACGGAGAGTCAGGCTTTACTTCCCCCCTGGACGACGACGCCGACGAACCGGACTGAGCCCTATCCATCTGTGCCTAAAGATAAAACAAACTTACCAAACTAACCTGGGACCGCTTCGGGAGGGCGAGCCGAGTACGGCAAACTGCAAGAACAATCGCTGAAGGGTTGGGAGATTTTTTGAAGAAAAAAGCAGCAAGATTGAAGTGGGCGAAAGGGAAAAAGGGGGAATACTTATATAAGGGAAGAACGGCTCCTCGACTTCCGCGATTACTGTTCACTGATTGACGCACAACTGCCGCCTGGAAAATCGCGCCGCGTCCTCGAAACCTGTGCGGGGGACGTCATCAGATGCCAGACTGACGACCTAACTCTGGGGTCGGGTCGGGTGGGATACACGACGGAGAAAACATTTTTTTTAAGTTTAAGGCGCCGTCATATGACAGACGCCCTGGGCTCCAGCGTCCGACTAGTTCCCCTCTCACCCTCGAGCAGCCCGGGACTTACAGCCTCGGCCGCCGAAACCCCGAACTGATCGAGGGTGGAACAGAAACCGCCATCGCCTACAGCCCTATCAAGACGGATTGACCGACCCCCGACGGGAGGTGGCCCCCCCCATCCGAGGCCCTTCAGCCCCAAGGCCGGTATACGGTGGGTGCGTCTTTTCGTCTGGATCTCTCCCGGGCCAAACCTCCATGACAGGGCAGTCTGACCCGAAAAGGGATCCAGACGGCAAAACCACCACTAAACCGAAGCTCCTCTTCCCATAGCACGGATCTCGGCCGTCACCCCTCTCGCCCTGATCTCCCGTAGATCTGGCCACCATGTCAAGGTCCATCAGATCCAAGAGAAGATCAGGGCGGCAGAGTAACCACCTCTCCGACGCTGCTAGGGTCGAAAATATTAGCCAAAGACAGGCGTCCGCCGAAGCAGACACCTCTGAGAGCCAATGGGCCACCCCTGTTTTGATCATACCTACAATGGAGGGGAGAGGTATTTATAACCTCCCCCAGGGACTAACCGTTGAGGCGCAGGGAAGGTCAATCAACGGAAAACCATGCACCATCTACATTTATTAGGCGGCGCCATTAAATGCCCCTAGGAAATTGGACCATCACACCATTCTCGGAGAGCCTTCAATACTCCACACGAATGGTGGGATATCCCCGCTCAATCACTCTCGGGCGCCAACCGAACGCCATCCCCCTTGTTAGCCCGAAATCCCTCGGCCAGCTCGGGGTCAGGTCTAGCACCAGGGTAGTCTTCTCAGGAAGGCTTCACGGCTCGCCATCGCCCTTGCCTTCCAGTAATCCCTCGCCAAGCTCGAGGTCAGGTCTGGCACCAGGGAGGTCTTCTCAGGAAGGCCAACGGCTCGCCACCCCCCTTGTTGGCCCATAATCCCTCGATCAGCTCGAGGTCGGGTCCGGCACCAGGGGAGTCTTCTCAGGAAGGCTTCACGGCTCGCCATCGCCCTTGCCTTCCAGTAATCCCTCGCCAAGCTCGAGGTCAGGTCTGGCACCAGGGAGGTCTTCTCAGGAAGGCCAACGGCTCGCCACCCCCCTTGTTGGCCCATAATCCCTCGAACAGCTCGAGGTCGGGTCCGGCACCAGGGGAGTCTTCTCAGGAAGGCTTCACGGCTCGCCATCGCCCTTGCCTTCCAGTAATCCCTCGCCAAGCTCGAGGTCAGGTCTGGCACCAGGGAGGTCTTCTCAGGAAGGCCAACGGCTCGCCACCCCCCTTGTTGGCCCATAATCCCTCGAACAGCTCGAGGTCGGGTCCGGCACCAGGGGAGTCTTCTCAGGAAGGCTTCACGGCTCGCCATCGCCCTTGCCTTCCAGTAATCCCTCGCCAAGCTCGAGGTCAGGTCTGGCACCAGGGAGGTCTTCTCAGGAAGGCCAACGGCTCGCCACCCCCCTTGTTGGCCCATAAATCCCTCGATCAGCTCGAGGTCGGGTCCGGCACCAGGGGAGTCTTCTCAGGAAGGCTTCACGGCTCGCCATCGCCCTTGCCTTCCAGTAATCCCTCGCCAAGCTCGAGGTCAGGTCTGGCACCAGGGAGGTCTTCTCAGGAAGGCCAACGGCTCGCCACCCCCCTTGTTGGCCCATAATCCCTCGATCAGCTCGAGGTCGGGTCCGGCACCAGGGGAGTCTTCTCAGGAAGGCTTCACGGCTCGCCATCGCCCTTGTCTTCCCGTAATTCCTCGCCAAGCTCGAGGTCAGGTCTGGCACCAGGGTGGTCTTCTCAGGAAGGCCAACGGCTCGCCACCCCCCTTGTTGGCCCATAATCCCTCGACCGGCTCGGGGTCGGGTCTGGCACCAGGGTACTCTTCTCACGAAGATCCAGTGACTCACCATCCCATTTCTACAACCATGAGCACTCCTCTACGGCTAGCTCCCGCACCCCCTGCAGGAGTGGGGGGCTTGTGTGACAGTGTAAAAATGGCCTGAGGCCCATCCAGGGCCCAATACAATTCCTACTCAGAAAAGCAAAAATAACAACCTGGTTCGGCTCCGGACCACTTCAGGGTCGGCGCCGAACCTCGTGTTTGCCCTCACAGTGCCGGTCTCCTCGTACTGGCGAGCCTCAGCATCCCCCGGAGTCCGATCCGGAGCAGTCCCTCAGGCCGTCCCCCCTCTCTGGCGGGGCAGAAGGATGACCTGGCGCAGCCTAGGCCCTCCGATTCCCCCCAGAGGCACAGAGGGCTCACGATGGGCCACGTCAACTCCAAATACCGCCAAGGGTTTCGCCACGTCAGCCCTATACCACTCCTGGTATCGCCACGTCCGCCCTAAACCCCCTGGGCCTTCTGCCACGTCAGGCCCATGGGCTTTCGGATCCAAACTCGGCCCCCAAGTGGAACCAAACCCGGTTGGGATTCTCTATAAATACTAGACCCACACCCACCTTTTTGAGGTAATCAATCTTTTGCCACTTAAATATACCTAGTTATTGCTACTCTCTCACAGAGACTGACTAGAGCGTCGGAGGGTCCGCCACCGGGACAAACCCCGGTGTTTCAGGACCGTCTGCAGGTACACAAGACCTCGGATCCGACCCTTCCGATCCGAGCCCAACCTTCAACGTCTTTCCGAGCTCATCGTAGGTCCCAGAAGGTCAACTGAAGGTCGGCAGACGAGCGGCAATCTCCTTCAATACAAATTGAGTTCGAACTCACACCTGGTGCTTCCACACGTTTCTCAGAAATAAACAGCATCAGTAATACAGTTGTATCCTGGAAGGCAATTCGTCTACCACCGTCACACTACGGGACGAATTTTGCTTTAAGGACAGAGATCTTAATCTCGACTCTATATTGAAGTGTCTGGTTTCTTCTTTTATTCCCTGTAATTGTATTTCTTCACAAATATTGTTAGCATTTTCTAATTTTTGAAATTCAAGTTCTAACAATCTTAAAGCATAATTTTTCCTCTATTCTGACAGTTTTTGTGAAAATTATTTATAGGTACTGTTATCATTTCGGAAAAACAAAACAACTAACTATTCTATTTCAATTGTTTCAGAATATGGAAAACACACAAAACGACAATGAACAAACGCCAGTGACCCAAAATGTAACTGCACAATTGGTTGCGGCACAAACGGTCGTTCTGCCCACACATATAACTATGGGAGAAAAACCAGAGAAGTTCAATGGAACTGGATTCAAGAAGTGGCAAGGAAGGATGCAGTTCTACCTGACCACGAAGCTGGACATGTTTCTCATTAAAATTGCCCCTATGCTGGCACCTATGGATGTGCATTCCGTTGCTGCGGTTGATGCATGGACTCAGACTGATTATCTCTGCAGAAATTACATCCTGAACGGCGTGGTAGACCCACTGTACAATGTCTACTGTGTCTTCAAGACTTCCAATCTTCTGTAGGGGTCTTTGGAGAAGAAGTACAAAACAGAAGACGCCGGCTCCAAGAAGTTTGTAGTTGGCAAATTTCTGGACTACAAGATGGTTGACTCCAAGACAGTTGTGAGTCAAATTCAGAAACTGCAGGTGATAATGCACGAAATCACTGCAGAGAACATGATGCTGTGTGAACCATTGCAGGTTGCAGCGTTCATCGAGAAGCTTCCACCTGATGGAAGGACTTCAAGAACTACCTCAAGCAAAAGCGAAATAAGATGTCTCTTGAAGACCTCATTGTCAGGTTGCGGATCGAAGAGGAGAATCGCAAGGCTGACAGGTCCTATGAAAATTACTCTATAGAAAAGGCCAACATAGTGGAGCACGAACAGAAGGGCAAAAAGAAAAAGTTCTTGCCACAGGCCTCGAACAAAAAACTTGCAGCAAAGAGGTTTGCTGGAAAATGCTACAAGTGTGGTAAGCTGGGCCACAAAATTACTGACTGCCGTAGCAAGGACAACAACCGTGCTGGAACTAGACAGGCAAAAGGGAATGAAAAATCCCATGCACTCATAGCTAAGAACTTGTCCACCGGTCTCTCTGACCTGGACCTTTGTGCTGTTGTATCAGAGGTGAATCTACTGGGGAGCAATCCTCGTGAGTGGTGGTACGATACTGGGGCCACCAAGCACATCTGCTCGGACAAGAAAATTTTCACTTCATACCAGAAGTACAACAAGGAAGAATATTTATTCCTGGGGAATTCTTCCACCTCCAAAATTGCAGGAACAGGGAAGATAGTGCTGAACATGACTTCAGGCAAAGAACTAACCCTAACAAATGTGTTGCACATTCCAGATATTAGAAAGAACTTGGTATCAGGATCTTTGCTAAGCAAGAATGAATTTAAAGTTATTCTTGCTTCTGATAATTTTGTATTGTCTAAGAATGGGGTGTACTTGGGAAAATGATATGTAAATGATGGACTGTTCAAATTTAATGTAATGACAGTCATCCAAAAATTTATTGTTCCCATTGTTCCCAAAGTTAATGAAATTACTTCTGTTGCTTATGTTGTTGAGTCTTCTTCTGTTTGGCATGAAAAACCAGGCTATGTTAATTTCAATTGTATGCGTAGATTATTTAACATGAATTTACTACTAAAATTTAAGGTAGACAACTACAAAAAATGTGAAGTTTGCACAGAGGCCAAACTCACTAAAACTCCATCACGTTCTGTAAAAAGAAACACAGAAACTCTACGTCCAATTCACACGGATCTGTGTGATTTAAAATACGTACAGACCAGAGGTGGCAAAAAGTACTTTGTGATATTCATAGACGATTGCACAAAATTTTGTTATATATACTTGTTACATAGCAAAAATGAGGCTTTGGTTAAATTCAAGGAATATAAGCTTGAGGTTGAGAATCAACTTGGCAAAATGATTAAAATTGTTATGAGTGATAGAGGAGGGGGATATGATGCACCATTCAATATGTTCTGCTCTGAACATGGAATAGTTCATCAGACAACTGCTCCTTACTCACCTGAATCAAACAGTACTGCCGAGCTCAAGAACCGAACTCTAAAGGTGATGATGAATGCCTTATTGTTAAATTCTGGGTTACCCTAAAATATATGGGGGAAAGCGTTGCTGACTGCCAATTATATTCTCAATAAAATACCTCACAAGAAAACTGGCAAGACACCATACGTACTGTGAAAATGTAATGTACCTTCGTATAAATACCTCAAAGTGTGGGATGTCTAGCAAAAGTGGCAGTACCTAATTCAAAACATGTCACAATAGGACCTAAGACCATTGATTGCATATTCATAGGCTATGCACACAACATTAGTGCATACCGTTTCTTGGTATATAAATTGGATATATAGGACATCCATGCGAATACAATAATGAAATCAAGGAATGCTTCCTTCTTTGAACACATATTTTCGTGCAAGGATGCTACGTATCCAAAACGTATACGTGAACAAGAGAATGCAAGCACTTCAATTGATGAATCAGGACATGATAATGAGGAGCCTAGACGAAGTAAACGGGCTAGAACATCAAAGTCATTTGGTCCTGACTTTGTAACGGCCTTTCTGTTAGAGAATGAGCCTAGAACATTCAAGAAAGGCATGTCTACGCATGATGCTCCTATGTGGAAGGAAGCAATAAAAAGTGAAATAGACTTCATTATGCAAAATCATACATGGGAGTTGGTCGATTTGCCTTCTGGGTAAAGCTTTAGGAAGCAAATGGATTTTCAAGCAAAAATTGAAACCAGATGGTTCAATAGAGAAACATAAGGAGAGACTTGTGGTACAAGGATTTAGGCAAAAGGAAGGCCTAGACTTCTTTGATACTTATTCTCCGGTCACAAGAATAACTTCCATAAGAAGGCTGATAGCTATTGCAGCTCTACGTAACCTCGAAATATATCAAATGGATGTCAAAACCACATTTCTAAATGGGGATTTGGAAGAAAAAATATACATGAAACAACCAAAGGATTACGTAGTTCCTAGACAGGAAAATAAGGTGTGCAGGCTTGTAAAATTCTTGTACGGACTGAAACAAGCTCCAAAGCAGCGGCATGCAAAATTTGACAATGTTATGATGTCAAATGGTTTCAAAATAAATGAATGTGATAAGTGTATCTACATCAAAGATACTTCAAATGGATATATTCTGGTATGTCTGTATGTAGATGACATGCTCATTATTGGTAGCAATAATGACATTATCAAACAAACTAAGAACATGCTTAGTGTCAAGTTTGATATGAAAGATTTGGGAGTTGCAGATGTCATACAAGGAATCAAAGTTTCCAGGACGTCTGAAGAAATTACTCTGTCTCAATCTCATTACGCTGAGAAAGTGCTAGAAAGATTCAAGAATTACTCCAATGGGATTGCCAAAAGTCCAGTGAATCCCAATCTTCACTTGTTGAAAAACACGGGTGACAGCATATCACAATTAGAATATGCTCGTGTAATCGATAGTCTGATGTACTTAACAAATTGTACAAGACCAGACTTGTCACATTCCGTAAATATACTGAGTCGCTACACAAGTAATCCAAGACAAAGTCACTGGAAAGGAATAACTAGAGTATTGAACTACTTGCGACATACTCAGAGTTATGGCTGCATTATACCAGATATCAAACAATACTAGAAGGCTACAGTGATGCCAACTGGATATTGGACTCCAAGAACTCAAAATCTATAAGTGGGTATGTCTTCACTCTTGGTGGTGCAGCCGTGCCATGCAAATCCTCTAAACAAACATTACTGGCCAGATTCACCATGAAATCTGAGTTTTTTGCTTTAGAGAAAGCGGCAGAGGAAGCAGAGTGGCTTCAAAACTTTTTAGAGGATATTCCCATGTGGAAAAAAACCAGTGCCTGCTATATGTGTACACTGTAACAACCAATCGGCTATAGTAAGGATACTGAGTTGTATGTATAATGGTAAGTCTCGTCATATCAGAAGGCGACACAAAACCATTAGACAGCTGCTCTCAAATGGAATAATCTCTACAGAGTATATCAAATCGACGGACAACCTAGCGGATCCATTTACTAAAGGTTTGTTACGAGAGCAAGTTTTGAGATCATCAAGAGGAATGGGTTTAAAGCCTATGAAGAAAGAGGATACTTGATGGAAACCCTACCTAGAAATTAGAGATCCCAAGATCTAGGTTCAAGGGGACAACTAAATCTTGTTGAATCGATAGGAGTACTGAGAGATTAAAATCTCATACCCACTCTTAGGATGATAAAACAGTGCTGCCTGCAAAGAGTTAGGATAAGCTTGGCTTTTAATGATTCCCATAGCTTTAAAATAAAAGTAGGCTATGGCAGGATACTCTTTATGGGCAATCACTTTGTGAGTGTGAAATGAGGCCGTTTCTAGGAGAATGGAGAGATGCTACATTCTCCAAGTTTACTCACGATTAACTAGGGTTGTTCAAGGCCAAAATAAACACAACAAGAGAACCTAGTCCTGTGAGAAGATGAAACTGTGTGATAGTTATTGTCTAGGTTCACATCAAAGCCCGGGTAGTTCAAGACATCATGTTCACTACCCGGTCAAGTGAATCCGATGGCTACTCACTAAGGGTGGTTCAAAGCAAAAAAGTTACTACCATTCCTGATGTAATGATTTTCCGATTGTACTATCAGATTCTTGTCCGTCATGTCTTTTTCTATCATGTCTTTTTTCGTCGTGTCTGAATTACATGGTCTGGTCATTTCCATTCATGTCGGGGATTATTGGAAATAGTTTTTGAATTTTTTCGGGCCGGATTCCGGTGGGCTCCGGCCACCGACGGTGCCGGAAGTTGATTGGATTACGTTTCTCTCGTCGAGTACTATTCCGTAATGTACTCACTTGCCAAAAACGGTTTCCGTATGAATGAGAAATGTAGGTCCAAAGTTGGGTACTCGAAATGTACTAACTTGGGCAGTTGGAATGGATAGTCCCACATCGGAAGATGGGAAAGATTTTCTCTAGTATATAAGCTAAAAAAATGGACTAAAGGGCGTAGCCCTGGGGTTATCACTAACGTATAGTGAAGAGAGGACCTAGCCAAAATAACAAATACACACACGCGCGCCCGGCCCGGCCCCGGCCCCGGCTCCGGCTCCAGCTCCGGCTCCGGCTCCGGCTCGGTTCGGTTCGGTTCGGCTCGGCTTGGCTCTGGCCTATATTTTTTTTGCCCTGTTCCAACTTTTTTCCCCAATTACTGTTGAGGCTTTTAAAATTCTGTAACAGGTGCCATTCTGTTGAGGCTTTTCAAATTTTATAGTTGGTACCATTACTCTGTAACAGCAGAGTAATGACTCTTCAGTTACGTTTTTGAACCATTACTCTACTGCTGAGTTGCTAATTATTGCTAGGTCTGTTCGTATTGCTGTTTGTTGTTGTTCAACATGGGACTATATCTGTATGAATCAAGGAAGTGTACTCAGTATGGCAAGATCGGACACACGAAAGCTCGATGTTATAAGATTATCGGCTATCTGGAGAACTAGGATCATAGCAGGAATATTTGGAAGAAGACTTGCAATCAACCTACTGTCGCAGTTGGAGTTGCTGATCGTGCTGCAGGTAATGATGGTAAGATTTTTTCTGCCCCTGTTATGAATAATGCATGCATAATTGATTCAGGTACTATCGATCATATGACTTTTGATTCTAGACAAGTCCCAAATTTTCAACCATCCACCAAATTAATTGTGTCCACTGCCAATGGTGATCCTACCACTGTTACCAGCGAGGGTTCCATACATCTTACAAACAACCTAACCTTAGATACTACCCTAGTTGTGCTATCCTTGAATTTTAATTTGTTATTTGTTGCTCAAATAACTACTACCTTACATTGTATTGTAGTTTTTTGGTCTTCACATTGTGTATTTAAGGATATTCAGACTCGCAAGAAGATTGGTTATGTGGTTAGATACGGGAAGCTCTATTACTTGGATTTAGAATCTGAAAGTTCAAGCAAGTTGACTCAAGCCCTAAGTGTGCAAGGATCTGAAGGTGAGAAGAAGAAATCAGATATTTGGCTATGGTATCGACGTCAGGGCATGCTTCTTTAGGATATTTAAATAAATTATTTCCTTTTTTTTTGAAGATGGATATTTCTGTCTTTCGGTGTGATGTGTGTGAACTCGCAAAAGGTCACCATGTCTCTTTTTCTCCAAGTCCAAGTAGAAGCTCTCTTCCATTTATGATTATTCATTCTGATGTTTGGGGTCCATCCAAAAATACTACATTTGGAGGAGCCAAATGGTTTGTGACATTTATTGATGACTATACTCGTATGACCTGAATTTGTTTGATGAAGTCAAAAAGTGAAGTTAGTGGCTTGTTTCAGAAATTTCACAAGCATATTATGACTCAGTATAAAGTATAGATTCAAGTTCTTAGGAGTGATAATGGCGGTGAGTATCTGAGTTCGAATCTACAACAATATTTGGTTGAACATGGGATTGTTCACCAGAACACATGCTCGTATACACCTCAACAGAATGGCGTTGCAGAAAGAAAAAACAGATATTTGCTCGAGGTGGTCCGTGCTTCTCTTATCCATGAAAATATGTCACTCATTTATTGGGGGAAGCCCTTGCTTTCGCTGCATACTTAATCCACCAAGTTCCCTCTAGTATCCTAAACATCCTCACGCCATTTCAAGCATTAACTAAAGCTGTGAATGCACCAAAAGTCGTCAACTTGCCATCTCGTGTGTTTGGATGTGTTGCATTTGTTCATCTTCATCAACATGAACGTAATAAGTTAACTCCTTGAGCTGTTCAATGTGTGTTTGTGGAATATACACAGGATAAGAAAGAGTATCGGTGCTATCACCCACCAACTCAAAAGATGTTTGTGACTATGGATGTTGTGTTCCATGAAGATGAGATGTATTTTTCCTCTGAGGTTGAACTTTAGGGGGAGTACCAAAGTGATGTTCAAACTCTTTCCTATGATGAAGTGGTTACCATTCAGACTGAATAATCAGATATAAGGAGAGAAATTCGGGATGTAAGTAGTGACGATCATTCGAATGAAGACTTGGTTGGGGAAGAAAATTTCCACGATGAACTGTAATTAGTGCCAAACCTCTATGAAGATAAGCTATCTCCACCACCAACACCATCTGAACCATCTCCACCACCAGTACCATCTGAAACATCTCCATCACCAGTACCATCAGATCTATCTCTACTCCCAGCAGAACCCCAAAACCAATCATCATCATTGTCCGAAGCTCCAAGAAGAGGGCTCCCAAACCGTACTACTAGAGGTATCCCAAAACCCACTTATGAGCCTAATCCCACTAGTAATGTCAAGTATCCCATAAGTCATTATGTATCCACTCACTGATTGTCTGAATCAAATAAGTCATTTGTGAATCAATTATCTGTTGTATCTATTCCTAACAGTGTGAAGAAAAGAATGAGATTTGGGAGATAGTCGAGCTGCTAGCAGGAAAGAAGCAGGTAGGATGTAGATGGATTTATATAGTGAAATATAAGTTGGATGGTTCGATAAAGTGGAACAAGGCAAGGCTGGTTTCTAAAGGGTACACTCAAACTTATGGAATTGATTATGATGAAACATTTGCACCTGTGGTAAAGTTCAACACTGTTCGAGTTCTACTGTCACTTGCTGCAAATCTTGATTGGTCGTTGGAGCAATTTGATGTGAAGAATGCATTTCTACATGGGGAATTGACAAAAGAGGTTTATATGGATCTACCGCCATGATCAAATAGACCAGTCCAATGCAGTAATAAAGTGTGTCAGTTCAGGAAGGCTCTATATGATCACAAACAGTCGCCAAGAGCTTGGTTTGGGAGGTTTACAAAATCAATGAGGACATTCGGATATTGTCAGAGTAATTCAGATCATACCCTATTCCTAAAAAGGAAAGAAGGTAAGATTACTGCTCTCATTATATATGTAGATGATATGATAGTAACTGGGAATGATCCTGAGGAGAGAATGACATTGGAGTGTAACGCCCCAAATACCAAAATACGGTAATTCGTAGCTCAACAGGATCTACACTTCACTTTGTACAATTTTACAAGAAATTTTGAAACTTTTATTACATCATTGTTCTTTTACATCAATAACGCAGCAGAAAATAAATGAAGTACAACATGATAAATGTATAATTTCAACAACTTGAACATATAACTAATCATCAGCATCAAATCCATCTCTATATATCTCCTTGTAAGGTCCAAGTCTTGCATATGAAACTGTGAGCACGTCAGTTGCTTACAACCGACGCAATGTTACAAACAGCGATCCTCTCTATGCTGTATTATAACAAAATCTCTTACTTTAACAAATCACAAACTTGAATGCATATAAAAGTGTAAAGAGTGAATACCATAGATATGTTAGTGTATGACATGACTTAATACCTAATGCAGGTGTTATACTACAATGACACTAATGGATACTTGTTCGGATTCTATGTATCCCATACTACATTGGTCCGAGGGCAAGCACCTATGCACTCCACATTAAAGGGTTTAATCCATCACCATGATAACTACCCAGTAATAAAACAAAATTTAGACATTCCACGAGTACGGATTTCAGTCCCGGAGATCCACCGCCCGATTATACAGAATCCTCATCATGCGAACATCCCGCAAGTGTCCCTCTAGCCCCGATATACACATATACACTGGAGTACGGCCTACTATCTGCCCAACTATTCATGATCCCGGAATCCATCGCCCGATCAATCGTAATTCTGAATTTAATCAAGGCTCGCCTCCATCATAAGCAACCACAATCTCGAAATCCATCGCCCGACTGGGTCTATAGTCCCGGAATCCACCACCCGACTATATAAAGGCCCTCCACTTACGTTTGCCCAAGTTTATTACATCTTTACTTGTCCTAATTCTTAAGTTTGAACATAAATAAATTATACTATCTAGAGCTAGTTTACTCTCCTGCCGGTCTTACACAAAAATACCGAGAATGACATCCTTATTGGCCACTTCTCAAAAATCAATTATTCATTACCATTACTTTTGCTGGTACCTGGGTATCACTACGCCTCTAGAATCAACATCTTTCCATGTTCAACAACTTGGAGGTACTCATCCCCTTATAATTCATGTTCTCAAATTTCATGTATTCATAATTTATTCAAATTCTTTCATGCATTCTTATTCATTCATCAATAGGTACAATCTCAAACTATTCATTTTCACAAACACTTTTCATATTCATCCAAAACTTTCTTGAATCAAGTTAATTAAGATTAAGACAATCTCTTTAAAATTTATCTTTGAAAGTCAATCTCATCATCTTCCTTTGATCTATTTTGAACTAATCTTAACATCTTAATCCTATATATATATATATGTCTTTCTTAAGTTCACATTTCATCTAATCATGAATATAATCTTTACTTTCCCAAAATATAACTTAAAACAGCAAGAATATATTTTTAATCAAGTTGTTTAAGTAACATTGCAAAACAGTAAATTCAAAGTTAGAAAACTGTATTTCATGCTATTTATAAAAATCATAGAAAATTATATACTTCACGAAACTTAGCATTCTTTATATCAAACTAAAGGTATACAAGTCTACTTTCATTTTGTAGTTATAAGTTTTCTCAAAATACCATATCTATAACCCTGAATTCTTCAAAATATACAGTTGGATCGAGATACTTAAATACTGCTACTGTACAGTCTTGTAAAATTCATATAAAATCCAATTCTTTACGAAAATTTGAGTTCTTGGACTTTTCAGAATGGTTAACGTGTCTACTATAATTTCTTAGTTCTGACTTTTCTCAAATTATTTCATTTACAATACTGAATTAATCAAAAACCGAAAGGTGTGCAGAATTCCTGCAACTAGCCAACTACTAACCAGTTTTGAGTTTAGAATTTATTAAAATAGTAAACAAACTCCAAATCTTATGAAATTTTAAAGGGATGCTACTGACATATACGAGATACTCCCCAAAAAGTTTTAGTTTCAGATTCCAACTATTTTATTAGATATGATTTTCTGAATTGTAAACAAAATTTAAAACAGTAACTTTCTTTGCATGAATTAGTAACTTTGTGTAAAAATCTATTTTCATATCATTTAATCTAATCAAGATGTACTACCATGCAATTAAACAACATCAATTCAACTTATCTTCATGAAAATCTTTCAATTAGCATGCATCTTCATTCTAAATATCATCATTTTAATTTAATCACTACTCATATGTATATCAAGTTTATCTATCAATTTACTTACACATACATGATACTATAAATTAGAAAGCTCAAGAAGACGCCCACCTCAAATGAAGATTCTAAAGTGGAAGAAGACTCCTAGAAGTTGCTCCTAGCTCCAAGAATGAGACTTTCTTCTTCTCCTAGCAAGCTCTCCTTCTTCCAAGTAAGAACTCAAACAATTCTCTCTTTCTTATTTTTATCTTTTGTTTCTTTTGATCTTTGGTGTACACTACAAGAAATTTGCCATATACCAACGGACACATATAGTGACGGATCACTAAAACCGTGGGTACAGACATTGTATACCTACAGACATATAGTAAACTGCGAGTATAGGTATCCTATAGCTTTAGAGTTTTTAATCCGTAACTATAAATTTTACTAACGGGATAAAACACTGTGGATATATTCTATAATTTATTTCCCTCCAACTTTTTCATTTTCCCCCAAATCCCAAATACCCCCAATTTATATAGTATCTCTCACGCTCACACCCATATCTCTCTCTCTTTCTCTCCTCTCTATCTCTCACACCCGAATCCCTCTCTCCCCAAACCCTCTCTCCCCAAACCAAATCTCTAAATCTTCCTCCTCTCGAGTCGCGTCCCCCTCTTCCCACTGCCGTCGCCCCATCTCCCTCACGAAGAAGACGAGATCTCTCCCGCATCATCCTCATCTTCATCGGCGTCGATCTCAACGAGATCTCCCCCACTATAAAAATGGGGATTTAGTAGTATCCTAATTTCTTATGGGATTTATCGATATCCGATTTTGGGTATGCAGGCAAGGCTAGAAGTGATAGGGAGGAAGGGGACGAATGCGATTTTTATCACTGGGACGAAGTTGTGAAAGTTGAGAAGAGGCGGATTGTGAAGTGTACTAACTGCAATTGGTGAAGCTCAAGAAATCATTGCCTGGTTTGTTTCCTTTTTCTCTCTTGGATTTGAAAGTTGAAAAGTTTTGATTTTGTTTAATAATTTGAACTTTGTATTTTAATTTGCAGTTATATGTTACCATTGACATATTCTTATGATATCAGGTGTTTGTTGAATTGGGTTTTGTTTCAATTGTCGTGATTCTTATGATATCAGGTGTATGTTGAGGTTATCAGGTGTTATCCGAACTGCATACAGTGCCATCTTTTGTCGAAATAGTACTTTATATATGAATGTAGAACATCCCTAATTAAGATGAAGTTTGCATACTTTATTTATCTAGTCTAATTATTATCTTTATGCATTGCGCATTTTAATCATTAACAGTTTGTGTGTGTTGCAGCTTGTGTGTTGCTTTGCTTGAGAAGGAAATTCTCAAACTTTAGTTAGTGGCAGACTTCACGCTTTTGCATTCTGATTTAATAAAGAAAATTTTTTGGGTATATGTAGTTAAACTACTTGTTTTATGATAAGAATTATTAGTTTCTTTGTATATGAAAATGTTCATCAAATTTAACTGGTGTGACCTTGTTGGCATGTCAGGTTAATTGTGCAGTTCATTGCCTGGAATATAGGGACTCGACCAAAGAGTCTTTGGTAGTTTTGATTTATTTTATAGAAGTAGTGGTTTAATACGTCCAATACATACAGGTCTGTGGCGAAGTAAATCCCTGTTCACTGCAAAAATGGGGATTTAGTAGTATCTTAATTTCTTATGGGATTTATCGATATCCGATTTTGGGTATGCAGGTAAGGCTATAAGTGATGGGGAGGAAGGGGAAGAATGCAATTTTTATCACTGGGACGAAGTTGTGAAAGTTGAGAAGAGGCTGATTGTGAAGTGTACTAACTGCAATTGGAGAAGCTCAAGAAATCATTGCTTGGTTTGTTTCCTTTTTCTCTCTTGGATTTGAAAGTTGAAAAGTTTTGATTTTGTTTAATAATTTGAACATTGTATTTTAATTTGTAGTTATATGTTACCATTGACATATTCTTATGATATCATGTGTTTGTTGAATTGGGTTTTGTTTCAATTGTCGTGATTCTTATGCTATCAGGTGTATGATGAGGTTATCAGGTGTTATCCGAACTACATACAGTGCCATCTTTTGATGAGGTTATCAGGTGTTATCCGAACTACATACAGTGCCATCTTTTGTCGAAATAGTACTTTATATATGAATGTAGAACACCCCTAATTAAGATGAAGTTTGCATACTTTGTTTATCTAGTCTAACTACTATCTTTATGCATTGCGCATTTTAATCATTAACAGTTTGTGTGTTACAGCTTGTGTGTTGCTTTGCTTGAGAAGGAAATTCTCAACCTTTAGTTAGTGGCAGACTTCACGCTTTTGCATTCTGATTTAATAAAGAAAATCTTTTGAGTATATGTAGTTAAACTACTTGTTTAGCTGTCTTACTACATAGGAGAAAAAGAAAAACAAAAGACGAGCAGACGTAGAACTAGTAATTAGTTAGCTTCTTTTCTTTAGCTGTCTTTGTAAGTTCACTAATGATGAATTCTTTTGCCTTTGGATTCTCACAGAGGGCAGTGAAATCTCCAGTTACACCATTTTCAGAAGCCCATTGCTCAAGAGCTGCTTCATTGGGATTGGCAACCGCAGCAAGGCAAGACTCAAAGCTATTTCTGTTACCGCTAATTCTGGTGTGGGGGTAAACAGATAGAATTTGTGGGTTCGCAGAAAAACCTGAATAGCGGATCCGAACCTGTTCGTCTGAGTTGGGCAGTTGAGCTCCCGCCGTGCACCTGCAAGGAAAGTGCGAAACACCGGGGTTGATCCCGGCGACGCACCCTCCGACGCTCTTGTCAGTAACCAGAAGAGATTAAAAAAGAGCTTAAGCAGGTAAAAAAGTGATTAACCTGGTCATGGTGGTAGAGGGGTTGTATTTATAGTCGCCATTGGAACGGTTAGGGGCCTGATTTCCTGCCCAACAGCAAGGAGGAAAATCCTCCTATTCTGTTTTGGGAAATTAGCCCCTGATTCCCGGTGGGAGCAAATCAGGGCTGTTGATTTGGCAAAATCAGGGATCCTGATTTGCCCCTTGTTGGTTTGGGTTTGCCTTGGGTCGGGACCCGTACCCAATAGGGGTGGATCCGTTCGCGGGTTATTGGATCTGTGAGAAGGAGATTCAGTACCCGCCTTGGATCCACTTGAATGTGAAATTACCATTTTACCCCCGAGCATCAAGATTCGTGCCCAATCTGGATGGCTCCGATTTAACCCCATTTTTAGCCATATCACGAGCCCCCCACTCCTAAAGACTGAGTGTGATCAGACTTTGAGGAGTAGATTAACTGTTTTAGTGGCTGGTGGAGTTGTATCGGAGTCCAAATGGAGGATTTTGAATCTCGAAGGGGGTATTGAGGTAATTTTTGACATCGTGTGCTGTTCTTTAACTGCATCGGGTATCTGACGGTCTTTTATCTATTTTTTCGAAGTATTTATTTAATTTTGCAATGTGTTTGCTAATTGTTTGGGGATCTTAGCGGTACATTCTAGGTAATAATTGTTCGTTCAGGGGTTCGAAAATGTGCCCCCGAATTTCCAATTATTTTCCAAAATTTTTAGCTAATTTTCCCGAATTTTTAGCAATTTTTCGCAATTTTTAAATAAATAAAACGATTTAAATAAATAAAAAACGATTTAAATACTGATTAATGACGTGGCTCGATCTGAACCGTTGATTATGGACGAGCACGAATTTCGGAAGGATCTGACGGCTGTCATCGCTCGGCAGCTTTTTTCTCCGTTTTCGAGCTCGGAATGGCACTTGCTCGGCTGCCGACCGGAGACTAGGGGGTTCGGCGCTCCGAGCGACGTGGCGCAATCTGAGCCATCGAATGACAGCACGTCTCCCAAGAAAATGCTATCTTGTCTTTTAGCGCACGTGGCATAATCTGGACCGTTCATCATTAGAGGCGCGAATTTCTGAGAGATCCAACGGTCGTAGTAGCTCGGTGTCTTTTTTCTCCGTTTACGAGCTCGGAATGGCACTTGCTCGGCTACTGACCGGAGGTAGAGGGGTTCGGCAGGTCGAGCGACGTGGCTCAATCTGAGCCGTCGGATGACGATGCGTATCTCGAGACGGACACATTTCCCAAGAAAACACTATCTTGTCGTTTAGTGTCCTCGGCGAGATCTGGGCCGTCTGATTGAGATCAGGCGCGAAAGTTGAGGAGAAAGTGTGTTTTCTCCGTTTGCGAGCTCGGAAAGGCACTTGCTCGGAATCCGTCCGGAGACAGGGGGTCTCGGCAGGATGAGCGATGTGGCGCAGTCTGAGCCATTGGATGACGACGCACATCTCAAGACGGGCACATTTCTCAAGAAAATACTATCTTGTCGTTTAGTGTCCTCGGCGAGATCTGGGCCGTCTGATCGAGATCAGGCGCGAAAGTTGAGGAGAAAGTGTGTTTTCTCCATTTGCGAGCTCGGAAAGGCACTTGCTCGGGATCCGTCCGGAGACAGGCGGTCTCGGCAGGTCGAGCGATGTGGCGTACTCTGTTCTCGAGACGATCCTATTCCCAAGGGTATTAATGGTGCTTCGGGGTTTGCGCGGCGTTCCATTTTCCCAAGTTCATTAAGGATAACTCCTTCAATTAATGCGTGGCGTTTCAAATTCCGAGGGTCATAATGGCTGGACCTTGGAGGGGAGCTTATAAGTACTCCACTCCCTTTGTCATTTCAATCGCACCAAATGTAGAGTTTCAAACCTCGGGGGCGTTGGCCTTGGGTAACTTGTCTTTTGAGGTCCGAGGGGGTTATCGCTCTTTTGCCTTTTTCTTCTTCCGTTCCTGACGGCCCCAAAGTGGATGTCAGGAGCGGGGGAGAACGAGGCAGTAGTGGTGACGACCATGGACCGGACCCGAGGGATCAGTTGCTTCGGAAGGACGGGTGGTCGCCCTGTTGTCTTCTTCTTTTCCCGTTCCTCACTGCTCCGAAGGGGATGTCAGGAGCGGGAGGGAATAAGGCAGTAGTGGCAACGACCGTAGTCCGGACCCGGGGTGTGAGCTGCTTCGGAGGGACGGGTGGTCGTTCTCCCACCAAGATCTTCTGCCTACTCTGTTTGCTCCGCAGCGGGCGTCAGGGTCGGCAGAGATCATGGTGGGAGAGGTGGTCATCCATGTCCAAATTCGAGGGGTGAGTTCGTCGAAAGGACGAGTGGTCGTTCTTCCGGAAGAAATGAAGGGCGTTCCGGGCAAGTTGTTTGCGACTGTGAAAGCGCGGTTGAAAGAGCAGGCCGAACCTTTGTAGTTGCAATCAACTGGCTCGGAATGGTTTGCTTCTCCCGATCTCCGAGTGTTGATTTGCTTTCGACCAGGGCCCGTGGGTCGGCGGAATACCGACCGAGGCACGGGACCCGGGGGGTGCTCGCCGAGGGCGGTGCCTTAAAACTTTGAATCAAAATTTTTCCTGGTTCTTCTAGACATAGGTGGGGCGTCCGAGGGTTCAATCGTCTGAGCGACGGGGTGCAACCCGAGCCGTTGGATGATGGCGCGCATCTCAAGACGGGCACATTTCTCCAGAAAACACTATCTTGTCGTCTAGTGTTCTCGGCGAGATCTGGGCCGTCTGATCGAGATTTTACACGAAAGTTGAGGAGAAAGTGAGTTTTCTCCGTTTGCAGGCTCGGGAAGGCACTTGCTCGGAAACCGACCGGACTCCGTTGCAGACTGGTTCGGATCGCGTATGGTTCGGATTCAGATCCCCTGGCGCCGAGCTAGTTGACTTGGTGAAGGAGACAGTGGTGATGGGCCTTCGCGACGTTTCGAGAGCGGCCCAAAAGTCGCACTTATTCGTTTGGAAGTCCAAGGGACGTTCCATTTTTACTATAAATCTTCACCCCCCCTTAGACCAAGTCTCACTTTTTACTTTTACTCTCTCTCTTCAGTTCTCACTTTGCTTCGAAGTTTTTAGCTCCCTAGTGGCGGTGCTAGCGGTCGCGGTAGCGTTCCTTGCCTCCGGTGAACTTTCCGACCGTACACATCACTTCAAGGTCAGTCTCTTTCCCTTCTCTCTTAGAAAAAATGGTTAAGATCACGGCTGAGACCCCCGTCTCGGAGCAAGCCGTTGGCCGAGGGGATGAAGGGATAGAGCCGAGTGATCAGAATGTCGTTCGTCCGGACAGAGAGGGGGAAGTGGCCGAGCAGCCTAAGGAGGTAGCGGCGGTGTCCCGGGAGGGCAAGGCCGTGGTCACGATCGTGGAAACGCCGAAGAGAGCGGGGGCGTTCGGTCGGCAGCCTATTGCTCTGTCGAGTGTGGGAGGCGTCCGGGACTATGCCGAGGATACCTTGGAGAGAGTCACCCAAGGCACGGCTAAGCTGGTGGAGGAGAATGAGCCAAGGGAGCTGTCCGAGGTGGACCATAGGATCTCGTCTCTTACCGAGACTGATCTTCGTCTGATCCGAGAGGGTTTTCGGATCCCCGCCGACTACGGACTGCTCCTCCCTGGGCCGGGTTTCCGAGCCAACACAAAGTCCTCGTCGGACGTGTGCGTCTTCCCGGTCGACTCCCTAATTGCCGGACTCCGGTTTTCCCTCCACCCGTTCGTTGTGGATGTGTTGACATGGTACGGGTTGAGCCCCGCCCAGCTGATGCCGAACACATGGAGGCACGTCACGGCATTCGTCCTCCGATGCCAAGAGGTCGGCGGCAAGCCGACTATGTTCCTCTTCCGGAGCCTCTACCGACCTTGTTAGCCGAGGCGAGACGAACAACGGTTCTTTCTTTCGCCCCGGACGGGCGTGAAGCTGATCGAGAATCCGGACTCGATCAAACATTGGAAGGAGAAGTATTTTATTATCCGAGCCCCTGCGCCGTGGGTGATACCGACGGTTTGGGCGAAGGAAGGCCTGCCCAAGCACACAAAGAAGGAGGCGGCGCTGAGTGCCGAGGAGGCGGAAGTCCAGAAGAAGCTCCTCGCCCTGCCAGCGCTAAGCTGGAAAGACATTACCGAGGAGGATCTGTTCCGAGGGGGTCTCAGTCTGATCGACCCTAGTATGCCTCTGGTATTTGTACTCTTTGTTTAAAGTCCATGAAAATTTTTCTAAGTTTTTTCATTCGGTTTGTGCAGAGACGATGAAGTTGGACTACAAAGCTCTGGTGGCGAAGGGCCGGTCGGAGCAGGAGGCAAAGAAGAAGAGGCCTTTGGCAGGGCCTCAGGACAGCCTGGCCTCGAAAAAGCCTTCGGTCGAGAAGACTGCCGACCGACCGAAGGTCGCGGTCCTCGAGCAGGGGGAGATCAGCGTTCTCGATCCCCCTACTTCGGATGTGCCGGCTCCGACCTCGAAGGTGGATGCTCCCGGTTCATCGAGCGGTACGTTCGGCGTGAAGGAGGTGTTGTCCCTCCCAATTCCACCCCTCACTGCCCCGATGCGGAGAAGATCCTGACCGAGCGTCACAAGCAGATCTTCGTGCCCGACTGGCAGGTGATGAACGTCGACGGCTTCTTGGGCGACGGCAACATCTGCATGGAGGCGGTGAGGCACCTGCCGACCCCAAAGGACCGAGTGACCCTGAAGGCCGGGCAAGCAGGGGACGCCGTGATGTAGATCGCTCGGAACACTATGTCGGTAAGTAGGCTGAGCTCTCCTTTATCCAAATTTTTCCTAAGTCTTTGGGTTCGGATTTTAATCTGCTGTTCTCTTTAAGACCCTCTGCCACTTTAATTTCCTGGTCGAGGAGTTTGCGAACAAGGAGCAGGAGAGGGAGCGGGAGAGGGCGGAGCGCGTCAAGGCTATGCAGTTGCTTGATGCCGAGCAGCTACTCTCGTCGAAGAGGGCTGCTGAAGTGAAGGGGCTGGAGCAGCAGCTGGCCAACGCCATTCAGCTGTCGAAGGACGCGGCGGCCAAACTTGAGGCGAAGGAGAAGGAGGCAACCGAGCTGAAGGAGGAGTTGGCCAACGTCCGGTCGGAAGCAGAGAAGGCTCGGAAGAGGGCGGAGAGGATCAAGGCCAAGCACTTGAAGAAGGTGAAGAAGGTGAGGAAGGCCGTGCAGGAGGAGGCCGCGCAGCACATGATCCAGAACATGGAGGATGCCTACGGTCGAGCCCTGCTCCACGTAGCCGCCAAGAACCCTGGCTTCGACACGTCCTCCTACCATTTTTACGACCCTGTGGAAGGGGAGGAAGGGATCACCGAGGGTCTGCTCGGCACCGAGGGAGAGACGGAACCTGTCGAAGGCCCAGGGGAGACCGAAGCCGAGGGCGAGGAGGAGGACGACTCCGAGGAGGAGAGTTGGAGTGAAGGCGGAGGCGAGGACAAGGCCGGGGGGTCGACGGACCCGAGCGGCAAAAAGGTCGACCCCTGACTCGGTTGTCTTTTTTAGTCTTTTGTCGTTTTGTTTATTTTTGTAAGCCTCATTGCGGACTGGCCACCGCTTGTGTAAAACTTTCACCTCGATTTTGAATGAAAATATTTTGTTTGGCCAAAATTTGTCCAAGTGTTGAGCCTCGGATTTGTGCGTAACTAGTTGTAGATGTTTCCGTGTATTGTTCCATTGGATTTATCTCCGCTTTTCAGGTGAAGTTCGGTCCGATCACGGAGGTCGTATACCTTCGGAAGGAGCTGGCCAAAACGAAGCGCGAGCTCTTGGACAGCCGACAGAGGCGGTTTCTCCTGCTCGGCCAGCTGGAGGAGACGAGGGCAGCTTTGCAGAGGTACTGTCGCGAGCTGTGGCAACTGCGGAAGTACCCCTAAGCTCCTTGTCCCGAAGGCGAAGTCGAGCGGCTCCGTTCGGAGCTCACTGCCGCCGAGCAGAGGAATGATGACCTTTTGGCCGAGGTCCAACACTTGGAATTAGCGGAGAAAGAATGCTCGGCGGCGGAAGAGAAACTGGTTTCCGAGCTGGAGAAGGCATCGACCGAGCGCAAGAGGCTATTGGCCGAAGTCGACAGGCTCAGAAGGATCACGATAGATAGGGGGATCGAGGTCACCCATTACCGACAGCTTGCGACCGATAGTGCCAACGCCTCGGGCTCGTCGAGGGCCCCTCGACCGAAGAAGTTGGCGAAGGACGACGCCTTGAGGGATAGAATCATCGAACTGGAGGAGGAGGTCGCGTCGCTCAAGCCCCTGCCCGAGAGAGGCAACGTCCGGAGCACATCTTGTACCCGCGAAGAGAGCGAGAGAGGGATTACATTTTACGAACTTGCGACAGGCTTGCCCTTGGTCAGACGGAGTCCAGCTGACGCTCAGAGTAGCGCGGCCGTTTCGTCGAGCGGGGCTTCGGTTGGCGCCGCGGTTAGGACCAGCAGCGAAGGGGGGTCGCGCTTCGTTGGTTTAGGGTCGAGCTCGGAGGGCAGGCCTCGTCGTCTTCGCGTTTCCCTAAACCGAAGCATTTCCCTTCCGAAGAGGCCCTAATCATGTCGTTTTCCATTTTTGTTGGTTGTTGTAAAAACCTAATTGTAGGGTCGGTTCGGCCGTCTGTAAAACTATTATGTCTGAATGCGAATCTTTTTGGAAAATTTTCAAGTGTTGGACTTCGGCAGTGTATTGAAACTTTGCTATTTTGTTTTCCCCTTTTTTCAGCTCGAGGCGTCCGATTCGTATGCTGATCTGTACGGCTCGGATGATGACTCTGAATCCGAAGCCTCCTCTGGGACGGCGGCTTTGAGTCCTAGGAGCGTCGAGCTGGAGTTACGCCGGGCTGAAGGTGAGCGGGCTCACCTTTTGTCCGTCCTTGACCTTCGGGAAGCCGAGATCCAGCGTCTGGAGAATAGGATCGCCGAGCTGAACCCTGCAGAAGGGGACGAGGACTCGCAAACCGCATTCAGCAACGCTCTTCGGGTCAAGTGTATTCGGCACAGCCAGTCGAAGATTATAGCCGAGCGGGATGATTTGCTCTCGGAGATTCGACACTTGCAGACTGTGGTAGCGAAGCTCCGGAACGGTGCAGGGGAGCTACCAGCCGAGGAGGACGAACAGTCGGCTGAACAGTCCAGTGAAGATTTTTCCATATGAGGGCTAAGTGTGGTGGGTCGGCGTCGTGTATTTTGTTTCCAAACACTTTGTAACCATGTGTTTTGTATTGAGGTCTGATTGTTTAATAAAATATCTTTCATTGCTCTGCATATTTGTCTTGCCTATAACTGTGTTGGTTACGCCGAGGTCCTCGAACCGAGCATGTTATTTCCGTCAGCGAGAGTGTTTGAACCGAACGGGTTCCCATGAGTACGGTATTTTGTCGTTTAGCGATTCTGACGAGGTACGGTGCGAAATCCTAGGCGGCTCTGTCCCCAAGAAAGTGCCATTTTGTCGTTTAGTGGAGGTGCGAATCTCGAGGCGGCTCAGTTCCCAAGAAAACGTTATCTTGTCGTTTAGTGCAGGTGGCAAGATCTGAGCCGTCTGATCGAGATCATGCACGAAAGTTGAGGAGAAAGTGCATTTTCTCCGTTTGCGAGCTCGGGAAGGCACTTGCTCGGTGACCAACCGGAGGCGTAGGGCTTCTGGCCAAGATCGTTCGGATTACGTAGCCGTCCGAAGACAGGGGGTCTCGGCATCGATCCTCTGGAAAAGCTTGAACAGACTGGGTGCCAAGTGCTTGAGCCCGGGACCATCTTTGTAGCTCGACGGTTGTGGGAGCAATTCCGAATGGCGATCTACCCCTGGCTAGTCCTGAGACGAGCCGAGGAGGTAAAGTCGAGCCGAGTGTTGGACTCCGAACCATCGGTGTAGTTCAACGGTTGTGGGAGCAATTTCGAACGGCGATCTACCCCTGGTTCGTCCGGAGACGAGCCGAGGAGGTAAAGTCGAGCCGAGTGTTGGACTCCGAACCATCGGTGTAGTTCAACGGTTGTGGGAGCAATTCCGAATGGCGATCTACCCCTGGTTCGTCCGGAGACGAGCCGAGGAGGTAAAGTCGAGCCGAGTGTTGGACTCCGAACCATCGGTGTAGTTCAATGGTTGTGGGAGCAATTCCGAACGGCGATCTACTCCTGGTTCGTCCGGAGACGAGCCGAGGAGGTAAAGTCGAGCCGAGTGTTGGACTCCGAACCATCGGTGTAGTTCAACGGTTGTGGGAGCAGTTCCGAACGACGGTCTACCCCTGGTTCGTCCGGAGACGTGCCGAGGGGATGAGGTCGAGCCGAACGTGGACTCCGAACCATTGGTTGAAATCGCAATTTAAAAAGCAGGTGATAAGAGGGAAGAGAAACATGCGAATTCACAAACACAATAGAGCTTTCTTTATTGATAATGGACGGCGAACCGTTTTACATAGCACAATTTATGAAAATAGGTTACAAGTCGGAGGACTGGAATGGCTCGATACTCCGTGATACTTAGAGTGGTGCCGGAGCGCTTTCTTGGTATTTCAGGAGGTGGTCAGCATTCCAGGTCCTCGGAAGCTCTCTGCCCTCTAGGTCTTCAAGATGATACGTTCCGGGCCGAACCACTTTTGAGATCCTGTACGGTCCTTCCCAGTTCGGAGCCAGCTTGCTCTTCTGACTGGGGAAGGATACGACTAGCTTTCTCAGGACCAAATCTCCTTGCTTAAGGTTGGCAGGTCGGACCTTTTTGTTGTACGCTAGTTCAACCCTCCTTCGGTAACTCTGCTGCCGAATCGCCGCTCTTTCCCTCAGTTCATCTATCAGGTCTAAGTCTGCTCTGAGGTCTCTGGCAATCTGTGCTTCGTCATAGGCTGTGAGCCGAGGGGATGGTATTCCGACCTCGAGAGGTATCACGGCCTCGGACCCATAGGTGAGGTTGAAAGGGGACTCGCCTGTGGGGGTCCGCTTGCTCGTGCGGTAGTTCCATAGGACGTTGGGGAGTTGGTCGACCCATAAGCCCTTGGAACTTTTGTCCAACCTTTTCTTGATGCCTGCGAGGATCTGCCAATTAGCGTTCTCAGCTTGTCCGTTCGACTGAGGGTGGGTGACGGACGAGAAGCGCTGTTGGACGGCGAGGTCGTTGCACAGAGCTCGGAATGCCGCGCCAGTGAACTGAGTCCCGTTGTCCGTTACGAGGACTCGGGGGACGCCGAACCTGCATATGATGCTCTTCCAGAAGAACTGTACCACTTTGTTCTCGGTTATAGTGGCGAGGGGCTCGGCCTCGACCCACTTCGAGAAGTAGTCGATGGCTACGACTAAGAACTTGAACTGACCCGGAGCCGGAGGGAAGGGTCCTAGCAAATCCATGCCCCACATTGCGAAGGGGATGGGACTTGATAAGGAGGCGAGGTTGGCCTGAGGGAGGCGTCGGATGCTGGAGTGTCTTTGACAAGAGCTGCATTGCCGAACGTGTCGCTCGGCGTCTTGAATGAGGGTCGGCCAGAAGTACCCATAATTCAAAGCTTTTCGGGCCAAGGACCTAAATCCTGAGTGCGCCCCTCCGATGCCTTCGTGGAGCTCTTGCAGGGCATATTCGGCCTGATCCGGAGAGAGGCACCTTAGGTACGGTCGGCCGTCTATTTGAGAAAAAGAGCGTTTGTATAAGATGCCCTCGATCAAGACATACCGCTCGGCCCGGGTCCTGACTCGGCGAGCCTCTTTGGGATCCGAGGGCAGAACTCCATCCCTTAAGAATTCCACCAATGGCTTCATCCAATTGTCCTGTAGCATGACCGGCAACGACTCCGCCGAGGCAGGCGTCTCATCGTTGATGCTCGGCTTAGAGAGGACTTCGATCAGGACGGTCTGTTCAAGACCTTGTAGGGAGGACGAGGCTAGTTTGGAAAGGGCATCGGCCTGTGAATTCTCCTCCCGAGGGACTCGTTCGATGATGGCTTCTTCGAACCGGCTCATGAGGTCCCGGACCTTGGCGAGGTACTTCGCCATTCGCTCGTCTCGTGCCTCATATTCGCCCAAGACCTGGTTCACGACTAGTTGGGAATCACAGTGAATCCGGAGGCGCTGATCTCCAGCACTTCGGGCGAGTCCGAGCCCGGCGATGAGTGCTTCGTACTCCGCCTCGTTGTTCGAGGCCTTGAAGTTCATGCAGATTGCGTACTGGAGGACGAAGTTGTCAGGGCCGTTCAGTATGATGCCAGTGCCGCTTCCTTTGTTACAGGACGATCCGTCCACAAAGACTGTCCAAATGGGGGGTCCATTCGGGACGTGGCCGACCTCAGGGATAGTGGACTCCACGATGAAGTCGGCGAGGGCCTGCGCCTTAATTGCCATCCGAGGCTGATAAGAGATGTCATGCTGACTCAGCTCTATGGACCACTTCATCAGCCGACCCGAGGTCTCAGGCTTGTGGAGGATCTGTTTTAGGGGTTGGTCGGTGAGGACGACGACCGAGTGGGATTGAAAGTACGGCCGAAGCTTCCTCGCGGCCATGACCAGGGCGTAGGCCATCTTCTCTATTCTCGGATAGCGGAGCTCGGCGTCCCGGAGCACCTTGCTCACGTAGTAGATGGGCCTTTGGGTCCGGTCCTCCTCTCTCACTAGGACAGCACTCAGGGTCTGCTCGGAAGCAGCCAAGTAGATGAAGAGAGTCTCGCCGGGGACCGGTTTGCTGAGCAGAGGGGGGTTCACCAAGTAGGCCTTCAGCTGGTCGAACGATTCCTGCTGTGGCTGACCCCATTCAAAACCCTTAGCCCCCCTGAGTGCTTTGAAGAAGGGGAGGCACTTTTCCCCCGACTTCGAGAGGAACCGACCGATAGCGGCGAGCCGACAGGTAAGTTTCTGCACCTCTTTGATGTTCTGAGGCGGGGCCATGTCTAATATGGCCTTAATTTTCTCGGGATTAGCTTCGATCCCTCGTTGGCTTACCATGAAGCCGAGGAACTTTCCCGAAGAGACCCCGAACACACTTGTTCGGGTTCAGCCGCATGATGTGCCTTCTCAACACGCCGAAGGCCTCCTGGAGGTCGGCTACATGGTCCGTACCCCGGATGCTCTTGACGAGCATGTCGTCAACGTACACCTCCATGTTTCGGCCGATCTGGCTCTGGAAGACCTTGTTGACGAGGCACTGGTAGGTGGCGCCTGCATTCTTCAAGCCGAACGGCATGATCCGGTAGCAGTAGAGGCCTTTGTCGGTGACGAAGGAGGTCTTTGGAATGTCCGGAGGGAACATTCGGATTTGATTGTACCCCGAGAAGGCGTCCATGAAGCTGAGGAGCTCATGGCCCGAGGTGGCGTCGATAAGGGTGTCGATGTTCGGGAGCGGGAAAGGATCCTTCGGACACGCCTTGTTCAGGTCGGTGAAGTCAATGCATATCCTCCACGAGCCATTGGACTTCTTCACCATTACAACATTCGACAGCCACTCGGGGTAATTTACCTCCTGTACGAACTTGGCCTTCGGCAGTTTATCCACTTCTTCCTTGATGGCCTGCTGTCGCTCGGGAGCGAACTTTCGCCTCTTCTGCTGGACCGGTTTGCACCCCGGTTCGACACTTAGGCGATGGACGAGCAGTTCCTCGGAAATGTCGGGCATGTCCGCGGCCGACCATGCAAACAAGTCATGGTTATCTCGGATGCATTTAATCAGGTCCAAGCATAGTGCGGTCGGCAAGGATTTGCTGATGAGGAACTTTCGGCTCGGATCCTCGTCCGAAAAGAGCACTTCTTCCAACTCGTCCGCCGGCTCGGACGTTGGCCGGGCCTTCGGCTCGGGGATTTCTAGTGTCTCGAGCGAGAGCACTGGTCCCCCGGTGGAAGTCATGTAGCACTTCCGGGCTGTTTCCTGGCTTCCCCTGACTTCCCCTACTCCCGACCGAGTGGGGAACTTCATTTTCAGATGGTATGCCGAGGGGACAGCTTCTAGGGCGGTTAGGCCGGGTCGGCCTAGGATGACATTATACGCTGCCGGGACGTCGACGACCATGAAGTCCATCGGCTCGGTCCGGGTAGTAGGGGTGCTTCCCGCAGTAACGTCTAGGGTTATCACCCCCTCGACGGTTATCGGGGCCCCCGTGAACCCGTGGAGTGTGTAACCAGCCGGCTTGAGACGGTCTCGGGACAGCTGCAGGCCTCGGAAGGCCGAGAGGAAGAGGATATTGACCGAACTTCCATTGTCTACTAAAATCCTCTGCACCTTGAAGTTGGCCATGCGGAGGTCGATGACGAGGGCATCACAGTGTGAGGTTCGGACCCCTTCGAGGTCGGCATCGGAGAAAGACACAGGGACGCCGAGACCTTTTGGGGGAGGGGCACTGTGGACCGAGTTGACCTCTCGGACGAAGGCCTTCCGAGAGGAATTAGAGGAGCCCCCCATGGGGCCTCCGTGGATCAGGTGCAGAATCCGTTCCTCCTCGAACTCGGGCGTTTCCTCGCGCCGCTCGGAGCGCTTGTTAGCCCCCCGAGGCGGAGGAGAGTTGTGATCCGTCCGATCGTTAGCCTTCACGAACTTGGCCAACTGCCCCCTCCGGATGAGGGCTTCAATTTCATCTCTCAAAGCCCGGCAGTCGTTCGTGTCGTGGCCGTGGTCTCGGTGGTAACGACACCACTTATCTTTGTTCCTCCTCTTTGCCGGGGTGTGCATCCTCGGAGCTGGAGGAATGACTCCCTCCTTCTCCACTTCCATTAGGATAGTAGAGACGTTGGTGGTGAGGGGAGTGAACTTCTCGAACCTGGAGGGAGGGCGGTGCTGACCGCCATTGTCCTTCTGAGCTTTCTTGGACCCCTCTTCCCCCGTCGCCTTCCTCTTTGACCCTGCGGAGGGCCCTCCGAAGCTCGGAAGGGCTTCAGCCTCCTCTGCTCGGTGTACTTCTCGCACCTCAGGAGGAGGTCGGCGAAGTCATGCGGGGGCTTCTTGGCTAGGGACGATCGGAGGTTGGCGTTGAGGACGTTCGACTGGAACGCCACGGTCGCCACCGACTGGTCTAAGGAGGCGATAGACCTTACCTCTGCGGTGAATCTTTTCACATAGTCCTGCAGCTTCTCTTCCCTTTCCTGCCACAGGTTTAGCAGGGAGAGACTCGTCTTCTTGGCTCGCCTACTACTCACGAAATGAGTAATGAACAGTGTTTCAAACTGCTCGAACGAGAAGATGGAGGAAGGGGCGAGCCTGGAATACCATTCCCGAGCCGACCCCCTGAGGGTGGCAGGGAAGGTCCTGCAGAGCACAGCATCGGAAGCTTGATGGATCAGCATCAGGGTCTTGAAGCTTTCGACGTGATCGACCAGGTCGGATTTCCCTGAGTATGTCTCAAACTGCGGAGGTTTGAAACTCCTCGGTATGTGGGCCTCCATGATCGACCGTGAGAAGGGGGGTCGGCTAGGACGGAAGGTTCCTGCTCGGGATTCCTCCTCCCTGTCCATGCGGCCGATACGCCTTTCCACCTCGTGGATACGCGGATGAGGGCATCGTCCCTTCGCTGGTAGTCGTAGGACCCCCCGGACTCCTCTTCATAGGAGGGGGAGCGCGAACTGCGGCGCCGGTAGTCCTGGGATCGGCGAGGGCTGTATTGCTGCCGCTGGCGGCTGGGAGCCGGGGAAGGACTTCGAGTTTGGCGGCGAGGACTGGGATCCCTCGGGGGCGTCGGAGCCCTCTGAGCATTTTGAACGTTCTGCCGAAGGTTGAGAGCCTGCAGAACGGTGTCCTGAAATTGCAGGAACTCGACACGAGTGATCGGTGCGTCATTGTTCCTTCGAGGATGCCGATCTGCTGGGGACTGTGGCCTCCTCCTTCGGCGCTCGGGAGATGGTGCTCGACCTCTGCGGTCCGGGGACCTCCTACCGTCTCGGCGGCGAGGCGACCGCTCACCCTGACGCTGGCGGGAGGCTCCCTCTCGGGCCCGCCTCTCGTCAAGGTGTGTGCGGAGGTCGTCGTCCTTCTGGCGGTTCAGGAGCGTGTTGCGGAGGTCGGGATGGTGAGAAGCCATTGAGTCCGAGGACCCATTATGGACCGAGACATGGTCCTGATGGAGGGGCTGCTTCTGTTTCCGAGCGTTATGGCCGGAGGGGCCATTGTTGGGCTGATGCTTGAGATGAGGAGGTGGGACCTGCTGGGCCGGTGGAGGAAGGTCGGACTGTGGAATAGGATTGACAGGGGCTTCCTCCGTAGGGTCGGCGGTGTTAGCCACACGGTTCGACCCTCTAGATCTGACCTTCTTCGGAGGCATGGCTGCAGAGGACGACGAGGAAGTAGCTGAGGCTGTTCGTATGGTGTTCCCACAGACGGCGCCAATCTGTTACTGCTAATTCTGGTGTGGGGGTAAACAGATAGAATTTGTGGATTCGCGGAAAAACCTGAATAGCGGATCCGAACCTGTTCGTCTGAGTTGGGCAGTTGAGCTCCCGCCGTGCACCTGCAAGGAAAGTGCGAAACACCGGGGTTGATCCCGGCGACGCACCCTCCGACGCTCTTGTCAGTAACCAGAAGAGATTAAAAAAGAGCTTAAGCAGGTAAAAAAGTGATTAACCTGGTCGTGGTGGTAGAGGGGTTGTATTTATAGTCGCCATTGGAACGGTTAGGGGCCTGATTTCCTGCCCAACAGCAAGGAGGAAAATCCTCCTATTCTGTTTTGGGAAATTAGCCCCTGATTCCCGGTGGGAGCAAATCAGGGCTGTTGATTTGGCAAAATCAGGGATCCTGATTTGCCCCTTGTTGGTTTGGGTTTGCCTTGGGTCGGGACCCGTACCCAATAGGGGTGGATCCGTTCGCGGGTTATTGGATCTGTGAGAAGGAGATTCAGTACCCGCCTTGGATCCACTTGAATGTGAAATTACCATTTTACCCCCGAGCATCAAGATTCGTGCCCAATCTGGACGGCTCCGATTTAACCCCATTTTTAGCCATATCAATTTCCATATATCCATATCTCCAGTTATTGAAATTTGGAAGCATAATAACAACATATGTGTTTCAATGCATTTATAAAATAGAAAAGGAAAAAAAGGTTGAATTTGGGCTGTTGCTTGTTGACACGGTTTGTGCATGTGCAACAAAGGCTACTAACTTACTAGCCATGACAATTACCATAGGACTATAATATAAAGTAGAGATGACAACTTAGGCCACATACACCTAAATGGACTTGCATTGATGCAGTTTAGAAAAAAAACATTTGATATGATAGAGGGGTTACTCAAAACAAAGTTGAATGAAGAAAAAGGACATGTAGCTGAACCTAAAGAGATAAATCAGCTAAGGCAGATGAAAAAAAGTAAATAATATAAAGATTCAGGAAAATATCATGTCATCATCTATTTCAGCAGTGAGCATACAACACTTACTGAGTTTACGGCAGCAGTGAGACCATAAATATTTTTCAGGTTTTCGACTGCAACATATTCACCTTGTGAAAGCTTAAATATGTTCTTCTTCCTATCAATGATCTTCATACTTCCATCTGGCTGCCATTCACCAACGTCCCCTGTAATAAAAAGATCACCTTTATCTCGAGAAAAGTTTTAAATGAAAATATGATCTGGGTAGAGTTTCTTATTCATTTATTTGTATATAATTTATTGATTATTATTGATTATTATTAAAGCTAATTGTACAAACTTGGAATTAAAAATTTACATAATGAAGGCTAATAAAAAAATAAAATTACTACCAGCATATTTAATAGGCCTCAGGTTCTTATACATTCCATTCAATGTACTTCAGTATTCGACTGTTCAACTAATTACTATTATCTTTTTTTCTCACTTAACATGTGCATCTGTGAACTTCTATCGCTAGTATTTTTCTAGAATCTTTAACTGCTTTATAGCGTCGTCCTAAGCAGTTAAATCTTTTTTTGTTATTATCCGAGCAACTAAATCACTCTTCTTTAGCTGTCTAATTTTGCTTAAATTTTATATTTACACACATTATTTTCTTCAGTATCGTTATAACTGTTTAATATCATATTAATCTCGAGAGCTGGATGTCAACAAATCTTAATTCTTCACAATATTGCTTTTGCATCCATTTCAGTCTCATTTATATTAATTCTTAGAAGCAATAATGCAGTTATTCTTGAAAGCATTTCATGTTTACTACTACAGTTCTACGACCACACACCATGTTTTCATCACAGTATTTACGCAGTATCAAATTTTCCTGGAATATAGGGACTAGACCAAAGAGTCTTTGGTAGTTTTGATTTATTTTATAGAAGTAGTGGTTTAATACGTCCAATACATACAGGTCTGTGGCGAAGTAAATCCCTGTTCACTACAAAAATGGGGATTTAGTAGTATCCTAATTTCTTATGGGATTTATCGATATCCGATTTTGGGTATGCAGGTAAGGCTAGAAGTGATGGGGAGGAAGGGGAAGAATGCGATTTTTATCACTAGGACGAAGTTGTGAAAGTTGAGAAGAGGCGGATTGTGAAGTGTACTAACTGCAATTGGAGAAGCTCAAGAAATCATTGCTTGGTTTGTTTCCTTTTTCTCTCTTGGATTTGAAAGTTGAAAAGTTTTGATTTTGTTTAATAATTTGAACATTGTATTTTAATTTGCAGTTATATGTTACCATTGACATATTCTTATGATATCAGGTGTTTGTTGAATTGGGTTTTGTTTCAATTGTCGTGATTCTTATGATATCAGGTGTATGTGGAGGTTATTGGGGTTCCAATTCCTAAAAGAATTCGAAGTGGTATGCAATTTTAAATTTTATTTGTTTTGTGTTTCATGGTTAATTTTGATGGGTTCTCTCTTTAGTATCTTGTTTCAATGCTAAAGCAACTACTGTATCTATTCTTCTTATCTATGACTAGTTGATCAATGTTCGCTACTCTTAGAACACGAGGTACTTTCATCCATATGGAATAATCTTTGTAAGGTCGATCATGTTTGCTGAACTTCCACCACCATATACATTATTTCTAATTAAAACAATTTAAAACAAGGTTAAGAGAGTCGTCATAATTTTCCTAAGCATGTTTATTAAGTACTTATTGCAATTACATATAAAGATTAAATGTATCACTTCCATCACTAAATTTGCATGAATGATTTTCTTTTTCCATGGATTACATGTCAAGCTTTTTCTCATAACAGTGTAAGCCCACAAACCATCAATAAACTTCATCGTCGGCATTTCTTCTTCTGTTTCTGATATACCTCATGCTTAAACCCTCTTTCATTTGTAGGGGATATAGAAGTTTCAGCATTTCTTCTACCTCATGCTTAAACTCTCTTTCATTTGTAGGGGATATAGAAGTTTCTCCAAATGGGAACGGATCGGTGGTGGATTCGGTGGTTGGTGTATGTAAGTGGTTGGTGTATGAATATAACTGTGTCTACAGATTATGCATGTAACTTTGTCTACAGATGAGGCAAAACCGATTATGAATGTAACTTTGTCTACATATTATCAATGTAAATTTGTGGATGATTTTGAATGAATAGTTTATTTATTAAGTTTGATTATTGGAATAAAAATTTTATTCTATGTTTTTTTTATTGTTTGTTTTTTTTATTGTTTATTATGCTTGAATCATAGATTTGTGGAAGATTATTAAAATGATCGAATTCCTAAAAACGATACGATTGTGAATTGAATTATATGTATTTTGATTTGATAAAATAAACAACAATTATCCAATTAAGAGGAAAAAAAAACAACAACAACGCCGTAGTTGGTGAGTTGTTACCAAACCATCACTAAAATTTATAGCAATGGAGTTTCAACCGTGGGTATAGGAAATCAAGTGGTGTCCTTAAAACTTATACCAACGGATACGAAATCATGGGTATAACACCGAGGTTTTGTCCAATGGGTAAAAAAACCATCGCTATAGGCTATAGTGACGGCATTTTGCCGTGGGTATAGCTAATTCAAAACGACGGAAAAATATGTCCGTTGGTATAGGTTTTACGGACTATACCTACGGTTTTTCGCCTTTTACCCACGGATTTTTGTTGTCATTATATGTCAAATTCCTTGTAGTGGCAAGATTATGAAGGAAAGGGGGTGGTATTTATAGGGTTTGAGAAGGCTCTTCTACTACTCAAATTAAGTGTTCTAATTCATAACCTACATAACCTCCTTCACTAATTGCCCACTCACCATTACTCTTACAAACTCCCAACTCATCCTATTCTTATGCATGGCTAACTCTTCTTGTGACTTTTGGGTTGCACTACGTGCACGTGCAACCCACAAATACACACTCTCATTTGTTAGTTGTTATTTATTTATTTGTACATATTGTTTACATGGCAGTGTACAACTAATTGTAGAATTTTTCTTAGTGGACTTCCTCTTGTGAGCTTGGTCTATTTTTATTTATTTAATTTATTTTAATGGGCTTAGAGTCTTCTATTAGGCCTATGAGTTCTAATATGCAACAAAAATGAATGAAAGGAAATTGTGCATAACTTTTAAATAAAATTGAGAATAAAAAATTCATAAGATGAAATTGCACGTGTGTTGCACGTGTAAAAATAAGAAATGTATTTTTCATTAATTTTTTTTATACAGGATGTTACATGAAAAGCTACCTGTCATAAGAGTTCGAAATGAAGGATCTTGGTTCTTTGAGATATTTCCTTGGTATTAAAGTTTCTCGCTCGAGAAATGATATATTTTTGTCTCAAAGAAAGTATGCTCTCGATTTATTGAAGGAAACGGGAATATCTGCTTATCAGCCGATTGGTACACCGTTAGAAGAAGGACTGAAACTTTGCAACGAATATGATCATGCGCCTTGTGATAAGGAAAGATATCAAAGATTGGTTGGACGACTGATGTATCTTGCACATACACGGCCAGATTTATCATATGCTTTAAGTGTGGTAAGTCAGTTTATGCATACACCTCAGGAACATCACATGGATACAGTGATGAGAATTCTGAAATGTATTAAGTCTGCTCCAGGAAAAATGATCCTATTTGCAAAATATGGTCACTTGAAGGTTGAGGCATATACTGATGCTGATTGGGCAGGATCTATAATTGATAGGCGCTCCACATCAGGATACTTCACATTTGTTGGAGGAAATCTAGTTACATGGAGAAGCAAGAAGCAAAATGTTGTTGCACGCTCTAGTGCAGAGACTGAGTATCGCGGAGTAGCTCTAAGTATAGAGGAAGCTTTGTGCCTGAAATTCTTGTTGCATGACTTAGGCTGTGGTCCGAATAAATCTATTAAGGTGTATTGTGACAGTCGAGCAGCATGTGATATTGCCGCCAATCCAGTTCAACATGATAGGACGAAACATGTAGAGCTGAATAGATTCTTCATCAAAGAGAAATTAGATAAAAAAGTTATTGAGATATATAAAGTGAAGTTAAAAGATTAGCTCGCAGATATCCTAACCAAGGTAGTTTCGACTTGAAATTTATTGACATATTGGGCATGTTCAATATCTATACACCAACTTGGGAGAGAGTATTGAAATATAGTAAGTGCTAATGTGTATATTTTGTTTCCTAATTTATAGAAAACAGAATCCCCAAATCTCTCATCCCTCAATCTTCTCTCAATCTTCTTTCTTCTACTCCAAGAATGTAATCTTTATATGTAGATGTATACATTAAAGAATAAAAATAAATAAGAAAATTATTATTTTCTCAAATCTGATTTCAACATGTTTGTGGCTCATAAATATATTAGTTTTGAACCATTGCTGAGCCAAGTATTGGAGAGCCGAAACAGCCTCATCACTATTATCATTTCATGGTTCATGGGCCAACAAAGTGGCCTGCAGCTTGACTTTGACCATTTTCTTATAGAAATATGGCTTGGAAGTTGCAAATTCTGGCCCATAAACCAGTTTACTATACATGACAAGTTAGTCAAGATTTTATCATTATGTTGAATAATGATGTTCAGCTGGCACTCCTAGTAGAAAATGATGTATGAGGTGTCTATAAGATACGTGAATAACATGTAGTTTGTATCTTCTTATTAAAAAAAAAAGTATATCAAAAGAAAAGATTAGCTTAAATAAAAATAACTATAAACAACAAATACATAGACATAGAACAATGAAATAACAATTATATATTGTGATTCCAATATCAACAATATGCATTGTAGTTTGAACGGGGCTTTGCTTAGGAGTAGGAAACTCGATAACATTAAATTCTGCACTAGTTAACTAGCGCACTTTTTGTGCACTTTTTTATTACTTTTTTGCATTAAGACGTGCATGAGAAGCACTTAATTTTTTATTTTTTATTATTTTTTCTCTCCCTAGTAAGTGCACTAATTAATTTAGGATTTAATTTAATGGTAAAAGGATAAGGGTTAGCAAATCTCTTTTGAATGAAATAAGAAATTATTTTCTTTCTGCAAACCAATTTATTGTGTGGATGCGGTCTTAAGAATAGAGAGATCAATAGATTGGTTGAGGCCCTTATGCCCCTCTACTCTTTTTTCCTCTCAAAATTTTTGCTCATAGGCGCAGTTTCGCGCCTGTTTGTCACTTTGTAGTTACTACCAAATATATCTCCTGCAAAAATAGCATATGCTTCTTTCAGATAATGATCACAGGCAGGTACACGAGTAACACGATGTCAATACCTAATCCCATATCATAGTGCAGTAAGTACAGTGGCCGGTGCTCTTGGAGCCCCCCCTCCCAGTGTTTCAAAAAGTGTGAACATGATCACTTGAAAGTTGAGGCATGTACTGATACAAATACAGTGGCCGGTGTTCTTGGAGGCCCCTCACAGTGTTTCAAAAAGTGTGAACATTTCAGGCCATCTGATTGATGCAATATTGCTTTCAGCTGACTCTACGTGCACGCGGATCAATTTGGGTGCAATTGAATGGTCCGAGGCCTAACCCGAAAATGAACCAGACACTTGAAAAAAACATGGAAAGTGTGACATTATAGTATATCAGTACCATACCAGTAATCCGCACATGCTTTACACCTCTAAATAAATATATTTTTTAAAGTAAATACTAACATGTAATTAATTTGGTCTCGAACCTGAGACTTCTCTTTACTCATCACATACTCTTTACAAATTATTCATAGTGACACCAACTTTTATTTTATACTAGTTTTTTACACGTGTGATGCACGTCTTAATAATTTTTTAAAAAATATAAAAAAAACTGACGTAGTGAGGATTCGAACCTGAAACATTCTTCACATTAGTTATGTACGTATGTTACACACGTTGATAGATTTACAAATGATACTAACTTTTCCGATTATAATATTTTACTAGTAATTTTCACGTGCGATGCACGTTGTAATAAAGAGTTAGAGTTCAACGTGCGATACATGTAAGTCAGTAGTAATTAGCATGTACGATGAATGTCTTAATTTTAAATAAAATTTGAGTTGAACGGGCGATACATGTATTTTTTTGGAAATCCCATGAAGGAAAAACTTGGCTTTGCACGTGTTAATAAATAGATTTGGAGTTGCACGTGCGATGTACGTGTTTGTTTTGGTGACAAAGTGGTGTTTTTTTTTGTGAAAAAATTGGAGTTGAACGTGCGGTACACGTATTTGAAAAAAAATTGAAGGAAAACTTTGATTTGTGCATGCGAGTAAGTATTAATAAGTAGAGTTGAAGTTGAAGGTGCAACATATGTGTTTATTTTGTGATAAAAAAGTAAAAAAAAAAAATGTTTGTTTGGTGTTTTTTTTTTTTTTTTTAAAGTTGGAGTTGAACGGGCGATACACGGCGATACACGTATTTTTTAAAAAAAATGAAGGAAAAAATCTTAATTTGCATGTGTGATGTATTAAGTAGAGTGAAGTTGGATATGCAACACATGTGTTTGTTCTTTGACAAAAAATAATAAAAAATTGTACATGTGATATACGTATTAATAAGTAGAGTTGAAGTTGAACGTGCAACTCACGTGCCTGTTTTGTAACAAAAAAAATTAAAATTTGTTTGTTTGGTGGCAAAAAAGTAATAAAAAATTGTTTGTTTGTTTAATTATACTAGTAATTTACACGTGCGATGCACGTTTTAATAATTTCAAAAAATAAAAATAAAAATTCTGACGTTGGGAGGATTTGAACTAGAAACCTTCTTTATATTAATTATGTACGTGTGTTGTACATGTTGGTAGAATGACAAAATGACAAATAACACTAAGGCCTTCTTCCATTATAATATTAGATTAGATAGATTAGATGAAGATAGATAGAAGAGATGTAGAGATATATTTAAACGTGTGTTGCACGGGTTGAGATATGGACAAATTACACTAAGGCCTTCTCCCATTATAGTAGTAGAGATGTTTTCTAATTTACATGTTTTGTAACAACTCTCCCATTAATATAGTAGAGATTATATATTATATTATAGATAGATAGATAGACAGTAATTTACATGTGATGCACATTTAATATATTTTAAAAAATTAAAGTAACAAATTTGACGTAGTGAGGACTCGAACCTGAGACCTCCTTCATATTAGTTATGCACGTGCAATGCACGCGTTGATAGATTCACAAATGACAGTAAGACCTTCTCCCATTATAATATTAGAAATATTTTATATGAGTGACACTTATGTAAATAATTATGTAGTAAATACATTTAAATTTTGAGGTTATTATGATAACTAACAATAATAGTTGAGTAAATTAATGGTTAATATAACTTCCACTTAAAAATAAATATAAATAGTTAAGATTAAATAATCGCTTGTCTATAAATTATATGTTTTCTATACATGACAATTCCAACTTTTAATTATAATATTTGAGATTTGAGATTTGAGATATTGCAACTCCACTTTGAGGAAATTGTCATGCATGTTGCCGCCACCTTTTCACTTCACATACTTTAGAATAATGCAGAGAGAGAGCAAATTATTAAAACTAATCATGGCAACCGAGCCTACACACATTCTCTACTAGTAATATCCTGTTGGAAAAGAGACTCCTTCTTCAAACCATCTCCTCCATTCAGCCCTCACCACAGCTCCCTGATCGAGCAATCTGGAACCACTCTGTCTCAGGAAATTACTCTGTTAAATCAGCGTACACTTTCTATAGTGACTCCGTCCTCCTCTCTCCCTTCTATCGCGCTTGTTGGAAGAACTGCGCGCCCTTAAAATGTAAAATCTTCACTTGGATGCTATGCGGCGAAAAGCTTAACTCAAGGGATAGGCTGCATTCTAAAGGATGGACTGGAGATATGGCATGCACTGACTGTGCATGTCATATTGAAACCACCTACCACATCTTTTTTGAGTGTCCGAAGGCTACTCAAACTTGGCTACATTTCACACGGGCATTTAGTATCCCCAGCCTACCGGAGACCATTCCGGAGTGCTTCACCACTTGGTGCTTTGATCCCACCAAGCGCAAATTCACACACTCTTGGCATCTAGTGTAATACCCTGATTTTCGAAAATATGAAAGATTATTTATTTTTATATATGGTGTGCACGTGTAATATTTTGGCTATTATTTTCAACATGATGAATAAGAATATTGTTTACTATAAAGCATTTTCCTAAAGCCCAAATGTTAATTTACTTATCTTTTTTTTTTAAAATAACTATTTTGGCCCAATTAATTTAAGCCCATGGATTTAATCCCTTTTATTATTTTTCTACAACTTGTATGTGTAACATTTCTTTTTAAAAAGACTTGTTATTTGATGTACAAAATTTTGCAGGGTGGTTTGTGTGTGCACGTGCACTCTATGTACACGTGCATAAAGCACAAATCTTGGCCGGATTGGGTAGAGTAGTGGGTGTAGGTTGTGGGTGGTTATTTAGGGTGTGGGTGGTTTTTTCAACTCCCTAGTCAATCCTAGCCTTTGATCCTATAACCATCTACTGAATCCTGGCCCTCCATCTCACTCTTTTTGGTGTATAAATACCCCCCCTCTCATCCATTGTTCTTTACACTAAGATTATTTTATGAGATTAATATTGTGAGAGAGTGTGTGTGGAGATCGGGCATCATTATCTGGAGATCTTCGGCAAGGAGCAAAGAGCAAGGGACAAGGAAGGTGCGTTGCATTAAGGAGCTTTTCTGGACTTCGATTACTTCGTCAATAAGGTGGGTGTTTCTCAGGACTTCTAAAGTAGAAAATATGCCATATTTGTGATGATTATTACTATGCTCATGAGAAGTAAATTCAAACGTACTAGAATTGCTTGAGTATGTTTATGATGATAATTATGGAAGACTATTAGTGAAATATTAGCACTGCAAACAATGACGTTTGGGTCGGTACAGTCGACTGCCGTTTGGATAAGTCGACTGGTACGAGACATCTGTTACATGTTTTGTTAGAAGTTTCATGACATAAATGTGTATAATTAAAATAAAATAGTAAGGCTAAACTCATATTCTTCATGGTATACATGACTGAGGAGCCATGAGCATGTGGAAAAAGAACTAGCGATGATTAATAACACTAAGAATGATCTGTGCAGTCGACTGGTGTTATGAACAGTCGACCGATGCTTTGTTTAAACTATGAATAATCCAGTAGTTTCATGAAATGAAGTATTTTTCCATTGTGTTATTCTAGTGTAATGGATTGAGATTAATGATGAACACATTATTATTCACTTTTTAAGAGCAATAATCTTAATATAATTAGACATTTAAAAGCTCTATATGTGGTATTTATGCTTCTTTTCTCTTTCTCTGCAGGAAACAGCCTATAAACAGCAAAACGAAGCAAATTCAGGATGATACACAGGAAACTGAAGAGGCAGTCGACTGGTCATGATAACAGGCGACTGGACAGAGGAAATCAAGTTTTACACAGCTGCTCGACCAAGTCGACTGTTCCCAAAACAACAGTCGACTGGGCGAATGAATCACGAAAATACTGAAGTCTCGACACAGTCGACTTACTCCCAAAAGCAGTCGACTGATAGGCGGCGGAGTACAAAGATAAGATATTCGAAGATTCACCTGCATCTAATTTCACATCTATTTGAATCCAGATTTATGCAAATCAAATCTAGAGACTGGGGGTTTCCAAGTGGACGTGGTGAACAGATAAGGAAGGAAAGGAGAAAAGAGAAAGATATTAATCATCAAATCAAATAAAGAAGGATCTTCCTGAAAAAGTGGAAACCCTAATTCTCAGCCGTACTCTATAAATATCAGGAGAGATCATCAGATCAGAAGAATGAGATATATCTCTGAGACGCAACTTAATCACAAAGTTCCCAACCATCAAGTCAACCAGTGCATCACTCCATCATCATCGAAGAAGGAGAGAGAAGATCCAGCAACCAGAAGGCAGTCGACTGTGTGACAGACAGTCGACCATATTGCCGGAATCCATTAGTTTATTTCTTCTTCTCTCTTTATTCTTTTATGTTGATCATGTATTTGAACTTGTTAAGCAATAAAAGTATTATTATGTGGAACTAATTTCATAGTTGGGTAGATCGAAACCGTAGTTATGTAGTGCTATATTCTTCTGAGATCTTCTAATTACTTATTGATTGAATCTGGTTGAATTGACACAGATTAATGATCATCAAACTTGGATCTTGAAGTCTGAGAGCAGTCGACTGAGGTGAGAGCCAGTCGACTGACATACAGCACGTGAGACTATCAAGTTTATGTTATCATTTATCTAAATCTGTTATATGAAGCATATTGAGACGACCGAATCTCGTGCTCATAATTTGTAACAAAAGAATCTTTATGGGTTCTTGGTTCAATCAACTTAGAGGATCTAGATTTGATACCAATTTCTAGAACTTTAAGTGTTTGTTCGTTTCCACTGTTCTGATGTTTTCTCTAAGTATAACTTAGTAGATACCATGCTAAATACTTAAGGAAAGAAAGGAATTAGAGTAGATACCATGCCTAATTCTTGGCTTAGGGAAACAATACTTTAAGGAGTAGATACCATGCCCTTGAAGTGAACAAACATGAGTAATTAGAAGTAGATTCAGAAGGCAACTTGGCATTACTAACTATTGGTGGAGATCAACAACCCAACTATTCAAGAGATATTTGTGATTCAACACCTCTCATCTTAGTTTTAATCTTTTAGTTCTTTAGAATAGTACAACAACTCTTATTCACTTTTATTATTAGTTTTATTGATTAGTAAGTTGAAGTCTACAATCTCTGTGGGATCGACCCTTGCTATTACTACGATTCGATTCGTGCACTTGCGAGGTTTTTATAATTTGTGTCTAGTTTATCTATTAAATTAGGTAGCTAGATTTTCAACAACAAGTTTTTGGCGCCGTTGCCGGGGATTGTTTAGTATTTTGACTTACAAATCAGTAAAATCTTTTTCTTTTTTTATTCTATTTTATTTCTTCTTTTTCTTTTTCTTGAACTTTCTTTCAGGTTAAACTTGGCACAGAACCAGATCAGTCGACTGTCCCACAGACAAGTCGACTGTACAGAAGCTATTGTACAGGTGCAGACCAGTCGACTGTCCCGAGGATCAGTCGACTGTCCAGAGGATTTTTCCAAAAAGCAACAATGGGTGAAATTTTTTTAAACCGAGTACCAATGCAAGACAAATTCATTCCTAAGAATATTGAGAATCCTTCTTGCATAGCTTTTCAACCCAAAGTCACAGGGAATATGCATCTATCACCTCAATTACTCAGCATGGTGCCCCACTTCTTTGGTAGAACAGACGAAGATCCGCATCTACATTTACAAGACTTATTTGATCTTTGCAGGACACAAAACATCCAAGGGCTTACCTCTGAACAAATCAGGTTAATCTTGTTTCCTTTTTCTCTAAAACTTAATGCTAAGTTATGGTATAATTCTTTGGAACCAGGATCAATTAATTCATGGGAGCAATTGGCAACAAAATTCTTGAAAGAGTTCTTTCCAGCCCAGAAAACCAGACAACTAAAAAGGGAGATTCTACTTTTCCAACAAAAAGATGGCGATTTGTTTTTCGAGGCGTGGAAGGACTTCAAAAACAAGCTTTTCAAGTGTCCTTTGCACAACATACCTAAGGATGATCAGGTACAATCATTCTATGAGGGTTTAAATTACACTAACAAAGCAATTGTTGATGCAGCATGCAATGGAATGTTGATGAGGAAGAGTGCTGAGGAGGCCTTAGAGCTATTTGAAGAACTCAGCGAGAACTCACAACAATTCTCAACAAGAAGGAGCATCTCAAGAAAACAGGGAGTATTCGAAATTTCTCATAATAATAACATGCAATTCGAGATGGAAACCATGAACAAAAAGATTGATATGCTTGGGAATTCAACGTTGGGTGGCGTAAAAAACCAACCAAAAGAAATTTGTGCAAATTGTTTTCAATCTAATCATACAACTAATTCATGTCCCATGTTTTCTTTCGCAGATCAGGAGCACACAAACTACGTAGAACAGGGAATGTACCCGCCCCAGAACAATTTTTTTTCAAACACGTATAACCCAGGGTGGCAAAGCCATCAAGACAATCAATTTGCACCAGGGCATACGCAGCAATTCCAAGGCGGGAATGGGTATGATGAGCCAGCACAAGAACAGGAGAAGTTAAATTTCGAATCCACCATTCTTCAACTACTCCAACAGCAACAACAAACCAGTGATCAACAAAGACAGGCCATTCAAAAATTGGAATTTCAAATTGGCCAAATTGCTACGGAGTTAAGTGAAAGAAAGGCAGGAGAATTTCCATCACAAACCATACCTAACCCTAGAGGACAAGAACAGCTCCAATCAAGGACAACACTAGAAGAAGAGACTGAGTTTACAATGTTTGATGCACCACAATTTCCACACGATGATCATGAATGTTATAAAGTTGACGTGGTTCCGGAAATTTGCGACCAAACATTTCAAGAAAATAGCGTTGATCCATTACAAGCAACAATTGTGCACCCTCCACCACTATCTCAAGTTGAAATGGAATACGATGACGGGAGGATTGCAGAGACAGAACATCATCATGAAACTCCAGGGTCATATCCAGGTAAGCTTGCATCTGTGTTTGAAGAGTTGGTATCTGATAACACTTGTGTTCTACAGGTTAAGTCGACTTATGAAGAGGACAAGTCGACTGATGAAACATACAAGTCGACTGAAGATCGTGACAAGTCGACTGCTCCTAGGACACCTGATGAGGAGCCAAAGCCACTACATGAACACCTGAGGCCACTACTTGATTATTTGGGGAACAAACAGACAGTACCTGTGACAGTTGCTGCAAAATTCAGGATGAACAAAGAAGCAAGGCTGCAGGGAGTCTTGAAAAATCACAATGGTGCTTTAAGATGGACCATTGCTGATAAACTGATGTCAAGGTGGTACGGTCCATAAAATTGCTGCAAGGTTTCCCCCACATGGAGCGTTGGCGAAAAATCAAACGTTCAAGGTGAATGGGCAGAGGGGGAGACCTTATAAGTCGATGAGTTGTGAGCCTTGAACCATTCAATACATTGTACAAACTCATCGAGTCTAGCTGAAGACAAGAAACACAGCGCTTATTGGGAGGCAACCCAACTTTCAGGGGAGTATTTACACTTTCCCTTTATTTTATTCATTATTATTCATTTTTATTTTTATTTTTCAGTCTCTCCTTACTAGATGGTAACACATGCCTATATCTTATGTTTTGTGCGAACATTGAGGACAATGTTCCATCTAAGTGTGGGGGTATTAGTTAGTTATATTTGGAATCTTCTGAATTTTTTTTAGGATAAACAAATTCTTATAAAGAAAGAGTAAGGATACTTATTTACTTTAGGATTGTTGAGTTTCATAATTCCCTACAAAATTGTGCGAGTCATGCGATTATACATAATAAACAAATGTGATGCTTTTTCTGATAATTATTCCCTTTAGATCTAGTCCTAAATCGAGTTTAAGTAAATAGAGTGATACAATATATGTATATATATTTGAATAAAGTCAGTCTACTCCAATGTTTTGAGGGCTTAGTAACTAGGGGTATTCATCACCAATGTTTACCTTTACGTCAAACGGCAACTTAAAATATGAGTATGCAAAGCACTTTAATGTTTGTGACTTGTTGAGTAACCGGGTGGATACATCACAAATATTTCGCATTCGCGTCAAAAGACAGGTGACAACTTTAAAGAGAAAAAAAAAAAAAAAAAAAAAAAAAAAAAACTCTAGTTTACTACTGGATTTGTAGTAGAAAAAAGGGATAATCACAGACTGAGTAGATGCATACTATAACTACATTAATCGCATGACAAATATGATTAAGTTTGGGATTTATGAATAGACAATTGCACTAAAGAAAGTGGGTATGTTTAATTTTACTTTATCTGAAATTGTTTGTAGTTTTATATTTTTCATTTTGATGTCCACATAATAAGAAATCTTGATGGTTGAGCTTATTCTGATTATTACTCCCTTGTTCATAAATTCACTTTTTGCTTGAGGACAAGCAAAAGCTAAGTGTGGGGGTATTTGATGAACACATTATTATTCACTTTTTAAGAGCAATAATCTTAATATAATTAGACATTTAAAAGCTCTATATGTGGTATTTATGCTTCTTTTCTCTTTCTCTGCAGGAAACAGCCTATAAACAGCAAAACGAAGCAAATTCAGGATGATACACAGGAAACTGAAGAGGCAGTCGACTGGTCATGATAACAGGCGACTGGACAGAGGAAATCAAGTTTTACACAGCTGCTCGACCAAGTCGACTGTTCCCAAAACAACAGTCGACTGGGCGAATGAATCACGAAAATACTGAAGTCTCGACACAGTCGACTTACTCCCAAAAGCAGTCGACTGATAGGCGGCGGAGTACAAAGATAAGATATTCGAAGATTCACCTGCATCTAATTTCACATCTATTTGAATCCAGATTTATGCAAATCAAATCTAGAGACTGGGGGTTTCCAAGTGGACGTGGTGAACAGATAAGGAAGGAAAGGAGAAAAGAGAAAGATATTAATCATCAAATCAAATAAAGAAGGATCTTCCTGAAAAAGTGGAAACCCTAATTCTCAGCCGTACTCTATAAATATCAGGAGAGATCATCAGATCAGAAGAATGAGATATATCTCTGAGACGCAACTTAATCACAAAGTTCCCAACCATCAAGTCAACCAGTGCATCACTCCATCATCATCGAAGAAGGAGAGAGAAGATCCAGCAACCAGAAGGCAGTCGACTGTGTGACAGACAGTCGACCATATTGCCGGAATCCATTAGTTTATTTCTTCTTCTCTCTTTATTCTTTTATGTTGATCATGTATTTGAACTTGTTAAGCAATAAAAGTATTATTATGTGGAACTAATTTCATAGTTGGGTAGATCGAAACCGTAGTTATGTAGTGCTATATTCTTCTGAGATCTTCTAATTACTTATTGATTGAATCTGGTTGAATTGACACAGATTAATGATCATCAAACTTGGATCTTGAAGTCTGAGAGCAGTCGACTGAGGTGAGAGCCAGTCGACTGACATACAGCACGTGAGACTATCAAGTTTATGTTATCATTTATCTAAATCTGTTATATGAAGCATATTGAGACGACCGAATCTCGTGCTCATAATTTGTAACAAAAGAATCTTTATGGGTTCTTGGTTCAATCAACTTAGAGGATCTAGATTTGATACCAATTTCTAGAACTTTAAGTGTTTGTTCGTTTCCACTGTTCTGATGTTTTCTCTAAGTATAACTTAGTAGATACCATGCTAAATACTTAAGGAAAGAAAGGAATTAGAGTAGATACCATGCCTAATTCTTGGCTTAGGGAAACAATACTTTAAGGAGTAGATACCATGCCCTTGAAGTGAACAAACATGAGTAATTAGAAGTAGATTCAGAAGGCAACTTGGCATTACTAACTATTGGTGGAGATCAACAACCCAACTATTCAAGAGATATTTGTGATTCAACACCTCTCATCTTAGTTTTAATCTTTTAGTTCTTTAGAATAGTACAACAACTCTTATTCACTTTTATTATTAGTTTTATTGATTAGTAAGTTGAAGTCTACAATCTCTGTGGGATCGACCCTTGCTATTACTACGATTCGATTCGTGCACTTGCGAGGTTTTTATAATTTGTGTCTAGTTTATCTATTAAATTAGGTAGCTAGATTTTCAACAACAATTAATATTTTTACCTCTGCAAGAAAGTTATGAATAAGTATAAATGCATGTTTAAACACTTCCTTGAAGAAAAGATAATGTTAGTTACTTGAAACTCCATACTGCGATATTACTGAACAATTAAGAGATTTCGTGTTTATGAGACATGAACGTATGTATACTGTAAATTGACATCATGATGTATGTAAGAACTGTAAGAAAGATAATCCCTTAATTTGAAATATGAATCTGTCCAGTCGACTTAATGCGAGTAGCAAGTCGACTGAGCTGAACATGGATATGTACTGTTGAGACCAGGACAGACGACTGATTTGTTAACAGTCGACTGTCACGTGGATAACATTTTGAACATGAAAAGTTGCGGGACAGCCGACTGGCCATGTGCAGCAGTCGACTCTCCCGAGTGTTTATGAAGAACTTGTATTGACTGAACAAGTCGACTGGTCTTTTTCCAAGTCGACTGTACATAGTAGATTTTGATATGACAGAGATTTCATTTTGATTACTGCTAAGAGTTGTGAACTTTATGATTGATGTTGATGAACTCTTTCTATTGCTGTATGAATTTATATGAATCATAGTTTGAATTGAGAAATTCACATGAAATGAGTCATACTTTGAATGAAGAATTACATGAATATGAAAATTAAGAACATGATATGCTGAGGCAATGAAAATGAATTCCTGAGTTAAAATTGCTCAAAGTGGAAGTTGTGAATTGGAAATTGAACAAAGGAGTAGCTAAGTCTCCCCCGGCAATGGAAATGAAATGAAAAATGAGAATTAAAAGACCAAGGTTGGTCAAGTATAGAAATGAATGAATAAGTCCGGTTTAGTGGAGAGGCTAACTCCAGAACTTTAATTTTTATTCATGATTCTATTAAAATAAGGACTAGTACATAGTGGAGATGTGATGAAAGTAAGAGAAAAATATTGAGTATGAGGGCTATTGGGTAGCGGCGAGAGCGTATCCCAGGAATTCCCATGATGAGTCTGGATGAGGATACTACTCCAGAGTACCGTCCCAGTGGCAAAGCTCATGGAATGTTTGAAGACTACGGGTGGTGTCATGTCTATGGTGAGAGCTGAATTACCACAGGATGTCTGCATGATGAGTCATGTCAGCGATGGGATTCCCTCCAGAGTGCCTAGACATGAGTTCGTAGGTCGGAAAATATCTAGGATACTTACCGTAATTACAGTAGTAGATTAAGTCATGGCGAGGGATTGAACCCTACAAAAATGAAGAACAATTAAGAGGCTTGCCCTCGGACCTATGTAGTATGGGATGCATAGAATCCGAACAAGTGTGCATTAGTGTCATGTAAATTAAATAATTGCATTAAGGATTAAGTGCACAATCACAACACGACATCATTAAGATTTCCCTCTCTTCTTTTATTTTTGAATGTGAACAAGTTTGTGATTTGTTAAGAAATGAGAATCGTTATACTGATTCTGGCATAGAGAGGATGGCCATGTATAATTATCGTCGGTTGAATAAACTGACGTACCCACAGTTTTGTATGCAGGATAAATTACATGATTAAAGAGGAATGGATGCATAAAGATTTTACCATGTTGTCGTACATTTATGTAAATGTTGTAAATTTTTACTTCCGCTGTGCAAATGAAAGGTGTAATATATGATGTAAACTCTGATGTAAAGTGAAAAGTTTAAATTCCTTGTAAAGTTGTACTGAAGAAAGTGAAAAGATCCTGTAGAACATCTCGAATTCAGTGTAATTGGGATTCGGGGCGTTACATCTAGTTACTATAGCTATATGTTGAACTATTTGGAATGCTAGAAATGATAGAGTTTTTTCAAACAAACACTCATCTGTGGATAACCTCATTTCTAACACTAAATTCTGGTTTTCATACTGGCTAGATTCAAGTGGTGAGTCAAAGAAAAAGACCAAGATCCTAGAGGAAATCAGAGGGACGGGAGACAATGACCTTATGCGACCTGTTCGGGAGGACACTGCTGATGGAAATGCACCTTGATCGCCACTGCTTGCTATGGACCCTTCTTTTTGTTGCTATAACTGATTTTTTGGGACTGTGCCTAGTCCGTGTTCTGCTATTCTAGCTTAACCTTAGTTATCTACTTTCTGTTTTTGATGTAACTAATAGGTGGTTTTAGTACCTCGATTTGTTTTTGGAAGGAGAAGAGGGATGAGATCATGTCAGTGGGTCTAGTAGAGGTGTACGACAAATGTCCGCTACCCTCTCTACGATCCAACGGCATGCCATCTCGAACTTGACTACTTCCATGATTTGAGGAACTGCCTACAGTATCTTTTGTAATGACTCTTGTACTGTTTTTATTTGGTATTATATATATATATATATATTAGCTGTGAGGTAGGAATCTCCTACCTTTTGCCGGTCCAAAAAAAAATCATGTACTTTAGATGTTATTGGTAGCGAATTGTTAATTAAACAGATAATCAGATAGTATGTACTAAGTTGATATATCAGTCTCGACCATGGTAACTCCAATCACCAATTGGAGTGATTGCATGGACATGCATGTGCACTGATGCATGCATTGAGCGTGTTCCGATAAATACAAACTTTAATGTATACTATTAATATGCACGTGCAATACATATTTTAATTAAAATTTTTAATATAGTAAATAATAAGATGTAATCTGACTCGAACCTGATATAATTTTTTACTCATCACATACATTTTACAAATTACTCATAGTGGCACAAATTTTTGTTTTATATAAGTGACACTTTTGTAAATAATTATGTCGTAAATAAATTTGAACTTTGAGGGTATTATGATAACTAACAACAGTTGAGTAAATAAATGGTTAATATAACACATACTTAAAATTAAATGGTTGAGATTAGATGGTTGACTGTCTACAAATTATAGGTTGTCTACAAATGACAGCCCCTAACTCTCCCATTATATTATTAGAGATTAGAAATTAGAGATTAGAGATTAGGAATAATGATTGTACTCTTTCTACCACTAGGTTAGTATTTTACCTAGTACCGAATAGGTTTTAAAAAGAATAGTCGGTAATTTTTCCGATATAGAACACTCATATCGATAAAAACGATTTGAACCATTTCCTAGAAAAAAAGTGCAATGTTCTGTTTATCCAATGCCAAACCCATGACCTATGTATAAAAGCGAATCATTTTTGGATCTGAATAAAAATGGAAATAAAATGGAAATAGAAAATTTCTAATATATATTTACTTTTATTTGATTTAATATTTATTTTCAATTAAATTAAAAATTTTAAAGAAACATAGAAATATATAAATTAAGACTATATAAAACATAAACTAAGTAACTAAGTATTAAGTAAAGAACAAATCACGATAAAGAAACAACTTTACTGAAAATTAGAGACTTTTTGTCGGGTGGGAAGAGTACTCCTAATATTGTAAGTCATTATCGGTTTTGATATGCATAGTTTATATATATATAAATATGTATATATAGTTCGAAATAAAATGGAGATGAGTGAATATGTTAAAATTGAAAGACAGATTTGAAGAATGTTTCTAAAGTCCAATGTATAAAATAACGCGCTATGAAGTTGGAAATAGCTCGCTATAAAACCTAACTCTATCAGTTCCACTATGAAGCTCATGTGCATAACTCAATTTCTATATAGCTCTGCACAATTTTTGTGTAGCTCATGCTATTTGTGCATTATAGTTTAACTTAAATAGACTGTTGTACAAACATACCCATTTTATTTACTGAACAGTTGAGTTATAAACACAAGTAATACCCCCCCTTCCCTTTTATCATGTTTTATGAACATTAAGCGACTCAATCCTTGTGAGGACTTCAATTCTTCAAGTAGTAGCGAAGACTTCAGCAACTGTCCATCAGTTACCTAGGGATGGCAACTGGGCCGGGTCAACCGGCGACCCACCCGCGACTCGGCCCGCCAACCCGGCCCGTTAATTTGCTCCGCGGGTTCGGGTCGAACCCGGTGAACAGTACCGGGTCGACCCGGGTCGCAATTTACGCGAATTGAATTCGCGAAACCCGGCCCACGAACCCGGTCCAATTCGCGAATTGGACCCGCCAACCTGCGGGTCGACCCGCCGGTTTCGACCCGTTCGACCCGTGACGGGTCGACCGTTGACCCGCGGGTCGAAATTCCCGTTGCGCTGTGCCGCTGCTGATGCGCTCTGTCCCAAGACAGAGTCGTTGTGAACAGCTCTTTGAGCCGTTGCATTTTTTTTAATGTTTTTTCCCACTTATTTAGCCTATAAATATCCCCAAAAATCTCATAAAAAATCACACCTCACTCTCTTACTCTCTCTACTATTAAACATCATTTGTAAAGAATTTTTGAACAATTGTAGTATTCATCAAACAAGTGTACAAGGAGGCATATACACGATCAAATTTTGGTCGTATCGGAATCAAAATTCAACGTCTTCACCGTCTTCAACTCTCTTCAACCCTCGTCAAATTTACTTCAACCTCTTCTCAACTCTTTAATTGCTGAATCGGCAAAGCGCTCCTCCATCTTTTCTATTCTATTCTTATTTTAACGATTTTTTTTACATACGCGTATTCAACGGTGAACGGTATCAAAATATCTCTATCTCTCTCGTTAATTTTTTTTTACGTTGTAATTAAAATTATTGTTCGTTTTTTTGAACTTCTCTATCTCAACCCTCTTGTTTTTTAGATTTTTTTTTGTATAATTCACCGCTCCTACATTGTATATTTTTTTTACATACTTTACTTTAGCACATTACTACATTATGTCTAGATCACGCGGTAGCGGTCGTAGCAGACAAGATTCCTCCTCCTCTTCACGTAGGCCACCAATTGTCCCAACTAGTGAGCCCGCCCAAGATTACATTGATCCTACTATGGAACAATGAGGTACACACGACATGGATGTTGTAGGTGACATACAATTAGAAGAAGAAGAACAACAACAACAACAAACCGAAACCACACAACCCCGTAGTAGTAGGAAAAGTAGAGGAGAAACTAGCGATTGGCATAAGTTTTATGATTATATCCCGGACAAACACACTCCCGGTATAGGTTTGAAAGTGTGTAAAATATGTAGTAAAACATACAAATTCAAGAGGGGTGATGGCACCGGTACAATTAGTATGCACATACAACATAATCATAAAGAACTTCTTGATCAAATACAAGGCCAACAAAAAATCAACCCTAGGACTGGTCAAGTAGATAGCCACCCTTATGATCCCGAACTTGTTCGTCGGGAAATGGCCCGATTAGTCATTAAGGAAGAGTTGCCATTTTCCTATCCCGAGAGTAGGAACTTCAAAAATTTTAATCAAACGGCCTTAAACCCTCATTTTAAAAGAATTCCGAGAAATACTTACAAATCGGATTGTTTTAAAATGTATGTTGAAATGAAGGACGCGTTGATTGCAATTTTATGGAGTTTAACTTGTAGGGTTAGTTTAACTTCGGATTGTTGGACGGGTGTCAACAATATTCCAACGATGGGAATAACCTGTCATTGGATCGACAATGATTGGATTCTTCAAAAAAGAATCATATCACTTGCGGCGTTGCCGTATCCCCATAGTGGCGCTGAAATAGTAAACCATATTATAGAAATTTGTGATGTTTTTCATATTCGCGATAAAATTATGGCTATTAGTTTTGATAATGCATCTAACAACAATGTAGCAATTACTACTTTAAAATCTATATTAAACCCTCCATCTGACAATATTTTTCATGTTAGATGTGCATGTCATATCATAAATTTATGTGTTCAAGATGCATTAAGAATAGCTGATCCATATATAGTTAAAATTAGAAATTGTGTACATTTCATTGCATTAAGTCCAAGCATTTTACAAGAATGGAAAGCTTGGTGTAGGGTTAGAAATGTTCCTTTTAGAAGATTTCCAAAGGATGTTAGACACCGATGGAATTCTACTTTTGATTTACTAAATGTTGTCACCAAATATAAAGCATTTGTAAATAATTTTTGTATCGCAAAAAATATGCAGAATTTTGAAATGACTCCCCCCGATTGGTTTTTTGCCGAATCTTTGTTGAAATTTTTAGAACCTTTTAAAACCGCAACTTTAAAATTTTCAAAAACATATGAATCTACTTCTAGTAGCATTTTTATTGAATTAGTTAGCATGATGCAAACATTTAACGAAATATTAAATGATCCCCATGTTAGTGAGATTGTAAAACCTGCATTTCAAAAATTTTTGAAGTATTATTTTCCTCCTCCTATGTTGATTTGTGTTGCTACTGTTATGGATCCTCGTATCAAATTACAAGGTACGAAGAATTTGATAGAAATGTTTTTTGGATATTTAGAGGTAAATGTAGAATTAACAACTGATTGCGCTACTTTTTTAATTCAGTTTGAATCTACGTTAAATAACTTGTATGATTATTATGATAGACGTTTTGCTTCTAGTAGTACAACTTCTGTAGTTAGTTCTTCTTCTGGTAGTTCTAAAGGTAAAGGTAAAAGTAGAATTGGTGATAGAACATTTAGTTTACTTGAACAAATTCAATCTAAAAAACCTAGGACTAATCAACCAAATGAATTAAATTGGTATAACCAACAAGATACTGAGCCTACTCTTTCTGCACTAGATATTTTACAATGGTGGAAAGAACATGAACACACTTTTAGTATTCTGTCAATTATGGCTAAAGATTTGCTAACTCCTCCTGTCTCTACAGTTGCTTCTAAGAGTGCATTTTCTACAAGTGGCAGGGTTCTATCTAATTACAGGAATCGGTTGAAGCCCGAGGCATTAGAGATACTCGTTTGCACAGAAGACTGGCTGAAGGCTGAAGATAGGACGCAAGGGAAAGCACTATCAAGTTCCACAAGTGGGAGCAACTCGCCCGAAGAACAACAACAATAACAACAACAACAACAACAATAGCTTTGCTTGTTATGTCAAATTAGAAAACTTGTACTCAATTAAAATTATATATAAGAAATATGTTATTGTATAAAACTTATTTGTGAATTGAATTCTTCATTTCGTTATAAATTGTTAAAATTGTATAACTTAAATTCATATGAATAATATTTTTAAATTTGTTGTCAATTTCACTCTTTCAATCTTATTATTATTCTTACGATTTTTATTGTTTATTAGTATTATTACTTACTTAGTATTATAATTATAATTATTATTTTAATTTAAGATACTAAAAAAAATTAAAAAAATTATTAAATGTGCCAACCCGCGGGTCGACCCGGCCCAACCCGGGTTGAACCCTAAAGGGTTCACGGGTTGGGCGGGCCACCCAAACGAAAAAACAACCCGGCCCGGATAAGAATGCAACCCGGCCTGGCCCATATAATTCTACATGCCAACCCTTACGGGTTGGGCCCGGCCCGGCCCACTCGACCCGTTCGCCACCCCTACAGTTACCAGTGAATTTCTTAATATTTATTTCTTTTCTTTAATTTTGTTTTATTCCAACTAGCAACCAAATTACTATGGTTTCTCTTATTTTCGTTTTCCTATTCTGATTCTTCATTTCAAATTCATTGTTTTAATTTTTTTGGATTTTGAAATTTGAATTAGAGGTATTTGATTAGAGTCTTCATTTAGCACTTCCGTTCCATTTTATATTCATATTTATGTGTGTTCTTAATCTTTGTAACTTAAGTCTTGATTCTTGAACAATGAAGTCTCATTTTGGTGAATATTTAGCATTTTTGATCCTTCAAATTTATTTCTTTTAATTTTAGAAAATTATTTATTCCCAATTTTTTAGTTAATTTATTTTTAACTTATAAATTTAAACAAAAAAACTCTTCGTAGCTTACGCTATGTGTTATATTATTTACGCTTTGTGCTATTATTGACTTAAATACTACACTTATCCTATCACTTTTTTCAATTCATCATTGTTTTAAACTTTAAGAGCATTCAAAGTCATGAAAGATAAAAATAGCAAAATGCATATATAGATATAGCAAAGTGGAGGTTTCCCTGCAGTCGTCAAATGCTAAAAAATAGCAAAGTAGCACAAATTTTGATTGGACAAAACTTCAAGTTTCGTCCGTTAAAAGAAATAGAATAATTATATTGTGATTCGTATTTTATATTAATTTTATTTCTTTTTTTAGAATTTGGAAGAAGAAAAAAAGCAAAAGTCGACAGTTTCGTCCGTGAACTTTGCTTTTTTTTTTTTAATTTTATTTAAAAAACCAGTTTTAACCACTAATTAAGTAATTAAGTAATTAATTATATAGCTAAACCTAGCTAGTTATCTAATTACTTATTTAACTAATTATCTAATTAAACTAATTAAATAACTAAATACTTCTACCAAATTTGACATTCCCCTCGGACGTCCAGGATTTTTTTTTAAATTCATAAATTAGATCGGATAAAACTTCAAGTTTTGTTCTATCTTTTAAAAATATTATAAAATATATCGGACGAAACTTAAATTTTCGTACGCTATAATATACATATTGATATTTCTTCTGCCAAATATAGAAGTCTACTGTCACTCAAATATCAAATTTTGCATATATAGCATACGACTGCAGCACGATGAAAACTAAAATATGCATAAAATGACAAAATATTACATAACTGTGGATGCTCTAGCTAGCAGATTTTTTAAAAAACCCACATATACATGCACAAAAGGTATATATTGTATTCTCTATCGTAGTATTATATTAACTCTTTATTAATGAATGAAAAATCTCATCTAAGGAAGGCCTAAAAATCACAACCATTGAATTCAACCGAAAAGCGATTTCCTCTTCCCTTTCCCTAGCCATCTTCAACCTCGAGATCCCGTCTCCCCTTCCTCTTCCCCCCCCCCCCCCCGAGCCTTTTGTAATAGTGATAGATCCGGCGTTTCCCTACACACCCATATTCTTCGTTGCCTTCCCCTCGCCTGTCTCTTCCGGCACCAGTCTCCACGTTGTGATTTCCCCATTTTTCGAAGGTGATTCTGTATCCGTGTGGAGTTCCATCCTCGTCTTTTCTAGCATTGCCGCTAGGCCCTCTCTGCTTGTTCCGACCAGCGATCGTGGTCGTCCGGCCCTGGATTGCGCCACTTGTTTGAGTCGCGCGCGACTGGAGTTGGCTTGCATCAGATCTCATTGTCTTCGGCTTTGATCCGCCGTTCGCCGCTGTTTGCTTTCTACTCCGCTGCTTGCCTTCTACTGAGGTTTCCTCACTCTCCCCCACACCGTGTGCGCCGTCACCACCCTCCCTTCTACTGTATCTTTTCCTGGCTTCCAGGCTCCCACTGTAAGTATTCTTACCTGTCTCCTGGATCTGGCGGTGTGTATGTAACACCCCGAATTTCAAATAAGGACAAACTCGGGATTTCACAGGATCTTTACTTCACTTTGTACAATTTTACAAGGAAAATTTAAAACTTTTTATTCACAATACATCAGAGTTCAATTACAACTTGGTTTTACACAGCGGAAGAATGAAATTTACAATAAAACATTTACAACATCTTTAAAAATAAAACAGCACCAGCATATCCACTTTATAGCTTCGCGAATAGTCCATTACCTGCATGTTAATCTGTGGGCACGTCAGTTACTTACAACTGACGAAATGTTATACACGGCTATCCTCTCTATGCCGAGAATAATATAACGGTCTCATACTTTAACAAATCACAAAAAGATTGAATGAACATATAAAGTGTCAAAAGTGATTACTCTAAACATAAGTGTATGTCATGTCTTAATACCTAATGCATACCATTCTACACTAGGATGACACTAATGCACACTTGTTCGGATTCTATGCATCCCATACTACATAGGTCCGAGGGCAAGCGCCTACGTTCTCCACAATAAAGGGCTCGATCTCTCGCCATGAAAACTACTCGGTAGCAAAACAAAGTTCAAACTATTCCACGAATGTGAATCCCAGCCTTGGAGTCCACCGCCAGCTGTTATAACAGATTCCACATCGTACGAACCGTCCCGTATGTGACCCTCTAGTCCAATATATATATATATACATTGGATACGGTAAACACAAAAATCCATCCGTCCGACTACTCAAGATCCCGGAGTCCACCGCTGACCCGTCCTCATAGTCCCGGACTAAAATATAATAATCCGTCTCCCACAGGGCAACCTCAGTCCACCAACTAGGTCTATAGTCTTGGAGTCCACCAACGACTATATAGAGCACCCCACTTACGTTTCCCTAAGTTTACTACATCTTCACTTATGTGCCTAAATTTTCCTAAGTTCAAGACATGAATAATCTCCACATGTAGAATTAGTTGTTACCTCCTACCGGACTTAGTCAACAAATACGAGATGGCTCCATAACCACATCTCAAAATCACAACTCAACATTCCTTTATTTCAATAATGTCGGTAATGAGGGTTTCACTAATTCTAAATCTCAGTTTTCATGTATAAGCATCGTGGGTATTCATACCCTCAATAATCAAAAGTCTTAAGCTCGTCATAAATTCCATTTTTAAATTCATTCACAAAAATTCTATCTTGCCACTACTCATGATCTATTTGATCAATCACAACCACAAGTTCACTACATGAATTTGTTGTAACAAATCTAAATTTTCACAATATTTCAATTCACAAAACCTGATACAAGTATAGTTATTCTTAAAGCTCAAAATACTACTTTCCATCACATGATTCTAAAAAAAAAATTTATTACTTTTAACACTCCAAGAAATATACAAGAATTATCTCATAGTATTTTCATTTCATTTTTTTATATTAAAAATTAGACTTGGTATTCTAAGATTTCTTTTATTCAAGATCTTAATACATGCAAAAGAAGTTTTTAAAAAAATGAAGGAGGTGCCCAGGTTTCGAACCCGACCTCCATGGTCAACCCGGTCAAAGCCCTAAAGCCGAACCATCTAACCAATAAGTCCATTGGACTTTGATGTCATAGTCTTAAGCCGAAAGCTTCATGTATTGGTTCTCTTTTCGGAAATTATAAAAAAAGAATAAAAGAAAGATGTGACTATCAAGTTTCGAACCCAAGACCTGTCACAATAGAATTTTATTTTGCAGTGGCTAACCAGTAAGTCTATGTGTATTTTCTGTTTAATAAGGCACAAATGTTCTTTTGTTCAACTATCCACAAAGTGTGTCTTTTTCCATAAAATGTGTTTATTCAAAAGATCAATTCTTTCACAATTTTAGAAATAATCCTTTCCATGATATTAGATAAAAAGATAGTAACTAATAAAGTTTCCAATTATTTTAAAAATACTATTTTTCACTTATTTTAAGAAATTCCTTTTTCTCATCTTTTGCAAAACTTAGACTTTTCTTTAGGAACTAAATCCTACAAAAGAAATGAAAACTAGTATCCATGTCTATTTGATTAAAATCTCAATTTTACATAAATTATATTTTATAATGAAAATAAAAGTTGTTCTTTCACACAATAGTTCTCATTCTTTTAAAAATAGAACCTACACATGTCGACATATTATAAACTAACGAAATTTCATTTTTATTTTATTATAAAATCTAATATGGTCAGTAATATTATAAGCATAAAATTTTATAATTTACCAACATGGTTTATACAAGAATTTGTCTTCTTTCATTAACATGGTAATTGTCACAATAAGACTACTTTCGCAATTATGATGGCATGATTCCCATTAATTTGTAAATTTCACATCAAAGTTAATCTCATATATTAACACTATTGTAAACACAAAACTAATCAAACATATTAGCATAGTTCACAACAATCAAGTAATTCTCTTTCTTTAGTTAGCATGGTATACTTCCTTTTTCTACTTAATCACATCAATCACAACATCACTTTAAACTAACATAAATTTTATCTATTCATAACAAGATTCTTCACAAAATATTTTTGCAAAAGAATGTATTCCCAATATTTTTCATACAATCAATTATATCTTCATTCATGCATACTAATTCATGACAATAATTTATTTTGTTATTCTTTCATGACTCTAGAGCATAAACTAAACAACATTTTTCACAAATTTCCCATACAAAAAAAATACACTTTTAATATGCATAACATTTTGCAAGCATTTTAACATGATCTATGGTATTAGTTCTTTAGTCAAAATTCCTATTATTTGTTTAATCATAACGATATTGTTCTCATTCATAGCATGTAACACTAACATGAAATTTTAACTACACATCAAAACAAAATGTTCATATATTATCACTAGCATGCATAATTCTAAATTAGAAAGCATGAGAACCCACCTCTTGTTTGAAGGTTGAAAACTACAAATGAATAGCTCCTTCTTGCTCCTAGCAACTCCTAGTCCTCTTCTCCTCCTAGCAAATGCTCCAAGCAAGAGATCCTCCAAGCACAATAACTCTCTTTCTTTTTCTTACACTCTTTTCTTTCTCTTTTCTTTCTCTTGTTTTAATTCTAAATTTTTGTGTGTGAAATGAAAAGGGTAGGGTGCTATTTATAGGATTTTGGGAAGGTGTATTTTGCAAAATTTCACCTCTAATAAATTACTCTATTTAATTCTTACAACCCTTCCAATTCTAAACTCACATAACCTACAACTCCCCACCTCCCCACTCTTCCAAAGCACTAACTCATCTCATTCATTTTCCCTCTTTCTCTCTTCATGCACACCGGTCCCCCCCTCCTCCATGATCAAAACCGGTCACTAATAGTACCAATGTACATGCATACATACAACTTGCTATAATTCTAAATGTGTACACAACAAAACAACAACAAAAATATGTGACTTGTCTTGTATTAGTTTAGGTTCAACCTAATTTAGGTTATAATTAGTGGGCTTGAATTATGGGCTTTCATTTAACTAATTTAATTACTCTAGTGGGCTTTCTTTTTAATTAATCCATTGGGCTAGGATTTAACTTTAAGTCCATGGGTCAAAAAGAAAGGCTAAATAAAAACAATGCATGCTAAAAATATAAAATGAGAATAAAAATTTGCACGTGCACCATACGTGCAAGAAATTGAAAAATGCATTTTAATAATAAAAAAAATATTGTTGGGGTGTTACAACACTCCCTCCTTAGAATAGTTCCGTCCCCGGAACTACGCTTAGGAGCGAGAAACTACTAAGAAGGAAAGAAAAGTCTACAAAAGAAAATTTAGTCGAAGAGTTCGGGATGGTCCTTCCGCATCCTTTCCTCTGATTCCCAAGTTGCTTCCTCAACAAATTGATTTCTCCAAATGACCTTTACCATGGGTATCGTTTTGTTTCTCAAGACCTTTTCTCTGCGATCCACGATCTCAACGGGACGCTCGGCATAGCTCAAATCCAGTTGCAAACCCTCAGGCACTTCTGGCAGATGATGACTCGGGTCAGAAACATAATCCCTTAGCATGGACACGTGAAAAACATTGTGCACTTGGGCCAACTCTTCCGGCAGTTCGAACCGATAAGCTGTCTTCCCAATCCTCTTCAGTATTTTGTAGGGTCCAATGTATCTCGGGGCTAATTTTCCTCCTCGCCCAAACCGAATCACTCCTTTAGTCGGAGATACTTTCACAAAGACATAGTCACCCTCGTCAAATTCCAAGTCTCTCCTTCTATTGTCGGCGTAACTCTTTTGTCTGCTTTGCGCGTCGACCAGCCTCTTTCTGATCAGCTCAATCTTTTCTGAAGTTTGCTGCACAATCTCTGGTCCAAACAGCTGCCTCTCCCCTACTTCATACCAACAGACCGGAGTCCTGCATTTCCTCCCATATAAAGCTTCGTAGGGCGCCATTCCAATGCTCGTCTGGAAACTGTTGTTGTATGCAAATTCTACCAGAGCTAAGTGTTTCTCCCAGCTACCACCAAAATCCAACACACAACACCTGAGCATATCTTCTAGCACTCTGTTGACCCGTTCAGTTTGCCCATCTGTCTGAGGATGGAAGGCTGTACTGAAATCAGTCCTTGTCCCCATAGCCGCTTGCAGACTCTTCCAAAAATGTGAAGTGAAACGCGCATCTCTGTCAGATACTATAGACATCGAGACTCCATGCAATTTCACAATTTCATCTACGTACAATTCTGCCAGCTTTTCCATTGACCAAGTAAGCTTCATTGCTAAGAAGTGAGCTGACTTGGTGAGTCTGTCCACAATTACCCAAATAGTATCATTGCCTTTGGAGCTCCTGGGTAAACCCGTGATGAAATCCATGCTGATACAGTCCCGCTTCCATTCCGGGATGGGTAAAGGCTGCAACAATCCTCCAGGTTTCTGATTTTCTGCCTTGACCTGCTGGCAAACTGCACATTTGGCCACAAACTCCGCCACATCTCGCTTCATACCTGGCCACCAGAAGTGTAGTTTTATATCCTTATACATTTTGGTACTCCCAGGATGTACAGATAACAATGTAGCATGTGCTTCCTGAAGAATACTTTCCTTTAGCTCCGCTACATCTGGCACACAAAGCCGCTCCCCAAACCAAAGTACTGCATCCTTCACTTGAAATTCTGTCAATCTGCCTAAGCCAACCTGTTCTACCATCCCTTGGATCTCTGGATCCGTTTTCTGGCTGTCCATGATTCTGTCTCTCAAAGTGGGTTGAATCCTCAATTGAGCCAAGGAAGCCTCCACACTATGCAGAACCACTTCGATTCCTGCTCGATCTAACTCATCCGCTAACCTTTCCTGTGTTGTGATCAACCGAGACAAACTGACCTTTCTGCTAAGTGCATCTGCTACCACATTAGCCTTGCCTGGATGATATTTGATTTCAGGTCGGATGTCCTCCAACACCTCCAACCATCTCCTCTGCCTTAAATTCAAGTCCCTTTGTTGATAAATATACTTCAAGCTTTTATGATCGGTGTACATGTTGACTTTTTCCCCGTACACATAATGTCTCCATTGCTTCAAAGCATAGATGATCGCTGCTAGTTCCAAATCATGGGTGGGGTAATTCTTCTCATGTGGTCTAAGTTGCCTAGACCCATAAGCAATCACCTTTCCTTCTTGCATTGGTACGCAACCCAGTCCGCGATGTGAAGCATCGCTGTAGATGTCATACTCAACTCCTGCTCTGGGCAGCGCTAAGATAGGGGCTGTAGTCAATTTCTCCTTTAACGCCTGGAAGCTTGCTTCGCATTGCTCTGACCATTCGAAATTCACATTCTTCTTTGTGAGCCCGGTGAGTGGCACCGCTATCTGAGAATACCCTTGAATAAATCTTCTGTAGTATCCGGTTAGACCCAAGAAACTTCTAATCTCCTTCACCGTGGTTGGTCTTGGCCAGTCTTTAACTGCTTCAACCTTTTGCGGGTCAGTAGCCACTCCCTCCTTAGAAAGGATGTGACCCAAGAAGGCGACTTCGGTTTTCCAGAAGTCACATTTAGACAATTTTGCATATAACTGGTGCTCCTGAAGCTTCTTTAGAACCTCTGTCAAGTGCTTGGCGTGTTCTTCTTCGGTCTTGGAGTAGACCAAAATGTCGTCAATAAATACAACGACAAAGGAATCGATGAAAGGTCGTAGAACTCTGTTCATCATGTCCATAAAAATAGCTGGTGCGTTTGTGACTCCGAATGGCATAACTAGAAACTCGTAGTGACCATGCCTGGTTCGAAAAGCCGTTTTATGCACATCATCTTCCTTTACCCGGACCTGATGATACCCAGACCGTAGATCTATCTTGGAGAAGACTGCTGCTCCCTGCAGGCGGTCGAACAAATCATCGATTCGGGGAATGGGGTACTTGTTCTGTACCGTTACCTTGTTCAACTCTCTGTAGTCGATACACATCCTCATAGATCCATCCTTTTTCTTTACTAAAAGAACTGGGGCTCCCCATGGTGATGCACTTGGCCTGATGTATCCTTTGCTCAGTAACTCTTCGATCTGCTTCTTGATCTCGTCTTGTTCGACTGGTGCCATTCTGTATGCGGCCTTGGAGATAGGAGCACTTTCCGGTTGAACAGTGATACTGAACTCTACATCTCGACGAGGGGGAAGCCCTGGTAGATCATCCAGAAATACTACTGGGAAGTCTCGGACAACTGGGATCTGTTTCACTTCTTCTGGAACTTTCTGCTCGGACAATGCTGCTACTATCTGCTTACTCTTCCCCTTGCCTCGGAAAGTAACAACTGGTCCCCCTGGTGCCTTGATTATGACCTCTTTGTCCTTGCACTCGATAGTCGCACTGTAGACTGACATCCAGTCAATGCCAATGATGATGTCGACTCCGAGAACTGCCAGTTCAATGAGATCGATGCCAAAGAGTCTGCCCCCAATCTCGAGATCACACCCCTCATAGTATCGATCGGTTGTCAAGTTCTCTCCCGACGGAGTAGCCACTGATAAAACCTTGCCAGGAAATATTTTCGGCTCAATTTCCAATCTTTTAGCAAAAGAGGGTGACACAAAAGTGTGTGAAGATCCCGTATCAAATAACACCGAAGCTTTTATTCCATTTATTAAAATGTTCTCTGTTACATATGAGTATTCTCATTACATAACATTTTATTACATAAACGGAAAATATAAGTCAATCAAGCTTCGTCCTCCGTACCCGTGATTACATGATCCACTTCATCCGCATCGGCTTCTGTCAAGGCAAACACCCGCCCTTGCTTGAACTGTTTTTGCTCGGGCTTGAACGGCCTTTGACTTGGTCATCCCTGCTGAAGCTGGGGGCAATCTGACTGGTAATGGCCTTCCTTTCCGCACCTATAGCAAGTCCTGCTTCGTTGAGGCTTGGTGCACCCAGTAGATATATGTCCCGATTCCCCACATCTGTAGCAAGTGGGTACCCTTCCGGCCACAGCAATGGCATTGGCGCCAGTGGGTTTGAATCGTTGCGCGGGGGGCTGATTTTTGTAGTTGCTGGGTCCTGTGGGCCTTTTGCCCGAGCTCCAACTGTTCTTCCTGGCTTGCACTGCCTGGAATTGGTTCATGTATGTCTCTGTTGCAGCGGCCCTTCTGACTAGCTTTTCAAACCTCCGAATGCCTAGAGGTATCATCCTGGATCTTAGGCTGGGTCTCAGACCTTGCTCGAACTTACGGGCCTTCTTAGACTCCTCCTGAACCTTCTCTGGTGCATAACGGGAAAGTTGATTAAACTTGGTTTCATATTCCCTCACCGTCATATTACCTTGTTGTAAGCTCAAGAACTCCATGGCTTTCTTTTCTTGTACATCTAGTGGAAAGTAATGGCTCCTGAACTCTTCCAGGAATTCTTCCCAGGTAAGTTGCACATTTCCCAAATTTCTCTTCAAGGATTGCCACCATACGCCCGCATCCTTTTCAAGCTGAATGGTAGCCAATTTCACTTTGCTAGCTTCAGGGGTTTCAAGCACTTCGAAAATTGTTTCGATCTGTCGAACCCAGTCATCTGCAGCATCGGGGTTCGTCTGTCCTCCAAATACCGGCGGCTTCATTCCTTTGAATGCTTCCACCAGTTTGATGGCCTCAGGTATCTGGATAGCTGGTCCTGGTCCTCTATTTTGAGGGATATTAGCGGTGAGGGCATTAAGGGTCTGGTACACCCGAGCCATCTCCGTTTCCAAATCCAATCCATTTTCCCCGCTGAAGCCTTCGCCATTTCCAATTCTTCGTGCCATTTCTGAGTCATAAAATTCTTCATTAATCATCACAAATAACATAACAGCAAGATTATATTCATTTTATTCAGAGACAAAACTTTTATTTTATCACTTCCATTACAATTGCTTAAATAAAAGATATCCTAGATTCTACGGTTTTTTTTGGCTTCTCTGAGCTCTTCCCGCAGATCTTGGACTTCCTTTCTTATGTCTTCAATCTCGTACGGACGCTTTTCTTTATCCCTGTCGCGTCGTTGGGTCTTCTTGAGCTCGTATATCAGGTGGTTTAGTTTCCAGACGCGTACTTTATCCTGTGCCAGGCGTGATTCCAAGTAGTTAACCTTCCTCTTTGGTGCATCCAGTTCTCGACGAAGGGATGCAACGAGGTCATCTGGGTGATCCGGTATAAATTTCTCGTCTGGGGAGTCTTCGGGAGAGTCAGGTGGTGGCGGAGTAATTTCCCTGGACTCGGGAAACTCTTCATCCTCTATCTCGAAGGGTTCCTCTTCTTCTTCCTCCTCCGGGTCTTCTTCTTCCTCTGGGTCCTCTTCCTCCATTGGTTTTTCTTCTAAGTCCTCAGGGTGGACAAACCAAGGAAGTTCGTTCTGGTTGGCCATCTTATAACAAAGGGGAAAAAGTTATTTTACAAAGCAATATGAGTCTCATTCTATAGGTTGAACTCACACTCTAGTGTCCACAGGAATAAAATTGTAACTACTCACTAAGGTGTCACGGGTTCTAAACTATAGTTAATGGTCTTATTACTTTTTCTAAACAATTCTTTAGTCTATCAAGTTCAGATTCACTTGGGTTAGCCGTAAGAGTCGGTTCCCAGCTAGCGGTGGTCCGAAGACGCTTAAATACCGTGTCGCTTAGGGTTGTTTACACCCGGTTGACAGAAGGACTCTTTTGGTTTGTCCCCAAATTTATCGTCACTTTTTATTGTTCCTTATAAACTTGTACTACTTGTGAAGCATGCTCTGATACCATCTGTAACACCCCGAATTTCAAATAAGGACAAACTCGGGATTTCACAGGATCTTTACTTCACTTCGTACAATTTTACAAGAAAAATTTAAAACTTTTTATTCACAATACATCAGAGTTCAATTACAACTTGGTTTTACACAGCGGAAGAATGAAATTTACAATAAAACATTTACAACATCTTTAAAAATAAAACAGCACCAGCATATCCACTTTATAGCTTCGCGAATAGTCCATTACCTGCATGTTAATCTGTGGGCACGTCAGTTACTTACAACTGACGAAATGTTATACACGGCTATCCTCTCTATGCCGAGAATAGTATAACGGTCTCATACTTTAACAAATCACAAAAAGATTGAATGAACATATAAAGTATCAAAAGTGATTACTCTAAACATAAGTGTATGTCATGTCTTAATGCCTAATGCATACCATTCTACACTAGGATGACACTAATGCACACTTATTCGGATTCTATGCATCTCATACTACATAGGTCCGAGGGCAAGCGCCTACGTTCTCCACAATAAAGGGCTCGATCCCTCGCCATGAAAACTACCCGGTAGCAAAACAAAGTTCAGACTATTCCACGAATGTGAATCCCAGCCTTGGAGTCCACCGCCAGCGGTTATAACAGATTCCACATCGTACGAACCGTCCCGTATGTGACCCTCTAGCCCAATATATATATATATACATTGGATATGGTAAACACAAAAATCCATCCGTCCGACTACTCAAGATCCCGGAGTCCACCGCTGACCCGTCCTCATAGTCCCGGACTAAAATATAATAATCTGTCTCCCACAGGGCAACCTCAGTCCACCAACTAGGTCTATAGTCTTGGAGTCCACCAACGACTATATAGAGCACCCCACTTACGTTTCCCTAAGTTTACTACATCTTCACTTATGTGCCTAAATTTTCCTAAGTTCAAGACATGAATAATCTCCACATGTAGAATTAGTTGTTACCTCCTACCGGACTTAGTCAACAAATACGAGATGGCTCCATAACCACATCTCAAAATCACAACTCAACATTCCTTTATTTCAATAATGCCGGTAATGAGGGTTTCACTAATTCTAAATCTCAGTTTTCATGTATAAGCATCGTGGGTATTCATACCCTCAATAATCAAAAGTCTTAAGCTCGTCATAAATTCCATTTTTAAATTCATTCACAAAAATTCTATCTTGCCACTACTCATGATCTATTCGATCAATCACAACCACAAGTTCACTACATGAATTTGTTGTAACAAATCTAAATTTTCACAATATTTCAATTCACAAAACCTGATACAAGTATAGTTATTCTTAAAGCTCAAAATACTACTTTCCATCAAATGATTCTAAAAAAAAAATTTATTACTTTTAACACTCCAAGAAATATACAAGAATTATCTCATAGTATTTTCATTTCATTTTTTTTATATTAAAAATTAGACTTGGTATTCTAAGATTTCTTTTATTCAAGATCTTAATACATGCAAAAGAAGTTTTTAAAAAAATGAAGGAGGTGCCCAGGTTTCGAACCCGACCTCCATGGTCAACCCGGTCAAAGCCCTAAAGCCGAACCATCTAACCAATAAGTCCATTGGACTTTGATGTCATAGTCTTAAGCCGAAAGCTTCATGTATTGGTTCTCTTTTCGGAAATTATAAAAAAAGAATAAAAGAAAGATGTGACTATCAAGTTTCGAACCCAAGACCTGTCACAATAGAATTTAATTTTGCAGTGGCTAACCAGTAAGTCTATGTGTATTTTCTGTTTAATAAGGCACAAATGTTCTTTTGTTCAACTATCCACAAAGTGTGTCTTTTTCCATAAAATGTGTTTATTCAAAAGATCAATTCTTTCACAATTTTAGAAATAATCCTTTCCATGATATTAGATAAAAAGATAGTAACTAATAAAGTTTCCAATTATTTTAAAAATACTATTTTTCACTTATTTTAAGAAATTCCTTTTTCTCATCTTTTGCAAAACTTAGACTTTTCTTTAGGAACTAAATCCTACAAAAGAAATGAAAACTAGTATCCATGTCTATTTGATTAAAATCTCAATTTTACATAAATTATATTTTATAATGAAAATAAAAGTTGTTCTTTCACACAATAGTTCTCATTCTTTTAAAAATAGAACCTACACATGTCGACATATTATAAACTAACGAAATTTCATTTTTATTTTATTATAAAATCTAATATGGTCAGTAATATTATAAGCATAAAATTTTATAATTTACCAACATGGTTTATACAAGAATTTGTCTTCTTTCATTAACATGGTAATTGTCACAATAAGACTACTTTCGCAATTATGATGGCATGATTCCCATTAATTTGTAAATTTCACATCAAAGTTAATCTCATATATTAACACTATTGTAAACACAAAACTAATCAAACATATTAGCATAGTTCACAACAATCAAGTAATTCTCTTTCTTTAGTTAGCATGGTATACTTCCTTTTTCTACTTAATCACATCAATCACAACATCACTTTAAACTAACATAAATTTTATCTATTCATAACAAGATTCTTCACAAAATATTTTTGCAAAAGAATGTATTCCCAATATTTTTCATACAATCAATTATATCTTCATTCATGCATACTAATTCATGACAATAATTTATTTTGTTATTCTTTCATGACTCTAGAGCATAAACTAAACAACATTTTTCACAAATTTCCCATACAAAAAAAATACACTTTTAATATGCATAACATTTTGCAAGCATTTTAACATGATCTATGGTATTAGTTCTTTAGTCAAAATTCCTATTATTTGTTTAATCATAACGATATTGTTCTCATTCATAGCATGTAACACTAACATGAAATTTTAACTACACATCAAAACAAAATGTTCATATATTATCACTAGCATGCATAATTCTAAATTAGAAAGCATGAGAACCCACCTCTTGTTTGAAGGTTGAAAACTACAAATGAATAGCTCCTTCTTGCTCCTAGCAACTCCTAGTCCTCTTCTCCTCCTAGCAAATGCTCCAAGCAAGAGATCCTCCAAGCACAATAACTCTCTTTCTTTTTCTTACACTCTTTTCTTTCTCTTTTCTTTCTCTTGTTTTAATTCTAAATTTTTGTGTGTGAAATGAAAAGGGTAGGGTGCTATTTATAGGATTTTGGGAAGGTGTATTTTGCAAAATTTCACCTCTAATAAATTACTCTATTTAATTCTTACAACCCTTCCAATTCTAAACTCCCATAACCTACAACTCCCCACCTCCCCACTCTTCCAAAGCATTAACTCCTCTCATTCATTTTCCCTCTTTCTCTCTTCATGCACACCGGTCCCCCCCTCCTCCATGATCAAAACCGGTCACTAATAGTACCAATGTACATGCATACATACAACTTGCTATAATTCTAAATGTGTACACAACAAAACAACAGCAAAAATATGTGACTCGTCTTGCATTAGTTTAGGTTCAACCTAATTTAGGTTATAATTAGTGGGCTTGAATTATGGGCTTTTATTTAACTAATTTAATTACTCTAGTGGGCTTTCTTTTTAATTAATCCATTGGGCTAGGATTTAACTTTAAGTCAATGGGTCAAAAAGAAAGGCTAAATAAAAACAATGCATGCTAAAAATATAAAATGAGAATAAAAATTTGCACGTACACCATACGTGCAAGAAATTGAAAAATGCATTTTAATAATAAAAAAAAAATATTGTTGGGGTGTTACAGTGTATTCAATTTTTGAGGAGACATTTGTTTTTCTATTGTCACTCCTTAGTTGAGGATCTATTTCCTACGGTCTGCTTCCCCTCTACTTCCCCTCGTTAGTAATTGCTACTACTCCTCCTGTGTGCGGTAGTAATTACCTAGGGGGGAGTTTTTCTTCTAGTATCTCGACTGGAATTTATGTTATTTGTTCTTCCTCTTCTCCTGTAGCTCAGCACCGTTAGTGGTTGCCTCAGCTCCTAACTATTCTCTGAGCATCAGTTAGTCCAATTTCTGTTAATTTAATTATTCTTCGCATTTTCTATCTCATCTCCCAACCCTTTTTCTCTCTATCTGGTGGGCATAGTTGCCCCCCTGTATACTGCACTGGGTTGCTCCTTTGGTTGTGGTGCTTTGGTGCATTTGGACCTGTACTGTTTCTAGTACTTCTGTCCATTGCCTTATTCATTGTTGGTGGTTTGACTTAAGGCATTCTTGCGCTGTTTGCAGCCATGGATTTCTCCATGCCTATTGCTAGACCGAACAGCTTAGTATCGGTTCGGATATTGAAGTGCGAATTGCCTTCTCCTCTTATAGCAAACACCTATCATTCTCGGTGCTCACCCAGTTCCACTATTTCACCTACTCCTGGTAGGTCCAACCTTCTTTTGGCCTGTTTCAGGTGCCTGCTTCCAGGGCATCTTAAACGTGAGTGTGTGAATAAAATAAAATGCTTTTTCTGTGATAAGTTTGGTCACTCGCGCAGTCATTGCTATTCCCTCCAAAAGCTCCTTGGTTTTCCCAGAGGCCTGCCAATTCCGACCAAACTTCTATCCTTTCTTAACTACCCCCTCTTAAAGCGTAAGCTTCAGTCTAGCCTAGCTAAGAAGTGGCGTTCTCATTCTGGTAAGGAGTTAGACTCCTTGGCAGTTGTTTCAAGTCCAGCTTGGAACCCCTCTAAATCTTCCTCAACGTTCGGTGTTTCGAGGGCTAATCTTCACCCTCACAATATTGCCAACCTCTTTAAGGATCGTAAGGTTTATACGAAACTTATCTCCTACCCTCGTTTGGGTTTCCACAAGGTTCGTACACATTCATCTTCAGTGGAGTCTTCATTAAGAGTGAATTTGGGTAATAATGAAGGTTTGTTTAAACCCTTTGCCTCTTGCCATTCCTGGCGTCGCAGTGCGATGGGGCTCGCCCTGCATCGCAGCCTTTTGGACCCTCTTGCGCCTACTGCCAATGCCATTATTCACCTTAAGGCACCTTCTTTAGTATATAATCTTCCTTGTTCTATGATGATCTCTTCACCCAATCTCACTAAGTTCTCCCTTCATTTTCCGGGATGCATCTTTTCGTTGTATCAAGAGTTAGGGGTTCAATCGGGGCTCTATCAGATATTGATGGCTTTTAAACATCTCTTCCACTCCCTTTCCCTTAAGACCTCTCTGAGTTTTGATGATCCTTATCTCCCCCCTTCGGACGATTCTACCAAGTCCATCCCTACTGTCACTTCGGACGTTCTTAGTTGTCGCGTTTCCCCGTCGTGCCCTATCAAAGTCGAAGCCTCAGCTTCGGTCATTGCGGTTGTCTCGCCCCCTTCGGTGAGGGATGCCCCTCCCCCCATCAAGCGGAGTTACAAAAAGATAGTCACTAATCATTTGCCTATTCGAGTGAGTGCGCGTATTCTTGCGCGGAAAACAGCTTCTGTGCCTGCTCATCAGCTTCTGCACAGTTGAGTCTTGCCTCCTCGTTGACACCCTTGATTTTGGCAGTGCATCGCCCCCGTTGTGCCGCTAGAGTTTTCCTTTGGACTGCTAGCGGATTGGGATGTCTTTGTGGGGGGAAGGGTTGTATTCCTGTTTCATGGACCAGTCGTTCAAGTCCAGCTCCTCTTTTGGGTTCAGCGTTCTGGATTGACTGGCCGATTGTCTCGCCTTTTGTTCCGCCCTCTTGTTTCGGCGTGGACGTTTGCTGTGGTGCAGTTATCTGTATAGTTGGCTCATCATCCTTTGTTTGTTTTACTTATTATTCGCTTATTATTGTTTTACATCTTGTAAAGCCTTTGATTATTTATTTGTATCTTAACTGTTATAATTGATTAATATATTTTTTGATGGCTGGAGCCTTTTGGCTCTATCCGATATATCAAAGTAGTATTATATACAAAAATTATCAGTTTTATATTAGTGATAAAGTGTGTGTGGCTATGACCATATTAAAAAAACAGAAAAATCAATCAATCAATCAATCCATCTTAATACATTACATTAATCCTACATTTTGTATTTTTTAGGCTATGTAGGTGATTAAAAAATTATGTATTGTTTTGACTAAGATAAATTATGCTTGTGGAATAAATAATTCTATAAATAACCTTGGATAAAAGCCCCTTCGAATACCGCTCGACTAGGGATGGCGAACGGATCGAGTTGGCCGGGCCGGACCCAACCCGGACGGGACCCAACCCGGACGGGTTGGCACGTATACTTCGCGGGCTCGGACAGGATTGCACACTTATCCGGGCCGGGCCGGGCCGGGCTGAGATTTCGTTTGAGTGGCCCGCCCAACCCGTGAACCCTTTAGGGTTCAATCCGGGTTGGGCCGGGTGGACCCGCGGGCTGGCCCGTTTAAATTTTTTTTTTGTAGCTTAAAATAATAATAATAATAATTATAATACTAAGTAAGTAATAATACTAATAAACAATAAAAATCGTAATAATAATAATAAGATTGAAAGAGTGAAATTGACTACAAATTTTGAAATATTATTCATATGAATTTAAATTATACAATTTTAACAATTTATAATGAAATGAAGAATTCAATTCACAAATAAGTATTATACAATAACATATTTCTTATATACAATTTTAATTGAGTACAAGTTTTCTAATTTGACATAACAAGCAAAGCTATTGTTGTTGTTATTGTTGTTGTTCTTCGGGCGAGTTGCTCCCACTTGTGGAACTTGATAGTACTTTCCCTTGCGTCCTATCTTCAGCCTTCAGCCAGTCTTCTGTTTAAACGAGTATCTCTAATGCCTCGGGCTTCAACCGATTCCTGTAATCAGATAGAACCCTGCCACTTGTAGAAAATGCACTTTCAGAAGCAACTGTAGAGACAGGAGGAGTTAGCAAATCTTTAGCCATAATTGACAGAATACTAAAAGTGTGTTCATGTTCTTTCCACCATTGTAAAATATCTAGTGCAGAAAGAGTAGGCTCAGTATCTTGTTGGTTATACCAATTTAATTCATTTGGTTGATTAGTCCTAGGTTTTTTAGATTGAATTTGTTCAAGTAAACTAAATGTTCTATCACCAATTCTACTTTTACCTTTACCTTTAGAACTACCAGAAGAAGAACTAACTACAGAAGTTGTACTACTAGAAGCAAAACGTCTATCATAATAATCATACAAGTTATTTAACGTAGATTCAAACTGAACTAAAAAAGTAGCGCAATCAGTTGTTAATTCTACATTTACCTCTAAATATCCAAAAAACATTTCTATCAAATTCTTCGTACCTTGTAATTTGATACGAGGATCCATAACAGTAGCAACACAAATCAACATAGGAGGAGGAAAATAATACTTCAAAAATTTTTGAAATGCAGGTTTTACAATCTCACTAACATGGGGATCATTTAATATTTCGTTAAATGTTTGCATCATGCTAACTAATTCAATAAAAATGCTACTAGAAGTAGATTCATATGTTTTTGAAAATTTTAAAGTTGCGGTTTTAAAAGGTTCTAAAAATTTCAACAAAGATTCGGCAAAAAACCAATCGGGGGGAGTCATTTCAAAATTCTGCATATTTTTTGCGATACAAAAATTATTTACAAATGCTTTATATTCGGTGACAACATTTAGTAAATCAAAAGTAGAATTCCATCGGTGTCTAACATCCTTTGGAAATCTTCTAAAAGGAACATTTCTAACCCTACACCAAGCTTTCCATTCTTGTAAAATGCTTGGACTTAATGCAATGAAATGTACACAATTTCTAATTTTAACTATATATGGATCAGCTATTCTTAATGCATCTTGAACACATAAATTTATGATATGACATGCACATCTAACATGAAAAATATTGTCAGATGGAGGGTTTAATACAGATTTTAAAGTAGTAATTGCTATATTGTTGTTAAATGCATTATCAAAACTAATAGCCATAATTTTATCACGAATATGAAAAATATCACAAATTTCTATAATACGATTTGCTATTTCAGCGCCACTATGGGGATACGGCAACGCCGCAAGTGATATGATTCTTTTTTGAAGAATTCAATCATTGTCGATCCAATGACAGGTTATTTCCATCGTTGGAATATTGTTGACACCCGTCCAACAATCCGAAGTTAAACTAACCCTACAAGTTAAACTCCATAAAATTGCAATCAAAGCGTCCTTCATTTCGATGTACATTTTAAAACAATCCGATTTGCAAGTATTTCTCGGAATTCGTTTAAAATGAGGGTTTAAGGCCGTTTGATTAAAATTTTCCAAGTTCCTACTCTCGGGATAGGAAAATGGTAACTCTTTCTTAATGACTAATCGGGCCATTTCTCAACGAACAAGTTCAGGATCATAAGGGTGGCTATCAACTTGACCGGTCCTATGGTTGATTTTTTGTTGGCCTTGTATTTGATCAAGAAGTTTCTTATGATTATGTTGGATGTGCCTACTAATTGTACCGGTGCTATCACCCCTCTTGAATTTGTATGTTTTACCACATGTTTTACAAACTTTCAAACCTATACTCAGAGTATGTTCGTCCAGGATATAATCATAAAACTTATGTCAATCGCTAGTTTCTCCTCTACTTTTCCTACTACTACGGGGTTGTGTGGTTTCGGTTGGTTGTTGTTGTTCTTCTTCTTCTAATTGTATGTCACTTACAACCTCGTCGTGTGTACCCCATTGTTCCATAGTAGGATCACGGTATTCTTGGGCGGGTTCACTAGTTGGGATAATTGGTGGCCTACGTGAAGAGGAGAAGGAATCTTGTCCGCTATGACCGCTACTGCGTGAAGTAAACATAATGTAGTAATGTGCTAAAGTATGTAAAAAAAATATACAATGTAGGAGCAGTGAATTATACAAAAAAATCTAAAAAACAAGAGGGTTGAGATAGAGAAGTTCAAAAAACGAACAATAATTTTAACTACAACGCAAAAAAAAAATTAACGAGAGAGGTATGAAATTTTAATACCGTTCACTGTGGAATACGCGTATGTAAAAAAAACCGTGAAAATAAGAATAGAATAGAAAAGATGGAGGAGCGCTTTGCCGATTCCGCAATTGAAGAGTTGAGGAGAGGTTGAAGTAGATTTGACGAGGGTTGAAGAGAGTTGAAGGCGTTGAAGACGTTGAATTTTGATTCCGATACGACTGAAATTTGATCGTGTATATGCCTCCTTGTAGACTTGTTTGATGAATACTACAATTGTTGAAAAATTCTTTACAAATGATGTATAATAGTAGAGAGAGTAAGAGAGTGAGGTGTGATTTTTTATGAGATTTTTGGGGATATTTATGGGCTAAATATTTGGGAAAAAACAAAAACAAAAACAAAAAAAACCAAACTAACGGCTCAAAGAGCCGTTCGGAACGGCTCTGGAGACAGAGGGGGTTTTTTTGACCGTTCGACCCTCGGGTCAACGGTCGACCCGCGGGTCAACGTTCGATTCGTACGGGTCGAACGGGTCGGAACCCGCGAGTCGACCTGCGGGTTGGCGGGTTGAATTCGCGAACATAACGGGTTCGTGGACCGGGTTTCGCGGGTTCAATTCGCGTTATTTGCGACCCGGGTCGACCTGGTACTGTTCACCGGGTTCGACCCGAACCCGCCAATTTGCTAACCGGGCCGGGTTCGCGGGCCGGGTCGCGGGTGGGTCGCCGGTTGACCTGGCCCAGTTGCCATCCCTACGCTTGACCCAGCCCTGCTCGACCCAGCCCTTGAACTGCTCTAAGTCTAAACTCTAAACTCTAAACAACCCAAACCCCAGTTTCTTTTGATATTTGGCACGATTGTCCGATGATCTGGATTACAGAAAATATGTGGTTGTGCTAGACACATTTTGTAGTGCAAGAAACCTTACTACAACAATCAGGACGATCCTGAGATTTATAGGACCTTGTGCAAAAAGAAAAAAAACCTTTTAAAAATATTATAATACTAATTTTACTTTATATATATATATATATATATATATATATATATATATATATATATATATATTACGAATTCAGTTGAAAAATATGAGTATGGTACATTCTATGTGCATCACCCGGGGGGGGGGGGGGGGGTGAATAGGGCCCGAATTCCAAAATATGGTAATCCATAGCACAACATGATCTTTACTTCATTTCGTACAATTTTATAAAGAATTTAAAAACTTTTCTTTGTACAACACTGTTCATTTTTCATCAACGCAGCAGAAAAATAAAGATTACAATATTACACATGTACAATTTAAACATCAACATTTAAAACAGTCTATAGCTTCAAATTCATCTTTAAGTCTTTGCCAATCCATGCCCTGCATTAAATACTGTGGGCACGTCAGTTACATACAACTGACGTAATACTATACACGTCGATCCTCGCTATGCCATAATATAGTGACTCTCTTACTTTAGCAACCACAAACTTGAATGCATTACAATGTGTAAAAAGTGACTATTCTAAACATATCGGTATATGATATGGCTTAATGCCTAATGCAGATACTTATACAATGATGACACTAATACACACTTGTTCGGATTCTATGCATCTCATACTACATAGGTCCGAGGGCAAGCCCTATCGTACTCCACATTATAGGGTTTAATCCCTCGCTATGAATATTCTTCTACGGTAACAAAATCAAGTTTTAGACATTTCACGAGTACGGATTCCGGTCCCGGAATCCACCGTCAGACTATACAAAAATCCTCGTCATGCGAATATCCCACAAGTGTCGCTCCAGCCCCGGTATATTCTTATATAATGGTGAATTACCTCCCATCTGCCCGACTATTCATGATCCTCTAATCCACCTTCAAATCAATTATAGTTCCAGATTTAATTGAGGATCGTCTCACCCCGCAAGCAACCATAGTCCAGAAATTCACCGTCTAAATGGGTCCATAGTCCAGGAATCCACCGTCAGACTATACAGAGACACCCACTTACGTTTGCCCAAGTTCTATTACATCTTCTCCTAGTGCCTTTATCCTTAATTTGAATCATGAATGAAATAATACCACATAAAGCTAGCTTACTCTCTAACCGGATTTAAACAAAATACCGAGAACAATAGCCCATATAGCCATTTATCAAATCAATAATTATTTCCATTACTTTTGTCGATACCTGGGTCTCACTAAGCCTTTAGAATCACATCTTTCCATGTCCAATGTTATGGGGTACTCATACCCTCATCATTCATGTTTTTAATTCCATTTATTCACATCTTATTCAATTCATTCATGAAGTATTAAATTTTTATAATTCATTCATCAGTAATTTTAAAATTGAACAATAAACAACTTTTTAGTTAACCAAATCAATCAATCACTCCCCAAAGTTTTCTCGAAACTCATTTCTTCATAATTAATCACTTTCAAACATTTGTGGCTCTTTTCACTTTAATCTATTTTTCAATCAAAACTCATTTCTTTAATTCAATCATTATTTTTAGTACCAAAATTTTCTTTTAAAAGTCATCATAAAATTCCTTTATTTTCAATTCGAACTTTAGCTTTAATTTCACTATAATTCAACTCTTAATAATTCCAATCTTACATATATGTCTTCTTTGTTTTAAATTAAACTCCAACTCGACCAACGTACAAAATTTGCTCTTTACATTTATCAAAATATTTTTAGAATAGCATGAATTAAATCCCAAATCATTCTAATACTATTATCATAATTTTTCCATAAAGTTCCCCATTTTTAAAGCTTAAAATCACCAAAAAAATGTTTTAAACCCAAAGTCCACCTCCCTAGGCTCGAACCAGTGCCATCACGGCAGTCAGCAAGCGCCCAACCACTGAGCCACATCAGTGCTCGGTTATAAAGTGTTTCGATTGTTTAAATACTCAACTACTCCTTCATTTCACCTTTTAAAAAAAGATTTTGAAATAATGATAGAGCACACCCCCAACTCGAACCCGTGACCTCATGACACCCCCGCGTGCCACATGGCAGCGCGTGAGCACAGTGCGCACGCACTAGCCACAAAGCCCAGCGTCACAACTGATGTATATATAGAGTTACGAACTTTAAGAACCTTCTTTCTGTTCATTCCCCATTTTAATATACACATTCAAAAATTGATATCTATTAATTGTATTAAATTTATTTTCACATATAACACATCTCAAAATTTTCAGTAATGAATTCCTACTGATTTTACTCCAAAATAAAGTAATTCTATACAAACTAGAATGTAGATAGCAATTTGAGAACATTCATATAACATACGCCTTTTATAAATTAACCGCACAACTTTACAAGCACACATATATGTTTTTCTCTTCAATTTCATGTAGAGTGATGGAAAAATTTCTCAAAATTTATAGTTTACTCAATTTGAACACAATCAATTTCTTTCACAAGTCATCTATAAAAATCTACTCACACAATGCTAAAATTTTCATGACATCAAATATGAGAATTAATACAATTTTAAAGTTTCAACTACACATAAATTCTAAAAAAGACTTCTTTTTAACATGCATTCTTCACAATTTTCAATCACTAGATTTCTAAATTTTCATACCATATGCATCACACAATCATAAACATTAGAAGTAAAATAATTCAAACACAATTCTAACATGAATTTCTAAACATGCTTTTAAAACACAGTTAGAAAGGAAGTAGAGTCACCCACCTAATAGAAGAGTATACTAGTAGCAATATCCATTTACAAAACTCCAAAAATGATCCCAAAAAGCCTAGCAATTTTCCCACCGAAATCAACAGTAGGTCACCGAAATACATAGCCTAATACTCTCTGTTGGTTTCTTATGATTTTTTTATTAGTTTAGTTATGTGTTTAGAAAGGGATAAGTGTAGGGTAATTATAGAATAATTGAGTAGTTATATTAACTAATTACCCAATAATTAACTCCACTACCCCACTCTCTCCCCATTTCTCCATGAATAGCCGGCCCTTCATTAGATTGTGCACATTGCACATGTGCACGTGCACGTGCTTTGTGTAAACCACCTAATTGATTATTTATTTTTTATTGAATAAAAATGTGTGTGGGTATTACACATGACAAGTAGAGTAGGTTTTTATTTAATTAAAATTTTGTGGGCTTTGAAAGAAGTTTTAGGCCCATGGATTTTTATAAAAAATAATACAAAATGTAATAAATAAAGTGAGAAGAAAAATGTGCATTACTTCTTAGAAAATGTTAGAGACAACCATGCATATAAAATTTTACGAGCAATGCACGTGCATAACAAATTTATTTTAAAAAAGAATACAGCTAATACGTGCACTGCAAATACGTGCATCGCAAGTTAAATATTAAAATAAGAAATAGATTTTATCGACGGGAAAATGTTTATAAATAATCGAAATACAACATACGAAAATATATTTTGTTATACATATACCATAATGTAATCAACACGTACATAGAAAACACATGCACCGCACGTATAAAATATTTTAATCAAAATAGGAGGAAAATAAATTTCTGTGTATAAAAAGAATTCAAACAAGTCATAAAATAAATAATTATAACACATAGAAAATGTTACCGCTGATTTCGGTGTGGGGGTAAACAGATAGAATTTGTAAGTCCGAAAAAAACCTGAACAGTTGACTTAGCCTTCTTGCTCCTGCCGCAACCTGCAAGGAAGTGCGAGACACCGGGGTTGATTCCGGCGACGCACCCTCCGACGCTCTTGTCAGTAATCAGAAAAGATTAAGAAAGAGCTTAAGTGGTGAAGAAGTGATTAACCTGGTCTTGGTGGTAGAGGGGTTGTATTTATAGTCGCCTTTGGAACGGTTAGGGTCCTGATTTTCTGCCTAACAGCCAGGAGGAAAATCCTCCTATTCTGTTTCGGGAAATTAGGCCCTGATTCCCTGGTGAGAGCCAATCAGGCTTATTGATTTGATTTAGTCAAATCAGTGGCCTTGATTCTCCTCTTGGTGAACCGGGCTTGTATCGGGTCGGGACCCGTGCCCAGTTGAAGTGGATCTATTCGCGGGTGGTTGGTTCTGTGAGAAGGAGGCCCAATACCCGTTTTGGATCCATCTGTATGTGAAATTACCTTTTTACCCCCGTGCTTCAAGATTCGTGCTTGATCTGGACGGTCCCGATTTAACCCTATTTTTAGCCATATCACGAGCCCCCCACTCCTAAAGACTGAGTGTGATCAGACTTTGAGGAGTAGTCTAGCTGTCTTAGTGGCTGGTGGAGTTGTATCGGAGTCCAAATGTGGGATTTTGAATCTAGAAAGGGGGTAGTGAGGTAACTTTTGATGCCGCTTGCTGTTCTCTGGTCACATCGGGTATTTGAGGGTTTTTATCCATTTTTTCGGACTATTTATTTAATTTTGCGACGTGTTCACTAATCGTTCGGGGGCCTTTAACGGTACATTCTAGGTAATAATTGTTCGTTCAGGGGTTCGAAAATGTGCCCCCAAATTTCCAATTATTTTCCAGAATTTTTAGTTAATTTTCCCGAATTTTTAGCAATTTTTTCGCAATTTCTAAATAAATAAAACGATTTAAATAAATAAAAAACGATTTAAATACCGATTGATGACGTGGCTTGATCTGAGTCGTTGATCATGGACGAGCGCGAATTTCGGAAAGATCTGATGGCTGTTGCCGCTCGGCAGCGTTTTTCTCCGTTTACGAGCTCGGAAAGGCGCTTGCTTGGCTGCCGACCGGAGGTAGGGGGTTCGGCAGGCCGAGCGACGTGGCGCTATCTGAGCTGTCGGATGCTGGTGCGCATCTCGAGACGGGCGCGGTTCCCAAGAAAACGCTATCTTGTCTTTTAGCGCACGTGGCGCAATCTGGGCCGTTCATCATTGGGAGCGCGAATTTCTGAGAGATCCAACGGTTTAAGTAGCTCGGTGTCTTTTTTCCCCATTTACCAGCTCGGGAAGGCACTTGCTCGGAAGCCGACCGAGGAAGCGTGGCTTCGGTCGTCCGAGCGACGTGGCGCTATCTGAGCTGTTGGATGTTGGCATGCATCTCGAGACAGGCGCAGCTCCCAGGAAAACACTATCTTGTCGTTTAGTGCTCTCAGCGAGATCTGGGCCGTCTGATCGAGATTAGGCGCGAAAGTTGAGGGGAAAGTAAGTTTTCCCCGTTTACATGCTCGGGAAGGCACTTGCTCGGTGGCCGACCGAGGGCCTGTGGTTTTGGCAATCCGAGATGGCTCTGTTCCCAATGGTATTAATGGTGCTTCGGGACTTGCACGGCGTTCCGCCTTCCCAATGTCATTAAGGATAACTCCCTTAATTAATACGCGGCATTTCAACTTCCGAGGGTCATAATGGCTGGTTCTTGGAGGCAGGCTATAAGTACCCCACTCCCTTTGTCATTTCAATCACCATCAGCATAGAGTTTCACACCTCGGAGGTATCTGCCTTGGGTAGCTTCTCTTTTGAGGTCCGGGGGGGTGGTTGCTCTTCTGCCTGGTTTTCCCTCTGTTCCTGACGGCCCCAAAGTGGATGTCAGGAGCGGGGGGGGGGGAACGAGGCAGTAGTGGCGACGACCATAGTCCGGACCCGAGGGATGAGTTACTTCAGAAGGACGGGTGGTCGCCCTGTTGTCTTATTCTTCTCCCGTTCCTCACTGCTCCGAAGGGGATGTCAGGAGCGGGAGGGGATAAGGCAGTAGTGGCGACGACCATAGTCCGAACCCGGGGTGTGGGCCACTTCGGAAGGACGTGTGGTCGTTCTTCCACCAAGATCTTCTGCTTTCTTTGGTCGCTCCGAAGTGGGTGTCTAGGTAGGCGGAGATCTTGGTGGAAGAGGTGATGATGCATGTCCGATGCCGATTTTCGGACCATCTGAGTCCGTTTGTTGCAACTGTGAAGGCGCTGTTGTCAGAGTCCTCTGACGAGCCGAGCCTTCCAGTTGCTACCAACTAGCTCGGAATGGTACGCTTCTCCTGATCTCTGAGTGTTGATGGGCCCCCTCCCATCTCTGTCTTCCTTCCGGGCTGATGGCTTCTGATGGATGTCAGCCCGGAGGAGTTAGAGATAGGGGGAGTGCCGATCTGTTTTTGACCGGGGCCCATGGGTCAGCGGAATACCGACTGAGGCACGGGACCTGGGGGGTGCTTGCCGAGGGCGGTGCCTTAAAACTTTGAATCAAAATTTTCCTGGTTCCTTTAGACATAGGTGGAGCGTCCGAGGGTTCAATCGTCCGAGCGACGTGGCGCACCCTGAGCCGTTGGATGGTGGCGCGCATCTCGAGACGGGCGCAGCTCCCAAGAAAACACTATCTTGTCGTTTAGTGTTCTCGGCGAGATCTGGGCCGTCTGATCGAGATCAGGCGCGAAAGTTGAGGGGAAAGTGAGTTTTCCCCGTTTACACGCTCGGTAAGGCACTTGCTCGGACTCCGACCGGACCCTGTTGTCGGCGTGTTCGGATTGCTTGTAGCTCGGATCCAAATCCCCTGGAGCCGGGCTAGTTGACTTGGTGACGAAGATAGTGGTGATGGGCCTTCGCGACATTTCGAGAGCAGCCCAAAAGTCGCAAACTTTCGTTTGGAAGTCCAAGGGACGTCCCAATTTTACTATAAATCTTCACCCCCCTTAGACAAAGTCTCACTTTTCACTTTTACTCTCTCTCTTCAGTTTTTACTTTGCTTCGAAGCTTTTAGCTCTCTGGTGGCGTTGCTAGCTGTCGCGGTAGCGTTCCTTGTTTTCGGCGAACTTTCCGACCACACCTGTCACTTCAAGGTCAGTCTCTTTCCCTTCTCTTTTAGGAAAAATGGTTAAGATTTCGGCTGAGATCCCCGCCTCGGAGCAAACCGTTGGCCGAGGGGATAAAGGGAAGGGAGTAATGGAGCCGAGCGAGCAAGACGTCGTTCGTCCGGACAAAGAGGGCGAAGTGGCTGAAGTGCCCGAGGAAGTCGTGGCGGAGTCCCGAAAGGGTAAAGCCGTGGTCACGATAGTGGAAACACCGAAGAGAGCGGGGGCATTCGGTCGGCAGCCCATCGCCCTGTCGAGCGTGGGAGGCGTCCGGGATTACGCCGAGGATACCTTGGAGAGAGTCACTCAAGGTACGGCTAAGCTGGTGGAGGAGAACGAGCCTAGGGAGCTATCCGAGGTGGACCATAGGATCTCGACTCTTACCGAGACCGATCTTCGTCTGATCCGAGAGGGTTTCCGGATCCCGCTTGAGTATGTACTGCTCCTTCCTGGGCCGGGATTCCGAGCCAACACAAAGTCCTCGTCGGACGTATGTGTCTTTCCGGTCGACTCCCTCATTGCCGGACTCTGCTTTCCCTTCCACCCGTTCGTGGTTGAAGTTTTGGTCTGGTACGGTTTGAGTCCCGCCCAACTGATGCCGAACACATGGAGGCACGTCGTGGCATTTGTCCTTCGATGCCAAGAGGTCGGCGCCAAGCCGACTATGTTCCTCTTCCGGAGTCTCTTCCGACCTTGCCAGTCGAGGCGGGACGAGCAGAGGTTTTTCCTTTCTCCTCGGACGGGAGTTAAGTTGATCGAGAACCCGGACTCGATCAAACATTGGAAGGAGAAGTACTTCCTCGTCCGAGCTCTGACGCCATGGGTGATACCGACGGTTTGGGCGAAGGAAGGTCTGCCCAAGCGGACCAAGAGAGAGGTGCCGCTGAGTGATGAGGACAAGGAGGTCCAGAAGAAGCTCCTTGCCCTGCCAACGCTAAGCTGGAAAGATATCACGGAGGAGCATCTGTTCCGTGGGGGTCTCAGTCCGATCGACCCTCGTATGCTTCTGGTATTTATACTCTTTGTTTAAAGTTCATGAAAATTTTTCTAAGTTCTTTCAATCGGCTTTTGCAGAGACGATGAAGCTTGATTACAAGGCTCTGGTGGCGAAGGGCAGGGCAGAGCAGGAGAAGAAGAAGAGGCCGTCGGCAGCGCCTCAGGACAGCCGAGCTTCGAAGAAGCCCTCGGTTGTGAAGGCTGCCGACCAACCGAAGGTCGCGGTCCTCAAGGAGGGGGAGATCGAGGTCCTTGTCTCTCCGACGAAGGTCGTGGTCCCCGAGCAGGGGGGGTCGTGGTCTCCGATCCCCTCGCCTCGGATGCACCCGCACCGACCCCGGAGGCGGGTGCTCCCGGTTCGTCGAGCAGCGTGTTCGGGGTGAAGGATGCACTGTCCCTCCCAGTTTCGCCCCTTACCGCCGATGCGGAGAAGATCTTGACCGAGCGTCATAAGCAGATCTTCGTCCCCGACTGGCAGGTGATGAACGTCGATGGCTTCTTGGGCGACGGGAACATCTGCATGGAGGCGGTGAGGCACCTGCCGACCCCGAAGGATCGAGCAACCCTGAAGGCCGGGATGGCAGGGGACGCCGTGATGCAGATTGCCCGGAATACCATGTCGGTAAGTAGGCCGAGCTCTTCTTCGTCCAAATTTCTTCCTTAGAATTTCTCCAAGTTCTCGGATTCGGATTTTAACGTGTTGTTCTCTTTCAGACCCTCTGCCACTTCAATTTCCTGGTCGAGGAGTTGGCGAACAAGGAGCAGGAGAAGGAGTGGGAGACGGCGGAGCGCATCAAGGTCGCGAAGCAGCTTGATGACGAGCTGCTTCTCTCGACGAAGAGGGCTGCCGAAGTAGGAGGGTTGGAGAAGCAGCTGGCCGACGCCATTCAGCTGTCAAAGGGCACGGCGGCCAAGCTTGAGGCCTCGGAGAAGGAGGTGGCCGAGCTGAAGGATACGACGGCCAAGCTCGAGGCGTCGGTGAAGGAGGCAGCCGAGCTGAAGGAGGAGCTGGCCAAGGCTCGGTCGGAAGCGGAGGATGCTCGGAAGAGGGCCGAGAAGATCAAGGCCAAACACCTCAGGAAGGTGAAGAGGGTGAAGAAGGCCGTGCAGGAGGAGGCCGCGCTGCACATGCTCCAGAACATGGTGGATGCCTACGGCCGAGCCCTGCAACATGTGGTCGCCAAGAACCCGGGCTTCGACACGTCCTCCTACAACTTTTACGACCTCGTGGAAGGGGAGGAGGGTGTCCCCGAGGGGTTGCTCGACCCCAAGGGGGAGACGGAACTCGTCGAGGACCCATGGAAGGCCGAGGCCGAGGAGGAAGAGGAGGACGACTCCGAGGAGGAGAGCAGGAGCGAAGGCGGAGGCGGGGGCGATGGCGAGGACAAGGCCGGGGGGTCGACGGACCCGAACGACAAAAAGGTCGACCCCTGACTCGGTTGTCTTTTTTCTTTTTTGTCTTTTTTTGTAAGCCTAACTGCGGACTGGCCACCGCTGTTGTAGAACTTTCTCTTTGAATCTTGAATGAAAAAATGTTTTGTTTGGCCAAAATTTGTCCAAGTGTTGAGTCTCGGATTTAGTGTCTGATTTGGCGTAAATTTCTTCAAGTGTTGGGCCTCAGATTTATCTCTGCTTTTCAGGTGAGATTCGGTCCCATCACGGAGGTTGTATACCTTCAGAAGGAGCTGGCGAAAATGAAGGACGAGCTCTTTCAGAGCCGGTATAATCGATTTCTCCTGCTCGGCAGGCTGGAGGAGACGAAGGCAGCTCTGCGGAGGTATTGTCGCGAGCTGTGGCAACTACGAAAGCGCCCCCCGGCTCCTTGTCCCGAAGGCGAAGTCGAGAGTCTCCGTAGAGAGCTCGCTGCCGCCGAGCAGAAGAACGATGATCTCTTGGCTGAGGTCCAATACTTGGAGTTGGCGGAGAAAGAATGTTCGGCGGAGGGAGAGAAGCTGACTTCCGAACTGGAGAAAGCGTCAACCGAGCGCAAGAGGCTATCGGCCGAAATCGACAGGCTCAGAAGGATCACAATAGATAGGGGGATTGAGGTCACCCATTACCGACGGCTCGCGACTGATAGCGCCAATGCCTCGGGCTCGTTGAGGGCCCCTCGACCGAAGAAATTGGCAAAGGACGACGTCTTGAGGGATAGAATTATCGAACTGGAGGAGGAGATCGCGTCGCTCAAGCCCGTGCCGGAGAGAGCTAATGTCCGCAGCACGTCGTACACTCGCGAGGAGAGCGAGAGGGGGATTATGTTTTACGAACTTGCGACGCGCTCGCCTATGACCAGGCGGAGTCCGGCCGGTGCTCAGAGTAGCGCGGCTGTCTCGTCGAGCGGTGCCTCGGTCGGCATTGCTGTTAGGACTAGCAGTGAAGGGGGATCGCGCTTCGTTGGTTTAGGGTCGAGCTCGGAGGGCAGGCCTCGTCGTCCTCGCGTTTCCCTAAACCGAAGCATTCCCCTTCCGAAGAGGCCCTGATCATGTCGTTTTCCATTTTTGTTGGTTGTTGTAAAAACCTAATTATGGGGTCGGTTTGGCTGTCTGTAACACTATTATGTCTGAATGCGAATCTTTTTGGAAAATTTTAAGTGTTAGACATCGGCAGTGCATTGAAATTGTGTTATTCGTTTTCCCTTCCTTTCAGCTCGTGGTGACGATCCATGGCTCGGACTCCGAACGTTCGAATGATGACTCCGAATCCGAGGCCACTTCTGGGACGGTGGTTCTGAGCCCTAGGAGCGCCGATCTGAAGTTACGCCGGGCCGAGAGTGAGCGGGCCCACCTTTCGTCCGTCCTCGACCTCCGGGAAGCCGAGATCCAACGCTTGGAGAATAGGATCATCGAGCTGAGCCCCGCAGGAGGGGATGAAGACTCGCAAACCGCATTCAGCAACGCTCTTCGGGTCAAATGCATTCGGCACAACCAGTCGAAGATTATTGCCGAGCGGGATGACTTGCTCTCGGAGATTCGGCACTTGCAGGCTGTGATGGCGAAGCTCCGGGGGGGCACAGAGGAGCTGCCAGCCGAGGAGGACGAACAGTCTAGTGAGGATGTTTCTATATGAGGGACAAGTGTAGTGGGTCGGGCGTTGTGTGTTTTGTTTGCCAACACTTTGTAATGGAATGTTTTGTATTATGCGCCGACCATTAATAAAATTTCCTTTCATTGCTTTGCATATTTGTCTTTGCTTATAACTGTGTCGGTCGTGCCGAGATCTTTGAACCGAGCGTGTTTGTTTAACCGAACGGGTCCCCATGAGTACGGTATTTCGTCGTTTAGCGGCTCTGACACGGTATGGTATGAATTCCTAGGCGGCTCTGCGCCCAAGAAAGTGCTATTTTGTCGTTTAGAGCAGGTGGCGAGATCTGAGCCGTCGAACGTAGGCGCGAATCTCGAGGCGGCTCAGTCCCCAAGAAAATGTTATCTTGTCGTTTAGCGCAGGTGGCAAGATCTGAGCCGTCTGATCGAGATCATGCACGAAAGTTGAGGGGAAAGTGTGTTTTCCCGTTTACAAGCTCGGGAAGGCACTTGCTCGGTAGCCGACCGAAGGTGTGGGTTTTCGGACTTCGGCTAATAGTTAGGAGAGTTCGGATTATGTGTTCCGGACCTTTGGTATAGTTCAACGGTTGTGGGAGCAATTCCGAACGGCGATCTACCCCTGGTTCGTCCGGAGACGAGCCGAGGAGGTAAAGTCGAGCCGAGTGTTGGACTCCGAACCATCGGTGTAGTTCAACGGTTGTGGGAGCAATTCCGAACGGCGATCTACCCCTGGTTCGTCTGGAGACGAGCCGAGGAGGTAAAGTCGAGCCGAGTGTTGGACTCCGAACCGTCGGTGTAGTTCAACGGTTGTGGGAGCAATTCCGAACGGCGATCTACCCCTGGTTCGTCCGGAGACGAGCCGAGGAGGTAAAGTCGAGCCGAGTGTTGGACTCCGAACCATCGGTGTAGTTCAACGGTTGTGGGAGCAATTCCGAACGGCGATCTACCCCTGGTTCGTCCGGAGACGAGCCGAGGAGGTAAAGTCGAGCCGAGTGTTGGACTCCGAACCGTCGGTGTAGTTCAACGGTTGTGGGAGCAATTCCGAACGGCGATCTACCCCTGGTTCATTCGGAGACGAGCCGAGGAGGTAAAGTCGAGCCGAGTGTTGGACTCCGAACCATCGGTGTAGTTCAACGGTTGTGGGAGCAATTCCGAACGGCGATCTACCCCTGGTTCGTCCGGAGACGAGCCGAGGAGGTAAAGTCGAGCCGAGTGTTGGACTCCGAACCATCGGTTCATAATTTAAAGTAGGTGACAAGAGGGGAGAGAAACATACGAATTCACGAACATAATAGAGCTTTCTTTATTGATATTTGACGGCGAACCGTTTTACATAGTACAATTTATGAAAAAATGGGTTACAAGTCGGAGGACTGGAATGGCTCGATACTCCTTGTTACTTAAAGTGGCGCCGGAGCGCTCTCTTGGTATTTTAGGAGGTGGTCGGCATTCCAGGTCCTCGGAAGCTCTCTGCCCTCTAGGTCTTCGAGGCGATATGTTCCTGGCCGAACAACTTTCGTAATCCTGTACGGCCCTTCCCAGTTCGGGGCTAGCTTGTTCTTCTGACTGGGGAGGGATATGGCTAGCTTTCTCAAGACCAAATCTCCTTGTTTAAGGTTGGCGGGCTGGACCTTCCTGTTGTACGCCAATTCAACTCTTCTTCGGTAGATCTGCTGCCGAATCGATGCCCTTTCCCTCAGCTCGTCTATCAAGTCCAATTCTGCTCTGAGGTCTCCGGCATTCTGTGCTTCGTCAAAGGCTGTGAGCCAAGGGGATGGTATTCCGACCTCAAGAGGTATCACGGCCTCGGACCCATAGGTGAGGTTGAAGGGGGACTCGCCTGTGGGGGTCCGTTTGCTCGTGCGGTAGTTCCATAGGACGTTGGGGAGTTGGTCGACCCATAAGCCCTTGGAACTTTTGTCGAGCCTTTTCTTGATACCTGCGAGGATCTGCCGGTTGGCATTTTCTGCCTGTCCGTTCGACTGAGGATGGGAGACGGACGAGAAGCGCTGCTGAATGGCCAGGTCGTCGCATAGAGCTCTGAACGCTGCGCCTGTGAACTGAGTCCCGTTGTCCGTTATGAGGACCCGGGGGACTCCGAACCTGCATATGATGCTCTTCCAGAAGAACTGTACCACTTTGTTCTCGGTTATAGTGGCGAGGGGCTCGGCCTCGACCCACTTCGAGAAGTAGTCGATGGCTACGACCAAGAACCTGAGCTGACCCGGAGCTGGAGGGAAGGGCCCTAGTAAGTCCACGCCCCACATCGCGAAGGGGATGGGACTTGATAGGGAGGCGAGGTTGGCCTGAGGGAGGCGTCGGATGTTAGAGTGTCTCTGACAGGAACTGCATTGCCGAACGTGTCGCTCGGCGTCTTGAAGGAGGGTCGGCCAGAAATACCCATAATTCAAAGCTTTTCGGGCCAAGGACCTAAATCCTGAGTGCGCCCCTTCGATGCCTTTGTGGAGCTCTCGCAGGGCATATTCGGCTTGATCCGGAGAGAGGCACCTTAAGTACGGTCGGCCGTCTATCTGAGAGAAAGAGCGTTTGTATAGGATACCCTCGATTAGGACAAACCGCTCGGCCCGGGTCCTGACTCGGCGAGCCTCTTTGGGATCCGAAGGCAGAACTCCATCCCTTAAGAATTCTATCAATGGCTTCATCCAATCGTCTTGTAGCATGACTGGCAACGACTCCGCCGAGACGGGCGACTCATCTTCGATGCTCGGCTTAGAGAGGACTTCGATCAGCACGGTCTGTTCGAGACCTTGAAGTGAGGACGAAGCCAATTTGGAGAGGGCATCAGCCTGTGAGTTTTCTTCCCGAGGGACTCGTTCGATGGTGGCCTCTTCGAACCGGCTCAGGAGGTCCCGGACCTTGGCGAGGTACTTCGCCATTCGCTCGTCTCGGGCCTCATATTCGCCCGAGACCTGGTTCACGACTAGTTGGGAGTCACTGTGAATCCGAAGGCGTTGGGCTCCAGCACTTCGGGCGAGCCCGAGCCCGGCGATGAGGGTTTCGTACTCCGCCTCGTTGTTCGAGGCTTTGAAGTTCATGCGGATGGCGTACTGGAGGACGAAGTTGTCAGGGCCGTTCAGTATGATTCCGACGCCGCTTCCTTCATTACAAGAGGATCCATCCACGAAAACTGTCCAAATGGGGGGCCCATTCGGGACGTGGCCGACCTCGGGGATAGTGGACTCTACGATGAAGTCGGCGAGAGCCTGTGCCTTAATTGCCGTCCGAGGCTGATAAGAATAGTCGTGCTGACTTAGCTCAATGGACCACTTCATCAGCCGGCCCGAGGTCTCAGGCTTGTGGAGGATCTGCTTGAGGGGTTGGTCGGTGAGGACCACGACTGAGTGGGACTGAAAATACGGCCGAAGTTTTCTCGCTGCCATGACCAGAGCGTAAGCTATCTTCTCTATCCTCGGATAGCGGAGCTCGGCGTCCCGAAGCACCTTGCTCACGTAGTAGATAGGCCTCTGGGCCCGGTCCTCCTCTCTCACTAAGACAGCACTTAGGGTCTGCTCGGAGGCTGCCAAGTAGACGATGAGAGTCTCGCCCGGGACCGGTTTGCTGAGCAGGGGGGGTTCACCAAATAGGCCTTCAGCTGGTCGAATGATTCCTGTTGCAGTTGGCCCCATTCAAAACCTTTGGCCCCCCTGAGGGCTTTGAAGAAGGGAAGGCACTTTTCCCCCGACTTCGAAAGGAACCGGCCGATAGCAGCGAGCCGGCCGGTGAGCTTTTGCACCTCCTTGATATTCCGAGGCGGAGCCATGTCTAATATGGCCTTAATCTTTTTGGGATTAGCTTCGATTCCTCGCTGGCTTACCATGAAGCCGAGGAATTTTCCCGAGGAGACCCCGAACGCACATTTGTTCGGGTTCAGCCGCATGCAGTGCTTCCTCAACACGCCGAAGGCCTCCTGGAGGTCGGCTACATGATCGGTGCCGCGGATGCTCTTGACGAGCATGTCGTCAACGTATACCTCCATGTTTCGGCCGATCTGGTTCTGGAAGACCTTGTTGACGAGGCGCTGGTAGGTGGCGCCCGCGTTCTTCAGGCCGAACGGCATTACCCGGTAGCAGTAGAGGCCTTGGTCGGTGACGAAGGAAGTCTTCGGAATGTCCGGAGGGAACATTCGGATTTGATTGTACCCCGAGAAGGCATCCATGAAGCTGAGGAGCTCATGGCCCGAGGTGGCATCGATAAGGGTGTCGATGTTCGGGAGCGGGAAAGGATCCTTCGGACACGCCTTGTTCAGGTCGGTGAAGTCAATGCATATCCTCCACGAGCCATTGGACTTCTTGACCATTACAACGTTCGACAGCCACTCGGGATAATTTACCTCCTGTATGAACTTGGCCTTTAGAAGTTTATCGACCTCTTCCTTGATGGCCTGCTGTCGCTCGGGAGCGAACTTTCGCCTCTTCTGCTGAACCGGTTTGCACCCCGGTTCGACACTTAAGCGATGGACGAGGAGCTCCTCGGAAATGCCGGGCATGTCCGCGGCTGACCATGCAAACAGGTCACGGTTGTCCCGGATGCATTTAATCAGGTCCGAACACAGTGCAATCGGCAAGGATTTGCTGATGAGAAATTTTCGGCTCGGATCCTCGTCCGAGAAGAGCACTTCTTCCAATTCGTTCGCCGGCTCGGACGTCTGGCGGGCCTTCGGCTCGGGGATTTCCAGCGTCTCGAGTGAGAGCACTGGTCCCTTGGTGGAAGTCATGTAGCACTTCCGGGCTGTTTCCTGGCTTCCCCTGACTTTCCCTACTCCCGACCGAGTGGGGAACTTCATTTTCAAATGGTATGCCGAGGGGACAGCCTCCAGGGCGGCTAGGCCGGGGCGGCCTAGGATGACATTATATGCTGCCGGGACGTCGATGACCATGAAGTCCATCGGCTCGGTCCGGGTAGTAGGGGTGCTTCCTGCAGTAACGTCTAGGGTTATCACCCCCTCGACGGTTATCGGGACCCCCGTGAACCCGTGGAGAGTGTAACCGGCCGGCTTGAGACGGTCTCGGGACAGCTGCAGGCCTCGGAAGGCCGAGAGGAAAAGGATATTGACCGAACTCCCGTTGTCCACCAAAATCCTCTGCACCTTGAAGTTGGCCATGCGGAGGTCGATGACGAGGGCATCGCAGTGTGGGGTTCGGACCCCTTCGAGGTCGGCATCGGAGAAAGACACAGGGACGCCGAGACCTTTCGGGGGAGGGGCACTATGGACCGAGTTGACCTCTCGGACGAAGGCCTTCCCGGAGGAATTGGAGGAGCCCCCCATGGGGCCTCCGTGGATCAAGTGCAGAACCCGTTCCTCCTCGAACTCGGGTGTCTCTTCGCGTCGCTCGGAGCGTTTGTTAGCCCCATGAGGCGGAGGGGAGTTGCGATCTGTCCGATCGTTAGCCTTCACGAACTTGGCCAACTGCCCCCTCCGAATGAGGGCCTCAATCTCATCTCTCAAAGCCCGGCAGTCATTCGTATCGTGCCCGTGGTCTCGGTGGTACCGACACCACTTATCTTTGTTCCTCCTCTTCGCCGGGGTGTGCATCCTCGGAGCTGGAGGGATGACCCCCTCCTTCTCCACCTCCATTAGGATAGTAGAGACATTAGTGGTGAGGGGAGTGAACTTCTCGAACCTGGGGGGAAGGCGGCACTGACCGCCCATGTCCTTCTGAGCTTTCTTGGACCCTTCTTCCCCCGTCGCCTTCCTCTTCGAACCCGCAGAGGGCCCTCCGAAGCTCGGAAGGGCTTCAGCCTCTTCGGCTCGGATGTACTTCTCGCACCTCAGGAGGAGGTCGGCGAAGTCATGCGGCAGTTTCTTGGCTAGGGAGGATCGGAGGTTGGCGTTGAGGACGTTCGACTGGAACGCCACGGTGGCCACGGACTGGTCCAGGGAGGCGATAGACCTGACTTCTGCAGTGAACCTTTTCACATAGTCCCGCAACTTCTCTTCCCTCTCCTGCCGCAGGTTCAGTAGGGAAAGACTTGTCTTCTCGGCTCGCCGGCTACTCACGAAGTGAGTAATGAACAGCATCTCGAACTGCTCGAATGAGAAGATGGATGAGGGGGCGAGCCTGGAATACCATTCCCGAGCTGACCCCCTGAGGGTGGTAGGGAAGGTCCTGCAGAGCACCACGTCGGAAGCTTGATGGATCAGCATCAGGGTCTTGAAGCTTTCGACGTGATCGACCGGGTCGGATTCCCCTGAGTATGTTTCAAACTGTGGCGGTTTGAAACTCCTCAGTATGTGGGCCTCCATGATCGACCGTGAGAAGGGGGGTCGGCTGGGACGGAAGGTTCCTGCTCGGGACTCTTCCTCCCTGTCCATGCGGCCGATACGCCTTTCCACCTCATGGAGACGGCGGATGAGGGCGTCGTCCCTCCGCTGGTAATCGTATGACCCCCCGGACTCCTCTTCATAGGAAGGGGAGCGTGGACTGCGGCGCCGGTAGTCCTGGGACCGGCGAGGGCTTTGTTCCCGCTGCTGGCGGCTGGGAGCCGGGGAAGGGCTCCAGGTTCGGCACCGAGGACTAGGATCCCTGGGGGGCGTCGGAGCCCTCTGAGCATTCTGGACGTTCTGCCGAAGATTGAGAGCCTGCAGAACGGTCTCCTGAAACTGGAGGAATTCGGCTCGACTGATAGGTACATCTCGATCCCTCGGGTGACGCCGATCCCCGGGGGAACGGGACCTTCTCCTTCGGAGCTCGGGGGACGCCGCTCGGTCTCTGCGGTCCGGAGATCTTCTACCGTCCCGGCAACGTGGGGACCGCTCAACTTGACGCCGGCGGGAGGCTCCCTCTCGGACCCGCCTCTCGTCGAGATGAGTTCGGAGGTCATCGTCCTTCTGGCGGTTCAGAAGTGTGATGCGGAGGTCGGGATGATGAGAAGCCATCGAGTCCGAGGACCCATTATGGACCGAGACATGGCCCGGATTGAGGGGCTGCTTCTCCTTCCGACCGTTATGACCGGACGGACCATTGTTGGGCTGCTGCTTGGGAGGAGGAGGTGGGACCTGCTGGGTCGGCAGAGGGAGGTCGGACTGAGGAATGGGATTGACTGGGGCTTCATTCGCCGGGTCGGCGAGGTTGCCCACACGGTTCGACCCTCTGGATCTGACCTTCTTCGGCGGCATGACTGCAGAGGACGACGGAGAATGGGCTGAGGCTGTTCTTGTGGTTTTTCCCACAGACGGCGCTAATCTGTTACCGCTGATTTCGGTGTGGGGGTAAACAGATAGAATTTGTAAGTCCGAGAAAAACCTGAACAGTTGACTCAGCCTTCTTGCTCCTGCCGCAACCTGCAAGGAAGTGCGAGACACCGGGGTTGATTCCGGCGACGCACCCTCCGACGCTCTTGTCAGTAATCAGAAAAGATTAAGAAAGAGCTTAAGTGGTGAAGAAGTGATTAACCTGGTCTTGGTGGTAGAGGGGTTGTATTTATAGTCGCCTTTGGAACGGTTAGGGTCCTGATTTCCTGCCTAACAGCCAGGAGGAAAATCCTCCTATTTTGTTTCGGGAAATTAGGCCCTGATTCCCTGGTGAGAGCCAATCAGGCTTATTGATTTGATTTAGTCAAATCAGTGGCCTTGATTCTCCTCTTGGTGAACCGGGCTTGTATCGGGTCGGGACCCGTGCCCAGTTGAAGTGTATCTATTCGCGGGTAGTTGGGTCTGTGAGAAGGAGGCCCAATACCCGTTTTGGATCCATCTGTATGTGAAATTATCTTTTTACCCCGTACTTCAAGATTCGTGCTTGATCTGGACGGTCCCGATTTAACCCCATTTTTAGCCATATCAGAAAATATAATACGTAATTGACACGTGTATCGATAACACGTGCAATGCACGTAAAAATACAAAGATTGAAAAATTAATATTTGAGTTAGCTCAAATAGGATAAAATAAATTTTGAGAAGACGGAAAATGCATAAATAGTCAAAATCCAAAATATGTGTGATATTTATATCAAAATATGTTATGAATATTACCCATAACGGTACAAAATACACATGCGTAACAAACGATGGGCAAAATTGTCATAACTCAATTTTGCGGGGTGTTACAGATTGTGTGGAAATTAAAAATTTAAATGAAATGCGTAAAGTAAAAAAGATAGAGTAAGAGAGAGCAAATACAGCAACGAGCAAGACACAACGATATAACGTGGTTTGACCCCCAATTCTACATCCATACCACCTACTTGTAGCAATTCTCCACTACAAGCGTTCCACTATAATTTAAACCCTTGTACAGTGATTTTCGGAATTCAGGTCGAGAGACCTATTACACCTGCAAGGCTTCTACAAAATAAGTCCCACAAAACTCACCGAAGTGAAAAGAAAGAAAAACTCTCAAGATCTAAAAAGACCTTAACTGAAGAAAAAATTAAAATCTCTCACACTCGGAGTATTGATTGAATGATTAGTTCAGAAGAGTTATGACAGCCAGGGGTGAAGAATATATTGTGAATTTGCCTCAATATATAGAGTGGGGAAATGTATCTTTCTGAAAATAAAAAGATATTTCCGAAATAGTCAGATCTGCATTAGGACGGTCGACCACAATGATGGACAGTCGAGTGGTGTACAAAATCGCACAAGTAATATAGATAGATGAGTAGAGTGTCGAACCCACAGGGACTAGATATTTTACTGAGTACCGATATCGCTAGATGAATCACTATTTGGAATATCGAATTTTATAAATAATAAAGCAACTAAATTATCTTAATCTAATTATCTAACTAAATTGGTGAAGAGGGAGAGGGCTGTGAAACGATGAAGCACTTGTACTTTGTTTAATAGTAAAATGAGTTCTAGGGCTCTTGGTTCACCTCGTTTATCACACACACAAATTATTATTCCTTATAAATAAAAATATTATCTTTCCCAATTGTCGACCAAAATCCTAAAGATATTAACCACTCTATCAACGTAGTCTAAAAATTATTCTCAATTAATCATTCGTCTATCCACCAAATTATTAATTGAGAATTTGGATTTCTTAACGGTCACGTCCTCCAATATACGGTCTTAATTTTTATTAATCACAAATAACCTGTTCGGTCTCTTTATGATTTGAAAAAATCATACAAATGTCTATCCACCATGTTGTACGCATAAATAATAAAAATTAAAACACAATCAAGAAAAATAGAGTAACAATAAGAAGGAATTAAAATTTGTGTTCAAAACTTGGCTACACCTTAGCCTCTAGAAAAATAAATTCAGTTCATATTTGTTTGGGATTGCATCAAAAAATATAGAGAAGAAAAGATCAAAGAATACAAAATTTAAGTCAAACCACTTTTCTGTCTCAAAAGTCGGAGCCAAAATATTGCTGTCACGCGCCGTCAATCAACGTATCAGTCTGTCACACTGCCGTTGTCGGGCTGCGTGTCCCAAAACCCGAGGCACAGTCAGCACTGCAGCATGCCAGTCGAAGTCAGGGTCGAAGTCGGCGCGTCAAGTCAAGTTGTCTCCCTGTTGCTTCGTCCTTGGCTTCGTGTTCACGCCAGCATGTTAAGGCAGAAGAAGAAAGAAGCAGCCCAGTCACGTCAAATAACCAAGAAGAAGTAGCCCAGTCAACTGGCTTTGGAAGCTTCCGCGCCAGGTCAGCGAAGTCTGCAGCGTCTGTCACACGCGTAGGATTCAGCGCCGAGCTGTGCTCTCCCTTTCTTTGTTCTGATGAACGCTCTCTCTCTTCCTTTGTTACTTTTTTTTTTTTTTTTTATATTAATTAGTCATTATTAGCCGTCACCTCCTACCTTCTTCTCTCTTCTTTCCTCTGTATTTATAGAGAACGGAAAGGAGTTAGGGTTTGTACTTTTTGCAGAAAACCCCACTCTTTTTCTTTATTTGATCTGAACTTTATTTCTTTCTCTTTCTTTTCTTCCTTTTCTGCCAACCACGTGCTTCTGCATACACAAAATAATACCTGAAATTAGGATTTTTAAATAGAATAAAATTAATTAGTTTAAAATTAATTAAACTAACTAAAAAAATTATATTAGCGTATAAAAATCCTTTTAAAATTTATTTGTCGCACTTTTAACTCAACAAAACAATAAAAATTTATAAATCCATTATTTTACTTTGTTTGTTGATTTTTTCCACAAATCTTTACTTTTTGCATCAAAAACATTATTTCTTCAAAAAATAATTAATTAAATGAAATCATATAGAAATAAGGTGAATTATAGACAATATCAGCAAAAACAAGTCATTTTAATAGGTAAATGAGTACAAATATTTGTATATAAATTCGACACATCAACAGTCGACCGTTCATCTTTTAACTTGAAAAGAGCAATGACCGGTCGACTGACTCATCTTTTCCACAGAGATGAGTGGTTGACTATTGTAGCGGTCGACTGTCATTTCTTACGGTCAACCGCAGTCGTGCAGATTTGACTTTTATTTGGCAATTTCACATTATATTCTTTCCAAAACTAATTTATCAATCAACACTACTTTACATATCTTCTCATCACATAAACAGAAATAAATCATCTATTTTGGCTGGATTTCTTCATGATTTGAAGCACATGTTTCTTGTGTGCAATCTTCATCGATATTTGGGTTTATGTCTCTTTTACTTGATTTCCAATCACTTTGAACCTTTCCTTATGGTTTTCCTTTTTCTGTAGATCCTGTAAATCTCAACTAAAAATATTAGTTGTAGATGATACGTTTTGTGCACACCAAACTTAAGGTCAACAATCTTCCCCTTTTGTTGTGGACAAAACATACCTTAGAATTTAAAAATGAAAATATAAAACATTAGAAGAGATTGAAGTTCTCCCCTAAAACCAATACTCCTCCTAAATTCATGCATGGTAAGTTCATGATGCAACCTATATGCAAAGACCAAAATTTGAAAACAAGCTTACATATATTTTGAGAGTTACGTAATTTTGGGGAATATTATATTTTGAAAAGCAAAGGATAATCTACTTACATGGTACGTTTGATCGCGAAACTATTTGACATACAGTGAGAGCTCTACATGGTATCCTAGATTTGAGATTTTGTCAATACATAAGAGAGATATAGATTAAAAGATTCAAAGACTTAAAATAGAGAGAAATAGATTAAAAGATTCAAAGTCTTAAAATAGATTTCAAGTAAAATAGGTTTCAAATTCTAAGAACACTTCTCCCCCTTTTGGGAACACACCAAAAGCAAAATACAATTGTCAGAAATTCAAAAAATAGAATAGAGACTGGTCGATCGCACAATCGACCGATGAGAAATTATATGCGACTGTAGAGAAAACAAAGAGCAGGATAGTCAACCGCACAGTCGACTGAAGAAAACAAAACAAGCGTGTGTTCGACTGTTTGAAAAACCTAGAGGGAACCGGTCGACCGACCGATCGATTGTACACCTTTGCAGGATGATAGTCGACCGCACAGTCGATCGAAGAACCAATTATACTGAAATATCAATAACATTTAATTCATCTTTCAAAAAATGGAAACAGTTTTCATTTAAAGGTTTGGTAAAAATATCAGTAAGTTGGGAATCTGTTGAAACATACTCAAGAATGACATCTCCCTTTTGAAAGTGATCTTTAATGAAGCGATATCAAATTTCTATATGTTTAGTACGACTATGTTGATCAGAATTCTTAGTCATGTGAACAGTGCTAGTATTATCGTATTTAATGAGAATGTGATCAAAGAATACCTTGTAGTCCTCTTATGTATGTTTCATCCATGAAACCATGCACAAAAAGATTAATGCCTTTTAGTTCATCTTTTAAGACATGAAAACATTTTTCTTCGAATGGTGTTGGATGTATACCAGCTAATCTGTAGTATAGAACAATATTTTCCGTTTCAAAAATAATCTTAGATGAAGTTATATCTTTTAAGAAAGGATTATTTGTAATAGTTTTATCCTATGTTGTAAGTAAAATTAACAAAATACATGCATTTCATAGATGGATAACTAATGTTTTAGATTTCTTACTTAGAGATATGTTAATTATAAAGCAGAAGTAAATCGAAATTGGTTTAGATTTTACACATTGTTGTACTCATCAGAAGAACTAATGTCCTTCTCTTTTTCCCTTGATAGAGATGCTGATTCTGTTGTTGTAACTAGCCATGAATTTCGAGCATCTACCATTAAGGTACCTATGGATGCACCTACATGAAAGTTTGTAGGTGTCCTAATAGACGTTGTTCCTGCATTTGGATTTTTTCTCACCCAAACAAAATTAGTATTCATTTGTAATGAACAATTATAAGATATATGTCCTAATTTACAGCAATAGTGACATGTAATATGATTATGCCTTGGATCATGCACATATGCATAGTTTTGTGTTGGTTTGTAACTGTTTTGGTGACTATGCATATGTGTATGACAAGATTACTTAGAATTTTGACGTTGTATTGGCTCATTGTAACCAAATCATCAATTATCATGATATGATCTTGAATTCTTTGTAATAAGATAAATGGGACCTTCATATTTTTCAACAATTTTTTGGAGCTCAATTATTCTATTACAAAGAATTTTTGTAGTCTTCTCATCGTCTTTGGTATTCCAACGAAGAGTGTCTAGGGTAGCATCAAATATTCTATTTTGTTTGAGTACTTCTTTACAACTTTTCACTACCTCATCAAATTTTCTTTTGCAGTCATTTAAATCATCAGTGAGTTTAGTAATATAAACAAATTTCTCATGAATTTCTTTTAGATTTTCATCATGTGTTGCTAAGGATTTTTGAGTATGTTGTTTTAAATACTCATTTTCTTCTATCAACACATCATGGTCTTTCCTAAATTACTTGAATTTTTCAATAATCAAAGAATTTTTATTTTTTAACTTTTGATTTTTAGCAATACAAGAGTCATGTGATTCATTTGACATTTATTTATATTGTCTAAATTCAAGACTTAATTTCTTTGCATAATCTTTTAAACCATTACACGTGTCAACTAAATCATCATAGGTGGGTTCTTCGATTACCTCTTCTTGGGGTGATGATTGCACCTCACCATTCCCAAGAGCCTTGAATCCAAAGTCATTGTGTTCTTGCTCTTCATTGTTGGAATTTGAATCTAGCCATGTTGCCTTCAATGCCTTCTTTCTAAATCCTAAGTTAGAGTGATAATGATCCTTGTGTCTGTCCTGTGAGATAAGACAGTTTGCACGAATATGTTCTGACTTTTTGTATTTGTAACATATGTCATCTTTGTCCTTTTCTCTTCCTCCTTGAGACCTGCCATACTTTTTGTGTATGAGATACTTACGGAATTGTTTGGTCAATAACACGATATATTCATCTAATTCTTCATGATCTGACTCTGATTTTGATGCTCGCGAAGTGTCTGCTTTCAAGGCAATGGTCTTTTCTTCAGTTTTGGGTTCAATCTTAATGTTATGCCGGTACCTCTTTGTTTCGGTCATCTCCATCTCGTACGTCTTCAATTTTTCTTAGAAAGTGTAGTAGTCAAACCATTTTTCTTCAAGTGTCTCCCTCATTGCGGCAGCTTTTACGTCCCATTCAGGAGCCAGACAGATTATGAGTTTTCCGAATTTTCAGTCATTATCCAACCCCTTACCTAAGCTCACAAGCTCATGTGCGATAATGTCGAAGCGGGCAAACATTTGATCTACGTTCTCTCCTGGCAACATACGAAAAATATCAAACTTATAAAACCATAAATTAATTTTTGTCTTTACCTTGGATGCAGTTCCTTCCTGCAGTTTTACCATGTTGTTCCAAATTTCATATGTCGTCTTGCAATTTCGCCCACATCGCATCAACTCTTCATTGTTTAGACTTGCATAGAGTGCTATCATAGCTTTGGAGTTTGCGGTTTTTAGTGCTAGTTCAGTTTTTGTGAAAGCCCTCTTTCCGTCACTGACATGAATATCTGTTTTATTTATGCTAATGTTCCATACTTCTTCTCCAAGCATCTGCAAAAAGTGAGATATACGAATTTTCCAAACATCATAGAATTTTCCATCAAAATAAGGTGAACATGTTAGACTTGTCCCAATGGAGATAAATGGTTCCGATGAGTACAAGTTTTCGGGAGGAGGAATTTCGACCATTGGACATTTTGCTCAAGCATTTAAGCTTTTAATAAGCACCTCGCTCTGATACCATTGTGAATCATCCTAATTGGATAAAGCATCCGAGTTCGCAGATTCATCAGTGCGGAAATTAAAAATTCAAATGAAATGCATAAAGTAAAAAGATAGAGTAAGAGAGAACAAATAGAGCAACGAGCAAGACACATCGATATAACGTGGTTCGACCCCCCGGTCTACGTCCACACCACCTACTTGTAGCAATTCTCCACCACAAGCGTTCCACTATACTTTAAACCCTTGTACAGTGATTCTCGGAATTCAGGCCGAGAAACCAATTACACCTGTAGGGCTTCTACAAATAAGTCCTACAAAACTCACCAAAGTGAAAAGAAAGAAAAACTCCCAAGATCTACAAGACATTGACTGAAGAAAATAATAAAATCTCTCACACTCGGAGTATTGATTGAATGATTAGTTCAAAAGAGTTATGATAACCAGAAGTAAAGAATACACTGTGAATTCGCCTCAATATATAGAGTGGGGAAATGTATCTTTCCGAAAATAAAAAGATATCTTCGAAATAGTAAGATCTGCACTAGGACGGTCGACCGCAATGATGGACAGTCGACCGTTCATCTTTTAACTCGTAAGTCGAGCGACCGATCAATTGACACATCATTTTCACAGAGATGAGCGGTCGAATGTTGTGGCGGTTAACTGTCATTTCGTGCGGTCGACCGCTGTCGTGCAGATTCATTTGGCAATTTCACTATATATTCTTTCCAAAACTAATTTATCAATCAACACTACTTTACATATATTCTCCTAACATAAACAGAAATAAATCATTTATTTTGGCTGTATTTCTTGATGATTTGAAACACATGTTTCTTGTGTGCAATCTTCATTAATTTTTTGGTTTATGCCTCTTTTGCTTGATTTCCAATCACTTTAAATCTTTTCTTTTGGTTTTCGTTTTTCTGTAGATCCTGTAAATCTCAATTGAAAATATTAGTTGTAGATGATACATTTTTTGCACACCAAACTTAAGGTCAACATCTATATCTTAAAATTTTTGTATGAATTCATTTGAAAAATACCTTTCAAAATTTATATCATTGGATGCTCTAATACCTGGGACGACTTAATCGATATCTTGAATTAATCGTCTCATCAATTAAGAAAAATAGTATAAATGTGGTTAAGGATCTTCATATTCTTGCAATGCAGGAAATACACGATTAAAAAAACATCACGTATTAAGTCAATCTCAATAATTAATGAAAGCAACAACATAGAAATCATTAAAAACTTTATATATATATATATATATATATATATATATATATATATATATATATATAATGAAAATAAAATAGTCAACAACAGGGTTTGAACCTGCCAATTTGTTTTAAAGTCTATCCCTTTAACCACTCAAACAAACTGACTTTTGTGCTAAAATTGAATATAATCTCTATTAATTATATCTGATGTCCACATGACCTCCTTATTATTTGGCCTTGTGCAACCACACAGGTCGCACAGGCCCAGGGCCGGCCCTGCATCTGGCAACGGGATCATGCACCTAACCCGGGGGCGGCTATTGCTAGGGTCGGCCCTGGGCCTGTGCGACCTGTGCGGCCGCACAAGGCCCACGATCGTACAGGGTCCAATAACGAGGAGGCCCTGTGGACATCAGATACAATTAATAAAGATTCTATTCCAATTTGAGCACAGAAGTCAGTTTGTTTGAGTGATTAGAGGGACATACTTTAAAACTAATTGGTAGGTTCAAACCCTGTTTTTTAATATTTATTTTCATTATATATATATATATATATAGACACACACACACACACACACAAGTCAGCTTGTTTGAGTGATTTGAGGGACATACTTTAAAACTAATTGGCAGGTTCAAACCCTGTTGTTTAATATTTATTTTCATTATACACACACACACACACACACACACACACACACACACACACACACACACTTACTTACTTACTTACTTTTATATAAAGTTTTTAATGATTTCTATATCGTTGCTTTCATTAATTATTGAGTTTTTAATGATTTATATATTGTTGCTTTCATTAATTATTGTGTGATTTAATGCGTGAAGCTTTTTTTAATCGTATATTTTCTGCGTTGCAAGAATATGAAGATCATTGACCACATTTATACTATTTCGTCTTAATTGATGAGACGATTAATTCAAGATATCGATTAAGTCGTTTCAGGTATTAGAGCATCCAATGATATAAAATTTGAAAGGTATTTTTCAAATGAATTCGTATAAAAATTTTAAGATATAGAATGTTCCATACTTATATTTTTCAACTGAATTTGTATTTTATATATATACTAGATTTTCCCGTGGGCACGTGCCTACGGCACGTCTTCGGAACGATACAAAACAAGAAAAGCCATGTAAAACAGTAAAACAACAATTATGTAACTCAATTTTGAATAGTATGACAATAATTAGTTGTAAATAAAAGTCCATGTTTCCATTAGTATATGTTGAAAAATAATTATAAATGGGGGTGTAAAATCTAACTTCTTAGAGCATCCACAGTCGTTTGCTTTATTGCCATTTTTGCCATTTCTTTTCTACTGTAGCGCTCACAGTCGTTTGCTATTTTGCCATTTTTTGGCAAAAGCGCTACAGTAGATACGGAGAAATAGCAATCGAAATAGCAATATGCATATTATAGCGGACGAAACATGATGTTTCGTTTGGATTATTTTATTATATTCTTAATTGATCGGACGAAACATGATGTTTCGTCCGAATTAAAATAAATAAAAAAAACGAATAAAATAACCTGATGTTTCGTCTGAATTTGAAACGAAACATGATGCTTCGTCCCAATCCAAATTTAAAAAAATTTGTAAATTTTAAATTTTTTTTACAATTATCTAAATTTATTTTGCAAATTTTTAAATTGTTTTTGCAAAAAAAAATTACAATTTGTTAAAAAAAATCTTTTTTGCAATTTTTTTTTTACAAAAAAAATCCTTCAAATCCGGACGAAGCATGGTGCTTCGTCCAGGATGAGGGCATTTCGTTTGGAACTTTTTGTAATTTTTTAAATTGTTTTTGCAAATTTTTTAATTGTTTTTGCAAATATTATTTACGAACTATTTTTAAAATTTGTTTTTTGCAAAAAAAACCTTTATTTTTTTCCAATTTTTGGGACGAAACATCATGTTTCGTTTCCGCCATTTTTTTGCCAATCGACGACTGTGGATGCTCATCGAATTGGATTGCTAAAAAATGCATTTTGCCATTTTTTACCGTCGAACGACTGTGGATGCTCTTAGAACTTTAAGTGAGGAAAATGATGAAATTTAACAGTTGAAGAGTTATATTTGCTATTTTCAATATAACATGTGCAATAAAAATACATAAAAATTCTGAAAATTTACAAACCTGAAATCTTAAAATCTAAATTTCTAAATAAATAAAGAAAGAATGGGAGAGAGAGATAGGGAGAGAGAGAGAAAGAGAGAAATTGAAAAAGTGAAGAGAGGAGAGAGAGAGAGTAATAAAGTAATGAGTTTTTTAAATTTTGGGGTGGAAAATTTTGGTTTTGGGGTTCGAAATTTTGAGAGGGAAAATGTGTTTTATGAGGTTAGATCCGGGCCTTTGATTTTGGAGGGGATTGAAGGTGAGCCACTTGATAGCTTTCTTTGTGTTTTATTATTATTATTATTATTATTATTATTATATATATATATATATATATATATATATATATATATAGAGAGAGAGAGAGAGAGAGAGAGAGAGAGAGAGAGAGAGAGAGAGAGATGTTCTGTTGTGCACTAGGCCACCATGTGCACTCGGCCTTCTCGCCATCGTATCGAAGATTCGAACTGTTCACATTGATCTACACATCTAAATTAGTCTAAATATTTAAAATCAAATCATTTGAAATTTATTTGCCCATCCATTGGGGTGTTACAAAATTGTATGGCTGAAAATTGTTGTTTTTTATACTCACTTGATGGATGGGCAAATGAATTTCAAATGATTTGATTTGATATCTTTAGACTAATTTAGATGTGTAGATCGATGTGACCGGTTCGGATCGTCGATACGAAAGTGGAAAGGCCAAGTGCACACGGAGGCCTAGTCCACAACGGAACACTTCTCTCTCTCTCTCTCTCTCTCTCTCTCTCTCTCTCTCTATATATATATATATATATATATATCAAGAATTAGTATTAGAAAATTTTAAAAATGTCCATTTTTTTCTTTCCGCACAAGGTTCTATAAATCTCAGAATCGGTCTTCGTTGGAAGTCATGGGAGCCCACCCACTACCCAGGCAAAAGGCTTGGGACGGAGTGTGTGTTTTATTTTATTTTATTTTATTTTATTTTTGTGGATTTGCAGTTGAGGCCCACCGCAGGACATGAGGCATGCGGTGAAAGTGCTCTAAGAAGCTGCTGTCCTAGGAGATAGACACGCATACGGTAAAGAGAAAGGTGGAAAGTGTAGAGTGCTCAAATTCCAAATGTTCACACCAGAGATTCCATGAGCTTCTCATGATTGCCTATATGTAATGTACTGCCTCTGCTCGTCTTCTATTCACACATGACAGATTAATCAATTAATGGGCTATGCCTACTAGGGCTATGCCTACTAGCTAAGAGCATATGTAATCGCTTGGCCAAATATCAAATAATAAAAAATTTGACAAAAAATCTGCTGCAGTCGTTGATCATTTATTTTTTCTGAGTGAGATGTGAACCGTTGACTGTCAAATTTGGAAAAAGAAATGGCATAAGCCAAAATTTAGGTTTCGGAATATAATAACTCGTCGGTCGAACAATTTTATTATTAATTTTTAATTAAAAAGACCGGACGAGATATCGATTTTAAAAAAAATATCGGAGAAACGAAATCATATGCCGTTCCTCACAATTCTTTCTCAATTGGAATTTTTAAATCTTATACATTAGGCCTATAGTCCATCTCTATGGGTCATTCACTCATTTCATTCAGTTTTTTTTTTTTATCGGACGTGATATGATACGGAAAAATTTTTTCTCAAGTAGGAAATGATCTTCCGTCTAAAAGCCAAAATTTGATTTTAGACGACTACAACTCATTTCTATATTTTTTATTGTTATATATATATATATATATATATATATATATATATATATATATATATATATATGTTAAATACCTATATTTTAGGTTTAGACCACTACATATACTCTAATAAGCATAATAATAAGCAATAATAAGTGGGTAAGAGCATCCACAATGGTATTTCTCATATTGTATAATATGGCAGCTACAGTAATAGCATATGGGGCAAGGTGGTGCAGTGGTTGTTTGCTATATTTTTTTTTTTAAAAATGGGAGAGACGGTATAACATATACCGTCCCTGAAAGAAAGAAAAAAAAATCGTTAAAGTGTCGGACGGGATAACATATCCCGTCCTAGAAATAGGTAACTTTATTTACACATATTAATTACTTATTAACTATTAAATTATATTAATTAAATAAATTAAATAATATAATATTAACTAAACCTAATTATAAACTAACTAATCCTAAAGTTAACTACACCTAACTGTTGGACGGGATATCTTCTCTTGGACGGTACATGTTGTACCGTCCGGGATTTCAGGAGATTTTTTTATTTTTTTTTAATTTTTTGGGCAAAATCTGGCCGTCGGATTAAAAAAAATTAAAAATAAAATTAGAAAATTGGAACGGTATATGTTATACCGTCTGAAGCGAATAAAAAATATTAAAATACGAGGGACGGTATATGTTATACCGTCCGAAGCGAATAAAAAATATTAAAATACGAGGGACGGTATATGTTATACCGTTCTTTATAATTTGATAATCGCTACTTTGTTTCTCATTTTTGAGAAACGAATATAGAAAATTTGTTAAAAAATGGCAAAATAGAAAACCGTTACAGCATGCAATTTGCTATAATATGGTAAATTGGCAAATATAAGAAATTACTGTGGATGCTCTCAAGAAGATTAAAAAAAGATAAAAAGAAACAGAGACGGAAAAAGGGAAGCCCAAAACTACTACAGGAGAAGTGGACAGCAGTGAGTGGGACATTGATTTTGTTTTGATGATTTAGGGATTGTATCAAGCGTTAGATTACGACTGTACCTCTGGAAAAACATGGCGTTAGATTATGACGTTAGATGGACATTGTATATTAAATTATTATATTTTTATACTAATTCACATGAGTTTTCATTGGAAGACATAGATCACCTCCTATTATGAAAAATCACTGAAAATTTCAGAAAATTAATCTACAATGTCCATCTAAAAATGGACGGTACAATTATATATATATGTCAAATCAAAAGTTTTTTTTTTTTTTTTTTTTTTTAAGGAAAATGTGGAATCTGACCATCCTATTTCATTAATAAGAGATTAACAAAACAAACTTAGAGTGCTGAGCGCGCTACAAAATCCTACAAACATAACAAAAGTACAGAAATACCACCCCAAACATGAGGGGTGGGACCAAAGAAGACTAGAAAAGCCAAAGAAAATACATCATGGTCCCCCCAACAAAACCCTAGGGGGTGGGCACCTCTGATCAATGTTTGCCGCACAAGCTATCAATCGATCGTCGGACCGATCTCAATTTCCTCATCGTCGAACTCCAGAACCTGGAATACACTCTCGATCCGTCCTCTAGGACCTGCTCCGTCGCTAGTCTTTGAGGATTTGGCGGCCGCCGCGATCTCCAGATAATCATCTAAGGACTCCTCTATGGCCCTTTTAGCTGCCTTCTGGACTCTGAAACCTGTGTGTGTTTGGCCCTGGCTAGGTGCCGTCAGCTGTGTTGGGGGATAGGTGGAGGGCACAAACTCAGGAGAGGTGGCATGGAAGTCCACCTGAAAATCATAATCCTCAGACCCCATAGAATCCTCCTCAGAATAGACGCAATCATCCTCGAGATTCAACCTGCCTTCACTATTGTCGTCTTCATCTTGTGGTGTACTCTGTACAACTGCGTCACCCGTATTGGATCCCTCAATGGGCCCATCACTTGTCGCCACTTCCTGTAGAATAATTGACTCCCCATTGGTGGACCCCTCAATGGGCCCACTGCATGCCACTTCTAGTATATTTGGTTGCCTTTCAGGCCCCGTACTAGTGCGTAGAACAACTGGGCTCTCGATGGGCCCCTCTAAAAGAACCCCTCCTCCGCTATAAAAGCTCCCCCCCCTCTCATTTTCGTTCCCAACTGAGCCAGTGGGCTTGGGCCCACTCGAGTCCACCTGGACATGTGGAGCGCGAAGAGTCTGCGGAGTAGGATAAGTTCCGTTATACTCATGGACCATCTGGTCCTGCCTTCTGACTTCTCTTCCACGTGGCTCATGGTGGTTGGCTGCTTCTGCGGCAGCCACTCTGCTCGAAGCGCCGCACGCTCTGAGCGAGGCCTCTTTTTCATTTACGAGGGGCTCCGTCTCCTTATCTTTCGATGTTGCTTCTTCTTCTGTTGGATCTTTCTCATTTGAGGTTTCTTCCTCCACAGCGGAGAGCTGTACTCTCGTCGTCTTCCTCAAAAAACCCCCTGCCAAATCTCGTTCCTGGTGCCTAGGGCTTCCTTTTTGCTCTTTAGGTGGCCTACTCTGTTTTGGGACCACTTTTGTGGTCAAAAGCGATGCCTTTCTCGGTGCTTTCTCCTTAAAGGAACTATCCTTCACCAATTCTCGTCCCAAAGCCAGCGTCTTTCCCCCTTTTGGAGAACAGCTGAGCATGCTTTTGCCCATTCTAGGGCCTGCAAGCTCTGGTTGCGTCTTCTGATCTTCTTTTGGTTTCTTTTCACCAACCCTCTGTGGCTGCATGCCACTTTGGGAAGCCTGTGGTACTCCCTTTTTCAAACTAGCCGCTGGCCTTGGGCAAGGTTACCAGATCTGGCAATGGATCCTGGCCGTTGGATCCTTTGGACGAGTCTCGATCTCGCCCACCGAGATCCGGCCCTGAGTCTTGACGTGCTAATCCCCCCACCGCAGTCGCACAGTGGCCCTCCGGCCCTCTCACCGCCTTGATCAATTCTCGGTGAGCCCGTTCCACCTCATGGACCCCGTCTATAGTGAGCTCCCATTCCGGTGAGGCCACCTCTTTGTAGGTGCGGCCATCTCGAAGAGAGGGGGGTGTGGGCCGGGGAGATGATGGGTTGCAGCTCCGCCTCCGTCTCTGCACGTTTGTCTAGAACAAACCGAATGAGATAAGATTGTTCGTATGAGTACACTTTGGCGAAGCGAGGCATGAGGGAGATATCACTGCTCCTGATGAGGACTCTGGTCGAGACTATCTCCGATCGGCGGATGGTCTTTTCGTCTATCTCTTCCACTGATCCGAAGTCGGAGACTATCTCTTGCAAAGCCTCATTCTTCCAGAAATGAAGTGGTACGTTGTGGATTCATATCCAAAACTTGTCTCCTTGTGGCCATTCTGCACCGAAACTCGGTGTCCAAGCTTTGAAGTCCACTTTGAAGTGGCCAAAATCCACCGTCGCCATACTGGTAACTTCTAACATTTTCTCTGGAGATGGGAATGAGATAAGAAATTGGAGATGACAAACTTTTTTCACTACCCATTCCCTGTGTGCACTCATAGGCCACTTCGCATTCAGCGCTTGTAAGAGATGTGTTTTTGATGGCCTGCCTGTCTTGACTCGAGCCACCGCACACCACTGGCGAAGCCAGCTCCTCACTCTTGATGATGGCGATGCTGTTTGCTAGTCTGATTGTTGTAGGGTTATCCGGCGACCTTCCTCTGCAGACTTGTCGTTCATCATCGGTGTTGGAAGTAATCACATTGGTAAAATTGTAAGACATGTGGCCTCATTTCATACATTTCAAGCATCGAACTTCTTTAGTGCACTCTGTTCGATAGTGGCCCAAGTCACCACAGTTGAAGCACGGTACCGGTTTTCGCTTCCCTCTTCTTTGTTTCTTACTGTTGTCCTGCGGCACTGGCGCTGGGGAGGTGAGTTTCCTTTTTCCTTTGTGGGTGACCTCTTGCCACTGCCCCTCCGCATCTCCAAACGGGGCCTGTTCCTCATCCTCCCTGGCCTCGTCGCTTGGACCCCCCTGTTGGGCCCATACGACAATGGCATTGGGATGGTCCGGGCTCGCCTCCTTTGGTGGTGCCAGGTGCTGGGAGAGTGGGGGGGGGGGGGGGGCGCACTAGTGGGGATTGCTGCTGGTTGTTGGGTTTCATTGGGGGGTTATGGTGGAGAGTGGAGGATCTTGGCTGTGCTATGTTGGTTGAGTGGTGTTGGTAGTCGCTGCTATGGCGACTTGAAAGATGCCGCTGGCCTCTATAGTACTGGGGGCGGTGAGTATCCATGCTGTGAACATTTTCTCTGTAGTAACTATTGGATTGATGAAGTTTATATGTCTCACTGGGAGAACACCGTCAGTGATTATCCCTGTCCCTATGAGGATGGTCGTCGTATCTCCTCTGAGCGTGACGTTGGCCCCTTGGGGGGGTTCTATTACGCCCGTAGCGGCTCGTAGAAGGACCCCCTTTATGGGCCCGTTCCCTCGAGACGACCTCCTGATGGCGTTGATGACCATCGCCACTGCTTGGCTGTCGATGCTGTGCACTTCGGTGTGCCCGCAGCGGAGTGAGCGAACGTCTGAGCCTAGGAGAGTCCCCCACATAGGGGGCATTCAAAAGGGATGGAGGGTTTGCGGTGGGGTTGGGGGGTGCAGCTGCCTGGTTGACAGGGGGGGTGAGATGGTGGGAGAGGGGTAGGGGGAGGCACCTCTGCAGTGGGTGGAAGGGGGGTGGTGGTGGTGGGTGTCGGACCCCCTCGTTGGGCCCGCACCCGCTAAGCTCCAACTCCGACAGCATAGAGGAGTGAAGCCAAAGGTCCGAGAAAAAGAGGTGAAGATGGTGAAGATGTCCAAGCACCGGGGGTGGTGACGAAAGCCCTCAGAGTAAGATGCACACTCAAGTAAGCCGGAAGTAGGAGGAGAAGAGGTTCAGAGGAGGAGGAGAAGAAGAGGGTAGTGGAGGGCACCGGAGATGAGGTTCGGCTGGAGGAGGAATGAGGGGTTAGGTGGGAGGAGCTTCTTCATGTTGAAAGAGGGTTTGATGATTGTTCTATATGCAAACTAGGAATTCGAATCCTCTCTATGTCAAATCAAAAGTTAAGAAAATGAACTAACACACTCCCAAATTTTCTCTTGTTGTTATTTTTACGGGATTGTACAGATTGTTTACCGAATGGATTTGATTCTCCATACTGCAATTTATAACGAAGCCCATGTCACCATTGCAATATACGCTATTATGTCTACAATTTTTACAAGTACGTCCTGTTATTTTCTTCCTTTTACACTGTTTGAGGGAAAAAATGAAAAGGGAGAAAATATGATTTTACAAAAAAAATCAGAAAAGACGCTATGTAGGTTTTAATTATATATGTGCTTATTTCATATCTCACTCAGTTACTTAATTATACATGTGCTCATATTTCACAAAGTAGGTAATTTGTAGCGCTTAAAAGGTTGTCTTTACAAAACCAATAACTCAGAATTAACTTAAATGCTTGACTTTATCAAAAAAAAAAAAACTTAAATGCTTGTACAATGTCAAGAACAAACTTAATGAAGATAGTATTAACTAAGAGCATCCACAGTCGTTTGCTATAAATGTCAATTTGTCATTTTTTAGCAAACGAACGTCTGCAACGGTTTCTCATTTTGCCATTTTATAGCAAACATGCTATATTCGTTTCTCATATATGAGAAACAGAATAGCGATTCTCAAATTATAAAGGACGGAATATCATATCCCGTCCGATGAATTTTAATATATTCTAATGGCTTCAGACGGTACATCATATACCGTCTCTCCTTTTTTTTTATTTTTATTTTTTAAAAAACTCCTCAGACGGGAGATGATATCCCAGACGGGAGATCATATCCCGTATGAGAGTTTTTTTTTGTCTTTTTCCTTTTTTTTTTTAATTTTTAATAAATGAATGGCCAGGATTGCCGATTAGAAAAAAAAAAAAAAAAAAGGTAAAATCCTCAAACGGTACATGATGTACCGTCCGGGAGATGATGTACCGTCCTGGATTAATGTTGAGTGGGTAGGTTTAGGAGTAGTAAATAGGTTTAGGTAGTTAATTAATTAGGTTTAGTTATTATTATATTATTTAATTTATTTAATTAATATAGTTTAATAGTTAATAAGTAATTAACTTTTTTTAATTTATTTTAAACGATGAGACGGTATATCATATACCGTCGTTCGCTTATTTCTAAAAAATGAGAAACATATAGCAAACGACCACTGCAGCTAGCACGCTTATTTGCTATTACTGTAGATGTCATATTTTAGCAAATGAGAAAAACCATTGTGGATGCTCTAATATACTAGTAATCTGCACCTGCGATGCACATTCTAATTAAATTTTTTTAATATAGTAAATAATAAGACGTAATCTGGCCTCGAACCTAAGATCTCCATTTACTCATCATATACTCTTTACAAATTACTCATAGTGGCACAAACTTTTATTTTATATGAGTGATAATTTTGTAAATAATTATGTTGTAAATAAGTTTGAACTTAGGATATTATGATTACTAACAACAGTTAACTAAATGAATGGTTAATATAACTCTCACTTAAAAATGAATAATTGAGATTATATAGTTGAATGTCTACAAATTAAAGGCTATCTACAAATGACAACCTCAACTCTCCCATTATATTTTTAGAGATTAGAGATTAGAGATAAGAGATGAGCAAAGAGTTCTTTAATTCAAAAGCTCAGTTTCTGGCAGAATATTTTGACAACATTAATTCGAAAGCATCAATTCACAAAAAGAGAGAATGAACAAAAGACATTTTTGTTTGGAATTTTTTACCAAACTATCCCGCTTTTTGTAAGTATGTACGAAACTGTCCCTGTTTGAAAATTTAATACAAAAAAATCTCTATCGGTAACTGAGTTAGCACCCCTAGTAATTTTCTTCGCGCTTTGTCAGTTAGCGTGTGTTAAGGGATAACACTTTTCCCCTCAGCTGGAGGTTTGCGAAAAAACCAACCAATTATAAACACGCTAACTCCGTTAGCGTGCCTGTTTAAACCACTCGCGCTAACGGGGTTAGCGTGATAGGTGGACATGTAACTCCCTGTTCCAATTGTACGTATTTTATTACGTGGTTTTTTTTACTTCAATTTTCAGATCAATTTTATTTTTCTCTTTGGATTCTTTATCCAGAGCCAGAATATTTTTCTGATCAATTCCATAATTTTGTGATTCGATCGGAGTCTAAATACAAATTCTAACCCTGATCAATCATAATCCTAATCCTAATCCTAATTCTTAATCCAACAGCTAACCTAACTCACCATATTTTCTTCCTCCCTATGCTTGTTTTTCTCCCTCCCTATAATCCCCACTTCTGCATACGCCAACCTCTCCCCCTTATTTTTCTCATTCTACGCCTAACTCCCTCTCTTCCGTCAACCTCCCATTTTGTCTTCTTTTACATTTTTCTACACCCCCACCTCTTTCTCCCCTTATTTTATATATACACACCATGCATGCATGCACACATTATATATTATATATATATAATGTACACATTCATACATACTTGCACACACCATGTACATTCTGTCTCTTTCCTTTCTTTATATTTATATACACACATACACATACAGCACACTCCTATCCCTTTCTTTCTATAGATACACACACACACATATCACACCTCACCCTTATCTCTACTTCTCATTCTTCACTTCTCCTTCTCTTTCTCTGCCTTCTGCACACCCGACAGCCCAAGCCAACACCCGAGCTTCACTTTATCCTCCACCTTCGACCCGACGACTCCGCTTCTACGGTCCCGTGAACCCCGAAAAACAACCCGAACTCACTCCTTTTCTGCACGCCGCGCCACCTCCTCGTTGTGGTTGTCGCTCATCGTCGTTGCTCACCGGTGCTACCGTTGATCGCTCACTGCCGTCTTGTTGCCATTCCTGCCACCGTTGTGCTGCCGTTCGTTGCTAACGTCGTTTCTTCTTTCCGTGGTTAACACCACCATCGTAATCGTCACGTTATAAGGCAAGTATCTTGTACACTCTTTTTGTTCTCGTACAAGTATTTTTCTTGGACTCGTGACAAGTAGTCTATTATTATCATGTTTTATTATCAAATTTCGTTCTAGTCACTTGTTCCATGCTATATCAACTCAAGAGTGAACCATTAACACATTTCTAATCGTGTTATCGAATATCGAATCTTCAACCTTACATCTCTAAATTTCTTGACATTGCACTAAGAATTCGACCATGTTCCCGATACTGGATTAAAGATTTTCTACGTGAAAATCATAGCCCATCGAGTCCCGAATCCAGAAAATCTTACGATTTCTCAATCCGATGTATAGATTGTGAGATATCGCGATTTTAGTACTGTCATATCGTGAATTTCTGAACCTGAACGGGATCACTAACCAGTCTCTTGTACTGAGAATTTGACCATGTTCCCGATACTGGATCGAAGAACTTTCTACATGAAAATCGTAGCCCTTCGAGTCTAGATATTCATAACATCTTACAGTTTCTCAATCCGATGTATAGATTGTAAGATATCGCGATTTTAGTACTGTCATATCGTGAATTTCTGAACCTGCACGAGATCACTAACCGGTCTCTTATACTGAGAATTCAACCATGTTCCCGATACTGGATCGAGAAACTTTCTACATGAAAATCGAAGCCTTTCGAGTCTAGATATCCAGAACATCTTACGGTTTCTCAATTCGATACATGGGATCACTAACCGATCTCTTATACTGAGAATTCGACCATGTTCCCGATACTGGATCGAGAAACTTTCTACATGAAAATCGTAGCCCTTCGAGTCTAGATATCCAGAACATCTTAAGGTTTCTCAATCCGATATATAGATTGTAAGATATCGTAATTTTAGTATTGTGACTTTGAATTTCCAGAATGTGCGCGAAACATCGAAACCAGCGAAGAATGAATTTATATGCATAGCCACTCTCTAGAATGTATCGTGTGAATATGCGTTGGAACTGGAAGAGAGTCCACTTTCTAGAATCTCTTAAGGAATCAGATTTGCTTTTCTGTGACAACGGAAAAGTGAATTTGAATGCAGATATGTCAAGTTGTCTAAAAATTCATCTCTACATTTTTGCATATAAACCCGTTATTTTTCATATTTAATAAACTGAATGTATTATTGTTCTTGTAATAATAACTTGCATAGATATAGATTTTCTCATATAATGCATTTTATACCACTTGATAATTTATAATAACTATTCTAGATACATGTACCCGTTTCATCTCATACCATGATTATTGCCCTTGATATTTTTCTAGATTAACTGTCTTAATTTCACCGTTCCACTAGTCGTACCAACTGCATGTTCATAATTAATTATTATAAAAGAATAATAAGCCAGAGTTATAAGGATACGGCTTAGTAATGGACAATATAGGGGAGTATACTCGGAAGGGGGCCCATGTTTCCCGAAATAGTGATTCTTGATTCTTGATTCTTGATTACATAATTCTTGATTACATATCTTGATACTATCACTGGAAGACCCAAGTACATAATCTTATAGAATTCACTACTTAAGTCTAAACGTTACATGATTGATATGCACCGAACTTGTGGTATGGGACACAGGATTGCGTGCATTAGATAAGTTAATAAAATAGATAAACTTGAGATTTCCAGTAAGTATGATTCTTGATTACATAATTCTTGATTACATGACTCTTGATTCTTGATCACATAATTCTTGATTACATGACTCTTCATTACATGACTCTCGATTCTTGATTACACGACTCTTCATTACACGACTCTTCATTACATGACTCTCGATTCTTGATTACATGATTATTGATTAACTGCGACTTGGTTATCAAATAATTATACTTTGAAGTCTTATTTACACTAGTTTACGGTTATTAGTTACATTATCATATTATCCCAGTTCCTTGCTTACTTCCATATTGTATTTGTACTTCTACTTCTTATTTCTTCCATGTTATATCTTATTATATTACCCCTTTTACTGCTTGTTGCTACTTGCTGCCCGAAACTTGCTCTAAAGGGTATTGTTTCATTTTTTTCTTTGAGTTAATAATTATACAGGTACTGATGGACCCGACGAGCAGACTCTCTAGACGATCGTTGCTGCTTTCTTACTACTTCATATTATTTTTCTTTCAGTCTTTATTTTATCTAGTTGTTATAGGGAACTGCTTATCATACTGTTTTAATTCTAGTACCGTGTATTTTCAGGCAACTTGACCTGATGTTAATGTATTTTCTGGATGATGGTTATTTTATTTTCAGGTCATGTGATCATTATATTTACCTGCGTGAATGTGTTATAAATATCTTGTTAAGCATATAATTGTACAGCTTATGAATGATGTATATCATTCGCTGGATCTCAGTTGCATGGCTGTATTTCCGTATAGTGGGAAGCGGGGCGTGACAGGACAGTAGGGGAGACTACTCTTCAAGTAGGGATGTAGGCAAAAAACCTCAAGTATAGACACGCTAACCCCGTTAGCATGCCTCTTTATACCAGGCGCGCTAATCGGGTTAGCATGTGTCGTTTGGGATCATATTAAATCTTAATCACTGATTGGTACATCATTATATTCATAGAGTCTCTATCCTCTTTCTCCCCCAATTTCGGAATCCAAATTCAAAACTCTAGCATCCCAATTGTAGATCTTACTCAAAAATACTCTACAAAATCTTAAAAGATCTTCTTCTTCTCTCACATTCATCTTCTTCTTCTCTCACATTCATATAGCCTCCCACTTTGAAAACCCTAAATCCATGTTTGGGCTTTTCTTTGTTTGGAGATTTACATAGCGGATTTGTTATCATCCCATTCACTACGCCGTCTTCTCAAAGCTCGAAATTCCTCATCTTTTCTGATCATACATTTAAAGGTATGAATTGTATATCATTTTATCGAATACATTTTGTCTAGTAGATAATGATTTTTTAAATAAATATGTATAGGTATGGATTACGATATTTCTATTTGGCTTTATTTTGGTGGTGAGATTATCCGTGACCCAAAAACAGGTTATTGTTATAGTGCCGTTGATCCTGAAATAATTTGGGTACCTCGTACAATCACAATGGAAGAACTTGTAGAGAAGGTTTATGAGGTTACTAATTGGGATAGAGAACGATGAAAGATTAAAATTTTAGCCCGTTATGCAGCGGGAAAAGGTGATGGTCAATATTTTATGACTGTGCCCGTAGGAAACGACAACTTTCTGAAATCCATGATTGGTAGAACACTTGATCAAAATTTTAGTTGGTCTGCATTAGAGCTATATATTCAGCAAACTGAAAATATTAATGCCTAACCACATGCTAACCTTGGTTCAAGCTCCGCATATGAAGTGCCGATCCATAAGATCATTTCGAATCCGGTTCAAACATCCCATGCTATCCCACTGTCCTCACAAGAAGACACGTTTACAAATACTATAAGCTCGAATCCTACTGAATTTGAATTGCCACATCAACCAAGTTTGGTTAATGATTACATTCCGAATACCAATGTTTTCGGGATATTTGAAAATGCTACCGTTAATAATGATTTAGTCGATGATGAAGAAGAAGACGAAGAAACAGACGATGAACCTGAAGACGGATTACAAAATGAAGACGAGGAAGAAGAAGATGAATATGTAAATATTAATATAAATGATAGTAATGATGTCGATTTGAACTTTACCGATGGCTTCAATAATGTCAACGATTATGTTACCGAAAAAATGACACAAAGTACGAGAGTAAATCATGGTCCACAAGAGTTGTCCGGTTCATCCACCGTAGATGAGTTCTACGTTGGGCAAGAGTTTCAAAGTAAAAGAATCGATTCAACATGCATTAAAGTTATACTCCATCAACAAACATCGGGAATTTATCACAATGAAATCTTCACCTACCATCTCAAAGCCGTCATTGAAAGATTGAACTATTGTATTTTGTTTAATATTTTGGTAGATTGGTATGTATTGTTCAATATTTTGAAGTTACTGAATGAATGTATGGTATTTGATATTTTGAATGAATGTATGATATATCAAATTTCCTAAAAGTTGAAACTTTCTGGAAATTTGAGATACTCACACGTTAACTCAGTTAACGTGCCTCTTTTTACCAAGGCCGTTAATTGAGTTAACGACTGTTTAGATTTCAAATTTTCAGAAAGTTTCAACTTTCTGGAAATTTGAGATACACACACACGTTAACTAGTTAACGTGCCTCTTTTTACCAAGGCCGTTAACTGAGTTAATGACTGTTGAGATTTCAAATTTTCAGAAAGTTTCAACTTTCTGAAAATTTGAGACACACACACACACACGTTAACTCAGTTAATGTGCCTCTTTTTACCAAGGCCGTTAACTGAGTTAACGACTGTTGAGATTTCAAATTTCTAGAAAGTTTCAACTTTCAAGAAATTTGAGATACACACACACATTAACTCAGTTAACGTGCCTCTTTTTACCAAGGCCGTTAACTGAGTTAACGACTGTTGAGATTTCAAATTTCCAGAAAGTTGAAACTTTCAAAAATTTGAGATACTTACACACGTTAACCCAGTTAACGTCCATCTTTTTACCAAGGATGTTAACTGAGTTAATGTGTGTACCAATCTTCACAAACAGACTAGTAAAAATCTTAACCTGATACCTAAATACATTCATAAATCCTTCTCCCAAAATCTTAACCAGCCATTACCCAACAAATCAAAAGCTGGGAATCAAACATAACACAAAATCTCTACAAGCATAACACATTCCCAGCCAACAAATCTCATATCTTAAATCTCAAATCTCCAAACATACAGCCAAACTCAAATCACCATACATACAGCCAAAGATCTCAAATTCTTTCACAAAAAATTCAACCAACACACAAATCTCAAATCTACAAAGACACAAATCAGCCAACATAGAAAGCATTGTGAACTTTCAGCCAACATAGACAACATTGTGAACTTTCAGCCAACTTACACAGCGAACATACACTTCTCCAAACATATACAGCCAACAAATTTTCCACCCTTCTTCAAACATTAGAAACACATATCCCAGGCAAATCATAAGAGTTTAGCATTACATAAACTACCACGAATTCCTACAAAATTACAAAAATACGTAACATAAAAGAAAATTTACTTACGAAGGGGTGAATAGATTTGGACGTTTCCTTACACGTTTTGGACGCTTCGGGCTAGCTTGAGTTAAGCCGGAGAGGGGAATATTATCTTCGTCAAGTTCTTCTTCTTTCTCTTCTTGGATTTCATCAATCTGTGGAGACGGCTCCCTTCGTCTTCTTTGTCTTTCTTCTTGTATTCGACGAGATTTTATAGCCATCGTCTTCTGACGACCTGTTTGGTGCATGGGTCCCGACAATATCGCATTTATTCTGTTGCCTTCGCCGACGAGATCAGCTTGTACTCAACATGACTCAATAATTTTACTTGGCGTTTTGGATTTAGGTTCCTAAATTGGGGGAGAAAGATAAGAGAGAGAGACACTATGAATATAATGATGTACCAATCAGCGATTAAGATTTAATATAATCCCAAACGACATACGCTAACTCGGTTAGCGCGCCTGGTATAAAGAGGCGGGCTAACGGGGTTATCATGTCTATACTTGGGGTTTTTTGCCTACATACCTAATTGAAGAGTAGTCTCCCTTACTGTCCACTTATCACGCTAACCCCGTTAGCGCGAGTAGTTTAAACGGGCACGCTAATGGAGTTAGTGTGTCTATAATTGGTTGGGTTTTTTTTGCAAACCCCCAGCTAAGGGGAAAAGTGTTATCCCCTAACACACACTAACTGAGAAAGCGCGAAGAAAATTACTAGGGGCGCTAACTCAGTTAGTGACAGGGGTTTTTTGTATTAAATTTTGAAACCGGGATAGTTTCGTACATACTTACAAAAACTGGGATTGTAACCCCTGTTTTTCATTTCTAGTATTTTTGGTGTATTTTTTTTTCTTGTGTATTTGTACTCTCTCTTGTATTTTTCTGAACCGTATATTGAGTTGTTTCAATATATTATCATTTTCTTTTCTCATTCTTGATTTTTGTGAGTTATTTTCGATTTCTTGGTTGTTCTTGTCCATGGTTGTTGTTTTCGCTCCTTATTGTTGTCTCGTTCCCTTTATTTATTTTTTTGGGGTGCTCTTGGTAATTTGGTGGTCTACCCCATTCCTAATCCTATTATTTTGATCCCTAATTGATTACCAAAGCTAAATTAAACCCAATCCTAGTTTGAATCCTATTCAATTTGATTCCCATTTGTCTTATTGGATTAATCCTACTACTACTCCTAATCTACCCAAATACCTTAACCCAAATACCCAATAACCCTAACCCTCTCTCTATATATATAATTGTATCTCTCCCCTCAAACCCTAACCCTAACATCTAAACCCTCACCCTAGCCCCTGGTCTCTCTCCCTCTCCCTCCCTTGCTTGCGCCGCCGTACACCAACCCGACGCCAGCACCCAGGCCAGCCGATCCCTTTCTCCGGCCTGGTGCACATCCCGACAGCCCCTACGCCTTCCAGCCTGCATACCTCCCGACAACACCCCAAGCCCGACCTCCTACACCCGAGCAATCCACTTCACGACCTCTCCATCCATCTCTCCCGTCCCCTCTGGCCATCGCCGACCAGTGCCGGAGCCAGCAGCAACAACCGCAATAAGCCTCGACGCCATCTATCCCTCTCTTGCTTTTTGGTATTTGCACGTGCTCGAGTGCACGTGTGGATCGTTCGTGGATTCGTTGATTCTCGTTCGTTGGTTCTTTGATCTTCGGTCGTGGATTTTCCTCCTTTCTCTTAGTTTTTATTGTTCTTCATCTTCGGTTAAGGCAAGTAACTTGTACTCCAATTTATTTGTTTGATACAAGTCAAAAATACAACCTATAGTGTAGCTGGGTCTAGAGACAACTCTTGTTTGTGATATGCTTAATGGATTTTGTCTCTATTTTGAAAATTTGATCGTAGATGACTCACGACACAATATGGACATGAATTAACTTAGGATTTATCCATTCTTGATTTTGATCATGTATGTGAGACTTTTGTGAGAATTCGTAATTTGGTTGAGACCCATGTGAAATACTTGGTGTGGACATGCCAGATATCCTAATTCATGATGTTTAGACACTTGGTAGACCTGATTTCATGTTTGGTTGTATTTTGAACAAGTTTTGGATGATATATATTGAGTTGTTGTTAAAGGGAGAAATCTGTATTTTGTTGCTGATCTATTTTGTTTGCTGTTTTGGACTGCCTTGAAGTCAGTAACTTAATTTCAGTATAAAACATGAGTTTTAGAGAATTTTGTCTATTTTCAAAATCCTCTGACCTTGCTTGATTGCGTTTTCGTATGAGTGAGTTATGACTGTTTTACTACAGAGGTGTCGATCTTTTCCAGATTCTGTTTTTCAATGATTTTGATGACTAAATGATTTTATTACTGATGCTACACATATTATTTTGATCCAAAACTTTGTTCAGTATTTCTTTATCTAGTTCGGGATTACCCAAAATATTGGTGAATTTTATTGATGAGTTTTACGTGTTGTTTCATGCTCATTTATGAAAATATCAATTGGTGTATTTTACTTGTTGTTCTGTAAAGAATCTTATTTTCACCCTAATTCCTTTTATTGTATAAAAAATATTCGTGAGATATGAAAGTTAATATATTTTTTCTATTTTCATCTCCCTTTGGCGGATTGGGATTTTGTTTCACGGTTTGCGAGATATTTCAGTTTTCGTACCTCAGTGTTGGGAATTTCAGATTTGCCAAACTATCGTTTCGTGATGTTTTCTTATTTTTGATGACTAAACTAATTTTACTGGAATATTATGAAACTTTATATTTTGACTCTAGACATATAGAGGAATAACCCAGATTTTTCCTAAATTTATTTGAGTGGTTTTGATGCGGTTTTCCTGACTGAGAATTCGTTTTCCTGATTTCTGACTGAACATGTTTTCTGTTTTCAAACCTGTTTTGAGTTATGATGTTGTGAATTACTATATGACCTATTTATACTCTCTGGATTCGTGTGAAAGTCTATTTTCCAGATCCTTTGACGGATCTAGATTTGGATATTTGTAGTAACGGAAATCACTATTTTTGTACAATACTATCTTGCTGTCCTGAATTAGAAAACTAGTTGTTTTACACTGTTATGTGTTATCTTGTACCTGTACTTGTTTATCTTACACCATGTATACATGTTTATACCCTGTTATCCTTGTTTTATTTTGTGACACATACATGCATGTCTGATTATAATAATAAATGACCAAGCCGGGGTTAAGGGAAAGATCTAGTAGTGGAAAATATAAAAATGTGTACTGAGATGAGGACCTGTGTCTTGCCTGCCTGTTACGTGTTCATGAATACATGATTCACGATCCTGTTACCTGTACCTGACTGCATGTTTCCCTATAGGAAGATGTACTCAGAAGATAACCACTAGGTTATGCCTGTTTCCTGTACCCGACTGCATACTTCCCTATAGGAAGGTGTACTCGGAAGAGAACCACTAGGTTCTACCTGTTCCTGTTACCTGTTATCCTGTACCTGAGTACACTGCCCTATAGACTCCACTACGAAATCTAAAGCGAAACTGTTTGTTGTAGCAACCATGTGTTATGTTTTTCGAGCGCATGAAGTGCTACCTAGATAGTAATAAAGTAAGACTTGACATAACCTGATACCCGTTATATGATTACCTGTACTTGTACCTGTTGCCTGTATACCTGTATACCTGATTACCTGTTACCTGATGCCTGTTACCTGTTTACCTGTTGACCTGTTTACTTGACACTTGATACATGTTACCTGTACCTATAGTATACGATGCTATTTGATTCTATTTTCCTGATTCATGTTAGATTTTATATTTCTGTTGACACACTTATACCATGCTATGCTTGTTACTTAGAATTATCTATCCCCTGTACTTGTATCCTACATTATAAGTGGTCCGTAACTTGCAATTAACGGGTACTTATTTTTCTTTTTCCTTCTCCTGCAAATTTACTAATTGCAGATCAGGATGGTCGACTGCCAGATGGTATTGGCGAGATAATGTATTAGTGCTGGATTTTCTGCTTTATTATTATTATTATTACTTATTGCTTGAACTTGAATAAAATATACTTGATGACTTGGATATTTATTTGTATTTGGGCAATGTGACCCAGGATATTTGGCTCATTTAGAATTTGATTATTTGAGATTATTATATTTAGTTTCAAGTAATTTCTGTTGGTATCTTGTTTCAATTATGCATGTCTGGTTGTATCTTTTGCTTCCGACTCTGATTATTCCTGTGATATGTTGTAAAGATTCCTGAACAGCTTATGGATGATGAAAATCATTCGCTGGGCTTTTGTTACGTGCTCGTATTCCGTATTTTTGGAAAGCGGGGCGTGATAGGGTTTTTAGTGGTATCAGAGCCCAAGTTTGGCTAATGTATTAGTTGCCTAATATATTAGACAAGCTTGGCTCGAACTGGGATCGGCTCAACATTTCACCAACCACGCATACATAAATAAATTTATACCAACTCTGATTCTGGATGCTAATTGTTTTTGGTTTTGTGCAGACTATGGCTCGCAGATGTTCTACTTCTCAGTCGCAGGTTGATCCGATTGAGGTTGTCACTACTGTGCTTGAGCGGCTGATTAATCAGCAGAAAAACCACAATGATCTTGTGATGGCTATTCTTGAAGCTGCCCGGGTTCTACCTCCTATTGTGCCTGTGCAGGCAAATCTTTCGCCTCGTCCAGGAACAGTTATAGATTTTAATAGGCTGCATCCCGACCATTTTTCTGAAACTGAGACGCCTTTGGAGGCTGAACAGTGATTGATCCAGACTGAGCGCTTGTTGTTAGCGGCTCGTGTTGCCGAGGCTGATCAGGTGGACGTGGTTTCCATCCAGCTAGTGGATCTGGCCCATATCTGGTGGATGGCCGAGTCTGAGCGACTTGAGAGGCCTATTGCTTGGGCTACTTTCACTCGAGGATTCTTGGAGAAGTTCTTCCCCAGTAGTACTCGAATTGAGATGGAACAGCAATTCCTGGCCCTAAAATAGGTTAAGTCATTATTTCATTTTGGATTTGTTACATAATTGTTCATGCAATGTTGTAATATGGACTTTCTTGCAACAGGATTCCAGGTCAGTGGATGTGTATACAGCTGAGTTTACTAGACTTAGCCACTTTGCTGCCGTTCTTGTGGCAACCGAAGAGGATAGGGCTTGTAAATTCACAAATGGGCTTGAGCAGGATATCAAGAGGCATCTTGTCTCTCTTCGCTTGCGTACCTATACTGAGGCTCTTGAGGCAGCCCGAGCTCAGGAGCAGGCTCGCGGTGGGGTGACTCCTTTTCAGCGGACAGTTCCCGCTGCTGTTGCTAGGCCTTCTGGTGGGCCTATTCGGAGGCCTGTTTCCGCCCATCCAGTCAGGGCAGCTCCTTACTCTTCTGCTGGTTCCCAGAGGGGTAGTTTCTGTGATTTCTGTCGGTTGCCTGGGCATGATCACAGAGAATGTAGGCGCGCCAATCGCCGATGCATTAGGTGTGGCTCTACTGATCATACAGTGTGAGATTATCCACAGTCATTGCATCAGTTGGCTCTTCCAGCCAGGGGTCCTGTTCAGCAAGCAGTTCCAGCTCGTGGTCCAGTTAGGCCACCGCTTCCTCCTCAGTGCCAGATTGTCGGTCAGAGCACCGCTATTTTGAGGAGAGGTCAGGCTTTTAACTTGACTGCTGCAGATACTGAGACAGCTAAAAGGATTGTGGCAGGTATCATCCTTGTTTGCTCTTTTCCTACCAATGTTCTTTTTTATTCTAGGGCAACCCATTCTTTTGTCTCCTCTCGATTTGTCGCTCGCCATCAGTTGGAGTGCAGCAATATGTCAGAGGCTTGGAACATTGTGATAGGTAGTGGAGTTTTCATATGTTCCCATGAGTGCAGGCAATGTCCCGTTGTTATTGAGGACGCAGATTTTAAAGCCAACCTGATTATAATTGGAAATTCAGGATTCAATGTCATTCTCAGTATGGATTGGTTGGGTGAAGCCCATACCATTATCGATTGCCGTGCCAAAAAAGTTGTCTTCAGAATTCCAGATCGAGCAGAATTTGATTTCCATGCTGGGGATTCTTTCCTTGGCCGAGCAAAGACTACAGTTGAACAGGTGGATTGTGCGATGGAATTGCACTCAGACTGTGAGGCTGCGCCTCTAGTAGTTCGGGATTTCTTGGATGTTTTTCCAGATAAGTTGTCTGGCTTACCCCTGATAGGGAAGTGGAATTCCGTATTGATGTTCACCCTGGAACAACACCGATATCGAAGAGTCCCTACAGGATGGCACCGGTTGAGCTAACAGAACTTAAGGTGCAGATTCAGTTGTTGCTTGATTTGGATTTCATCAGACCTAGTGTTTTGCCTTGGGGTGCTCCAGTCCTTTTTGTCGACAAGAAGGATAGTAGTCATCGACTGTGCATGGATTATCGGGAACTGAACAGAGTTACTGTGAAGAATCGGTATTCGTTGCCTAGGATTGATGATTTGTTTGATCAGTTGAGTGGGGCTGCTGTTTTCTCGAAGTTGGATCTTCGTTCTGGATATCACCAAGTTAAGGTGAAGGCTGCAGATATACAGAAGACTGCTTTCAGGACTAGATACGGGCACTATGAGTATCTTGTGAAGCCATTCAGGGTCACGAACGCACCGGCTGTATTCATGAGTCTTATGAACTAGGTTTTCTCTCAGTTCTTGGATATATTTGTGGTGGTCTTCATTGATGATATTTTGGTGTATTCTCGGAATCGGGAAGATCATGATGAGCATCTTAGAGTGGTTCTGCAGACCTTGAGAGAGAATCAACTTTATGGAAAACTCAGTAAGTGCGAGTTTTGGCTCGACAGGGTTTCTTTCTTGGGGCACTTTATTTCTGGCGATGGTGTTTCTGTAGATCCAGCCAAGATTGAGGCGGTGAAGGATTGGCCTATTCTCAAGTCAGTTTCAGAAGTAGGAAGTTTTCTTGGTTTGGCTGGCTATTATCGGAGGTTTGTTCAAGACTTTTCGAAGATAGCGGGACCGTTTACTAAATTGATTGGGAAGGATCAGAAGTTTTGTTGATCTGATGAGTGCAATGAGGCTTTTGTTGAGTTGAAGAACAGATTGACGTCAGTGCCTGTGTTGACTATTCCAGATGGTTCAGGCAGATTTGTAATTCACTGTAATGCTTCTGGTAAGGATCTTGGAGCAGTTCTTTGCAGAAGGGCCGAGTCGTTGCGTATGCATCGAGGCATTTGAGGCCGCATGAGAAGAACTATCCTACTCATGACTTGGAGTTAGCGGCAGTGATTCATGCTTTGAAGCTGTGGAGACATTATTTACTTGGGGACCGAGTGGAGATCTTTACAGACCACAAAAGTCTCAAGTACGTCTTTACCCAGAAGGAACTAAACATGAGGCAAAGGCATTGGTTGGAGATTTTGGCCGATTATGACATCAGTTTGCAATACCATCCTGGTAAAGTAAATTTGGTGCCAGATGCTTTGAACGGGAGACCGGTAGTTATGTTTCTTACTCAGCAGAGTGATCTCATTGAGCAGATGAGGAGGTTGTAGCTGGATGTTGTGTTGCCGAGTTCTGGTCAAAGTTGTTTGGCGCTCTAGCTGCAGTCGTCTCTAGTTGAGCAGATTAAAGAGGCGCAGTCTGGTGATGCGCAGTTGTAGGGTTTTCAAGCTGAGGTTGAGTATGGGTCCAGGACGGACATAGTTATTCATGCAGATAGTTCGCTTCGTTTTGGTTCCCGGTTGTGTGTCTCTAAGGGTGAAGTTCGTCAGAGGTTGCTTGAAGAGGCTCATCAGTCTTCATATTCTATCCATCTTGGCGGTACTAAGATGTACCGAGATTTGAAGCTTCATTTCTAGTGGCATGGTATGAAGTGGGCTGTGGCTCGGTTTGTTTCTCAGTGTTTGGTCTGCCAGCAGGTTAAGGCAGAGCATCAGAGGATCGCTGGACTTTGTCAACCGCTTCCCATTCCAGAGTGGAAGTGGGAACATATCACTATGGATTTTGTGACCGCTTTGCTGAGGAGTCCTAAGGGTCATAATGCTATTTGGGTGATTGTCGACCGTTTGACGAAGAGTGCTCACTTCATTCCTTTTCGTATCGGTCAGTATACTGAGAGCCTAGCTAAGAGGTATATGCAAGAGATTGTCAGACTTTATGGGGTTCCAATCAGTATTGTATCTGACAGGGATACGAGATTCAGATCTCAGTTCCGGGAGAGTCTTCAGAACAGCTTGGAGAGCAAATTAAAGTACAGTACAACTTTTCATCCGCAGACTGATGGACAGTCAGAGCGGACTATTCAGATTCTTAAGGACATGTTGCGGTCCTGTATGCTTCAGTTTGGTGGATCTTGAGAGGATCATTTGCATCTTGTAGTGTTCTCGTACAATAACAGCTTTCAAGCCAGTATTAAAGCTGCTCCGTTAGAGGCACTATATGGACGGGAGTGTAGATCGCCAGTGTGCTGGGATGACATTGGTGAGAGGCAATTGTTGGGTCAAGAGTTGATCACCAAGAAAGTGGATGTTGTGGTTCAGATCAGGAAGTATTTGCAGGCAGCTCAGGATCGGCAGAAGCGATGGGCTAATGTCCATCGGAGAGCTTTGGAGTTTGGTGTTGGTGACCATGTTTTCTTGAAGGTATCGCCGTGGCGCGGTGTCATTCGGTTCGGTGGTGGGGGCAAGCTTAGCCCGAGGTTTATTGGACCGTTTGAGATTTTGGAGCAAGTAGGCAAGGTGGCCTATCGTCTCGCATTGCCGCCAGCTTTATCAGGAGTGCACGATGTTTTCCATGTCTTATAACTCAGAAGATATATCTGAGATGAGAGCCACTTGATCGACTATTCTGAGTTGACCGTTCGGTCAGATTTGACTTGTGAGATTCCGCCAGTTGATATTTTGGATCGGCGGGAGAAAGTGCATAAGAACAAGGTCATCAAGTTGGTTCGTGTTGCTTGGAATCCTCACTCGCCTAGTGAGTCGACGTGGGAGCTGGAGGAGGAGATTCAGCAGAAGTTTCCTCATTGGTTTGAGTAGTTTTGTTTTGTTCTTTTGGTCGTTTTGGGGTTACCCTATGTATCTTCTTTTTCAGTTTCGAGGACGAAATTCTTCTTGTTAGGTGGGTAGGATTGTAACCCCTGTTTTTCATTTCTAGTATTTTTGGTGTATTTTTCTTTTCTTGTGTATTTGTACTCTCTCTTGTATTTTTCTGAACCGTATATTGATTTGTTTCAATATATTATCATTTTCTTTTCTCATTCTTGATTTTTGCGAGTTATTTCCGATTTCTTGGTTGTTCTTGTTCATGGTTGTTGTTTTCGCTCCTTATTGTTGTCTCGTTCTCTTTATTTTTTTTTTTTGGGTGCTCTTGGTAATTTGGTGGTCTACCCCATTCCTAATCCTATTATTTTGATCCCTAATTGATTACCAAAGCTAAATTAAACCCAATCTTAGTTTGAATCCTATTCAATTTGATTCCCATTTGTCTTATTGGATTAATCCTACTACTACTCCTAATCTACCCAAATACCCATTAACCCAAATACCCAATAACCCTAACACTCTCTCTATATATATAATTGTAACTCTCCCCTCAAACCCTAACCCAAACATCTAAACCCTCACCCTAGGCCCCGGTCTCTCTCCCTCTCCCTCCCTTTCTTGCGCCGCCGTACACCAACCCGACGCCAGCACCCAGGCCAGCCGACCCCCTTCTCCAGCCTGGTGCACATCCCGACAGCCCCTACCCCTCCCGACTTTCATACCTCCCGGCAACACCCCAAGCCCGACCTCCTACACCCGAGCAATCCACTTCACGACCTCTCCATCCATCTTTCCCATCCCCTCTGGTCGTCGCCGATCAGCGCTGGAGCCAGCAGCAATAACCGCAAGAAGCCCCAACGCCATCTCTCCCTCTCTTGCTTTTTGGTATTTACACGTGCTCGAGTGCACGTGTGGATCGTTTGTGAATTCGTTGATTCTCGTTCGTTGGTTCATTGATCTTCGTTCGCGGGTTTTGCTCCTTGCTCTTGGTTTTCGTTGTTCTTGATCTTCGGTTAAGACTTGTAACTTGTACTCCAATTCATTTGTTTGATACAAGTCAAAAATACCACCTATAGTGTAGTTGGGTCTAGAGACGACCCTTGTTTGTGATATGCTTGATGGGTTTTGTCTTTATTGTGAAAATTTGATCGTAGATGACTCAGGACACAATATGGACATGAATTAACTTAGGATTTACCTGTTCTTGATTTTGATCATGTATGTGAGATTTTTGTGAGAATTCGTGATTTGGTTGAGACCCATGTGAAATACTTGGTGTGGACATGCCAGATACCATAATTCATGATGTTTAGACACTAGATAAACCCGATTTTATGTTTGGTTGTGTTTTGAACAAGTTTTGGATGATATATGTTGAGTTGTTGTTAAAGGGAGATATCTGTATTTTGACACTGATCTGTTTTGTTTGCTGTTTTGGACTACTTTGAAGTCAGTAACATAATTTCGGTATAAAACATGAGTTTTAGAGAATTTTGTCTATTTTCAAACCCCTCTGACCTTGCTTGATTTCGTTTTTGTATGATTGAGTTATGACTGTTTTACTACAGAGATATCGATCTTTTCCAGATTTTGTTTTTCGATGATTTTGATGACTAATTGATTTCATTACTGATGCTACACATATTATTTTGATCCAAAACTTTGTTCAGTATTTCTTTATCTAGTTAGGGATTACCCAGAATTTTGGTGAATTTTATTGATGAGTTTTATGTGTTGTTTCATGCTCGTTTATGAAAACATCAATTGCTGTATTTTACTTGTTGTTCTGTAAAGAATCTTATTTTCACGCTGATTTCTTTTATTGTATGAAAAATATTCGTGAGATATAAAATTTAATATATTTTTTCTATTTTCATCTCCCTTTGACGGAATTGGATTTATTTTCACGGTTTGCGAAATATTTCAGTTTTCGTACAGCAGTGTTGGGAATTTCAGATTTGCCAAACTATCGTTTCGTGATGTTTTCTTATTTTTGATGACTAAACTAATTTTACTGGAATATTATGAAACTTTATATTTTAACTCTAGACATATAGAGGAATAGTCCAGATTTTTTCTGAATTTATTTGAAAGGTTTTGATGCAATTTTCCTGACTGAGAATTTATTTTTCTGATTTCTGACTGAACATGTTTTCTGTTTTCAAACCTGTTTTGAGTTATGATGTTGTTAATTACTATATGACTTATTTATACTCGCTGGATTTGTGTGGAAGTCTATTTTCCAGATCCTTTGACGGATCCAGATTTGGATGTTTGTAGTAGCGGGAATCACTATTTTTGTACAACACTGTCTTGCTGTACTGAATTAGAATACTAGTTGTTTTACCCTGTTATGTGTTATCTTGTACCTGTACTTGTTTATTTTGCTCCCTGAACCTGATACATGTTTATACCCTGTTATCTTTGCTTTGTTTTGCGATACATACATGCATGTCTGATTATAATAATAAATGACCAAGCCAGGGTTAAGGGAAAGATCTAGTAGTGGAAAATATAGAAATGTGTACTGAGATGAGGACCTATTTCCTACCTGCCTGTTATGTGTTCACGACTACATAATTCATGATCCTGTTACTTGTACCTGACTGCATGCTTCCCTATAGGAAGATGCACTCGGAAGATAACCACTAGGTTATGCCTGTTTTTTGTACCTGACTACGTACTTCCCTATAGGAAGGTGTACTCGGAAGAGAACCACTAGGTTCTACCTGTTTCTGTTACCTGTTATCCTGTACCTGAGTACACTACCCTATGGACTCCACTAAGAAATCTAAAGCGAAACTACTTGTTGTAGCAACCATGTGTTATGTTTTTGGGGCGCATGAAGTGCTACCTAGATAGTAATAAAGCAAGACTTGACATAACCTGTATTTGTACCTGTTGCCTGTATACCTGTATACCTGATTACCTGTTACCTGATGCCTGTTACCTGTTTACCTGTTTACTTGACTCTTGATACATGTTACCTGTACCTATAGTATACCATGCTATTTGATTCTATTTTCCTGATTCATGTTAGATATTATATTTCTGTTGACACACTTATACCATGCTATACTTGTTACTTAGAATTATCTATCCCCTTACTTGTATCCTACATTATAAGTGGCCCGTAACTTGCAATTGACGGGTACTTGTTTTTATTTTCCCTTCTCCTGCAAATTTACTTATTGCAGATCAGGATGGTCGACTGCCAGATGGTATTGGCAAGATGATGTATTAGTGCTGGATTTTCTGCTTTATTATTATTATTACTTGTTGCTTGAATTTGAATAAAATGTACTTGATGACTTGGATATTTATTTGTATTTGGGCGATGCGACTCAGGATATTTGACTCGTTCAGAATTTGATTATGTGAGATTATTATATTTGGTTTCAAGTAATTTTTGTTGGTATCTTGTTTCAATTATGCATGTCTGGTTGTATCTTTTGCTTCCGACTCTGATTATTCCTGTGATATGTTGTAAAGATTCCTGAACAGCTTATGGATGATGAAAATCATTTGCTGGGCTTTTGTAACGTGCTCGTATTCCGTATTTTTGGAAAGCGGGGCGTAACAGGGATAGTTTGGTAAAAAATTCTTTTGTTTGCCCGTTCTTTTATAAATTTCTTGTGTTGGTTCAACTCACGGGCTCGACGCCATATCGATTTAGAATTCATCGCTTCTCGAAAAATAGAAAGCAAAACAAAAGAAAGAGAGAGAACGTTAAATTTGATTACAGACATTAGTTCAATTCTTCGTTGATATTAGAAAATAGCTTATTTTCTAGAAATTCGCAAATAGTGTTGGGTATTGCAGTACTTACAGTGAGGAAGCATGCTACTATCTAGTTTTTGTGCATGTCGGGATATTGGTGGCAGGCCAGTCCTGAGATTTTTAGTGCCTTGTGTAGAAAGAAAAAAAATTGGTCTTCTTTATATATTTCAATATTAATTTTTTTTATATTGGTTTCGACGTCATGTATATATATCTGTATAATAAATCACAAAATAATTTAAAAAAAAGCTATAAAGTGGTTCTTCTTCAATTGAACAAAATCAATAATTCACATTTACCCTCCCAAAAGATATTTTTCATTCAAAAGTTTTCCCCCAAAACTAATTTTTTTCCGCCAAAACAAAAATTATCCTCACTTTATTACTCTCTCTCTCTCTCTCTCCCCTCTCTTCACTTTTTCAGATTTCTCTTTTTCTCTCGTTTTCTACCTAGAAATTTAGATTTTCAGATTCCAGGTTTGTAAATTTTTGGACTTTTCAGATTTTTTATGCTTTTTTGATTACTCATGTAGAAAATTTCACTGAGTTCCCTGATTGATTTCAAATGCAACGAAAGATTTATATCAAAAAATTTTGATTTTCAGATTTCAGGTTTGTAAATTTTCATATTTTAAAAGATTTTTTATGCTTCTTTTGATTGCTCATGTAGAAAAATTTCAGTGAGTTCCCTGATTGATTTCAAATGCAATGGAAGATGTAAATTGATATTCACTTTGGTAAATTTTAACCTTTAAAGTTACACTGAAAGTAGCAAATATCTCATTAAAAGTTAAATTTCATCATTTTGCATCCTCAAATATCTAAAAAGTTGGATTTACACCTCATTTATAATTATTTTTCAACATATGCTGATGGAAACATGAACTTTTACTTACAACTAATTGTTATCTTACTATTCAAACTTGATCTACATAAACTCCATGATGCGAGTTTCAAATTATACATCCGAAATGCTGGAAAGTAAATATATTCTCTACTCTTTGAAACTATCAAGAATTGTATGGTATATTTTACTGTTTATAAGGCTTTTCATATACTGCATCGTTCCGAAAATGTGCTGTAGGCACGTGCCCATGGGCAAACATAGTTTATATATATTATACGAATTCAACTGAAAAATAAGTATAAAGTACATTCTATATCAAGGAAAAAATATATAAGATAAAATTGAGTCTTCTTTACATATTCCAATATTAATTTTATATGTGTAGTATAAAATGAAAAAATATAGAAGATAAAGATTGATGAAATGTTGTTGGTGCTATGCATCAATGAGTGTTAGAGATTATGAGAGATAATAACAATGAGAAATTATGGTTAGGGTTAATATCTCACTGACTTAAGATATTATACCCTCCTTATCATAATTGGAATATCATAGAGCACTACCTCTAGACCAGCATATATGGGATGAAATTGGGTTTAGAGTACTACGCTTCATGCCAGTTAACCCAGTCCAACAATTAACATACAACACGTGCAAGACACGTGTTGCCCACATGGAACATTATACACAATAATATTCTATTATATTGAGAATATGCCTATATATCCAACAATCTCCTCCTATATTCTCAATATATTCGGAAATGCCATGTTATATCATTGGATCACAAAATAACACAATTCATAGACTAAATCAATTATAACTCGAATAGTTCAAATGAGACTAAACCAAAATAATCAAATAGTTCAAAGACCATATCAAAACAGAATAGTTCACAATGACTAAACCAACTAGAAAAACCTGTCATAGTTTCAAAATCAACAAAAGCAAATGAACTTCAAAAACAAAATTTGAGTTTTAAGCTCATGAACACAAGCGTCTTAAACTCAACAGAAGTTTTACCAAGCAAGTGACACATTTATTCACGAGATGAATAAACCAAAACTATATCATTGCAAACTGGTTTATGTTTACTCTTCCATTTTGAGCAAATCATATTCTGAAATCTATGTTCACAGATTCAACTCATCCATCTTTGCTAGCTTATTGAAAACGAGAATATCAAGAGACACGTCTCTAAGAATTCTAGAGAACTTCATAAAGTATCTATTTCACTAAAGAACTTAGTACAATTCAGTGATAACTTAGCAAAATGTAACGCAACGCATGCATCACAATCAAGTTTCTTTCACAAAATAAAGAACAAGAACTATACTATGTTTCATATTGGAATGATAGAAAAGTCAAATCAATTATGGTTAATTTTGAATCACCAAAGTTGGAATGAAACATGAATCCATAAAAGAGACATATCATCAAAATTGGAATGATATAATGACAATTCTAAACATCGGAAATACATCGACAAGTTTTCACGGTTTCCTTTGGAATAATTAGATGATTCTAAGTAAATTATAAGAATATATAGCATCATCAAAATTAGAATGAAATTATATATTAAAAAAATTAAATAGAACTTTTCAAATTATGTAAAGCATGCCAACTTTCTAAAATTGATGCTTAAGTTTGAACATCTCTTTGGCTCTAATTGGATTCTAATTCATCAAAACAACTTGAATGTTAAAACTTTTGGCTTAATAGCTTTTAACTCCATATCCCCCACAGTTTTGATAATTGGATTACTTTCACGTCTTTTAGCAAGAGCATTAGCCATATTTTGTCTCAAGTGCACTTTATTTATGAGAAAGTTCAACTAGGCATTTTTTCAACCTTAATATACTTCTCTGACTATTATAGAGTGAGTTATGAGGTACAATGCATTGTAGCTTGATAGTCGACGAATATAATTAGAGAATTACTTAAACTTCTTAATGGATGACTAGCAACAAGTTCTTCAATCCACTCATCCCCTTCCCCTGCAGAGGATAACATATAGAAGTTTGATTTTATGGATGATAGAATAGTGCTTGTTTGCCTTTTAATTTCCATAACATTTTTGTTCCTCCTAGTGTAAACACATATCCACTAGTAATCGACTTTCACTAAATTCTGGGTATTATAATGCATTAGATCATCCATTTATTCCTGAAGGATGACTAGAGTAGCACAAAGCAAAATCTTGAGTACCTCTAAAGTAACTCATTAGCCTCTTAGGACTCTCCAATGTGTATTAATAAGACTAGTACTGAATCTACAGATCATATCTACCTCAACGACTATGTTTGTTAGTACAGATCTGTGTAAATATGAAACTTTCATTAAGTTTAGAATGATCTAACTGTCACATAGTTGCACCATCATTGGGTGTCAACCTTTATCATAATCATAAGATGTTTCAAAATACATTTTTAGTCACTATATCCCCACTTTTGAACACATTATTGATTTAATGAGTTTGATTAAGGGTTATCCCTTGTCAACCCAAACTCATTCTTATACCTAATATGCTGTCAACAACACCTAGGTGTTTCATGCTGAAATCTTTGGATAACACAGTTTTAACTACATTTGTAATAGAGATGTCACTTCTAATCAACAAGCATGTCAACAATATACAAATAAATGAGGGCAATTATATTTGACTCACCACAGAATTAAAGACATTTATCTGAATTACTTGATTCAAATCTAAGCTCTTTAAAGTCTGTCAAATTATTTGTGCCTCAAGATTAACATATGTTTTAGAAACATACAATGATTTTACCAATTCGTAAATCTAGTTCACTAAACATATCAGTGCAAACATTTCAATACAAAACTATTTAGTACAAAACTTTTCAGTACAAAATATCAAGTACAAAATTTTTAGTATAAAACAGTTTAAACATTTTTCATGAATAACAAAATTTTAAATAGAAGTAAGAGCAAGAAGAATACTTATTGTAGCAATATGACAGACATGTGAGTAGATGACAAACAAATCTTTCCCACTTGTCTCAATCAATCTTTCAGCTGCTAAAATTGCATTAAATTTGCTACTGATCATTTCAAAATTAAGTTTCTTCTACAAAACCCCAATTACATAGGATAGTTTTAGTCCATTTTGGCAAATCAACTAAATTAAAGTATTATTTTATAATCAATAAATTCATTTCATTATCTATTAAAGATTCTTCTTGGCTTATTTGTCATTGAAGTTTTAAGTGTTAGTAAGGTTGGTTCTTGATTCCAACTGTGAATCATTTACCGTGTCTATAGGACGAGATAATTTCATACGTTTATCTTTGATGAACACATTCTCAAAGAACTCTATAAGTCTAGATTATTCTAACACAAATTAGATAGATCTAATATCTGTCCACAGAACTACATTCTGCACTTTCTAAGTACACACAAATATTTGTTATAAGTCCTACTTTGGGCCTTCTAGGGTCATGTACTCTAACAAATGTACCGCACCACATGTTTTCACTTTAACAAAATTATTTGTGTTTCTATCCCATAGTCTATAAGGTGTAAATAATTTAGAGTGTAGTAACATATTGGAAATATGATTAATAATACAATATCACCAACAATTACACAAAGTCAAACAACATTCAATAATATAGAATTCAACATTTTACTAAGTGTTTGATTCTAACTTTTATCAATGCCGTTTTGACTGCTGTAAATAGAGTGCACTAGAGATTATGCCAAATGCAAATTTCTCTTAAAATTGTTAATACACATTCACCACCTCTATCAAATCTGAAATATTTTGATCTTAGCATTTAACTAATTTTTAATTCATCAAAGTAGCGAGTGTTACATCCTCCATATATATATGACAAATATTCAATAATCAACTCCAAGAGTAACTAAATACTTCTGACCAATCATTATCTCCTCTAGTCACAAAGCTACTGAGATCACAAATATCTGAATGTATTAATTCAAGAAATTGTGTACTCCTAGAGACATACTAAATGATTTACTAGTGATTATATGTCATGCCCCGCTTTCCAAAAATACGGAATGCAAGCACGTGACGTGGCCCAGCGAATGACTTGCGTCATCCATAGGCTGTTATCGATCCAACTCAACAATATAAACAAGAAGTAAAAAAACCACGCATGCAATAAAAGGATAATCATATAAATAACAACATTGGAATTTAAGCATAAAAATAACCAACATCAAAATAATCCAACATCTGGAGTTTAACAAACAACATTCGGGTCAAAGCCCACAATACAAAGAAAACAATATTTATTTAATTTATTAAAGTTCTCAAATAAAGCAACATTTATTTGAGCGGCGCAGCGAAACATCTCCTTCACCATTGTTGCTCCCCTAGTCCGTCAGGTAAATCTCCTTGATTACATGTAATCTGTTCATCTAAAGATAGGAAAAATGTCCTTAGAGCAAGTCGTGGACATGCAAGTAGAGAAACAGAGAAACAATGACAATGGCGGTATAGCAATGAATTCAATGAATGATGAAATCAATAGTATTGAACAGTGACAAAGCGATAACAGTACAATATGCAATAACGATGATTTATCACGATAACGATAAACAATAACAATAAAGGTAACAATAACGATAACATTGTTCAATAAATATAATAATATGCAATGACAATGTGATGAAAGTCTTAAGTCTATTATTCATTTTTAATTCTAGCTAATGCACGTACTACTGTGTCCCATGTGTGCCGTACCACAGGTTCGATGCATACAATCAATTTCGTTTAGACTAAGGTGGTAGATTATATAGTTGTTGTACTAGGTATGATGACGATAACGGTAATAACACTGGACATGTGTAATTTCTTACACGATGCCGATAACGATAAAAATACTGGACATGTGTAATTTCTTACACGATGTCGATAACGATAATAATCACTGGCCATCATCCGAGTACACTTACTATATTGTCAACTACTCTAGTCAACCCTTAACCCCGTCTTGATTAACATTCTTTATTCAATTAACATACAATCATGCGATTAATAAGGGACACTAGAAAGATAAAAACCCTAAGATCATGCAATATACTCTATACAATTAAATGCACCAATTATAACATTATAGATTCAATTCTATATTATTAAATATAGGAACCCAATTCTGGACAGCAGTAGGTTGCTGTACCAAAATCAGAATTTCCGTTGCTACAGGATAGCAAACGAGGATTCGTCAGAAGTTCTTGAAACTAGACTCCTGCCCGGTTCCAATGCATATTTAAAGTCTACATTCCGAAAACGGTAGGTGAAATTCAGTGTTCTTTACAGATTTTATTTTTTGGATGGTTATCGATATTGACTAATTTCAGTTGTAAGGGCAGTAAATATTCATTGTAAAAATCAGTAAAAATAATTTTTATCACCCTAAGCATGTTATCTACCAATATGGAATTTATCCTGGCAATATTTGATCATTAATTCACTTAATTCATCAGCCTAACATGGTATGTACATGAATCTGAATTTTCAGCGCAGCAGTAGCAAAAGGGTCATAACTCATGCAATAATAGTCGGAATTAGAAAATTCTAGATGTTATTGACAGCTAGACACTTAGGGCTATGTTTCATATTCAGAAAGTGACTGATTTTAATGATATTATCTAGGTTGAAACAGCACGACAATGTTCAGGTTGGCGTACATTTTTAGGGTGTCAACATATTCTTTTTGAATAAAACGATTAAAAATGTTAAGAACGATGAATTGGGGTTTAACAATCATAAATCACATCAAGCTATTCCTATGTGAATATGGTATTAAGATATATAATGTCCATAACTCTACCAATTACAATTAACTAATTTATCATTATCAATCATATGAACAATCCCTAATATACAATCTACAATAGTTATGTATAATGTCATGAGATGAAATGTAACAATAATTCCCTATTCTTATATTCAATAACTAACTATATGAGTGCATGTAAGATCCCTATACATTAGAGGCAAAAAGACGGCACGAAGTCAAGACTACCACTTGGATTCGCTCGTGTAAATCCATGGTATTCCAACGATAGATAACCATAACATTATACAATATTCAACATGGATCTACTTGCGGAATTCAATAAATAATCTCGAATATAATACAATACAATTTGAGTAAGATGACTTGCCTTTAGATGACTTTAGCTTCGATAATAATAAGAATCCAAGACACGTGTGAGCTACATGCCAACACCAACAGCAAAGCACACAAGATCAACAGCATAACAGCAACAAGATCAACACAGGATCCTTCCCAAACACTGAACACCCAATTCAAATCACCCCAGGGAAAACAGCAAATGCGCAAATCCACCAATCCTTCTCCTTCTTCTCCAAAGCGACAGCAAGGGAAAGAGACCGGCAGAACTTCGGCAACGACTGGCTAGGTTCGGGATGACGACTGGCTTCATCGACACGGTGGCGAGAGCGACAGGCGGCAGCACTGTGGTCGAGGTGCGACGACAGCGATCAAGATGGCGGAGACGAGCGAAGCTCTGTTTCGCTCGAAACAGAGGTGGCGTGCGGGCTTGGATGGCGATGATGACTAGGGGGATCTGTGGTGGTTACAGGGTGAACGGAGAGGCGAAGGTGAAGGTGGGTTGATGGGTTTCGAGGAAGTCGAGTTTGAGCGATGGGGATGATGATGAAGGCGACGGGGTTGAGATGGTCGTGACGATGGGATGGAGGTGGCGATGAGGATTTGGTTTGATGTGGGGTGGAGGAGAGGACAGTGGGTTTCGGTTGAGCACGAGGTAGGGGAAGGGAAGCACGGGAGGTAGGAGAAGGGGGGGTCTACACAGTAAAGGTAAATTGGGTTTCAATAGTGTTAGGGTTGGGGTTGACGGCTGTGAGTGGTTAGGGTTAGATTAAGGTTTGATTAAAATAGTAATTGGAGAGATTATGGGGCTTAATAATAGGGATTCAATCTTCAATTTTTGGGGGGTTACAGATGTGGGGAGTGATTAGGAGAAATCTTAGGGATTTGACTGTTAGGGAGAATTTGGGAGTTATTTTGGGTTAGTGGGTTTTGGGTACAAGATCTAATAGGAGGTGGATATTGGGCTTTGGGTACAAAATGGATCAAATATGAGGACAATTCACAACCCAATAAGACAAAGCAATTTATGAAATTAAATCTGAATTAGGAATACAAGGAGTAGATTTAAATAATCAAACTGAGATGAGGAATAAATTATGAATAACATTAGAATTAATATTACTCAATACAATAATAAGACAAAAAGAAATGAAATGGAATTACAATGGAGATTACAATGGGGATCAATAATAAAAGGAAAAAAATGAAAACGGGAGTTATAATCCTACCCACCTTACAATAAAAATTTCGTCCTCAAAATTTATTCAAGTGGCGATAGAATAATGTAGCGCCCCGAATTTCTAATAAGATATCTTAGAAAATACGTGGCACAATCCCAGCAATCCACTTCAATATAATATTAAACACAACCAACACCACTAAATTTTTCAACTTTTATTACAACAAACTCTTACATAGCACAGCGGAATTCAAATATGTCAACTCATAAATTTATTTTTATTTACAACACAAAACTATCTCAAATTTGCTTTTACAAATTTACACAAAATCTTATTAAGTCACTTTTTCTCAAAAACCAACTCAAGCATCCAATCTCCACCTCTAAGCAACAACCTGCAATATGTGAGGCTAGAGATGATCCCTAACCCCCAAACTAAAGGGATCAGCCATAAATGGTGTGAGTGACATAAAATCAACAAACAACATAAATGAACATATCTCACAAATTCTGAAACAACATATATTAAATAAGGAATGGGAAGTGAGAAACGTCAGTAAACGTGAAAACATCAAGTGGAACTAAACTAAGTGTCAGGTGTAGAAAACAGGAAAACCACATGCATAAAACTAAGCCAAGAAAATACAAATTCTATATACAGACTCTCTAATGCGTACTTGTCGAAGTCTATGCATCCCATTCTACATAGGTTCGGTGCAAGCCCTTAACGTCTTCACTTCATAGGGTTCAATCCCCCGCTATGCAACTAATCCTAACACGATGACTACTACGAGATAAAGATAAACTATGGATAGTATCTCATGCCCGATAATTCCGGAGACAGATCCCACAACCAAGATATTTCACCTGAATAATTCCGGAGATCATCCCACACCGAAATATTGACACGTCACCACAAGAATACCACATGTGCTTCACCTCGACTCCGATAATTTCGGAGATCAATCCCACACCACAAGTAGTTACCGTGATAATTCCGGAGATTGTCCCACACCACAAGACTGTGATAATTCCGGAGACATATCCCACACCACTAATAATCTACTGTGATAATTCCGGAGATTAAATCCCACACCGAAAGCCATACTGAGGTTCTTGACTCATGTTCCCGTTCATCATATCACCACTAGTGCCTGTCCTTATCGTTTTTGGGTTAATTAATTACTTAACGAATCTCCTAGAGTGGTATACCCTATCGGTCTAATAATCAAAACTGAATAACTGAAATGCCTCTATGGGCCTCAACAAATAACTCAACACCGGTATACTAGGGTCACACACCTCTAGAGACTCAAACTCAAAAAGTCTAAACCAAAGTCTCACTAAACAAAGTGGCTCAACTGAATATCTTAAATCAAATGGCTTAACTGAATATCTTAATATCAAATACTGAACTGAAGATCAAATATAGACTGAATTATCTGAAAACCAATCATTCGAAATAACGCTCAAGTTTACAAAGATCCTTCAGTACCAGTCGACTTATACTGTAGTAAGTCGACTGCCCAGAGGACAAATATCCAAAATTTTACAAAAATAAACTAAGTCATATAAGTCGACTTATAAGAGTATCAGTCGACTTACCCGAGGTAAATTCCAATAATCTTCTCAAAAATATACTAAGTATGTAAGTCGACTTAAAGGAGTCACAGGTCGACTGTCCAGAAAGGACTAATAATTTTTACAAAATAAATTCCTCAATGAACCAGTCGACTGCCTACGATCTAGGTCGACTGTCCAGAACGACTTTTCATGTATTCTAAAATACAGTAGCAGGCTCGTACCAGTCGACTGTACGGTAGGCCAGTCGACTGTCGACCTACAGTTTTCAAAATATAGGTCTGATTACAAAATCAAAACTGGAGTTTTCTAATGATTCATTGTTTATGAAAATAGTTCGTATTCAGGAAAAATGATAGATCTCAACAAATCCTCATTATGGATATATATTACTCAAAACATCAAATATGTCAAAACTCAAGTTCTCATGTTCTAAATCACATATTCTTTCATTAGGGTTTCACAAGACCAAATTTCTTTCACAAATCTAAATCCAAATCTGATTACAATGTATAAGATCCAGGTGTTCACCATCCGATCATAACCATACTCAAATCTTAAACATGTTTCTAGCAATAAAGAATTTATCAACCAAGATCTACTAGATGTCCATAGATTTCACATACAAACAATAACCATTGCATCGTTCTCCTACAAAATACACTAAATAAACAAGCATGTCAAACAAGCAACAAACAATCATTCACATAAATCAGATCACAAAACAAAGTTCATATCACTCACCTTGAATTGAGAATATTCAACGAAAAGCTTTCCTTTTGCTAGATCCAAACTTCTTCTTTCTCCACCAAAACAAGTCTCCAAAATTCTGTATATTATCAACAAATGACGGCTGGAAAAATCCCTTAAATATCCGGGATAAAGAGTTTAGGGTTTTACCCCACTTTGCAAAATAATCCTTTCTAAAAGACAGCTTCACATATATAGGTATAGTCTTGAAAATTCGACCAAAATTCATTTAAATTAGGATTTAAAGAAAAAATACAATTCTAAATATCAACCAATACTGTTCAAAACGTCCAGAAATTATATTTTGCATTTTAACCCCTAAAAATGTCAAATTTGCAAAAAGGTCATTCTTTTCTCAAAAATTGAAAATAGTTCCAATTAATTTTAGAAAAATTTGAAAAAATAATAAATAAATCCCAAATATTAAATAAATATTTTTTATGAAGAAAACTAAACTTTTCAAACTTTTTATAAAAGTATTTGCACGTGTTTGCACGTGTAAAAGGATAAATCTTTTAGAAAATATTTATTAAATCTCCAGAAAATCATTTTAATTCATTTTCAAATATTTAAAATAATATTTGAAAATACGGGGTTCTACATCACTCCCTCCTTAGAAGAGTTCTGTCCTCAGAACTACTGCTAATGGGGTCCGAACAAACCCACCAACAAGGAATGAAAACTCTCGGATAGAAACATAATTTTAGGAAATACAGTCACACCAAAGAATGCATTCCAACAAAAGAAATACAAACATGCAGAAGAAACAAAATCATGCAAAGAATTCAGAAAAACAAACTTCCGCTGCGCAACTCTGATAACTTGCCATCGGATGCCACGCTGCAACAACCTCTGAACTCCTGCATCCAATTCTGACCTTCCACATCTGCTTCATCCTTCCGAGAATCAGTAGCCACTCCCTCCTTAGAAAGGACATGACTAAGGATAGCCACCTCAAGACCTTGCTTGGAAACACCTTGAGCTCCATACTTAAGACTATCAATAAATGGGCGACACAATGCATGCAAGAAAACAGTATCAAATAGAACTTTGTTTTTTTTTTTTTTATTCCATCAATCCAAATAAATCTTGTTACATGAAGAAAAATACTCAATCTTCAATTATTCCCCAAAAGTTTTACTTAATACAAAAGAATAAATTTCAACATTCTTGCACACACGGATCACATTCCTGAGTTACCCGCATCCTCCTCAGTTAACGTGAACACTCGCCTCTGCTTCAGATCCTTACCTTTCCCTGCCCCATCTTTCTTCAGCTACGGACAGTTTGGTCGAATGTGCCCTTCTTGACCACAATGAAAACAAGTCTGCTTTGCCAACTTCGGGTATGCTGACCTGTAATGACCTACCTTCCTGCAGTAAAAACAAGTTACTTCCTGAGTTGCCGGTGCCTTTTGCACTGGATCACTGGACTTGCCCAGCTTCACTGGGAATTCCTTCCCATTCTGATAATCTGCTGGCCTCTTTTTCTTGTTCCAGGTCTCTTGCTTTACCTGGGGCTGGTCCATATCTTCCTCAGTCATAGCTGCTCTCCTGACCAGCTTGTCGAACCTTCTGATGCCCAACGGAACCATCCTCGACCTCAAGTTTGGTCTCAAGCCCTGCTCAAACTTTTTGGCCTTCTTCGCCTCGTCCACGACCAATTCTGGCGCATACCTCGAAAGCTGAGCAAATTTGGTCTCATACTCCCGCACGATCATGCTGCCCTGCTGAAGGTTCAAGAACTCGGTCGCCTTCTTCTCCTGAACAGCTAGGGGAAAGAAGCGATCCCTGAATTCCTCCAGAAAAGTTTCCCAAGTCAACTGCTGATCTCCCAAAGTCCTCTTAAGCGACTCCCACCAGACACCAGCGTCCTTTTCTAGCTGCATCGTAGCCAACTTCACCTTGCTGGCTGCCGGAGTCTCCGATACCTCGAAGATCGTCTCCATTCTCCTAATCCAATCATCAGCTGCGGTTGGATCAGATTGCCCCTCAAAGACTGGCGGCCTCATCCTCTTAAAGGATTCAATCTGCTTGATAGGATCGGTGTTAACCAATCCCTGTCCAGCTCCATGATTTGGCTGCTGATTCTGCTGCTGAGCTTGCTGCTGATTCTGCTGTTGCGCCACATTGAATGCCATCAGTGCATTCAGGGTCTGATATACCTTGGCGAATTCAGCCTCAAGGTCAATTCCCATTCCTCGAGAACTACCAGATCCATCCTCATTGTTACCACCATTCCTGGGCCTCGGTGCAACCATTCTGAATACTGCAAAACGAGGGTAAAGTTAGAGCATCGCACACATTCCACATTCACAACCATACCCTATGGCAAACCTCAACCATACCTCAAACCATAATATCGTGTTTCAACTCTATGTGATACTCACACTCTAATGTCCACACCTAGGTACTCACTCTCTAGTGTCCACACCTAGGTTGGTTTTCATACTATGTCTATTATTACTATTGAAGCATGCTCTGATACCAACCTCTGTAGCGCCCCGAATTTCTAATAAGATATCTTAGAAAATACGTGGCACAATCCCAGCAATCCACTTCAATATAATATTAAACACAACCAACACCACTAAATTTTCCAACTTTTATTACAACAAACTCTTACATAGCACATCGGAATTCAAACATCTCAACTCATAAATTTCTTTTTATTTACAACACAAAACTATCTCAAATTTGCTTTTACAAATTTACACAAAATCTTATTAAGTCACTTTTTCTCAAAAACCAACTCAAGCATCCAATCTCCACCTCTAAGCAACAACCTGCAACATGTGAGGCTAGAGATGATCCCTAACCCCCAAACTAAAGAGGTCAGCCATAAATGGTGTGAGTGACATAAAATCAACAAACAACATAAATGAACATATCTCACAAATTCTGAAACAACATATATTAAATAAGGAATGGGAAGTGAATAACGTCAGTAAACGTGAAAACATCAAGTGGAACTAAACTAAGTGTCAGGTGTAGAAAACAGGAAAACCACATGCATAAAACTAAGCCAAGAAAATACAAATTCTATATACAGACTCTCTAATGCGTACTTGTCGAAGTCTATGCATCCCATTCTACATAGGTTCGGTGCAAGCCCTTAACGTCTCCACTTCATAGGGTTCAATCCCCCGCTATGCAACTAATCCTAACACGATGACTACTACGAGATAAAGATAAACTATGGATAGTATCTCATGCCCGATAATTCCGGAGATAGATCCCACACCCAAGATATTTCACCTGAATAATTCCGGAGATCATCCCACACCGAAATATTGACACGTCACCACACGAATACCACATGTGCTTCACCTCGACTCCGATAATTCCGGAGATCAATCCCACACCACAAGTAGTTACCGTGATAATTCCGGAGATTGTCCCACACCACAAGACTGTGATAATTCCGGAGACATATCCCACACCACTAATAATCTACTGTGATAATTCCGGAGATTAAATCCCACACCGAAAGCCATACTGAGGTTCTTGACTCATGTTCCCGTTCATCATATCACCACTAGTGCCTGTCCTTATCGTTTTTGGGTTAATTAATTACTTAACGAATCTCCTAGAGTGGTATACCCTACCGGTCTAATAATCAAAACTGAATAACTGAAATGCCTCTACGGGCCTCAACAAATAACTCACTAGGGTCACACACCTCTAGAGACTCAAACTCAAAAAGTCTAAACCAAAGTCCCACTAAACAAAGTGGCTCAACTGAATATATCAAATCAAATACTGAACTGAATGTCAAGTATAGACTGAGTTATCTGAAAACCAATCTTTCGGAATAACACTCAAGTTTACAAAGATCCTTCAGTACCAGTCGACTTATAATGTGGTAAGTCGACTGCCCAGAGGACAAATATCCAAAATTTTACAAAAATAAACTAAGTCATATAAGTCGACTTATAAGAGTATCAGTCGACTTACCCGAGGTAAATTCCAATAATCTTCTCAAAAATATTCTAAGTATGTAAGTCGACTTAAAGGAGTCACAGGTCGACTGTCCAGAAAGGACTAATAATTTTTACAAAATAAATTCCTCAGTGAACCAGTCGACTGCCTACGATCTAGGTCGACTGTCCAGAACGACTTTTCATGTATTCTAAAATACAGTAGCAGGCTCGTACCAGTCGACTGTACGGTAGGCCAGTCGACTGTCGGCCTACAGTTTTCAAAATATAGGTCTGATTACAAAATCAAAACTGGAGTTTTCTAATGATTCATTGTTTATGAAAATAGTTCGTATTCAGGAAAAATGATAAATCTCAACAAATCCTCATTATGGATATATATTACTCAAAACATCAAATATGTCAAAACTCAAGTTCTCATGTTCTAAATCACATATTCTTTCATTAGGGTTTCACAAGACTAAATTTCTTTCACAAATCTAAATCCAAATCTGATTACAATGTATAAGATCCAGGTGTTCACCATCCGATCATAACCATACTCAAATCTTAAACATGTTTCTAGCAATAAAGAATTTATCAACCAAGATCTACTAGATGTCCATAGATTTCACATACATAATACAAACAATAACCATTGCATCGTTCTCCTACAAAATACACTAAATAAACAAGCATGTCAAACAAGCAACAAACAATCATTCACATAAATCAGATCACAAAACAAAGTTCATATCACTCACCTTGAATTGAGAATATTCAATGAAAAGCTTTCCTTTTGCTAGATCCAAACTTCTTCTTTCTCCACCAAAACAAGTCTCCAAAATTCTATATATTCTCAACAAATGACGGCTGGAAAAATCCCTTAAATATCCGGGATAAAGAGTTTAGGGTTTTACCCCACTTTGCAAAATAATCCTTTCTAAAAGACAACTTCACATATATAGTTATAGTCTTGGAAATTCGACCAAAATTCATTTAAATTAGGATTTAAAGGAAAAATACAATTCTAAATCTCAACCAATACTATTCAAAACGTCCAGAAATTACATTTTGCATTTTAACCCCTAAAAATGTAAAATTTGCAAAAAGGTCTTTCTTTTCTCAAAAATTGCAAATAGTTCTAATTAATTTCAGAAAAATCTGGAAAAATACTAAATAAATCCCAAATATTAAATAAATATTTTTCTTGAAGAAAACTAAACTTTTCAAACTTTTCATAAAAGTATTTGCACGTGTAACAAGATAAATTTTTCTGAAAATATTTATTAAGTCCTCAAAATTCATTTAAATTCATTTTCAAATATTTAAAATAATATTTGAAAATACGGGGTTTTACATCACTCCCTCCTTAGAAGAGTTCTGTCCTCAGAACTACTACTAATGAGTCCAAACAACATATCATCAAAGAAATCAACATCTCATAAATGGAAACATAATTCAAACAATTGCATATGACAACACAATTAAAATAGAAGGAATACAAATCATATCAATCAATGGTACAAACATTTAGAAGAATTACAACCACACAAAAGAAATACACTCATACAAAAAGCTCAGGGAAATCCTTCTGCATGCGATCCTCTGGCTCCCAAGTAGCCTCCTCGAACTGCTGATTCCTCCACAACACCTTGACCATAGGTAACACCTTGCTCCTAAGAACTTTCTCTCTACGGTCAACGATCTCAACAGGCTGTTCCTTGTAACTCAAGTTCACCTGTAGATCTTCAGGAATCTTTACCAATTGATGATTCTGATCTGGCACATACTTCCTCAACAATGACACATGGAATACATCATGCACTTGTGCCAACTCCTCTGGAAGCTTCAATCTATATGCTGTCTTGCCAATCCGCTCCATGATCCTGTATGGCCCAATATACCTTGGCGCCAACTTGCCTCCCTTACCAAACCTGATCACTCCTTTGGTTGGAGAAACCTTGAGAAAAACTGCATCCCCAACTTCAAACTCCAAGTCTCTTCGTCGAGTATCAGCATAACTCTTCTGCCGACTCTGAGTCTCGACCAATCTCTTGCGAATCAGCTCAATCTGCTCTGATGTCTGCTGTACGATCTCAGGACCATACATCTGCCTCTCGCCAACCTCGTACCAACAAACAGGTGTCCTGCACCTTCGCCCGTACAAAGCCTCATACGGTGCCATCCCGATACTCGCATGGTAACTGTTGTTATAAGCAAACTCAACCAATGCCAAGTATCTCTCCCAACTACCACCGAAATCCATAACACAAGCCCTCAACATATCTTCCAGCACTTGATTCACCCTCTCAGTCTGACCATCGGTCTGTGGATGAAATGCGGTACTAAAATCAGTTCTGGTGCCTAAAGCTGCTTGTAGGCTCTTCCAAAACCTTGAAGTAAACCTTGCATCTCTGTCGGATACAATTAACACAGGAACTCCATGAAGTCTCACAATTTCACCAATGTACAACTCAACCAATTTCTCCATCGACCAAGTGATATTCATGGCTAGAAAATGAGCCGACTTAGTCAAGCGATCCACGACAACCCAAATCGAGTCATTGCCCTTCGAACTCCTCGGCAAACCTGTGATGAAATCCAAACTAATATTCTCCCATTTCCACTCCGGAATGGGCAACGGCTGTAACAAACCTCCAGGTCTCTGATTTTCTACTTTGATCTGCTGACAAGTCAGACACCTTGCCACAAAATCTGCCACATCCCTTTTCATACTAGACCACCAAAAGTGCTGTTTGATGTCCCTGTACATCTTCGTGCCTCCTGGATGAACTGAAAACAAGGTACTGTGTGCTTCCTGCAAGATACTCTCTCTCAAATCTGCATTATCTGGAACACACAACCTCTCACCCATCCAAAGAATTCCATCTTGGACACGAAACTCTGATAGCTTGCCTTCTGAAACCTGTTGCAACATCCTCTGAATCTCTGAGTCTGATCTCTGACCTTCCACAATCCTCTCTCTCAAGGACGGCTGCAGCCTCAACTGAGCCAAAGATGCCCCTAAACCTTGCAGCACCACCTCGATACCTGCCTGATCGATCTCTGCTGCCAACTCACTTCGAGTAGTGATCAAACTTGATAAACTACTCTTCCTACTAAGTCCATTAGCCACCACATTTGCCTTGCCCGGATGATACTTGATCTCGGGACGAATGTCTTCCAAAACTTCCAACCACCTTCTCTGCCGAAGATTAAGATCCTTCTGTTGATAAATGTACTTCAGGCTCTTGTGGTCAGTGTACATGTTAACCTTCTCACCATAAACATAATGCCTCCACTGCTTCAAGGCATAAATGATAGCTGCTAGCTCCAAATCATGCGTCGGATAATTTTTCTCATGCGGACGCAATTGCCTCGAACCATAAGCAATAACCCTACCTTCTTGCATCAAGACACAACCCAAACCTCTGAGAGACGCATCACTGTAAATATCATAATCCTTCCCAGCTTACGGCAAAGCTAAGATAGGTGCAGTAGTCAACCTTTCCTTTAATTCAAGGAAACTCTCTTCGCACTTATCTGTCCATAAAAATGCCACATTCTTCCGGGTCAAACCTGTCAAAGGAACTGCAATCTGAAAATAACCCTGGATAAATCTCCTGTATTAATCAGCTAAACCCAAGAAACTTCTGACTTCCTTCACAGACGTTGGCCTGGGCCAATCCTTCACTGCTTCAACTTTCTGAGGGTCAGTAGCTACTCCCTCCTTAGAAAGGATATGACCAAGGAAAGCTACCTCAGATTTCCAAAACTCGCACTTCGACAATTTGGCATACAAGCTATGCTCCTGCAATTTCTGTAATACCGCTGTCAAGTGCGTAGAGTGCTCCTCTTCCGACTTCGAATACACCAAAATATCGTCGATGAAAACCACCACGAAGGAGTCAATAAATGGCCTCAAAACCCGATTCATCATATCCATGAAAACTGCTGGCGCATTCGTCAACCCGAATGGCAAATTTTTCATACGATGAATTTCATAAGATATCTTATTAGATATCTTATTGTGGTGGGTGTTTCTCAGGACTTCTAACGTAGTAATACTCTGTAACACCCCGAATCCCAAATACACTGAATTCGAGATGTTCTACATGATCTTTTCGCTTCTTTTAGTACAATTTTACAAGAAAATTCAAACTTTTCACTTTACATTAGAGTTTACATCAATATTACATTTACATTGCACAGCGGAAGTAAAATTTAAAATAATGAAACAAATGTACAACAACATTGAGAAATCTTTAAGCATTTGTTCCTCTTTAATCTTTTTCATGCCATTTATCCTGCATACAAAACTGTGGGTACGTCAGTTTATTCAACCGACGATAATTATACATGGCCATCCTCTCTATGCCAGAAACAGTATAATGATTCTCATTTCTTAAAAGATCACAAACTTGTTCACATATCAAAATAAAGTAAAGGGGGAAATTCTTAATGATGTCGTGTCGTGATCGTGCACTTAATCCTTAATGCAATTATTTATATTAGATGACACTAATGCGCACTTGTTCGGATTCTATGCATTCCATACTACATAGGTCCGAGGGCAAGCCTCTTATTCGTTCTTCATCTCTGTAGGGTTCAATCCCTCGCCATGACTTAATCTACTACTGTAACTATGGTGAGTATCCTAGATGATCTATGAGTACAAGCTCGTGTACAGAAAACCTGGAGGGGAACCCCACGCCATGTCTTGACTCATCAAGCATGCATTCTGTGGCAATTCAGCCTCCTTCATGGCACACGATCCTCTTGCAGTCACCAAACATCCCACAAGCGTGACTAGAGTCCGATCATTCTGAGCTGTGTCCACGCCATGTCTTGACTCATCAAGCATGCATTCTGTGGCTCACACACCCGCACCGTAAACCCTAGTTCTCATACTCGTGTTTTTCTCTCACTTTCATCACATCTTCACTATGCACTAATCCTTAGTTTTTAGTAGAATCATGAACAAAAAACAAAGCTCTAGAGTTAGCCTCTCCACTAAACCGGACTTATTCATTCAACATGACCAACCTTGGTCTTTCTTTTCAAATTTCATTTCATTTCATTTCCAATGCCGGGGGAGACTTAGCTACTCTTTTGTTTCAATTTCCAATTCACAATTTCCAATTTATGCATTTTCAGCTCATGAATTCATTTAATAGTCTCTCAGACTTCCTTTATCATGATCATAGCTTTCATATTCATTTAATTCTTAATTCAAATCTATGATTCATTTCATGTAAATTCATGCAACAACAAATAGAGTTTACCAACATCAACCATAAGATTCACAATCTTTACCATAAACCAAATAAGATTTCTGACATATCAAATATTCTGGACAGTCGACTTGGAGAAAGTCCGGTCGACTTGTTCAGTCAAAATCAAGTTCTTCATAACTGCTCAGGAGAGTCGACTGCTGCACATGGCCAGTCGACTGCTCCGCAATTTTTCATGTTCAACATATCATTCACGTGACAGTCGACTGTCATTCAATCAGTTGTCTGTCCTGGGTTCCAACAGTACATTTTATTACTCAGCCCAGTCGACTTGCCACTTGCATTAAGTCGGCTGAACAGGTTTAATTTCAATTTAAGGAATCATCATTCCCTCTGTTCTTCCATTCACATGCATCATTGTGTCACATTACAACATGTTCATACTACATAAACATGTAATTTCTTAACTGTTCACTAACATCACAACATATACTTTCACATAACTATTGTTTTCTGTAACACCTCGGATTTTAAAATACCGAACATATTCGCTTTTATATTTTGTAGGGGTTTATTTTAAGTGATATCTTATTTTATTTATTTTAATATCGATACTGGTATTGAATATTTATGGTAGATTGGTATTATTGTTATATTAGAGTTAAGAGTTGAGATTTTGTGTGAGGAAATATAGTTTATTTTATTTTATCATTATGGGGGATTATTATAAGATAATTTTAATGTGTTTTATATTGTTTGTATTATTATAGAAAAGAGTTGGGGTTTATTTGTAATATATTGGATTTGGAGGGCTTATAGGTGACTATACCTTACTATTATTATTAATATATTATATTTTCAATATAACCCTTCCCCCATTTTAATTCATTCTTTCATTCTTTTCCTTCTCCCTTCCCGTTCACTCCACCCGACCGAACCCAAAAGAAGCGATCGAAACCACCCCGGCCTCCTCCCTCCGTCCTTCTTCTCCGTTCACCTCAGCCGAAAGAAACCCAACACTCCGTTTCCCTCTTCCTTCTTCTTCCCCTTCCTGGTTTCAATCCCGACCGAACAGCCGCAACCCATCGGCCGTGCTCTTCCCCGCCCGAAAAACCACCATTTCTTCATCGTTCTTAAATTAATTCGCGGGGTAGATCAAGTGAGGGGTGCTCTAGCTCGTGGTAGCATCAATTTGGGGAAATAACCGCGTGAAGGATATATTAGCAAATTTGGATGTGGAACGGCGTGCTGGCGCATCGGGTCTTCACGGGCTGCTATGTGAGTATGAATGTATTTATGTATTTGTTATTTTAAGAAAATTTTAGTATAATCTGAATGATTGATATGAATCCCTGAATAAGGTGTATGTGTAAAGGAAAATTAGTGTTCGGTGTTGGTATGCGATATGACGATGAAATACTCGTCTCGTGTATTGATATAAATTTACAGACGATAGATTAGATATATATATACGGGGATGAGTTATATTTATATAAGATGTCGGTATATGGTGAATTGTTGTGATTTTGGATATCTAGTGTGATGGTAATGTAATGGGTGTATTTATATATATATGATGTTGTGATGTGTTGATCTACTGGGCGTATGCAAACCTGTGATATTGAGATAATAAATAGTATGATATACGCATGACGTATGGGGCAATGATAAAATAAATAATAAAGTGCAGTTGTGATGTGCAATATTATGATGTGATAATTTTATATATTAATGGCAGTGATATTTTCTTTTGTGTGATGCATTGAAAGGGTGGTGATAATATGAAAAGAAAATGTTAATGGCAATAAGTTCGGTTGACTTGAGTTGATACCCCAGGATGGACCTGGGAGTGCAGATACCTCCGGATAGACCGGAGAGAGTAGATACCTCAGGGATGACCTGAGAGAGAGTTGATACCCCAGGATGGACCTGGGAGTGTAGATACCTCCGGATAGACCGGAGAGAGTAGATACCTCAGGGATGACCTGAGAGAGAGTTGATACCCCAGGATGGACCTGGGAGTGCAGATACCTCCGGATAGACCGGAGAGAGTAGATACCTCAGGGATGACCTGAGAGAGAGTTGATACCCCAGGATGGACCTGGGAGTGCAGATACCTCCGGATAGACCGGAGAGAGTAGATACCTCAGGGATGACCTGAGAGAGAGTTAATACCCCAGGATGGACCTGGGAGTGCAGATACCTCTGGATAGACCGGAGAGAGTAGATACATCAGGGATGACCTGAGAGAGAGTTGATACCCCAGGATGGACCTGGGAGTGCAGATACCTCCGGATAGACCGAAGAGAGTAGATACCTCAGGGATGACCTGAGAGAGAGTTGATACCCCAGGATGGACCTGGGAGTGCAGATACCTCCGGATAGACCGGAGAGAGTAGATACCTCAGGGATGACCTGAGAGAGAGTTGATTCCCCAGGATGGACCTGGGAGAGTAGATACCTCCGGATAGACCGGAGAGAGAGTAGATACCTCAGGGATGACCTGAGAGAGAGTTGATTCCCCAGGACGGACCTGGGAGAGTAGATACCTCCGGATGGACCGGAGAGAGATATGATACCTCAGGGTAGACCTGAGAGAGAATTGAAACTCTAGAATAGACCTAGGGTAAAATGAATATGATATGAAATGTGAATGAGAAAGAGAAGTGTTTGGTATAAGCTGAAATGAAATAGTGAAGTAAGTGTATTATGAGTTGAGAATAAAGAATAAATAAGTGTTAATAATAAATGGGGTAGTAAAGAAAGTGCATAGTGAATTGTGAATTGTGGATGAGAAAGAAAGTAGTTGTGAATGAAGTAAATGTGAAAGAAAGTGAGTTATGAGTTAGTGTATGAAAAGAAGTGATAAATGCAGTGCGTGGTTAATTTAAAATGATAATAATAGAAGAGACATGTGTTCTTATGAATAATACGAAGTAATGGTATTATGTGTGTGATCATTAAAGTAAAATACAGTTGTTGTGAGTTGTACCTTGGAATTGTGTCAAGGAACTACCTGCCCGCTATTTCTGTGGAAATGGTGGGAACTACCTGCCTTGGCATAATTCGCAGGGGGAGTGGATATAATAGTGGTAATGATTGAGAGAAATGAGAAATAAAGTGAAGTGAAGATGAATAATGATTGAAGTGAATTAATAACTCTTGAAATGTGATGTGATATTACCCAGACTATGCGTTTGGGGTGTGGTGATTATTACCCAAGCTATCGGCTTTGGGGTGTGATATATTATTGCCCAAACTATGTTTGGGGGTATAGAATATAAATTGATGTGAATGAAAGTGAAATCAGTGATAACTTGAGTTATAGTGAAGATGAAAGTAAGTTGGTCATTAATTAGCCTGAAAAATAGCTAAATGATATAACGGGATGAGAATGAGTTATAAAACATATTTTTGATGTGATAAGAATGAGTATTTAATAAGTGATATGTGCATGATGTGATGAAATGTGAGTGAATTGCAATTGGTAACGAAGTGTTATATTTTGTCATAAGAAAGGAATTAATGTGGTATTATGAGAATAGATGCATATGTTTATGATGTGATACTTATTATAACACAATAAAATAAATACTTGTATTATGAGATTGGGTATAAAAATGGTTATTAAAGAAAGTATGCTGTGGTATGAGTTTGTGTACCTTGGAAGTGTGTCGGGGAACTACTTGCCTGCTATTTCTATGGAAATGGTGGGAACTACCTGCCTCGGCACAACTTCCAGGATGAATGTGTGTTGATGACATAATATAAGTAGATGAAACGCATGGCTAAATAGAGTTGAAGAAATGATGTAATAACATCATGTAGTTATATTAATATAAATAGTGAAATGCTGATATAACGATAAGTGTGGAAAGATGAATATTCGTATTAGGTGAGTGTAAGATAAGTATGTATATATATACGAGGTTGATGTGAAGTGTATTATGAAATGTGGGAAGTTATGGATAATTAAATAGTTGAATGCAGGTTTGGCAGAGTAGTTGATATGTCATTGTATTGACGATGTTGTTGTATTCAAGATATAGGTTGCCTTATTTTAATTGGGCATTCGTAAGTTTAATTTATTTTCTTTATACTATTTTAATTTGTTATTTGATTATTAATTATACTCACACCAGAAATGGCTAATCCCTTAGTATTTGGGGGGTTAGGAAGTCCCTAGACTACCCTAAATCCCCTACTGTTACAGGTCCTCAGCAGAGCAGAGGTGAGGCACAGATTTTGTTGAGTAAAGTCTTTTACATTAAATTTGATGTATAAGTTTGGTAAGGTGAATAGTAGAATCAATAGTTTAAATTGTATTATGGATGTATAAGCACGTATATGATGATGGTAAGCATAGTACGATGTGGTATGGTATGTTTGTGACCCGTACCCACCTCGTTGTGGTGTACCGGGCTCTGTGGTAGGTTTTACAAAGGTTTTTCTAAAAATTTTACCTCGTTTTCAAAGAAATTTATGGTTTTTATTTGATATTTGATAATTCGTTATGAGTTTGGCCCCCAGAGCATTATATATTATTGCCTGTATGTTTCTGCTCATTTTGGCCTGGGGAGCCCATGAAATTATTGTGTATTTTGTGAGCTACGGAATTTTGAGCAGAATTCCGTAAGCTTTTTGTGTTTCGGGGCAAAATTTACATGGGAGACTGTCAAAATTTTTCCTGAAATATAACTTTCTTAGTTTATGATTAAAATGATATAGAAATTGAAAGATTTGAGTTTGGAGTCAAAAAAAAAATTTGGGGCGTTACATTTTCTTTTTCTCAAGGGAATGTCAAACATGCATTTTCATTTACTCATCATTTACTTGCAGAAATGAACACTAAATCTCAATTTAGCACACTAGAACATCACCATAAAATACTTCGTTTCATGGAATTTCTGGACTATTCTTAATTTAATTCAATACCGGTCGGCTATTTACATCAACAGTCGACTGTACGGGTTATTCCCAGTTTTACTAATTATCCCTAGTTCTTTTTCATCTGTTCATGTTTCCTCAGTCATGTATAACGTGGGGGAAATGAGTTTAGCAACCATTCTATCACTTCAGTTTGTACACTCGTACATCATTAAACTTTCTAATAAATCATGAGAGAATATTTGCCTCGTACCAGTCGACCTGTCCACGTGACAGTCGACTGTACAGGCCTATTTCAGTCCCTTTTTTTTAAAAAGTTTCATTACTTCATTATTAGTCCTTCACAACTTTCATCATAAGCATACACAGAGCAATCTAATATGCTTAAACTTACTTTTTCACAAGCATGGTAACAATCATTATTGCCATAACATAATTACTACGTTAGAAGTCCTGAGAAATACCCACCTTATTGACGAAATAAACGAATCCAGTAAAGCCTCTTAATGCGATGCACGACTCCTTGCTCCTTGCTCCTTGCTCCACACCGAAGCTCCTCTGTAGGAATGATCGGCCTCCAAGAGAACTCTCACTCACCAAAATCTACAATATAATATATATATATCTTCTTTCAAAGGATTTTTGTGTAGAAGATGTTTAAGAGAGAGGGGTATTTATACACCATTTTGGGTGAGATGGAGGGTTAGGATTTAGTAGATAGTTATAGGGTCAAGGGCTAGGATGAACTAGGGAGTTGTAATAACTACCCATACTCTAGATAACCACCCATGACTAAAACCCACTTCTTTCCCAAACCGGCCAAGAAGGGTGTGCTCATGCTCGTGTACATGAAATGCACGTGCAAGCACTAGTCACCCAAAAGAGAAACTTGTACAAAATACAAAATAAAAGTCTTTAAAAGGTGTTCCACATTACAAGTTGTAAATAAAATAGAATTAAACCATGGGCTTTAATTAATGGCCCAAAACAATAGTTATTTTAAAAAGATAAAAGAATGAATTACATTTTGGGCTTTAAGAAAAAGGCTTTTGTACAAAACAATGAAAAGCACAAATTAAAATATCTTTACTCATCTTGATGAAAATATTAATCAAAATATTACACGTGCATACTACGTGCCAAAATAAATAATTTTTCATTAATTGAAAAATCAGGGCATTACAACACTCCCTCCTTAGAATAGTTCCATCCCCGGAACTACAGTCAAGAGTGAGAGAAACAGAAAATACAACACTCACACAAGAACAAAAAGATACAAAGATACAATCAAGCAAAAAGCTCAGGATAGTCCTTCAACATCCTCTCCTCAGACTCCCAAGTAGCCTCTTCAACCAAGTGGTTTCTCCAGACTACCTTGACCATCGGTATCGTCTTATTCCTCAAGACTTTCTCTCGACGATCAACAATCTCGACAGGAGACTCGATGTAGTTCAGATCCAACTGCAAACCTTCCGGCACTTCAGGCAAATGATGACTTGGGTCTGGAATATAACCTCTCAGCATAGATGTAACGCCCCGAATCCCAAATACACTGAATTCGAGATGTTCTACAGGATCTTTTCGCTTCCTTTAGTACAATTTTACAAGGAAATTTAAACTTTTCACTTTACATCAGAGTTTACATCAATATTACACTTTACATTTGCACAGCGGAAGTAAAATTTGCAACAATTAAATAAATGTACAACAACATGGTACAATCTTTAAGCATCCATTCCTCTTTAACCTTTAACATGTCATTTACCTGCATATAAGACTGTGGGTGCGTCAGTTTATTCAACCGACGATCATTATACACGGCCATCCTCTCTATGCCGGAAATAGTATAACTCAATTTTTCATATTTAGCAAACACAAACTTGTCACATTTCAATTAAAGGGACTACCCTATTGATGTCGTGTTGTGATTGTGCACTTAGTCCTTAATGCATTTATTTATATTACATGACACTAATGCGCACTTGTTCGGATTCTATGCATCCCATACTACATAGGTCCGAGGGCAAGCCCTTATTCGTTCTTCATCTTTGTAGGGTTCAATCCCTAGTTATGTCTTAATCTACTACTGTAATTACGGTAGTGTCTTAGATGTCCTATGATCTACGAACCCATGTCCAGGCAGCCTGGAGGGGAATCCCACGCACTGACACGACGCATCGAGCAGGCAACCTATGGACAATTCAGCCTCCGCCATGGAACAATGGCACCACCCATAGCCACTCGAACATCCCACAAGCATCGCCACCGGGACGATAATTCTGGAGTAGCGCCCACGCCATGTCTTGACGCATCAAGCAGACAGCCTGTGGATCGCTCTCACACCGCTAATCCGATGGTCCCCATACTCATGTTTTTCTTCTACTTTCATCACGTCTCCACTATGTACTAATCCTTAGTTTTATCAAAAATCATGAACAAAAATTAAATCTCTAGAGTTAGCCTCTCCACTAAACCGGACTTATTCATTCATTTCAACATGACCAACCTTGGTCTAATTTCATTTCATTTCATTTCCAAATACCGGGGGAGACTTAGCTACTCTTTTATTTCAATTTTTCATTTCACAATTTCCAACTCATAAATACCCCATGTTGAGTTCTCATACTCACATGTATATTCTCTTTTCAATTCATGATTTCTAATTGTTCAAATAGTCCATAACAGTACATGAATTTCATATACTTTTATCAATTATCACATCATATCAAATTTCACATTACTAACAAATATACATACTTCATATTGTTCCACAAATAAGAAATAAATTGCATTATTCCACACAACAAAGTTTCTTTTTGCCAAATCAACTTCTCATCCTTCATTTCACTTATTCTTTTAAGTTATAATCTCACATCAATAAACACATAGAACCATATTTCTATTTATGTATTTTATCTCCAAGTCATAGTTAATTTCATTCAAATAATTCCCAAATCATTTTTATAAAGTCCCTTACAATTTTAGGAGAATAACCATATTTTTTTCATAATTTTTGGACACTTAAAAACCCAAAAAAAATATTTTTTCACTCTTGCCGATAGCAAGATTCGAACCCAGGCACACGAAGAACACAGCCAACAGCACCCGCCACTAGGCCGAACTGTGCCAGCGGTATAATTACGGCCGAGAGCATTAAATGCTCTCGGCCTACTGTTTAATTGTTTTTAAAAAAACAAACTAAAATAATGTTGCACACGGGATTCGAACTAGTCACCCCCGAGAACACAGCCGCACACAGTGACCACTTGAGCTACATGCTCAGGTTGTCATAGTACAATTTAAAATCCTTTTTGAATCATTTGCCACTGTTGTTAAAAACGTCTCGATGTTCAATTAATCTTTGTTTCATATTGCTTTTATAGAAGTTACTGAAAAATTCCAGATTGACTTCCCCTCACATGATTTTCATACTAACATGCATAAAATAATTTTTTGCACCAATAAAAATATATTTTTCACACAATTCGATGAATTTTTCATTATAACTACTATATTTCTCATTTTTGACCTTGCTTTACAATTGGCCTTCTAATCTTTTTATCCACAATTTTCTTACATTAATTTTCTGTTATTAATCTTTTATTCAACATACAAATCTATTTTTGAGTTTATCCATTCCCACAATAACTCAAAAAGATCTCTTCAACACATAAATTAGCATTAACAAAGTACTAACTTTTACATATAATTTGTGATGGTGATAAATGTATTTTCTTCCATCAATCTATAATCATAATCAATTACACATGCAACTTATAATTTTAACGATAGAATTACATACTATTTCCATGTTAACAATTCAATCAATTAGGGATCATTTTCCAAATTCAATGTGCATTCTTATTAATCATTTTCATGCTTCATGGTTCAATATAATACTAGCATATTCCTAACTAGAAATAAGGAGAATTAACCCACAACTCAAATTAATAATAAAACCACATACAAGTTAATCATAACATTCCAATCAATTCATAGACTAACTTTCCAATTAATGTGTATTCTTATTAATATTTTTCATGCATCATTTTGATAATTAAATCTAGCATGGATCCCTATATTAGAAATAGGAAAAGTTACCCACCTTGTATGGAGAGAACAAACAAAATTAGCAACAAAAAGTCCTTTGCGACGAGATGCACCTCCTCCTAGATGATGCGCGCACAAGCTCCAAGCCACCAAAAAACCGAGAGCTCTCTCCTTGGTTGATGCCGGCCTTCTTCTCCTTGTTTGAATGCAACACAATCCCACACAATTCTCTCAATCTTTTTAACTCACAACTTACTACTAAATAATGCTATTAGACTATAGGTTTGGAAGGATATAATTGCATAAGAATACTAGCCATGGGAGGGGGGTATTTATACTAGAAATCAAATAGAATGGAGGGCTAGGATTAACTAGTTGGTTGTAGGATGGAAGGCCAAGATGAAAGTAGGAGTTACAAAAACTATCCACAACCAAATAACCACCATGCCATGACTACCACTCAAATTTTGAGTTTCCCTCCCAAAAGATGCAATCCGGCCTCCATGGAGAAGTGCATATTGCACGTGTACGTGTAGTGCACGTGCATGCAACTAGGCCTAAAAATTGTACATTTTAATTTTGTATAAAAATAAAATAGTTTTTAAGTTGTCTTCTACATGACAAGTTAAATAAAAAATAGATTAATCCATGGGCTTTAGTTTTGGGCCAAAATAGTTATTTTAAAATAAAATAAATAAATTACATTTTGGGCTTTAAGAAAAAGGCCTTTTAATCTAATTAAAATAAGGCTTTCTATTTATTTAAAGAAAAAGGCTTTTGTATAAAATAACTTGAGAACACATATTTAAATGTTCATACACATCATAATGAAAATAATTATAAGATTTAATTCAACCAAAATATTGCACGTGCACACTACGTGCAAAATAAAATAATAATTTTTTCATTAATTGAAAAAATCAGGGCATTACAATAGACACATGAAAGACATTGTGCACCTGAGATAACTCTTCCGGTAATTCAAGCCGGTAAGCAGTCTTCCCGATCCTTTTCAATATCTTATACGGGCCTATAAACCTCGGGGCTAACTTTCCGCCTTTGCTAAATCGAACCACACCTTTACTGGGTGATACTTTCAGAAAGACGAAGTCACCAACCTCAAACTCAAGGTCCCTTCTCCAGTTGTCTGCATAGCTTTTCTGCCTGCTCTGAGCTTCTACCAACATTTTCCTGATCAGAACAATCTTCTCAGAGGTTTGCTGTACAAGCTCAGGACCAAACAACTGACGCTCCCCAACTTCAAACCAACAAACAGGTGTCCTGCACTTCCTGCCATACAGAGCTTCGTACGGCGCCATCCCAATGCTAGCCTGAAAACTGTTGTTGTAGGCAAACTCTACCAAAGGTAAATGCATTTCCCAACTGCCTCCAAAGTCTAGTATACAACACCGAAGCATATCCTCAAGAATACGGTTGACTCTCTCGGTCTGCCCATCGGTTTGCAGATGTAAAGCAGTGCTGAAATCTGTCTTGGTTCCCAAAGCTGTCTGAAGACTCCTCCAGAAATGCGAAGTAAACCGTACATCTCGATCAGACACAATAATTGATGGAACACCATGAAGCCGGACAATCTCGCCAACATACAATTCAGCTAACTTGTCCATCGAAGCAGTGAGTTTCATCGCCAAAAAGTGAGCGGACTTGGTTAGTCGATCGACTATAACCCAAATCGCATCATTGCCTTTAGGACTCTTAGGCAATCCCATAATAAAATCCATACTGATATTATCCCACTTCCATTCCGGAATAGGTAACGGCTGTAATAGACCTCCGGGTCTTTGATTTTCGGCTTTGACTTGCTGACAAACCTCACACTTCGCCACAAATTCAGCCACATCCCGCTTCAAACCTGACCACCAGAAATGCTGTTTGATGTCTTTGTACATCTTAGTACTCCCAGGATGTACTGACAAAAGAGTAGCATGTGCCTCCTGAAGAATACTCTCTTTCAGGTCCGCCTGATTTGGAACACACAGCCTCTCTCCAAACCACAGCTCTCCATCCCTGATTTGAAATCCGGGCAACCTGCCAGCACCAACCTGCTCCTTCATCTCCAAAATATCAGCATCAACCTCCTGACTTGCAATAATCCTTGCATTCAAAGTAGGCTGAAGCCTCAACTGAGCCAAAGATGCTCCCAATCTTTGCAAGACAACTTCAATACCTGCTCGGTCCAATTCCTCAATCAGATGCTTCTGAGTTGTAATCAAACTGGCTAAACTGCTTTTGCGACTAAATGCATCAGCAACAACATTAGCTTTCCCAGGATGATACTTGATCTCAGGTCGCATATCCTCGAACACTTCCAACCATCTCCGCTGCCTCACATTCAGATCCCTCTGTTGATATATATACTTCAAGCTCTTGTGGTATGTGTACATGTTCAACTTCTCACCGTACACGTAGTGCCTCCATTGCTTCAGGGCAAAGATAATCGCAGCCAACTCTAGATCATGAGTCGGATAATTCTTCTCATGCGGTCGTAGTTGCCTAGACCCATAAGCGATTACTCTTCCTTCTTGCATTAAGACACAACCAAGCCCATGATGTGAAGCATCGCTATAAACATCATACTCAACACCAGCTCTAGGCAAAGCCAAAATAGGTGCAGTAGTCAGCTTCTCTTTCAACTCCTGAAAGCTCGCCTCACATTGCTCGGTCCACTTGAAGCTCACATTCTTCTTGGTCAGTCCAGTAAGCGGCACGGCTATCTGAGCATAACCTTGAATGAATCTCCTGTAGTATCCAGTCATCCCAAGGAAACTTCTGACTTCCTTCACTGTAGTAGGCCTAGCCCAATCTCTCACTGCCTCTATCTTCTGAGGGTCAGTTGCCACTCCCTCCTTAGAAAGGATGTGACCTAGGAATGCCACTTCAGATTTCCAGAAATCACACTTGGATAATTTGGCATACAACTTCTGCTCTTCCAACTTCTTCAAAACTGCTGCCAAATGCTCGGTGTGCTCCTCCTCTGACTTGGAGTACACGAGAATATCGTCGATAAACACCACGACGAAGGAATCAATGAACGGCCTCAGAACTCTGTTCATCAAATCCATGAAGATTGCGGGTGCATTCGTCACTCCAAATGGCATAACTAAGAATTCGTAATGCCCATGTCGAGTTCTAAATGCAGTTTTGTGCACATCTTCAGCTTTCACTCGAACCTGGTGATATCCTGATCGAAGATCTATTTTGGAGAATACAGCTGCTCCTTGTAGACGATCGAACAAGTCATCAATTCGAGGAATAGGATACTTATTCTGAATAGTGACCTTATTCAGCTCTCGGTAATCGATACACATTCTCATCGATCCATCCTTCTTCTTTATCAAAAGCACTGGTGCTCCCTAAGGTTATGCACTAGGTTGAATAAAGTCTTTCTCCAACAGTTCCTCAATCTGCCATTTCACCTCATCCTGTTCCACTGGAGCCATCCTATACGGTGCCTTAGAAATGGGTGCACTTCCCGGTTGAACAGTGATGCTGAACCCTACATCACGATGCGGGGGTAACCCAGGAAAATCATCCAAGAACACAGTCGGATAGTCCCGAACCACAGGAATCCCTTGCACTTCCACAGAAGTCTCTTCCTTGCGGATAGTTGCCACCAGCTTAGAGCACTTCTTTTTCCCTTGGAAAGTGACTTCAGGTCCACCTGGAGCTTTCACTGTTACCGTCTTGGTCTTACACTCGATGCTTGCACTGTACACCGACATCCAATCAATACCAATGATAACATCGACTCCCAAGATAGTCAGCTCGATCAGATCAATGCCAAAGATTCGATCTCCAATCACAATCTCGTAATCAGCGTAATACCGATCAGTTGTTAAAGTTTCCCCTGATGGAGTAGCTACTGCCAAGATCTGGCCTGGAAAAATCTTCGGTTCAACTCCCAACACTTTAGCAAATTTAGGAGACACAAAAGTATGAGAGGATCCAGTATCGAACAACATAACAGCTTTCATTCCATTCACATAAAGTTCGCCTGTTACATAATACACACCATTACGTAACAGTTTCACAATATAAGCGGGAAAAGAAATGACAAAAACCACTAATCATCAGCCCTCGTACCAGTGATGACATGATCAACCTCATCAGCATCAGCTTCCGTCAAGGCGAATACTCGCCCTGGTTGGTACGGCCTCTTCCCAGTCTGCTGCGTTGGTGCATTGCGATTACTATTCCGTGGCTTGGAGCATTGAGATTGGTAATGTCCCGTTTCACCATAGTTGTAGCAAGTCACCGCAGGAGGTCTCACCACATTGTTCCCAGGTCCTCCAGCTACACTAATAGCATTCGTCCCTGTCAGTTTGAACCTTTGTGCAGATGGTTGCCCCTTGAAACTCCCAAAATTTGCGGGCCTCTTTCCAGACTGTCAGTTGTTCCTCCGGTTCTGAACAACATGGAACTGCTCCATATCTGCTTCCGTCGCTGCTGCTCTCTTGACCAACTTGTCAAATCTTCTGATACTAAGAGGTATCATCCGGGACCTCAAGCTTGGCCTCAGTCCATGCTCGAGCTTACGAGCCTTCTTAGCTTCATCCATCACCAGTTCTGGAGCATACCTAGAGAGCTGAGTAAACTTAGTCTCGTATTCTCTCACTGACATGCCGCCTTGCTGTAGCGACAGAAACTCCATAGCCTTCTTCTCTTGAACATCGGAGGGGAAATAGTGACTGCGGAATTCTTACAGAAATTCCTCCCAGCCAAGCACTATGCCTCCCATGGTCCTCTTCATCGACTGCCACCAAACAGCCACGTCCTTCTCAAATTGCAAAGTCGCCAACTTGACCTTGCTGCCTTCCGGGGTCTCCAACACTTGACGAATCCAGTTGTCAGCCGCATCATGGTCTGACTTTTCCTCGAATACAGGTGGTTTCATTCGTTTGAACGATTCCACTAGTTTAATCGCCTCGGGCACCGGTTCGCAGGTCCCTTTCCTTGGTTCATAGCCACAGCATTGAGCGTCTGATAGACCCTCGCAAGTTCTGTCTCCAGATCCAAACCTTTCCCATTTCTAGCTCCTCTTCTCAACATATTCTGATGCAAAAGATCCATTAAATTCGAAGTATAAGACAAGAATTTTAAACCAACTTGCATTTCATTGAATTCCAAACTTTATACATTCGAATTTGAAAAACATTTCTTAACATCAGAATAAAAGATAGTAGAAGCTACAACAGTCTAACTCCTACGGTTCCTCTTCGCTTCTCGAAGTTCTCCCCGTAGTTCATCAACTTCATCCTTCAGCACATCTGTCAAATTCTTCCTCTTCTCGAGTTCCCATACCCGGTGACTGAGAATTGAAAAGTCGTCCTTCCGCTTTGCCAGCTGAGCCTCCAATAATCTGACTCTCTCTCGCAGTGTCTCTACCTGCCTCTGAAGAGATATCACCAGACTATTTGGAACTGGTTCTTCTTCTTCGTCAGAAGAAGATTCATCAGATGAATCCGGAGGTGGGGTGATCTCTCGGAATTCAGGCCATTCCTCCTCATCAGAATCTGCTTGCCCAGGGTGGTACTCTTCCTCAATGATATGCCAGTCGTCGTCTCCAGCAGGGTCGAAGTGGTCAGCCATCTTAGAAAGTAGGGAGGAAGAAGCATAAGTCATAGAACAACACAAATGTAAGTCACTTACATTTAAATCTCTAAACTCAAACACACACTCTAATGTCCACTTCTAGGGTGTCGTTCCTTATAAATTTGTACCAATATGGAAAGCGTAGAAAACGTGGCTCTGACACAATTTTTCATACGATGAATTTTTAAATCCTAATTTTAATGAATTTTAGATGAATTTCCAAGAATAGGACTATATATGTAAAACTATGTTTTGGAAGGACTATTTTGCAAACGCACTTCTAAACCCTAAAAACAATATTTCCGGCCTATATAAGAGATCCGTGCAGCCGTCTTTCGCTGCACAACTCAGTTTCTTATTATTAAATTCTTGGTGATTAAAGAGGAGGATTTTTGGATCTCGCAAGAAGAAGGCTTTTCGTTGGATCTTTGCAATTCAAAGGTGAGTAATATTGTTTTGTTTTGTTTTGTTTTGTGATATGAACTTGGTTTTTGTTGATTGATTTATGTGAATGATTGTGCGTGGTTTGTCTCGACATTTATGCTATCTTGTATGTGAATGATGCGATAGTTGTTATTTATATTATGCATGTGAAATCCATGAAAGATAGTAGATCTCGAGTAACACATTCTTTATTGCTTGAAAACATGTTAAGATTTGAGTATGGTCATGATAAAAAGGAATTGGATGGTTGAATCTCTGGATCTTGTGATCACAAATCAGATCTGGGTTATGAGTTGTGAGAGAAATTTAGTATAAAGAAACCCTAATGAAAGAATTTGGAATCTAGAACATGAGATCTGTAACACCCCAAATTTTTTTTTTATAAACTAAGTCTCCAAATTCAATTCTTTCAATTTCTATATCACTTTGATCATAAACTAAGAAAGTTATATTTCAGGGAAAATTTTGACAGAGCCTCCCCTGTAAATTTCGCCCCGAAACACAAAAAGCTTATGGAATTCTGCTCAAAATTCCGTAGCTCACAATCCACATAATAATTTCATGGGCTCCCCAGGCCAAAATGAGCAGATACACACAGGCAATATAATATAATGCTCTGGGGGCCAAACTCATCACGGATTATCAGATACCAATTAAAAACTATAAATTTCTTTGAAAAATGAGGTAAAATTTTAGAAAAATCCTTGTAAAACCTACCACAGAGCCCGGTACTCCACAATGAGATGGGTACGGGCCACAAACATACCACACCACCTCACACTATACTCATCATTGTCATATACATGCTTATACACCCATAATACAATTTAGATCATAAATTTCACTATTCCTATGACTAAATAGTACAAATTTTTAAAATAAAAATTTATCCTACCAATCCACGCCTCACCTCTGCACTGATGAGAACCTGCAACAGTGGGAGATCTAGGGTAGTCCTCCGACTCCCCTAACCCCCCAAACACTAAGGGGTTAGCCATTTCTGGTGTGAGTATAGTTATTAATCTAATGACAAATTAAAATAGTATAAAGAAAATAATTTAAACTTACGAATACCAAATTAAGATAATGCAACCTGAATCCTGAACACAATAACATTATCAATACAATGATATATCAAATACTTTGCCAATCCTGCATTCAATTATTTAATTATCCATAACTTCCCACATTTCATAATATACTTCACATCAACCTCGTATATATATATATATATATATATATATATATATATATATATATATATATATATATATATACTTATCTTACATTCGCATAATACGAATATTCATCTTTTCACATTTATCGTCATATCAGCATTTCACTATTTATATTAATATAACTACATGATGTTATTACATCATTTCTCCAACTCTATTTAGCCATGCGTTTCATTTACTTATATTATGTCATCAACACACACATTCATCCTGGAAGTTGTGCCGAGGCAGGTAGTTCCCACCATTTCCACGAAAATAGCGGGCGAGTAGTTCCCCGACACACTTCCAAGGTACACAAACTCATATCACCACATACTTTCTTTAATAACCATTTTCATACCCAAACTCATAATACAGGTGTTTATTTATTGTGTTATAATAAGTATCACATCATAAACATATGCATCTATTCTCATAATACCACCTTCCTTCATGTCTTATGACATAAATACCACATCTCATTGCCCATGCGATTTACTTACATTTCATCACATCCTTAACACATCATTAACTAGAATACTCATACTCATTGTATCAAAACCATATTTTATAGCTCATTCACATCTCATTATATCACTTTAGTAATTCTCATTCTTATAAACAATAAATCTTATTATCATTTTCACTTAATCCCCCAAACACAATCTGGGGCCACAATATATCACATCCCATAGCCGATAGCTTGGGTAATAATCACCGCACCCCAAACACACAGTTTGGGTAATATCACATCACATCTCAAGCCGATAGCTTGGTTATTAATCACTTTAATCACTTATCATCTTCATTTTACTTTATTTCTCATTTCCATCAATCATTACCACTATTATATCAACTCACCCTGCGAATTATGCCAAGGCAGGGAGTTCCCACCATTTCCACAGAAATAGCGGGCAGGTAGTTCCTTGACACAATTCCAAGGTACAACTCACATCAACTGTATTTTACTTTAATGATCACACACATAATACCATTACTTCATATTATTCATAAGAACACATGTCTCTTCTATTATTATCATTTTAAATTAACCACACACTGCATTTATCACTTCTTTTCATACACTAACTCATAACTCATTTTCTTTCACATTTACTTCATTCACAACCGCTTTCTTTCTCATCCACAATTCACATTCCACTATCCACTTTCTTTACTATCACATTTATTATTAACACTTAGTTATTTTAATAGTTTGTCGACCAGTGAGCCACAGTATCCCAACATACTGAAAGCCGACAGCCCAGTAAAACACGCGGACCGATGCTCACACAGAGTCTTACTCGTCCGAGGCTACGTCTTCCTCCTAGCCGAACTAGCGAGGGAACACCGCACCCCAGATAAACTGGGTACTTCCTCGCGACGTCTGTCATCGAGGGAAAAACACCGCACCCCAGGTAAACTGGGTACTTCCTCGCGACGTCTGTCATCGAGGGAAAAACACTGCACCCCAGGTAAACTGGGTACTTCCTCCCAGCCGTTAGCCAGGAGGGAAAAACACCGCACCCCAGGTAAACTGGGTACTTCCTCGCGACAGCTGTCATCGAGGGAAACCGGGCCTCAAGCCGATAGCTTGGGCGAAAAAACACCGCACCCCAGATATACTGGGTACTTCCTCCCAGCCGATAGCCAAGAGGGAAAAACACCGCACCCCAAGCCGGTCCTTGGGTATTAGGAGGTCTAGCCCAAACCCCCAGCATTGCTGTAGGTACTGGTCAACAAAATCATCTGTTATTAGCATTAATCATGTCATCTTTCCATTTTACTAATTCAACATAAAGCATCGCAGCTTTTAATTAAACAACAGCCACATCCTTGATTTTAATCACAAGAATTAATACCACATTTTATTAACACGTACCAGCTGAACTTTTATCTTCATACCCATAGACCAGGTTATGCACACACCCTGTTATTCCACACATAACTCATCATATCATTTTATTGCATAATATTAATGCGCCAAGATATTTATTTTGCCATAACAATTCACATTAAGGGTAACATGATATTTACTACTTCATTAAATCACATATAGACATACGCCAAGTTATATCCTTAATAAAAGAATTATAAGGGGTTATTCCGTATCATAAGCATATCAAAATATACTTCACCACATAATAACATCATATAATTACCCATTACTTGTCTTCGAACATGATTAGAATGTAAACATGCACCCACTTATTTAACTTCATCAATTATTGCATCACACATCATAATCATCTATATATATATTACAAATAAACACCACACATGCGGGTTTCCCATCATAAAGGGCCAAAACCACTTATTTCCTCTAATTAAATCTTATAATATCTAATTATAGCATACTAGCTCATACATCATGTTTCATATAAGTAAAATCACATATAAGGACTTATATGTCCCAAAACATGCACAAAACGGGCACTATAATTACACGGATTTCAAACATGATCACAATCACTAATTTCGTCTAATTACATCTTATAACATCCATCCATAGCATGCTAGCCCATACACCAGGCTCCGCATATATCCAATAGCCTATATCGGCCTATATGCCCCAAAAACATGCACAAAACATGCACGGGGTAAAAATATGCATAAACGATTTAATATATTTAATTTTTATACTTCAACACGTCACATTAATCCATAATATAGGTTTTATACACTTAAAATAGTTAATTTCACCACATATCACAAAAACCCATTTTCGGGCCCCAAAAAATCCATATTTTCCTTGAAAATCAATTTTTGCTATAACTTTTACAAAAAAATATCAAAAAGCCACGAAATTTAGCCACAATATAAAATATTTATAATTACAATATACTCACCTGACGGATCGAGCAAACAATGTCCCACGTCCGTCCTGTAGCCAGTCGAAGTTCGACTTTTTCCACCTAATTGGAAAATTATAGAACCGGTTAGCTTAAAACTCAAAACTCAACCTGCGGACCTCCAAATTCGAATCCGTCTTTACCCACGCGTCACAAATGACATTCGTAGGTGAGCTACATCAATAAATTTTGAATTCGGATCCCAATACAAACACTCCCTTATTGATCGGAGGCTTTCTAATAAGAAAAAGTCATATTTTCTAATTTCTTTAATCCTCTTTATCCTAGTTTCTCAAATTAGAGTTAATAATAATAATAGAACTCAATTATACCTCCGAACCCATCAAATTTTCACCTAAACCTCGCTCGGGCATTTCACCGAACACCCGGCGTGCATAAATAGTGTACCCGTAGTTTTTGAGATTCCGACGGGTTTTTAACTCCATAAAATTCTCACTAAACCCATTCTAAATTATTTCCCCTTAATACACAACAATTTCTATAATCCATACTTATCAATTATTCTATTTATTATCCAAATTCTAAAGCCAACACACTAATTAATTTATAACTCCCAAACCACTCAATTTCTCACCAATCTTTCTTCTCTATAATTACTAGCATCACCTAATTACCCTACTATATCATTTTCTAGCACTAAAACTCAAAATCATATTTTTCCATAAACTAAACTTCATAATTTCTTACCTTACAAGCCTTATCTTTGCAAATGGACTCCGGAAATAAGTAGAGCAGGACCAAATTAGCTAAAACCCTCAAAATTTTGTGAAGAAACCAATAGAACTTGGCTAGGGTTTTGAACCCTAATCATGGCCGGATGGGGGGTTTCCTTCTCTGCCAAACAGAAGTGGGAGGGGGGAAGAAGGAGTATGAAGAAGGAAATAAAATGGGAAAACTGCTTATAAGTCCCTATATGACTATAATATTATATACATACCCTTCTAGTCAACATTTCTAGGATTTTTCTTGTGAAAATCACTCCATAATGTACTTAAATTCCTCCCAATGTAAAAATGAATTAGAAATGCATTTTTATGCATAATTGTAATCAAAATCAATAGTTATAAATGATTGCAATACATATAAATATGTATATAGACGAATATCGCAATATTTTTTGAAAAATACTTTCAACTTCAAACTATAATTTAACAACTCGAAAATTTAAGCCCCCTATCATGAACAAATGCCCTAGAAAAATTTCGGGTCAAATCGGATTCGTCTCCTCCGAGAAAACTCATCTCAAAACTCCTATATTGTCAATTTTTTTTCCGTTTACCCCAAAATATCAATTTAATCATTCTAATACTAATAAAATTAATTAATAGGGGTAAATATACTCCGAAACATATTTAAAAATAATTTAAATCAAATAATTAAGGAATAAAAAAAAATAGATGTTACAAGATCTGAGTTTTGAGATATTGGGTGATTGAGTACTGTATCCAATCTGAGATACTTTGAGATTTGTCATTTCTACCTGGTTACGAATTAATTTCGTAAGCAATGAATCTTTAGAAAACATCAGTTTTGATTATTGTATTCAGACTTAAATCACGAAAACTGTAGGCCGACAGTCGACTGGTACGACCCTACTGCTGTTCTTGAAAATACGATCTGGACAGTCGACTTAATCCCTTTTACAGTCGAATGGTATGCTTAAGATTTATCCTACAAGTTTAGTTTCTTTCCTGGACAGTCGACCTATGACTTCTTTAAGTCGACTGAATATTTCTTGAGAATTATTGGAAATTGTCTCGGGTAAGTCGACTGATGGTTTCTTAAGTCGACTTATAGTACTTGTTATAATCTTGGATATTGGTTCTCGGGGCAGTCGACTTACTACAGTATAAGTCGACTGGTGCTGATGAGTTTTTCATAATCTTGAATGTCCTTTCAAGTCTTTAGTCTTTGTAGATGGATATATTCAGCGGTATTGGGATTCATTGATCTCTGCGGTTGGGTATACTCTGCGGTGTTGGGAGTCACTGTTAGTGATTGATAACCGGGTATCCAATCTACAGTGTTGTGAGTGACTGATAACCGTGTATCCGATCTATGGTATTGTTAGTGTTTGTAGATGGATATATTCAGCGGTATTGGGAGTCATTGATCTCTGGGGTTGGGTATACTCTGCGGTGTTGGGATTCACTGTTAGTGATTGATAACCGGGTATCCAATCTGCAGTGTTGTGAGTGACTGATAACCGGGTATCCGATCTATGGTATTGTTAGTATTTGTAGATGGATATATTCAGCGGTATTGGGAGTCATTGATCTCTGGGGTTGGGTATACTCTGCGGTGTTGGGAGTCACTGTTAGTGATTGATAACCGGGTATCCAATCTGCAGTGTTGTGAGTGACTAATAACCGGGTATCCAATCTATGGTATTGTTAGTGTTTGTAGATGGATATATTCAGCGGTATTGGGAGTCATTGATCTCTGGGGTTGGGTATACTCTGCGGTGTTGGGAGTCACTGTTAGTGATTGATAACCGGGTATCCAATCTGCGGTGTTGTGAGTGACTGATAACCGGGTATCCAATCCGTGGTATTGAGAGTGATTGATAGAAAGGTATCTGATCGGTGGCATTATTTCTCGACTTGGGTTTATGCATGTACTTTCCTATCGTTTCTTACTTCACAATACATGTTTAGTTTATGTTTTTTTGTCCAGTACATGTTGCTTAAGAATTCATGTTTATTGTTTATTTAATTTTGTTGTTTATATCACTCACACCATTTATGGCTGACCCCGTTAGTTTTGGGGGTTAGGGATCATCTCTAGCCTCATGTGTTGCAGGTTGTTGCTTAGAGTTTGGGGGTTTGCACGCTTGAGTTAGCTTTGGAGATTATAAGTAATGTAATAGAGCCTTGTGTAATTTTTGTAAAGAGAAGTGTTGTAAAAAGAATGTTTTTAATTCAAGGTGTTTGTATTTCCGCTGCATTTGAAAAAGATTGTTGTAATAAATGTTGGAAGAAAATTATTTGCATTTTGAGCTATGTGTACTATTATATTGAAGTGGATCGCTGGGAATGTGCCACGTATTTTCTAAGATATCTTATTAGAAATTCGGGGCGCTACAAATAACCCCGAAGAATAGAAAAGAATCACACAAAAAAGGTGGGGACACTTCTTCTGGATCTCATCCTCAAGCTCCCAAGTCGACTCACCCGGCGAGTGAGGATTCCAAGCAACCCGAACCAACATGATGACTTTGTTCTTCAAAACCTTCTCCCTTCGGTCCAAGATCGAAATCGGACGGATCTCACAGGACAAATCTGACCGAACAGACAACTCCGAGTAGTCGATGACATGACTATCATCCCTGACATACTTTCTGAGTTAAGAGACATGAAAGACATCATGCAACCCAGATAGAACCGGCGGCAACGCGAGTCTATAGGCCACCTTGCCTACTCGTTTCACAACATCAAACGGCCCAATGAATCTAGGGCTTAGCTTGCCCCCGCCTCCAAACCGGATAACTCCCTTCCACGGTGATACTTTGAGGAACACATGATCACCCACTTCGAACTCTAATGGCCTCCTGTGAATATCTGCCCATTTCCTCTACCTATCCTAAGCTGCCTTTAGGTGCTTCCTGATCTGGGCCACTGCATCAACAGTCTTCATGATTAGCTTAGGCCTCAACAATTTCCTCTCATTAATGTCGTCCCAATACACTGGCGATCTACACTTTTGACCATACAAGGCTTTGAACGGAGCAGCCTTAAGACTGGCTTGGTAGCTATTGTTGTACGAGAACTCTACCAAGTGCAGGTGATCCTCCCAAGACCCTCCAAACTGAAGTACATAAGACCTCAACATGTCCTCTAATGTCTGAATGGTCCTTTCTGACTGTCCATCTGTCTGAATGTGGAAAGCTGTACTGTACTTCAACTTGCTCCCAAGACTACTCTGAAGGCTCTCCCAAAATTGAGATCTAAACCTAGTATCCCTGTTGGATACGATACTGACCGGGACCCCATGAAGCCTCTGTCTCATGTTCAACTTCTTCTGAGTGAAGACATACTTGAGACTTTTGTGGCCAGTAAATATTTTCACTCGGTCTCCAAGTAAGTAGTGTCTCCACAACTTCAAAGCAAAGATCACTGCTGCTAATTCCAAGTTGTGTGTAGGGTAGTTCTTCTCGTGCGGCCTCAACTGCCTGGACACATAAGCAACAATCCGGCCCTTCTGCATCAACACTGCACCTAAACCTCTGCCTGAAGCGTCGCAGTGAATCATGAAACCACCCGAACCATCTAGTATAGTCAACACTGGTGCTGACGTCAATCTGCTATTCAACTCTGCGAAAGCTTCACTGCAGGCCTCATCCCAAGCAAACTTCTGATCCTTCCCTGTCAGTTTAGTCAACGGCCTAGCAATCTTCGAGAAGTCTTGGACAAACTTCTGATAATAACCTGCTAGCCCGAGAAAACTTCTCACCTCTGATATTGACTTAGGCACCGGCCAATCTTTAACTGTAGCAATCTTGGACGGATCAACAGAGATTCCATCACCAGAAATAACATGCCCCAAGAAGGCAACCCAGCCCAACCAAAACTCGCACTTGCTAAGCTTCCCATACAATTGATATTCCCTCAACGTCTGCAAGACAACTCGCAAGTGCTCAGCATGCTCGTCACGACTCCGGGAATAGAAGAGGATATCGTCGATGAACACCACGAAGAACTTGTCCAGGAAGGGAGAGAAGACCCAATTCATCAAGCCCATGAACATGGCTAGAGCGTTAGTAACTCCGAATGGCATCACCAAGAACTCATAGTGACCATATCGAGTGCGGAAAGCAGTCTTCGGTATATCTTCAGCTTTCACCTTGACCTGATGGTAGCCAGAACGCAGATCTAGCTTCGAGAACACAGAAGCACCTCCCAATTGATCGAACAAGTCATCAATTCTCAGCAAAGAATACCGGTTCTTCACTGTGACATTGTTCAACTCACAGTAGTCGATGCACATCCTGCGACTACCATCCTTCTTGTTGACGAACAGTACAGGAGCTCCCCAAGGAGAAACACTTGGCCTGATAAAACCCTTATCCAGCATCTCCTGAATCTGTTCCTTCAACTCTGCCAATTCAACTGGTGCCATCCGGTACGGGCTCTTAGAAATAGGAGCTGTACTCGGCTGAACATCGATCCCGAACACAACTTCTCTGTCTGGCGGCAGCCCTGGCAAATCATCCAGAAACACATCAAGAAACTCTCGCACAATCAAAGGTGCGGCAACATCATCAGCATCCATTTCCTGCATTACTCTAGTTTTAAGACTTTCCGACTTCTCAATACGGCCAAGCGGCGTTTCACCAGCGTGGAATTCAAATTCCTGACGGTCTGGTATTTGGAACACCACCTTTTTCTTACGGAAGTTAATCATAGCATGAGTAATACCGAGCCAATCCATACCCAAGATCACATCAAAACCCGAGTTGTTGATGACAATAAGGTCAACCACAAAATCAACTCCTCCAATAACCAAAGGGCTCTACTCACAGACCTGAGAGCACACAATGGTACCACCACCTGTGGTGATGTTCCAAGCTGCTGACATCTCACAACAGACCAAATTGTGCAAGCCAACAAAGCAAGAGGAAACAAAAGAGTGAGTCACCCTGGAATCAAAGAGGACATAGGCGGGAAAAGAGTGAACAAGAATAATGCCTAGCAAAAATTCAAAGATGAGAACACAATATGCAAAAGGCAAAAATACAGGAACTGGCAAGGATGAAAGAATAGCATGATAGTGCAACATAACAAAATAACAAGACAGCAAGGAAAAAAAATCAAAATAAAACACAACTAAGACATACCTGCAACAACTCCCAAAGCAGTCTCCGCGTCCTCAGTAGTCAGGTTGTAGGCCTGACCACGACCTCCAGAAGGGCCTCCCTGAGGAGCGGCTCTCCTCTGACCGAAAATTGGCCTCTGAGGTGGGAGTGGTGGTCCGCCCTGACCACATCCAAGCGTTCTCTGTGGAGCGGAGCCTCCAACCGGTGCAAGGTCCCTGGACCTTGGGCAATCGCGAACCATGTGATCGCTACTACCACACAAGAGGCACTGGCGGTTGGCTACCCTGTAGTCCTCGTGCAAGTGTCCAGTCCTGTGACAGTGTACAGAACGAGTTCGCCCTCTGAGCGACAGGTGAGTACGGTAGTGCCCTGACAGAAAAAGTCAGAGCTGGCCTCCTGATAGGCCCTCCAGACGGCCTAGTGGTGACAGGATGCGGAGCGGACCGCTGAATGGCATGCCCCTGCCTACTAGTCTGCTCCTGGCTTCTGGCAGTCTCTAGGATGTCAGCATAGGATCGGAGCCACAAGGCAGCCAGGCAATCCTGGATCTCAATGTCCAAGCCCAACATGAAACGGCGATCCTTATCTCCATCATTCGCCACCATGGAAGTGGCAAAGCGGCTCAGTCGGGTGAATTCTGCAACATACTCATCTACGGTCCGACTCCCCTGGTTCAAGATAGCTTCTTAGTTAAACATTGATATGTTTATGAAATAACACTGAAAATTACATAACAAACACTATCTGACTAACCTGAGTAAGCACGACAAATTGCTGCCCCATTTCATTTCTTGTTACATGGGAAAAGAACTTCGTGAGAAAGCTCTCTCTGAAGATGGACCAGGCGATGGGGCGCTCTAGACTTTCCATCTCAGCTCACCACCAGATATGTGCGAGGTCAACAAGCTACATGCTTACGACATCCACTCGTTCAACATCTATTATCCTTGCTGCGATCAACAGCTGCTCAGTCCTGGTGAGCCATTGCTCGGCTTCCAGTGGACCTTCAGTACCTGAGAATTTGTCTAGGTGTAGCCTTATGAAGTCCGCTACATTGCCAGGTGTCGGTGGCAGCACCCCAGGCACAGGTACAATAGGCTCTCGATTGGCAGCTCCCAAAGCCACCCTCATCAAATCACTATGCTCCCATTGCATCTACATCATCTGTTGCATCAACAGCTCATTCTTCTCACGCAGCATTTGCATCACTTGAGCAATAGTGGGCTCTTTCAGCTGGCCGGAAGAAGAAGCACCTCTCCTAAGCATTTCCATAATCTGTATAATGGTGGGCTCCTCGGGCTGATCATCTCCAGCACGGGAAGTAGAAATACCTTTTCTAGCCATGGCCTGAAATAAGAATCAAATAGTTAGCATCCAGATTTATAAGTTGATTATTAATTATCCATGTGATTCACGGGTTGTACATATTGTTGAGTCAAACCGGTTAAACTCAAACTAATCAGGGTCAAATCCCAAACTAGTTAGAGTCAACCTGGTTCCGATACCACTAAAAACCTTGTCACGGCCTGCTTCCAAAAAATACAGAATGCAAGCACGTGACATGGCCCAGCGAATGACTTGCGTCATCCATAGGCTGTTATCGATCCAACTCAACAATATAAACAAGAAGAAAAATAACCACACATGCAATGAAAGGATAGTCACATAAATATCAATATTGAAATTTAAGCATAAAAATAACCAACATCAAAATAACCCAACATCTGGAGTTTAACAAACAACATTCGGGTCAAAACCCACAATACAAAGAAAAGAACATTTGTTCAATTTATTAAAGTTCTCAAATAAAGCAACATTTATTTAAGCTGCGCAGCGAAACATCACCTTCACCATTGTTGCTCCCCTAGTTCGTCAGGTAAATCTCCTTGATTACCTGTAAACTGTTCATCTAAAGATAGGAAAAATGTCATTAGAGCAAGTCATGGACATGCAAGTAGAGAAATAGAAAACAATGACAATGGCGGTATAGCAATGAATTCAATGAACGATGAAATCAATAGTGTTGAACAGTGACAAAGCGATAACAGTACAATATGCAATAATGATGATTTATCACGATAACGATAACCAATAACAATAATGGTAACAATAACGATAACACTGTTCAATAAAGATAACAATATGCAATGACAATGTGATAAAAGTCTCAAGTCTATTATTCATTTTTAATCCTAGCTAATACACGTACTACTGTGTCTCATGTGTGTCATACCATAGGTTCGATACATACAATCAATTTTGTTTAGATTAAGGTGGTAGATTCTATAGTTCATGTACTGGGTATGATGACGATAACGGTAATAACACTTGACATGTGTAATTTCTTACACGATGCCGATAACGATAAAAATACTGGACATGTGTAATTTCTTACACGATACCGATAATGATAATAATCACTGGCCATCATCCGAGTACACTCACTATATTGTCAACTACCCTAGTCAACCCTTAACCCCGGCTTAATTAACATTCTTTATTCAATTAACTACAATCACGCGATTAATAAGGGACACTAGAAAGATGACAAAATAACCCTAAGATCTTGCAATATACTCTATACAATTAAATGCACCAATTATAACATTATAGATTCAATTCCATATTATTAAACATAAGAACCCATTTCTGAATAGAAGTAGGTTGCTATACCAAAATCAGAATTCCCATTGCTACAGGATAGAAAATGCGGATCCATCCAAAGTTCTTGAAACTAGACTCCTGCCCGGTTCCAACGCATATTTAAAGTCTACATTCCGACAATGGTATCTAGGTGAAATTCAGTATTCTTTACAGATTTTAGTTTCTGGCTGGTTATAGATATTGACTAATTTCAGTTGTAAGGGTAGTAAATATTCATTGTAAAAATCAGTAAAAATAATTTTTATCACCCTAAGCAAGTTATCAACCAATCTGAAATTTATCGTGGCAATATTTGATCAGTAGTTCACTTAATTTATCAGTCTAACATGGTATATACATGAATCTGAATTTTCAGTGCCACAGTAGCAAAAGGGTCATAACTCATGCAATAATAGTCGAAATTTAAAAATTCTGGATGTTATTGACAACTAGACGCTTAGGGCTACGTTTCATATTCAGAAAGTGACTGATTTTAATGACATTATCTAGGTTGAAATAGCACAACAATGTTCAGGTTGGCGTAAATTTTCAGGGTGTCAACATATTCTTTTTGAATAAAACGATTAAAATGTTAAGAACGATAAATTGGGGTTTAACAATCATAAATCACATCAAGCCATTCCTTTGTGGACATGGTATTAAGATATATAATGTCCATAACTCTACCAATTACAATCAACTAATTTATCATTATCAATCATATGAACAATCAACCCTAATATACAATCTACAATAGTTGTGTATAATGTCATGAGATGAAATGTAACAATAATTTCCTTTTCTTATATTCAATAACTAACTACATGAGTGCATGTAAGATCCCTATACATTAGAGGCAAAAAGACGTCACGAAGTCAAGACTACCACTTGATTCGCTTGTATAAATTCGTGGTATCCCAACGATAGATAACAATAACATTATACGATATTCAACATGGATCTACTTGCGGAATTCAATAAATGATATTGAATATGATACAATACAATTTGAGTAAGATGACTTGTCTTTAGATGACGTTAGCTCCGATAATAATAAGAATCCAAGACACGTGCGAGCTACGTGCCAACACCAAACAGCAAAGCACACAAGATCAACAGCACAACAGCACCAAGAACAAGACTGGATCCCTCCTAAACATCGAACACCCAATTCAGATCACCCCAGGTAAAACAGCAAATGCGCAAATCCACCAATCCTTCTCCTTCTTCTCCAAAGCGACAGCTAGGGAAAGAGACCGGGAGAACTTCAGCGACGACTGGCTGAGTTCGGGACGACGGTGATGACTGGTTGCGTCAACACGGTGGCGAGGGCGACAGGCGGTGACACTATGGTTGAGGAGCGACGACAATGATCGAGTTGGCGGCGATGAGCGAAGCTCTGTTTCGCTCGAAACAGAGGAAGACGACGAAGGTGGCGTGCGGGCTTGGATGGCAATGATGACTAGGTGGATCTGTGGTGGTTATGGGGCGAACGGAGAGGCGAAGGCGAAGGTGGGTTAATGGGTTTTGGTGAAGTCAAGTTCGAGCGATGGGGATGATGATGAAGGTGACGGAGTTGAGATGGTGGTGATGATGGGATGGAGGTGGCGACGCGGATTTGGTTTGAGGTACGGTGGAGGAGAGAACTGTGGGTTTCGGTTGAGCGCGAGGTAGGGGAAGGGAAGCACGGGAGGTAGGAGAAGGGGGGGTCTACACAGTAAAGAGGAATTGGGTTTCAACAGTGTTAGGGTTGGGGTTGACGGCTGTGAGTGGTTAGGGTTAGATTAGGGTTTGATTAAAATAGTAATAGGAGAGATTATGGGGCTTAATAATAGGGATTCAATCTTCAATTTTTGGGGGGTTACAGATGTGGGGAGTGATTAGAAGAGATCATAGGGATTTGACTGTTACGGGGAATTTGGGGGTTGTTTTGGGTTAGTGGGTTTTGGGTACAAGATCCAATAGGAGGAGGATATTGGGCTTTGGGTACAAAATGGATCAAATATGAGGACAATTCCCAACCCAATCAGACAAAAGAAATTTATGAAATTAAATCTGAATTAGGAATACAAGGAGTAGATTTAAATAATCAAACTGAGATGAGGAATAAATTATGAATAACATTAGAATTAATATTACTCAATACAAAATAAGACAAAAAAAAATGAAATAGAATTACAATGGAGATTACAATGGAGATCAATAATAAAAGGAAAAAAATGAAAATGGGAGTTACATTATAATCTGAGCACAACTTTCATATTTTTCATATTTAATGAAGTGTCATTTAGCAGAGTTATGAGTTTTAACAATGGCAAATAATTATATGTATAGTTCACATTTCCTATCCTATTATGCCGTTTTCAAGGACTACACAAATTAGAACTACTATTGTCAATTGCTTCGTTTGTTAAACTCAACTTACACATGCCATTGACTATGATTTGCACATTATAAAATAATAAAAAAATGAGTTAATACAGAATTACTCTACCACATTTCACAAAACTATTTGCTTTTTCTTGTGGTTCGAACAATGTCCATATGCTCAAACACATTGAGCGAATAATTCATTACTCTTTTCGTTCATCATCATCTTCAAACACTAAACAAGATAGTGACTAACATGTTATAATTCAACTTTGAACACACAGTACAATAAACGAGAAAGAACAAAACGTAACTAATGGATTCATATCCTACACTAAAAGAAGTTCTCTCCTAAGTTACAGACATTTGTTATACAACTTATATATCAATTTTTATTTGAGAAGCAAACATACAATCTCACAAACTACAAACGATGGATTTAGCCAATATGTCTATACACATAGTATGACAAAGCACACTAAACAAATCAAAAAATGCTAGTTTCAAAATGAGAATAATTATGATCTAAAACTCCCAATCATGTGATCAAATGAACAAAACGTTAACACATTCATCACATGAAAATATTTTTAAAAAATTGAATTAGAGTAGATCATACCGACACTTCAAGTTAGAAGTGTTTTTTAAATTTGATGGAGAAGCCTGCGTAGTGCAGACCTATCTACCGTGATGCGAATCTATCGTCTCCAATACACACAAATTGTAAGTAACTTTGAAGTTCCTACATTCATCAAATTGTTAAAGATTAGCCAATTAAATGAATTATTAGCTCTATTTAATTCTAGGAACAATTTAACTGGAGATACAGTATTGTAGTCAAAACTTATAATTTAACTTATCAAAGTAAATATATTATATTTAGCACATAGCCAAAACAGTTATTCAAACTTATATTTAACTAAACAATGGTTTACACGGTTTCGAACTTTAGCACATAGCAACAACAAATAGTTAAAATATATATGAAGGTAAAGAACTTATCTTCAATTTTAGATCTGATCCAGTCCAATTATACTTGGATCTATCCAAAACAATATACTCCCCCTGCACTATCTCCAAAAATTTTATCCACATCTCATATTGTGCTTTCTCTTCCAACTGTTAAATTCAGAATTATCAAACGTATATAGTTCCAGAATCTTGTACGCCTAATTATGTTTTTTTCCATCTTAAAGGAATAAATTGTAAATTCTAAAATCTAGAGGGTTTATTCTGAATAATTACGACTAGCATATTTTCAGTAAAAGGAAGAATTTTTCTGTAAAACTACGTCATAAACAATTAGCATAAAAATAAATCAAATAGAATAGCATAGATCTTAAAGTTTAGAGTGGACCGTATCTTGATAAGATCAAGGGGTAATAAGATTTCAGGTCGGGTTTCGGGTTGCAGGTCAGATACATCAAGGAGCCCATCTTCAATATGATGAAACCCATCCTATAGCATGTGATAATTGGTCTGGATCTGATCCATATCCCGAACACCAAACGGCAAATTCCAGTCAGTATAAATTGAGTGTTCAGACTGGATAAATTGATTGTTCAGATCTGAATTTGTTCCAACTTCTCGAACACGAGACAAAAACCATCATCAACTGAGAAATTTGGATCTGGACTAAGTCAGAAACCGATCACATAGGAGGAGGCTGATTGCGGAGGGAACAGTTGCCCGCGGTGGCGATAGCACAGGCAGCCACGAAGCCGAAGACTACGACGACGATGCCAAGGGAACATTCACAGGAGGAGATTGCGGAGGGTTCATTTGCCAGCGGTGGCGACAGTGCAGGCGGTGACGAAGCTGACGACTATTGTAACACCCCGCAAAATTGGAAATGACAATTTTGCCCTTATGTGTTACGCACAGGTATTTTGTACCGTTACTGGTAATATTTGTAACGTGTTTTGGTTACGTATTGTGATTTCTGACTATTTATGTATTCCTCGTATATTTTATCCTATTTAAATCAACTACATTTTTTCGTGCTCTTACATGTTTTTGGTGCACGTATCGATTATGTGCTTCCACCACTACGTGTAATATTTTCTTTGTGTTTAAACTATTTATTTTAGGTATTCAAATCTATTTTTATAAACGAAAATTTATTTTTTCCCTATTTTGATTAAGATAATTTTGCGCGTGTAATGCAAGTGTTTTCTACGTACGTAGTGATTATGTCGTGAAATGTATAAATTAATAAATATATTTTCTTATGTTATTTTCGATTATATTTTAATAATTTTCCGTTGATAAAAACCGAATTTCGTATTTTAATGTTTTACATACGAAGTACGTGTTTTCCGGTGCTCGTGTTTAAGCGTATTTGTTTTCGAAATAAATTTCGGAGTGTGTGCATTTATTTTATTTGTTCATGAAACATTATAGATTTTTAATTAAACTAATTTTACGTTCATATTATGTATATAAATAATTTATGTTTTAAATAATTAAATTGTGTGTGTGTGTGTGCACAAGTGCACAACACGTGCACGTGTGTGCACTCCAAAAGACATTTTGGCTGGTTTGGGAGGTGAGAGGCCAGATTGGGGTTAGGGAGATGGAGAGGTGGAGTTAGTGGGTTTGATTTAATGGGTAGTTAATATACCCACCCCCTAATCCCCTTATATAATGCCTCTAAAACTCCTTCACATTTCCCTCATCCCCTTCCTTTCTTTGATGTCTGCCGTAAGCCATCACATCCAGCAATCCCACCAGACCTTACACTTCATTGCTTCTCCATCACTCAAACATTCAAAATATATGTGTATATATACTTACTCATTCATTTCCTCCTTCCCTTCTTTCCTTCTTGTCTTTCTCTGGCTCTGCCGAAAGCAACAAACCCCCTCAAGTCCACTGTGCTACATTTCTACCTATTAGTACTCTACTATATATATATATATATATATATATATATATATATAAGATGCAAGTGATGCTGTTTGGCCTTGGTCGCCGAGATGAAGTTGGGCTCTTGCTGTTGCTTGGCCGAATGGAGGATTTGGGAAGTTTTCATGCGCGCAGAATTCGAGGAAGCCAAAGCGGGATTTTCTAGGAGCTCTCACTTTAGGAGTTCTATTGCAAGAAATCTACATTTCTTGGGTGGGTGATCCTTTATACTTTCTAATATATTGTAGTTGCATGTGTAGATACCATAAAATTTAAATTGCTAATGTAGAATTGTTAGTTGCTCTCATGATTTGTGATGTGTGTGATAGAAGATACTCTAAAATTTTAAGTAAAGTGCATGTTGATTAAAATAGACTTGAGGAAATTAAAGTTTAGAATTTGCGTAAGCTAGCATGTGGATTGTTTATTTGTATTCGCTTTAGAAGAGTAAATGTTTTTATAAAATACTAATTTATTTTTCCATGAGAAAAATTCTCTTATTGCTAATGGACATGAAAGAGTATATATATTGGAGAAAAATTGACATTTCACAAATTTTAGCGAAAATTGAGTTACTCTTCACGCGGTAGAAATTTTCATTTGCATGAACTTATTGTTGCCTTAGAATTCAGTATTTTGTTCTCTGATTATTTTTAGAGTGCGTGGGTTGACTGTATTTAATTGATGGAACCATAAAAAATTGAATGCGTGTATTTTTTTAAAAGAAATGGAACAGTCGAGGGTAGATAGTTGGGAATTTAAACCCCCTATAGGTTGTGATCTGAGTGATAACTTAGTGGGTAGGCGTTCGGCTGCCTCTTAGTCGGTGTGGGTTGGAGTGTATTGGTGTCGTTGAGTTGACTTTCAGAAAACTTTTCTTAAACAGAATGAAGTAGGGGAGTTTGGGGTATTTAAAACCCCAAGTGTACTTCTCCCACGTGGGCGCACTTGGCCCCTTGGTTGGGCGTTGGGCCTTCTTCTTTCTGGCGTGAGTTCGAACCTTTGTGGACGTTCTGACGTGTTTCTAAACCCCGTTTTCCAATCGGTGGAGGTTCTGATTTGTTTCTAAAACTTTTTTTTTTCAATATGTGGGGCTATGACATATCTGAAGGCCCTGACTTTAAGTCTAAAACTATAAAACCATTTTATTTTTATATTGTCTCATTGGGTATTTTTGAGAAGCACTGGGAGGGTGAGAAGAACATAATTAAAAGTGAAACTGATAAATTGATGATTTTGAAAATTTAATCAAGAGTATGACCTTTGATTATAAGAAGATTAAATTTGGCAATGCAATTGATTTTTCTCTTGATGAGATTTAATAATTATTTTGGTTGAGTAAGAAATACTTGATGAGATTAAAATCTATTATGAGTTCATATAAAGCTTTTCAAAGAATTGCTATGTTACTTGATTTTCTTTGGTGAGACTATATAAATATGCTTGTTTGTGGTTAAGAACTTTTATGGGATTAAGTTCCTAAATGAGATTTGAATCTATGCTATGAATTCATGAAAAGAATTATTGTTTTTGAAAGATAGTAAATGAATTGAATGAATGATGCTAAGATAAGACATTGATCAAATTGTGAATAAGTTGAAGATAAGTATACATTGAGTTAATACATGATTATTGAAGGGTATGAGTACCCATAGATTTTTGTACATGAAAGGTTGTGATTTAGAGTTAGTAAGACCTCGGGTACTAGCATTTGCTGAAATAAAAGAATTGAGTTATATTTTGAGCTATGGCCATGGAGTTATCTCGGTAATTGTGATTAAGTCCGGTAGGGGATAAGACTAACTCTAGGTAAGATAATTTATTCATGTCTTGAACTTAAGAACTAGGCACTAAGAGAAGATGTAGTAAACCTGGGCAAACGTAAATGGGACACTCTATATAGTCGGGCGATGTACTTCGGGACTATAGATCCAGTCATGCGGTGTACTCCGGGACTGAAGTTGCTTCGATGGAGATGAGCTTTTATTTGAAATCCGGGACTATGCGTAGTCGGGCGGATAGTTTATCATACTCCAGTGTATATACGTATACCGGGGCTAGAGGGGCACTTGCGGGAGGTTCACACAACGAGGAGTCTGTATAACAATCGGGCAGTGTACTCTGGGACTGGGATCCGTACTCGTGGAATGTCCAAACCTTTCTTTTATTACTGGGTAGTTTTCATAGCGAGGGATCGAACCCTTTAATGTGGAGTACGTAGGTGCTTGCCCTCGAACCTATGTAGTATGGGATGCATAGAATCCGAACAGGTATGCATTAGTGTCATCTTAGTATAAAATATCTGCATTAGGCATTTAGGCATTGCAAACACTTACATGTTTAGTGTAGTCACATTTAACACTTTATTTGCATTCAAATTTTGTGGTTTGTTAAAGTATTGAGATCGTTATATTTTCGGCATAGAGAGGATAGCCGTGTATAACATTTTCGTCGGTTGTAAGCAACTGACGTGCCCACAACTTTATATGCAAGAGATGGATTCTCATGAAGATATAAAGTTGATATGCTGCTGTTGATTTATTACATGTTAAAGATGTTGCAATTTGTATATTATTTTTATTGTTGTACTTTATTTTATCTTCCGCTGTGTAAACAAATATAAAGAACTCTGATATATGATGAAAAGTTTAAATTTCCTTGTAAAATTGTACGAAGTGAAGTCTAAAGATCCTGTGGAATCTCGAATTCAGTCCTATTTGGAATTCGGGGTGTTACAGATGGTATCAGAGCCACGCTTCATAAGTAGTACAAATTTATAAGGAACGACACCCTAGAGTAGACATTAGAGTGTGAGTTTTAGCTTATAGAGATTTAAATGTAAGTGATTTACATTTGTGTTGCTCTATACACTGATGTTTTCTCTTCCCTTTCCCTTTTGGATGGCTGGAGTCATGAATACAAGTTCAATAATAACCTTCAATCATGATGCTCTTCTCGTATACATTGATGTGAGATTGTATGCGAGCACATTTTTCCTAAGTGTCAGAGTGGCGCAGTGGAAGCGTGGTTGGTTGAACCGTCATTCATGGAATTCGGGGTGTTACAATACCTGCATAGCTTCTTGAAAGAATCTGTTGTATTTTTTCCCCAACAGCGGAGAGGAAGAAGATAGGGGAGAAAGAACAGGACTGGCCTTGAGTTCCCAGGGGCCCGAGGCGAACTCTCGACATGGACCCCCCATATATTTTTAAAAAATCATGTATACAAAAAATTGCACATTGTTCAAAGCAAAATATGCAAAATATATATCACCGAATAACTTAGAAGAAAGGGCAAAAAAGGGTTTGTTATGAATGTGGGTTTCGGTTTCGGGTTGAGGGTAAGGGTTTCGGGTTTGAATTTGAATGTAGGTTTTGGGGTTTGAGTTTCTATTGATTTAAATGTGGATTTGTTTTTAAATCATCCAAATTTAAAGACTCAAATTCAGTCAAGCCCAAATCCAAATAATTTAAACAAAAGTCTAAAGACCCAAATATTTATTTTTGGGGACCCCTAAGAACAATATTTTTTTACGCGCAAAATATATACCTATATTTACAAGAAGAGTATAAATTTGGGCCCCTAAAACTGTAAATTATTCGAGGGTCTGAGGCGGTCGCCTCACTCGAGGGTGGGGCCGGCCCTGAGAAAGAAGCTAGTAGTAAAACGAAGAAAATAGCAAAGCATTGAAAAAGATAGGTGAGAGAGAAAATAATGATATTAAATAAGTACCTACTTGTAAAGATTGCGAAAATAATAGTGTACATTATGTTAAAGAGAGGAGTTTTGTTACAAAATTGTAGCTTGTTGAATCAAATCAAATCGATAAATGATCTGGCTATAATCAGTATATATAGGAACTAGAATCGTTATAAAAAAATAATCAGTATATATAGGAACCAGAACAAATTTAGGAGTTTGCAGATTCCTTTTCTTAATTTTTTAATGTAGAATTTAATCCTACCGTCAATTTTAGATGGTCGATCTAGATTAGTTCACTGAATCATTCGATAATTTTCTTAATAAGAGGCGATCTAAATCAGATTGAAAGTAGTTGTAACTCAACTTGTATGTTATCCTTACTTTAAAGTTTCAACTTGCATTAACATTTGATATGTACATACTTAGAGCTGGTATCGGGTCCTTCACTATTTACATTCGGACCTGGCACCTTACGGTCCAAAGATCGGACCCGGATCCGGACTTGCGATAATTGGGTCCGGGTCCCGGTCCGGGTCCTAATATATTCATTGGGTCCGGTAGCGGAGAATTAATATTTGCACTTAAGTATTTTTGCACCCGATACTCTACGGTTCCAACAATTTTTACACTTAAGTAGAAGAATAATTATTATATTTACGTATCTATCTTCAACAATTACTATTTATATGTATATCCCTATAAATCTATTATTCAAATTCCATATTTTTGGGGGTATTTTATAACGGGTCCGGATCCGAGGCCGGGTCGGATCTATTTTGAGCGGATCCGGACCCGAAAGTGCATCGGATCTTATTTTAGAATACGGAACCAGACCCAGATCCGGACCCGGACCCATATAGATCGGGTTGGTTCCGATCCAATGTCGGGTCCGGATCGGGGGCAGATATCGGATCAAAGTAACAACTCTAAACATACTTGCAACCCTCACTCCTAATCCCATTAGAGCATCTGTAGTTGTTGATAGTTGGTAGTTAAAATTTGAGTATTTAAATATTAGAATTAGAAAATTTGGAAGTGAGTTGTAGTCGCAGGGTCGGCCCTGAGTTCCCGGGGGCCCACGGCGAAATGCCCAAATAATTATTTTTGGGGCCCCTAACTACAATATAATTTTTTTACGCATAAAATATGTGTCTATATTTACAAGAGGAATACAAATTTGAGGACCCCTAAAAGTACAAAAAAAATCGGGGGCCTGAGGCGGCCGCCTCACAAGCCTCAAGGTGGGGGTCGGCTCTGTGTAGTCGTCTAAACCAAAAATTTAGTTTTTCAAAGACGGACAGAAGATCATTTTCTGTGGGAGCAAAACTTTTTTTTTAATTTCAAAAAATATTCGACGGGATATCATATCCCGTTCGAGATTTTTTTTTCTCCTGAATTAAAGAGTGAATGGACTCATAATATGGACTATAGGCCTAATGTATATGATTAAAAAATGAAATGGAGAATTGCATCCTTGGATGGTGTATGATCTTCTTTCTGATGGATTTTTTTTAATTAAAAAAAATATCCCGTCCGATCTGTTTAATTAAAATAGAAATAATAAAATAGTCGTCGGATAGGATATGATATTCCGATTGTCAAAATTTGGCTTTTGTCATTTTCTCTTTTAAATTTGGCCAACGACTGTTCACCTCGAACCCAAAATTTAAAAATTTGGCCAACGTAGCTTATTTTTGGCCAAAATTTTCAAATTTTGGAAATTTGGCCAATGACTACAGATGTTGTTATCAGTACCCTGGCAGGCAACATCTTCTTCTTCTTTTAAAAAACTTTGGGACGAGAGATAATCGATCGTCCGGCCATATTTTAGCTTTCAACGACTGCAGCGCGCAGCCATATTTTCTATTTTCAAAAGCCAAATACCCAAAATTTAGCTTAGAACGACTACAGATGCTCTAAAAAAGACCATTACATTGGATCATAGACTTCTTACATATATGTTTATAAATTGTACGATATTGTATATTACCAAGCAAGCAACCAATAGCCCCTTTAAATCGTGACTAGCTATGAGTTGGTAAAAATGAGTGGCTGTACGAACATTTCCTCTTAAACTGTACATATATTAATATTTATACACAATACATAACTAGTGTACCCCTGTGTAATATTACACAAACTTTTTAGAATTAAAAAATATATATTTTAAAAAGTCGGTATATTATTTTCAAACATACAAATATTATAAACTACCATAATTATTAATTAGTATTTTTTCCATACTTCAACATATAAAAAAAATTATTATCATAAAATGTACAGGCAATTTTAATCATAAATTTAAATTACATGATTTTTGCTAAAGAAAAAGATATATATGCAAGTATATGAACAATAAAATTTTTCATATACAAAAAATATAGTGAATATTGTGTAGCAATCAATCCATGAGCACATATTAAGTCTTATTGAAAAGTTGACACCCTGAAGGTCCGATGAAAGATTCTAACCAAACAAAGAACCCGGTTATTAGAGTTGAATCATGAACCAAAACAATACATTTGAAATATTTCAAGAAAAAGAATATTGCAAAGAAATCAGAAGATTATCATTCAGATAATGTATACAAAAAAAATTGAACTTTCACATCCTTGTTTACTTATTATATCTTAACCCCGTTCATGATGATTAATGTATACATACACCTCATAAATAGTTTATCTCAATGGTTTAAGCAATCGCCCTAAAATATTATTATAAGTTAACTAAAATTACAAAAAGAAGTTAATAAATAACATCTAAAATCTTGATGTATACACTACAAAATAAATAAGAATATATGGCGTAAAATCCCCGGCGCTTTGGATTTTCGCCGGGACATTACCCGGCGCTTATTATTAATGCGCCGGCCATTCTAGGTATCCCCGGCGCTGGAAAACGCCGGGGAAAACCCCCCTACCCACGCACTATATTCCCCACTTCCTTCTCTCTTTTTTCGTTCGCCCCAAATTAGTCGCGCTCTAAAATTTCCCACCCGCGCCTTTCTCCCAAAACCCTAAATCTTTTTTCCTTCTTCTTCGATTTCGTTCGCCCCTTATTTCCTTCTTCTTCGATTTCGATTTCGTTCTCAATCTCCACTTCGATTTCGATTTCGTTCACAATCTCCACTTCGTTCTTCGATTTCGATTTCGATTTCGTTCTCAATCTCCACTTCGTTCTTCGATTTCGATTTTGATTTCGTTCTCAATCTCCACTTCGTTCTTCGATTTCGATTTCGATTTCGTTCTCAATCTGCCGCTTGCCGCCGTTGGATCTCGTCACCGCCGCTGTTGGATCGGTGAAGATGGTGAGTTAGTTACTATGCAATCTGCCATTATGGTGTGGATTTTTTTTGTTGGTTTGGATCTTGAATTTTGTTGGTTAACGGTGTAGATTTTTGTTGATTTTGGTTGAATTTTGTTGTTTTATGGTATTGAATAACATGACAGTGATTAATCCCTTTTGTTATCTAACAGATGTGTGCAGGTATTCATCACTCCGAGTAAGAGATACCACGTCGGATTAATTTTGGTTGTGTAGACTTCTGATACTAACCTGCATTCTTTGGAAGTTTGAAGGTCAGTTTTGAGCATGATGTAGCTCTTTGTGCATTCATGAGTATTTCTACAGTTAATTTAATTTTCATTCATATCTATGTGGAGAGAATTCATACTCCATTACGTTATACAAGAAAACTTATCTAATTCATAGCCTTATTTATTTAATAGCAAATAAACCTTTGATGTTGTTAATAAAAGATGAAGTGAAAAGTAAGCTAGATATGATGACTGGGGAACCAAGGGCATTGTTTCTGCTTTCGCAGTGGGGACTATGATCGCCATATTTAACCGTTCTTGTTTCATAGTTTGCTTTTGACTATGAGACTCTTTTACTTCAATTGCTTCACATTTTGGTGTTTCTTTATTATTACTTGAATTATTGGATTATTAGTTTTAAATTGCTATATTATATTCTTGGCTTTAAGTAACATCACCCCACTGATCTTGAGTAGATGATACAGGCACAAATCACATGAACTGCTAATCATCCTGGACTAGAAGAGAACTAATTGCAAGACTACAAAAACTAATGTAGAACAAAGTTTTAGGATGAACACTCAGATCAAGTTTTGTATTACATCTATGTCAGTTTCTATTTCCCTCTTAGTTCACCATCACACCTACAATGCGAAGTATGAATTTGATTGTTTTCAAAAGCATACCAAACCTTCATATTAACCAAGTGAAATTTAATTTAATTTTCAGATTGAGTGATATTATTGAAATGGATAAAAGTTGGATGAGTAAGTCACGATTATGCAAAGAGTATCGAGATGGTGTTAGAGATTTCATTATCTTTGCCAAGCAACATTCTCGTGATCCCAACTTTATCCTTTGTCCATGTCGCCGATGCGTAAACTGTCATTTGCTTCCATGCTACGAAGTACAAACACATTTGGTGATTAATGGTTTTCTGCAAGGGTACACACTGTGGTTCTGCCATGGAGAGCGTGACACATCGATTCCGGTTGGACAAGAATTGTTGGAAGAGGAAAATGAACCCTTAGTGAATGACGACGACAGTCTTGCCGATGAGATGCAAAATCTAGTGCGGGATGCTTTTGGGATTCACAACAATCCAATGCACACAAATAGTTCAACAACTCAAGTCCATGATGAACCGACCGAAACTTCGCACACTGATGGGGACGAGGGTGAAGTGGAGGAGGGTAGGCAAAACTCTGAATTTAACAAAGAATTTGAAGCATTCAGTAAGTTGTTGGAGGATGCTAGTACACCCTTGTATCATGATTGCACCAAATTTTCGAAGTTCTCATTCATCGTGAGGTTATTTCAGATCAAATGTTTGAATAGTTGGTCTGCCAAATCCTTTACAATGTTACTTAAATTGTTGAATGAAGCATTTCCTGAAATTTGTCTCCCAAATTCAGCATATGGAATAAAACAATTCCTTAAATATTTTGATCTGGGGTATGAGAAGATAGTTGCATGTCGATATGATTGTATGTTATTTAGGGGGGATAAGGAGAGTCTGGAGAACTGTGAAATTTGTGGTACTTCAAAATGGAAAGGTGTTCCGAATGAAGAACAAGATGCAAGTGGTATAGTTAAATCAAGGCGGAAAAAGAAGCCAGCAAAACAGATGCGCTACTTTCCTTTGATTCCTAGGCTACAAAAGTTGTTTATGTCATCTAAGACTTCTTCTGATATGAGATGGCATGCTGAAGGGCGAAAGAATGATGGAATTCTCAGACATCCGGCGGATTCTGCTGCATGGAAAAGTTTTGATGAAAGATATCCTGATTTTGCTGAAGATACTCGCAACGTGCGACTTGGATTAGCCAGTGATGGTTTTAACCCATTCCGGCAAACGAGTAGTACATACAGCATATGGCCTGTAGTGTTGATACCGTATAATCTACCGCCTTGAAAGTGTATGAAGCCATCATCATTTATTTTGTCCACAATAGTTCCTGGACCGAAAAGCCCTGGAAATGATATAGATGTCTATCTCCAGCCTTTAATAGATGAGCTGCAACAGTTGTGGGAGGGTGTTCCAACATATGATATAACAACGAAGAAATCATTCCGTCTTCGAGTTGCATTGACTTGTACAATCAATGATTTTCCTACGTATGCAAATTTATCCGGTTATAGCACCAAAGGGCGTAATGCATGTCCTTGTTGTGCTGATAAAACTACTTCAAGATGGCTATATAATGGGAAAAAGTTCTGCTACATGGGTCATAGAAGATGGTTGCCCGACACACACAATTTCAGGACGGAAACTACGACCTTTGATGGGGTTGAGGAGTGGGAACATTCACCTGAAATATCGTCTGGGTCCGATGTGTTAAGGCGGCTACATGGTCACCATTTCAATTATGGTAAGGAAGTAGAAGCCATAAAACGGGGCAAGAAAAGAGCAAGGGATGACGACAACGATGAAAATGATTGTGATGACATTGTTGAGTTAGGGTCCTGGAAGAAGAAGAGCATTTTCTTTACACTGCCGTACTGGGAATTCAATTTATTGCGCCATAATTTAGATGTGATGCATATCGGAAAAAATATTGGTGAAAATTGTGTAGGGACTATCATGGGAGATGATCGGAAGACAAAAGACAATCTTAAGTGTCGTCTTGATTTAGCTGAGTTGGACATACGACACGAGTTGCACCCCGAATATTTACCGAATGGCAGAGTGCGCCTTCCTCCAGCAATGTACTGCATGTCTAAAAAGGAGTTGGAATCGTTCTGCAAAGTTCTACAGGAGCTTAAAGTTCACGATGGCTATTCATCTAACATAGCAAGGTGCGTCAATGATAAGGAGAAGAGGCTTCAGGGTCTAAAGTCACACGACTACCACATCTTGATGCAGGATCTCCTTCCTGTGGCTTTAAGGTTCTCAATGTGCGACCAAGTCACTGCCGTCATCAAGGATCTGTGTAGCATTTATAAAGGACTTTGCTCAAGGGTTCTACGTGTTGAAGACATTACACTACAAGAAAAACTCTTTTTCGCAACGCCAAATGTCGTTGCTAAAACTCGTTTGTCGTTGCGAAAAATATTTTTGGCAACGACATTTGTCGTTGCATGGTCGTTGCGCGTCCGGGCGTCGCGAAAGATTTTGACTACGACTTGCTGTCGTTGCCAAACATAAATTGTTTCGCAACGACATTGCCGTTGCAATATATGTTGTCGTTGCCATACCTAATTCCGCCCGTGCTATGGTATAAAATCAATCGCAACAACCTTTGTCGTTGCCAAACATACTTCATATATTTGGCAACGACTCATGTCGTTGCTAAAGATACTTCATATAAAATCAATCGCAACAACCTTTGTCGTTGCCAAACATATTTCATATATTTGGCAACGACTCATGTCGTTGCTAAAGATATATTTTTCGCAATTAATGATTGTCGTTGCCTTACATTTTCTATTTTGACAACGACTACTGTCGTTGACAAAGCTCGACTGTTTTGCAATTATTTTTATAATTGTTTTGCATTACTTGTATTTTGGTAACAACTATAGTCGTTGCTAAAGCTACCAATTGTCGTTGCGAAAGCTTAATTCTTTTCGAGACAAATTATATATTGTCGTTGCATCAGCCCTATCCAAACTAGCATACACTTCAAAAACATTAAAAACCAACATCATTCCAAAAACTATAATATTAACCTTGTCCAACATATTACATTTATGTCACATATAAGAAACAATGCCTAAAATATTACAACCATCAACTTCTCAAAAAGATATCTAAGTATCTCATAATCATTTCCATTGTGCATAATAAGCTTAACCATGTTTTCTAATATTCTCTTGACATCTAAACATTGCAGCAAAATTGGATGCAAGATTGAAAGAACTGAATCAACTTAGAACAAAAGAATATTTTGGGATGACTATTCTCAGAAAATACAAGTAGCAAAAAATTGGGGATGATGTTGGAGAGTTAATAACCTAAACCAACAGCTAACTCATATAAGATATAACTAAATCATACACTATCAAAATATGATACAAAAATATATGCTCCCGGACCAATGGCTTCATTCCCTAATTCTCCAAATGCAGTTCCTTCTCGTGGTACCTACATATTTGAAATAATGATTAGTCCAGCAGTATACAATGAAACTATGAAAGATTGCCAAAACTATTGGAACATATATGCACAAAACAATACATCATAATAGTGCCACTAAAATTAATAGTACCTTGATCATTCGAGGAATTTCATGCAGCTCTATTTGTAAGTTGTGCCAATAATTCTTGTTTCATTGCATCATGTGAGTATCTAATTATTTCTTTGCAACATATAGTCACAAGTACAGGTGCCAAATGGTATGATCGGGTCAAGACCACCCATGCCCAACTGTTTAATTGTCAGTTTGGTGGAAAATAAATGAACCCAAAAGCTTAAGCTGATATGTTGTCTAACAATCATAACGCTCCTTCTTATGTGGGGATATGTATGTTGGTTTTATTTGAGTGGGTTATCAAATATGTTTTGACTGCTTAACTAGGAAAACTTACTTTAAAAAAATAGTTTGAATTAAAAAAGTCCACAATCACCTAAGGTCAACTTCTTGGATGTTGTCATACTTTTATTGGCATGTTGTTGGTCACATTAATTTTAGAATACACTAAATCTAAAAACTATGACAAAAGGAGCAGTTGGAGTCACCAAAGTTATTATTACTCTGGTGTACTGGTTTAATGTCTGAAAATCATATTAGCTTTGTTTGAAGCGCATAACTGACCTTCATGTTTTTTTTCCGTCACTAATACAGTTTTAACTCATTGTTTAGCAGATAGTACAGCTAGCAGAATTCATCTTTCTTATTTTTGTGAAAACGAGAAAAATGTCAAAACTCAAGACAATTCAATCTTCCATTGTGAATAAAAATGTACTAAATGGGTATTTATAACTGTTAAATAGAGCATTGATAGTTTTGCGATCTCTCTTTCTCTGGTGTCAATGTGGATAAGAATATGTACATCAATAGACTGATGACATTTTAAAACTGTTTATGCTGAATACTGCAAGATGGCAAAGGAATGTGATGCAATTTTGGATCAACCTGAAGCTGTTCCAGCAAAAAACTGTACTAGTAGTGATGGTGTAGCACAAAATTAACTTGATAAATAAAGGCATAGCACAAAATTAACTTGATAAATAAAGGCATAGCACTTATTTTTGTGAAAACGAGAAAAATGTCAAAACTCAAGACAATTCAATCTTCCATTGTGAATAAAAATGTACTAAATGGGTATTTATAACTGTTAAATAGAGCATTGATAGTTTTGCGATCTCTCTTTCTCTGGTGTCAGTGTGGATAAGAATATGTACATCAATAGACTGATGACATTTTAAAACTGTTTAAGCTGAATACTGCAAGATGGCAAAGGAATGTGATGCAATTTTGGATCAACCTGAAGCTGTTCCAGCAAAAAACTGTACTAGTAGTGATGGTGTAGCACAAAATTAACTTGATAAATAAAGGCATAGCACAAAATTAACTTGATAAATAAAGGCATAGCACAGAATTCATAACGTACATATATCTTCTTAGATCGACCATCGTCAGCCCACTCAAGTTTGCCTTGGTCATTTTTTCTTGTGTGCTCCGCAAGCCAAATCACATCAGCACGTGGCTTCACTCCATTATTTTGTTGTTCCTAATAATGCGTAAAGATATGTATGCCATTATTTATCAATTTCTTCCAAAAATGTGTAAAGATGAAAAAAATATCAAATTTATAATATTTACCAGTATTGTTTCAAATATGTCAAGCTGATAACAAGCAGTTGGAAGGAGTAGAAAATATAAAAGTTCTCTATCAGCATTAACAGCAACATTCCCAGGTAATCATAATCAGGATTATGGTTCGATAAAAATAATGGTTTTGGTAAAGAAAATAATTTGAGACCATGCGTACTAAACTGCCAGAAGAACAGAACAAGAATTTATTTAAAATGAGATGGTGAATCATCAGGCCCTCGGAATCAATCTGAGGACCCTCAGCACTGACGTTGTCAAAAAAAAAACATAGAACAGAAGTTTTCTTTAAATCCATTAAATTGCTTAAGATCAAATAATCAAAGAAGTTGGCAGAAACAAAGAACTACATCACCAATTTGTCAATACAAAAAACAAAATCACACTTAAAAAAACACCATAAATAACTAAATCACTATGGTTAAAAAGTGTCTAAGAGAATATACTTCAAAACGAAGACAAAAAATAGTTTTATAATTTCTTGCGCATCAGAGAACTCGATTTTGCATCATCCAATTATGTCCTGAAGGGGAATCCGTTATTCATCATATGCCATTAAAAATAAAAATTTATCAAGAAAACATAGACAAATCTTAAAGATATCATAGAAACCGAAAGAAAACTGTTTGCAATAAAGAAAAATAGCATTGCACATTCAGAAGCTCTAATTTGCATCATCCAGTGATGTCCTGAAGGGGAATCCGAGCAACAATCATCATATGCATCATAGAAAGAAATAAAACAAAAATATATCATAATTCAAAAAGAAACTATAAAAAGGAGCCATTGTTATTGAGAGATTTCTAGTAAGGAATCTATGAAAAGGAGCCATTATTAGAATTAACATATTTTGCAATAGAATCTAAATACATCATTTTAAACTCACAAAATGTCTATATATCATCTTATATATGAAGTGGCACATGATGATGATGGAGATGTATCAAGTAGACTTATCTTCTTCTTCATCTCTTCAATCTAATCTATTTTTTTCCTAATCTTGCTCTATCTTCTGAACATTTTGATACATACATATATGTATGTATGTATGTAGATGGATTCCCATATTTTAATCCAAAAAAAAAAAAACAAAAAAAAAACAAAGGAAAAAACTTAAACTTGATGCTTTTACTTGTTGTTGTGTATATTTTGAAACTAAACATGAGTGGCTTGGCAAGCAACATTTAGTATCACTTGTTGTATTATTACAATGTTAAGCTTTCCTTTTGTTTAATTATATCATATAACGAAATATCATAGGAGTATCTCCATTTTTTCATTTGGTGATTAATAGCTAAGCAATATTGCATAAATAATGAGCCAACATAAACTATATGATGGAAATGTTCAATCGTCATTGCTAGAGGTGAAATCAACGTTACATTTTGGAAAAGAAAATTATTGAATTTAACTGCATATACAGCTACTTTGTCATAGTACCTACATTTATATTGGTTATCATTTAGGTTGTCAAATACTTAAAGACACACTGACAAGTTTTCCTCGGACAAACAAGAATGGAACGTAACGTTGTAAATGGTTGTAACACCAATAGTTGTCCCAGCAAAATCGATAGTGCTGAGCATGCTCAGAGAATTCACCCATAAAGAGTGGATATCAGGGAGTTGAGAAAGCAACAGCTCACAGACACCGAACAAAATGATAAAGTCCTGGTGATAATATTTGTAAACTGCTTGTGAATACTGGAGAATAGCAAATTAACTGTTAATTACTCTTCGCAAAAGTAAGATCAAGCGCAACAATTAACAGAACTTTTACCTTAAGGTTGTTACCAGCAGCAATTTGAATGGCGATGTTATTACAAATATCCCTGATAACCTATAGGATAAAATGAAGAGCAAAAAAAAAAATTTTAGAAAGAGGAGAAAAATGTGACAATTGGTTCTTTTATATATTACGATTTCTTCACCTCCTAGCTCTTTGCAATTTTCCATGTACTATGTATTAATTCTCCAATGATTTAATATCTACAATAATCAATTAATTTAATTAGAATCTAGGTAGATAACCTTAGTTTAGAAATACTACTTTGTAATCAATTGTAGAAATAGGAGAATGGCCAAATATGAGCTACATAAATAAATCAATTGGACATGCACTAATCATCCCTCAACTAAAATTGTACATTACCTGACGAAAAAGAGTTGAAGAATCTTACTTTCTCATGCTTTGAGGGAGGCTTCATGAATGATTGTACAGCTGTTCTAACTCTGGTGTTTATTTGCTGAGTCCTCTTCTGTCTCTCTTGATTGAATGAACTGAACTTCGATGATAGCAGGTTGATTCCGAGGGGCGCGAACGATGGCGACGGCGGTGGAGGTACGAGATAAGGGTTAGGGTTAAGGTTTGGGGGTTCGGAGGGATTGGGGCTTCGGATTGGGGAGGGATGTCGGGATTGGGAGACGAATTGGGGTTAGGGTTAGGGTTTTGAGAGATTGAGAGAGATCGGGATTTGGGGGAGAGAACGGGAGAGAAGTGATTAGAGCAGTTAGGGTTCAGGTGATTAGAGAACGATGGGAACGGGAGAGAACGGGAGAGAAGTGATTAGAGAAGTGATTAGAGAACGATGGGAATTTGGGGGGAGAGATCCAGTGAGAAGAGATAGATAAGATTACGGTCCAGATCGGCTCAGATTCGATCGACGGTTCAGATCTACTCTGGACAGATTTATTGTGGCTTTTATAATAGAAAAATAAATTTTTGGCAACAATACTGTCGTTGCAGTAGATATAAGGAAATATACGCAACGACATTTATCGTTTCCAATTTACACACAATCTGGCACAACGACATTTATCGTTTCCAATTTACACACAATCTGGCGGGGATGTGCAAAGGCCCGGAAAAATTTTATTTTATTTTTAGCAACGACTTTCCCGTTGCCGTAACTAATTTTCACAACAACTAAAAAGTCGTTGCCAAAACCTCGTTGCGAAAAAGGGTTTTTCTTGTAGTGTTAACCTCTTGGAGCAACGTGCTGCTTTGGTACTTTGTCAAATGGAGATAATATTTCCCCCTTCGTTCTTCACTATAATGATTCACTTGGTCATTCATCTAGCAGGCGAAGCAAGACTTGGTGGGCCGGTACATTATCGGTGGATGTATCCCATTGAGAGGTAGTTATTCATATTTGTTAATTATATACTTCAAATTTGGATAATGTGCATCCATTTTTTGATCTAACCATTTACATGTATAGGTATCTTTATCGACTAAAGGGATATATTAAAAATAGATCTCATCCAGAAGGCTCAATTGCAGAAGGTTATCTCTCGGAAGAGTGCTCCAATTTTTGTTCCCGATATCTTCAGGGTGTCGAGACATGTCTTACTAGACCAAGGAGAAACCCAGTTGGGTCAAACCTTGGTGAGGCACATTATCTATTTCAAACTGCTGGAAATACCATTGGTAAAGTTGATGCGGTTGAGTTAGATAACTTAACATGGGAACAAGCACATCGATATGTGCTAGATCATCATGCAACAGTTGAGCCATTCCGAGAGTAAGTCATAATTGGGTTGGTTTATATTTAATTAAACTCAGTTCGAACAATGTACATCTAATTATATTTCATTCTTTTAAATATTTACAGAGAATTTATCCGTGAAATGAAAAGGAATTTTAGAACAAGGAAATTAAGACCACGTGACCAAAATAAGATGATGAATGAAAGATTTCATATGTGGCTTAAAGACTATGTAAGAGTGTTCCAAATTATCAAGTACTTTCTTTTTTTGTTATAATAATCTTAATTTTACTAATATGGTTTACCATCACATCCTATAGGTTCCGAAGTTGCATGATGATTTGGTATCACCTGAAATCAAGATTCTTGCTGCAGGTCCCCATAAGATGGTTAGAAGATTTAAGGGATATATATATAACGGATTCAGATTTCATACTAAGGATCGTGAACGTTATTTAAAGTCCCAGAATAGTGGAATTGTAGTGACATCAAAGACAAGAAGTTATGCTTCTAAGAATGACACAAATCCAGTTGATGAAGATGTTGACTATTATGGGGTTCTCACTGATATCATCGAGTTAGACTATTTCGGTCATTTTCGAGTTGTCTTATTTCGCGCAGACTGGGCTGGTATGGATAAGAATTATCCCCAAAACAAGGATACTTTAGGTTTCACAATTGTAAACTTTTCAAATTTGATTCATACTGGCACACACATCAGCCATGAACCATTTGTGTTCCCATCTCAAGTACTCCAAGTATTCTATGTTGAAGATCCAGCTTTGCCTAAATCTTGCGTGGCTCTTATTATGCAACCAAGAGATGTATACCAGTTGGGAGAGACATCAGATGATGAGGACGAAGATGTCACTAACATTTTTGTTGCTGCTGAATTTCCTAGGTTTGATGTAAACATATCAAATGACAACAGTACACCTAATTGGCTACGCACGGATGGAGAGCCAGGGGATGTATTGGATATGGAAAAGAGTTGATTGAATATGTTCCTTTTGCTATGCTAGACATTTCTGGATTTGAACATTATACACTTGTATTAAGATTCTCCCATGAAATATTAAATATACAAGTTTTGTTATAGCTCCATTACATTTATCCAGTTTTATATATATCACTATAGAGTTTGATATCTATATTTGTATAAAGTTAATGTTGCTTATATCTATATCTGTATAAAGTTAATGTTGCTTATATCTATATCTGTTGAAGAAGGGAAAATTGCTAAGTCCTCTATTTCTGTCAAGGCATATAAACTCTCCTTTATGCTATTTCTTGTTCATTCATTTTAAACTATTCCCATAATATTAGTTATTCTTTTGTTGTTCCTGGTTATATATACATTATACTGGATGCTTCTGATATCATTATACTGGATGCTTCTGATATCATTATACATTATACTGGATGCTTCTGATATCATTATATATACATTATACTGGATGCTTCTGATATCATTATACTGGATGCAAAATGATGGAGATGTTCGAAGTCAGTAGAGGAATAGCTAAATAACTGATTGATTATTCATAAGGATATCAAAGGGGATAATTTCCATACCCTTTGCTTTCCTGTAAAAGCTTGTCCTCATGCCTGTTTCATCAAGAATGACATTGGGAATACTTCATAAAGAACACTATATATTTAAAGCACAAAAGACCATAATTACAAGTTCTGAAAACTGATTGTTATTCTTTGAGGAAAATGATGTGGCTTTATATATAGTGTAGTTTCTGTACCTACCAAACTTTTCCATTTGAACTATTCTTATCTGCAGGGTACAAAAATATGCCTCCATACAGCAAAGTTCGAGGAACACCTACAACAATGCTGCATTCAGTTGGAAAATAATAGTTCATAAGATATATACAGACTTAGTTATATAATCAATAGTTACAAGTGAAACTGACTTCAGTTTTCAGTAACACCATTTTTTATTTTTGCAAAGACTCACACTCTGTTTTAATACAAATAACATAAAGGTAAATAAATAAGCAACACACCTTCCAACATATTGCAACAATTTTGGTGAAGAACTATCTATGGGGAACTTGCACTTGCAGTTCTCCACATACCTAAAGGGGAGGTGAAGAATATAAACTCAGTTGAAGCTACTAATACAATGAACAGAGTATACTGGACCATGCATACTTTGCAGTTGGGATGTGCATCACAGTTCTTCGCATTTCCCTTATTCACAGAATAAATCTTGCCTTTCTTTGGTACCTGTAAAGGAAGAAAAAGAACTACTTTATTACCATAGTTCATGTGTAGTTTCTCAGTGTTGAACAGCTTTCATCCATACCAAGTTCTTAATTTTTTAATGTATGCTTCATAATTCTTATTAGCAGGTGTGAATTATGCCGCGACGGAATACGGCGCTTAAAAGAAGGATTGACGAGCCTCTAAACGAGGAGGATACCCACGTAGAGGTAGGTGAGGGGAGCACCCAGCCACCCCCACAAAAAAAGACCCGGGGAGCGACAAAGTCTCTTGACGTATGGAAGCTACCCGCGGGTCAAAAAATAGAAGTGGAGATAAATGGGGATCATCAGCCCGTAGGAAAAAGTGCAGCGACTTTCGCATCATTCATTGGGGTGATTGTTCGGAATTCCGAGTATCTTCCACTATCATTCGATAGATGGACAAATATCCCCATAGCGACAAGGACTAGAGCTATGGAAGTTATCAAGGTACCATTTATATTTACAGTATTTCTTAAATAGTTTGGTTATAGGTATTTCTTAAATAGTTTGTATAATTTTGGTTCTTATGTTCTGTTTTGCTTTGAGGTAGTTTAATGCTTGGTGCAACCCATAACCAATTTCTAGGTTGTGCATTTGTTTGGTGCAATCCATAACCAATATCATTGAGAAGTTTCTTTATAACCATTCTTTGTACTGATCAGTGAGAAGTTTCTTTATAACCATTCTTTGTTACCACTTGTACTGATCAGTGATCAGTGAGAAGTTTCTTTATAACCATTCTTTGTACTGATCAGTGAGAAGTTTCTTTATAACCATTCTTTGTTACCACTTGTACTGAGGGTTGAGAAATTTATATATATATATATATATATATATATATATATACTGTGTGAGTGTTGAGAAATTTATACAATGAAAACCTTAAGGTTTGCCTCAGGATTTCTCAATATTACAAACTGAGAGAATCAAGCTGAGAAAAAAGAATTAACCCCCATGGCTCCTTTGTCAACACAGCCTTAGAACTAACAAGAGTAGAGATATATATTGTGAAGAGATCTTCACAGGGTCACTTGGAAAAAGTAGGATCGGCATATGCAGCTATCTTCTTCTCTAGCTCGGGTCTGTTAGCACCAACAAGCTTATCCACCTGCAGCCCATTCTTAATGAAAAAGAATGTTGGAGTAGCACGGATGTCCCATGTTGAACTAAAATCCTGCAACATGCATAAAAAGGTATTGTCATTTATGATCTATAAAAAATTAGGGTGTGGGCACTGCAAATTACAGTCGCATCATAACCCTGTTCACATATGTGCTATCAATCTCTGGTAATACAAACATCGAATATATGATATTGGGACTGCTCTTCTTCTTGGGACTGCTCTTCTTCTTTTTTTGTAGTTTAATGCTTTGAGGTAGTTATCTTATGACGTAAATTCTTTAATATATGATATTGATTTATGACTGTTGCAGCAAAAATTTGATTTCCCGGCGGTTGTTGATGCTAATTGGCTGAATAAATCAATGTCTAAGAAATGGAGAGACTATAAGGTTGAGCTTAAGGCAAAATATTATGACGAGAGCCGAACAATGGCTGAGAACGCAAGAGCAGTCCCAAGAAATGTCGTGCGTGCTGATTGGGAATTTCTATGCCATTTTTGGAATACACCTGAAGGGAAGGTAATTAAAAAATTGTTGTATATGATGCAATATATTTTGATATGATATATGGCTTATTAAATTTTATTGTCTGTGCAGAAGAGAGCTGAAAGAGGTCGTGCAAGTAGGGAGGCACAGGACGTACTGCACACTGCAGGAGGTACAAGCTTTGCACGGCGACGCGCAATGATGGTATATCTAAGTGTTTTGTTCTTCACCATAATACTTGTAGAGTAACTCTTAATACCAAAAAACTTTCATTTTTTCAAAACGAGTTCAATTGATTTTGATTTTAATATATGTAGGATGTGGAGCGAGGAGGTGCGGATCAGTACGGTGATTTAGATTTCTTCGACGCAACCCACATGAACTCACAAGGCGTATTTCCGTCCTCAAAGGCTGCGACGATATCGGTAATAGTTTTGCTATCTTAAATTTGCTTATTTGATGTGTAATATGCCTTAACAATGAATTTGGATATTTTTTTTAAAACAGGCAACTGCTCGGAATAGGTATGCCGAACTGTCATCCACTCCCACCGCCGATATAGTGCAGCTTCAACACCAGGCGTTGGTCGAAAGCATTGGTCCGGAGCGCCCTGGCCGTGTGCGTGGGAAGGGGTTAGGACCAACACCCTCTCGTACTCGTGCTTCTTCATCATCACAGCCGGATCCTAGAGATGAGAAGATAGCTAATCTAGAGGCAACAGTCGCAGAGCTTAAGGCAACAGTTGCGGAATTAGCACAGATGGTGAGGGGAACAAATGTTCCAAACCCATCTAACATACCGAGACAGGTTAGAAATTATATAGAGTATTGTTCTTATCTAATTGTGTCTACCAATTGCTTAGCATTAGCATTTTATACGAATCTGACTAATTGTGTGTACCAATCCGACTCATGGCATCTTTCATACTTATTTCTTATACAGCATGATGTTAGAGAGCCGACATCTTCCAATCGTCCGAATGAAGAGGAAGCCGACGACCTTGGTGATCCCTTCGACGACATCGCTGGACGTACAATGTCCTGAAGAGAAGATATTAAAGGTACATTCAGCCCCAAATACATATTTAGTTGAACTATATATCAAATTTGAGAGTTTTTGATTTCACACTTGAAGAAAGCAGAACTGGTTACACTATATATCATATTTATTTGAACTATATATCATATTTAGTTGAACTATTTACACTTGAAGAAAGCAGAAGTGGTTCCTGGTGTGATGATCTTCCGTATGCAAAACTAATTAAATTCACATTCCAAAGCTAATTTAATCAATATTGACACTAAACAACATACTAGACCCTGAAAACTCACCACAAGTTTAATTAAAATTTCTTTAGTGTAACAAAGAAGTAATCTAAATTAATTATGATTACTCCAACCCTTCCAAAGTAGGGCTCTAAGCTGAGCTTAGTTGTCAGCCATGGCTGTCACTTGAATATAAAACAGTTTGGGAATTTGCAGGAACTATACCCTAATAATATCTTCATTAGACAATAAAGGAAGAGGCAGAGCACATGAGAAGCATCATGGTGCTTTTGGGCACCCACCATTTGATTTTGGTGTTTAGCAAAAAGTCCAGAAGAGTATTATCCCCTATCTCAGGATTAGGGTTAACATGGCTTCAGTTTTTATTTTATTTTGTTTACTTCTATCAAAAACATTCCAAGTGTATAAAACCAGTTGAAGCCAATGAGGTCAATTTGGATATAGAGGGACAAAAGTTGAGATAACCGAAGGTATCTGTACCACCACTGTGGGTGATTATCTGCAACATTAGTTTTTATCTTTAGAAGATCTGAGTCGTTAATCATGCTCTGCAAAGCGAAAATTCATCTTAACAGAAGTTATGCTGATAAATGAACATGAAATTAATGACAATTGCAATGCCTTCTCAATCTGGAATGTCAAAGATACGTATGGTTGCCATTTGTGTCATGAATATTCAAATTCCTGCTCATGATGAGAGAAAGGGGTTCTAGTTTGTATGTCCCACGCCACTTGATCATATATTCTTGGTGAGATTCTGATAAGATACAGGATCAGCATAGACAATGTTCTTGATAACTATCAGCATAATTAACTTCTTCTACAAAGTGATGTGAATGAATCCCACTGGGTCACTCAAAATATTCTAGATCAATCCGTAAAATTCCACTGGATCAGCATATACAATGTGAATGAATCCCACTGTGAATGAATCCCACTGGATCAGCATAGACAATGTTTTATGGGCTGTAGAATCTTTTCATATAGTTCAGTGTATTCAGTTTGTGCATGTTGGATTCCGACTCATGCTTTTCTCTGACCTATATACTTTTTTTTAGAAGGGAAGCAAGGAACCCATGGCTGTCTAGATTATGCAAATCATATTCTTGGTCATATTGTGGACAATTTTTTTTGAGATTTCGTTTGTGATATTAACTTTGTTCTATGTTTTTGTTTTTGTGTTTTTGACAAAACAGGATGGAAGCAGAAGAAATTTGGTGATATGGATGTGAACTTTTATTGTGAAATACATCATGGAAGCTGATGGTGTTTAGAACTTGTGTTTATTGTGAAATACAAAAACTGGTGTTTAGAACTTGTGTTTAGAACTGGTGTTTATTGTGAAATACATCATGGAAGCAGAAGAAATTGTGTTTTTGTGTTTTTTCTTTTGTAAGTTTTTAACTGCTGTAATTATTCATGATGGTGTTTAGAACAACTTAACTGGTAATGGATGACTTACCATATGCTGATTAGCTAGCTTCCCAGTAGTTCATTTTTATGGATGAGCTTTAGTTGTCTCCACTTTGTGCAAATTTAGATGTTGAATCTACAAAACTTCAGCCATTATCGTATTTGGAGTGAAAAGCAACTGGACAATATCACAGATATGCAGTGAATGCTATTTTTAGATCGATCCGTAAAATTTGCGCCGGGGATTCATCAAAACATGGTCGGCGTTCATTTGCGCCGGGGATTAAATGTCGGGGGGTATGTTCAATAACGGTAAGATTTTTAAAAATTCAAAAGGACAACCCCGGCGCTTTTCAAACGCCGGGATTCATCAAAACAATGGACGGCGTTTATTTGCGCCGGGGATTCGAATTAGATTCCCCGGCAGCGGTATGGACGGCGCTTGCGGCGGCGCTTAACGAAACGCCATAATTGATTCCCCGGCGGTTTTAAAGCGCCGGCCATTATAGAAAAAACCGCCGGCGATTAGAGTACTGTTTGTAGTGATACAAAAAATTCATGATACTGGAAAATCTTTATCATTGAGTGATTGGTTGTGTTGTGAGGATAATTTTTTTTTAAATAAATAATAAAGAGGACCAAGATGGAGGATCATGGATTAAAGAGAGAAATGAAGGAGGTGGTTTTGAAGAGGGATGAGAGAGGAAAAGAGGAAAAAAAAAAGGCCCAAAAATTCAAGTACAGGCAATTTAGTTAGTTATTTATTTTAAAGTTTTTTGACGAATCGGATAGAGTCTTACGACTCCAGCCATCAAAATATCATATCATGGAATAATAATAAGTAATTTTACAAGACGTAAAATGAAAATAAATACAACAATTACAACAACAGTAGAGGAATCGAAAACACGGCATCACTAAGAAGACTAAACCAACAAAGCTGGCATAACACAGGAGGCAGGAGCAGCTCCTAAAGGCTCTCTTATGCGCATGATCAGCCTGAAGACGAGTCCAGGATCCGAGCACTAGAGGGAAGAAAGAATGCATCCTTCCGTCGCCCGGCTCCCCTAAGGTCGTTGCGTCATGACGCTCCCAGAACTGGAACACTCAACCACCTGAACTAGATTCAGGGTGGCTAAAAAGTGGGTACAAACTTAAGCAGCTGCACACAAAAGATAGGAAAACATACTAGAAAAAAAGAGAACTAAACCCTAAAGATGGATGTCGATGGATCCATAAACGAATCCGAAACCTGATTAGCAAGATGGAGAGGCCGGTGGTTGAAAATACCATCCCAAAGACGAAGCTCAAAGAGATAGCCAAGCTGCCGATCAAGGGAAATAAGCTCACTCACAACAGTATCCACAAAATGATGGATCAAAATCTAAAGCTTTCCAGTAAACAGACACCAATAGAAGCAAAGACAGGCATGAAGAAACCAATAACGCAGCCAACATAGAGCATAACAGTGAGCAAAAAAAACATAAGTGACCTATAGATCAGCAGTAAAGCCCCCAACATCAGATAGCAACATAGGTGCACACCACCCAAAAATATATAACAATAATAAAGACAAACAAAACAACTAATCTAAGTAGCTGCTGATACCAGCGCAGCACACAAAAGAAAAGAAGACCCCATCAGCCACCAAAAGAAGACAGGCCTTCAGGAGACAACCGTAGTAATCACAAAATAGCAGCGCACTAGAGGAAAACACCACTAGGTATCGGTGGTGGCTGCCACAGGAGAAGAGGAAGCATCCTGCCAATAACAAAATAAAAGAGAAAGAGATTGGAAATATATAAATAAACGAAGAGAAAAAAGAAAAGACCATCCAGTTAAAATGCATGCAGAGAACGAAGACAGAGATAAGCGTTTTCTAAAAGACAAGAAAAAGAAATGGATGAATCTTTGGGAGTCGAAGCCGATGACCAAAGTTTAAATCGAAATAAAAACTCATCAATAAATGCAGTTAAAGAGGATCTGCGATTCTGAAATAATCTACAATTCCTCTCCTTCCAAGTAATCCAGATAATGGTATGAACCGCCGAAATCCAATCGATATGAAGTGACCTATTCGGTGGCTTGATAGACCAAACGGAAGCTAAATCTAGAGGGGTAGAGACCGTGCCCCACGCTAAGGTACAAATCTTCCATAAAGGAATCACCATGGGACAACGAATGAAAAGATGGTTAGCATCTTCCAAACATTGATCGCACATCACGCAGAGTTGACCCCATGCAAGGTTTCTTTTGTTCAAAACTTCGACTGTAAGAAGTTTATTATTAAAAGCAAGCCAGGAAGTGATCTTGACCTTAAGAGGGACCCAGGACTCCCAAAAAAATTTGGCAATTGCAGATTTCACTCCTCTCGAGTTGAGGAAGCAGTAAAACGAATTAACAGAAAATAATCCATTTGACGACCAATGCCAACCAACACCTTCTGATAATTTCCAATCATAGCTATTGATAAAAGAGATGAGGTTATTAAAAACCTCAGCTAAAGCTGGAGGAAGATCACCCAAAAAAGGAATAAACCAGTAGCGAATGCCGTCAATTAAAGTGAATGAGTCTTCTATAGTAGCCATAGGGAAAACAGCCAAACGGAATAAGGATGGAAAGGCTGTAGCAAGAGAGGTGTTACCAATCCATAGATCAGTCCAAAGCTTAGCTCTAGATCCATCATGGCAAAGACGGATGATACCACACTGGAATGCTGCTGAGGCCTTCCAAACACCCTTCCAAAAAGGGGAGGCGAGGCGATAAGTGGCCTTTGGAAACTCCCACCAAAGGTGGGAACCAGAACGATAATTTCTAATGCATTGAACCCAGGGCAGGTGATCCACATTATGCAGTTTCCACAACCATTTACCTAGGAGCGCAATGTTATGTTGACGCAAATCTAGGACACCAAGCCCTCCTTCTTCCTTGGAAGAACATATCAATTTCCATTGACACAAGTGGGAGCCTGGTTTAAAGGCAGAGGAACCATTCCAGAAGAAATTACTACGAATTTGATCAATTCTTTTAATAACCCAAGAAGGTAATAGGTTAAAAGACATAAGATAAAGGGGCATGGCTGAAATCACCGAATTGATGAGAGTAAGTCTGCCACCTCTAGACATAAGCTTTCCAGACCAGTCGTTGAGCCTGGTCTCTACTCTGTCAATAAGAGGGAACCAATCTGATCTACCTTACCCCGACGAAGAGGAATACCTAAATAGGTGATGGGGAAAGACGCAACAGGGCAATCAAAAAAATGGGAAACCTCTTGCTGGCGATTGGGCGAACCTCCCAACCACAGAACTGAAGATTTTTGAAAGTTAATCGATAGACCAGATGCCAATTCAAAGCAGTACAGGAGGAGTTTAAGGTTACGGAGAGAGTGTAAATTCGGTTTGGTGAAGATAATTGTGTCATCGGCATATTGGAGATTGAGAATTCCCTCGAAAAAATGGGAACTTCCAAGACCCTCAATCATATTCATATTCCAAGCATTACACAGAAGTTTACTGAAAACATCTGCAACAAGAGAAAAAAGCAATGAAGAAAGGGGATCACCTTGGCGGAGGCCACACCTGATTTTGAATTTGTGACCTTCCGAACCATTGATAAAAATTGAAGATGAACCAGCAAATAGGCTAGATTTAATCCACGAGATCCATTTGTGACCAAAACCCCAATGGGCAAGAATATCTAGGAGGAAATCCCAATTGACATTGTCGTAAGCCTTTTGAAAATCGAGCTTAAGAAGAATGCCTTCCGATTGAGATCTATGACAGTGAGAGATGATCTCTTGGGCAGAAGCCACACTGTCCAGAATGAAACGATCTTTTATGAAACCCGATTGGGCAGAGTCAATTAAAGGGGAAATAATAGCACTCAGGCGCGAAGCCAGAACTTTCATAATGATTTTGAAAGAGGTATTGATAAGACTGATAGGTCTAAAATCAGATACAAGGTGAGCCCCAGAAACTTTGGGGATAAGGACGATGTGAGCATAGTTAATGCGCTCAAAGGAGAAATCCCCCTGATGAAGATCTTGAAACATTTTAAGAAGGTCTGCTTTAAGCAGATCCCAAAATTTCTGGAAGAAAAAGGCTGGAAAACCGTCGGGTCCAGGCGCCGAATCACTTTTTAATGAAAACACCGCTGCTTTGATCTCATCAATGGAGAAGGGGGCCTCGAGAGCCGAGAGATCGTGATCTTGGGTGCCATAAATCTGATCCCAATCGAGCTCAATAGCACGGTGTTTTTGAGTACCGATAAGATTTTTGTAGAAGGAAAGGAACTCCCAATGAATAGAATCATCGGAAGTAAGATCCGAACCCCGGGCAGAAATAGAAGAGATACGATTGCAGCGTTGTCTGTGGGATGCATAATTGTGAAAGAAAGCAGTGTTCGCATCCCCCTCCTTAATCCAATTGACACGAGCTCTTTGAGCCCATTTGATATGGTCCAGATTGAGGAGTTCAGCATACTCCTGCTTGCAAGAAAGACGTTCAGATCTAAAAGATTCCGATAAGGGGCCCCATTCTTCCATCTTGTCGATGGAATCAATGGATTGCAAAAGAAAATCTTTGAGGAACCTGGTGTTACGATTCCTCTCAACACACCAGATTTTGCAACCATGCTTGATCGCTTGTAATTTAAGAAGAATATTGCCCAGCTCGGATGAGCCGGTAACTGAAGCAAGACATTCGGAAACTAAGCTGATGAAAAGCTGGTCTTGTAACCAAAATTTTTCAAACCGGAACTTTTTCTTGTAGTTAAAATCGAAATTGGAATAAAGAATGATCGGAACATGATCAGAGGAGGGGTTAGGCAGAGCCTGGACGAAGGATTGGTGGAATCGCGCCATCCAGTTCTGTGAGACCAAGAAACGGTTAAGCTTAGCAAAAATCGGGGGGTCACATTGATTGGACCAAGTAAAGGCTCTACCTGAAATCGGCAAATCAACAAGGTGCTGGTCTCGAATGCAATCGTTAAATAGGGAAGATTGAGAGATAGAAGAGGCAGGATTCGATCTCTCAGAGTGAAAACGGGTAACGTTAAAATCCCCACAAATAATACAAAGATCAGAGGAATATTGCGGTAAAGATTGGACTTCATTCCAAAATAGATGACGTCTATCTGGAGACGAAGGACCATAAACCGAAATAACGGTAATCGCGCAATTGGTGAGATTCCAATGGAGCTGGACTATAAGAAAAAAGTTTAAACGATGAACCGAGATAAGAGAGTAATGAGCCTCCTTGAACCCAAGGATGATCCCTCCTCTGGATCCAATCGCATCCAGGGAAACCCATTTGGTAATCATGGACCCTCCTAAAGAGCGATAGATTCCCGGGGAAGGGTCCTCCAATTTGGATTCTTGAATAGAAATAATGTCGCAACGAGTGGAAGAGATTAAGTCGAAAAATTGCCCTTTGCTTAGAAGGACAATGAAGACCCCGGATGTTCCAAGAGACACTAATCATTAAAAAGTCGGCGCTCCTGAACTCTATAAAATTCTTGTTCTCTAAGAGAACGAATACGGGGGGAATCCGAGGGGTCAATCAAAAAACCTAGATTTTGAGCCGAGACGGCAAGCTCCGAGTTGGATAAGGTGTCAAAAATGGGAGTGTAAATGGAGCCAAGCGGGGAAAAAGGCATCAACAAGGGTTGAGCAGCCTGGGATGGATTCGAGCTAGAAGAGGGAATGCAATTAGAAACGGACGCAATCGAGGCAAACGGGCGACGGGCATTTTTAGCTAAGAGGCGAGCACTAGACCTAATGATGCGAGGATTGGGAGTCGGTGAACGTAAGGCCTCAGGAGAAGAGAAACTCTCCTCTGGATGAGGAAGAGATATCTCCTGATAACCACACGGCAAAGGTCGAGAAGAATGGGCAGTATCGGCCTTAAAAGGGCCGAAGGAGGCGAAAGAGAGATGATTAGCATACTTAAAACAAGGGGAGAGTAGCCTTTCGTAACATCTCGAGCTTTCGCCGCGATGGTTATGGAAGTCCATTTAAGAGAGGAAGAAATAGAAGAGATGGTACCAATACTGGACCGAATGCAAAGAGGTAACGAAATAGAATAGGAAACAAAACCCCACCTCACAAGTATAAAACAAAAAATAGAAATGGAATAAACATCAATAAATAAATGCGAAAAAGGGATAAAGAAGACTACCTTCTTCGGCTGCGCAGTAGTCAACTCCGCCTCCTCTTCCGATAAGAGAGAGTCCTGCTCAATCCATCCCGAGACTTTGATGGAAGATTTAGTGGAGATTTTAGCGGGAGAGAACGCTGGATCCGACTTTTTCGGAGTAGGAAAGTGCGCAACCTGTTGAAACTGCTCCCAGTTTGAAGCAAAGTTGGGATTAACTTTCCAAGCGGGCCAATCAGAGGAAGACCCCTTGACATTGGTAACAGGAAGAGAAGGCTCATTCACCGTGTCAGCTTTAGAGAAGATAGGCTGGTGATCCTTAGAAGGAAGAGGAGACGCTGACGAGGAAGCGAGGGGGGGGGGGGCCTTTGCAACCTTGGCGATCAGGGTTGATCCAAACCAGATTGGGAGATTTAGCAGGACAGATTTTAGTAGTAGAATGATGAGCTGAGGGCTTATAAGGGGAATGAGCGATGTTACGAACATTGCCAGCTGAATGCACTTTCGACTTGGGATACTTAGATTTAGCCGCGGAGATCGAGCCAGGGTGGAAAGAGGAGCCATGGTCAGCTTTAAAGTCTTGGGACTTAGCAAGGCTGGGGGAGTCACGCTGAGAAACAGAAGAGGGATCATGGTAGAGAACCGATACTGAGAAAGAGGAAATCCCGTCGGTGATGCAAAACTCTTCAATGCGCGAGGTAAGAGAATGAACGCGAAAAATAGCCTCAATCTGTAGACTACCAGAAGCCAATCTAACTTTGGATGAGATACTAACAATCTCGCCAATGCATTTGGCCATGCAATGGATGAGATACTACCAGGAGGTCAAGATCACTTCCTGGTTATTTATTTTAAAGTTGATTTTATCAATCTAAGGAGGGTGTATTGGATTAGGATTTTTGAGATTTTAAACGACTTTTTTTTGATAAAAAAGTCTTGTGGTATTCAATCAAGATTTTTAAATAATCTAAAAAGTCTTTTGGTATTCAAGCAAGACTATCATGATTTTTTAAAGAGTGTGTTCAAATCTAGTGGTATGCAATCAACATTTTTTATAACTTAAAAAAAGTCTTATGGTATTCAAAAGTCACTAATTTTCATAGATTGTTTTGTAGAGTGGCATCTGTGAGACTTTTTTGTGAGATGTATAAATAACAAATCAATCTCAAAATCCCACCCAAACCCATGAGACTATTCCCTACTCTTTTATTTCAGGTTAGAAACTTTTCTCTCAAACCCTCTTTCTTTCTCTCAAACCCTTTTTATTCTTTCTCTAATCACTCATGTATTATGTTTTAAAGATTAGATTTGTTTGTCTTCCTTTTTTGTAATCCAAAGTTCTGATTATTATTAGGGTTTTTTGTATTATATTTTATAAGGGTTTTAAGATTACTGATTATTATTAGGGTTTTAAGAATTTGGCAAAAATAAGTGTTTTTAGAACCAAAAGCACTTTTCAAAAGCCCTATCTTATAACCATCAAAATTTGCCATATGCTCCATATGAGCATTCAAATGATCAACTCTCTCTTTAAAATTGGTGCAAAACCCAACCAGTTTCTATCTTTGCAGTTCTTTACAGACCAATGAATCAAATGCTCTTCAAGATTATTGCTACTTATAGTTGAACTAGGGAGAGTTTCTTGTTGATGATCTCTATCCCTGCCATTCGTTTGAAGGGTTTGAGTTCATTATTGATGACTTGTAGTTGGGTACTATGAACATGCCCCCGAGCTGTTTGATGATATGATTCTGGGAGCTTGGCTTCTGAAGCGAACCTTAATAAGTTACGGAGAACTATTAGAATTTTATGGTCAATTCCACAAATGGGAATCTTGAGTTCACAAGCAGAACTTATGTTAGCATGTGCAGCACTACATAACTTTCTTCGCAAAGAATATCGTTCTGATGAATTTCCAATTGAACCAATAGACGAATATCCATCTTCATCGTTAACAGTTAATGAAGAAAATAATTTTGAGCCTATTTCTCAAACCCAAGAGTAGGGACGAGAAGATGCTAATGCATGGAGGGCTAGCATAGCTTTAGATATGTGGAGAAATGCTACTTAGGAGAACATGAAGCTATGTTAGATTGGATATTAAAATATTGGAAATTTTGTATTTGGTTAATTTTTTAGTGTTTTAATTATACTTTGGTTTAATTTTGATTATACTATGGAGAAATGCTAATGTTTTGATTATACTTTGGTGTAATTTTAATTATACTGAAAATTGATAATTGAATGTTTGCTAAAAATCCATGTATTTTTTCAAATCTTATATATCCATATAATCCTTTCAAATCCTATAAATTCTTATGATACAAATCTTTTAAAATCTCAACAAGACAATCTGGATTATAACAATCTTAAAAAAAATCTTATAAGTCAATACATTCCTACATAGTCTTTTAAAATCCACAATACTTTTTAAAGCCAAAAAAGTCTTTTAAAATCCTAATTCAAATTTCAAAATCATAATTTAAGTAAGAACCCATACTTTTCATCTTCTTTCTTCATATCAAAACAAAGAAAATATAGAGAGGGTAGACTTTTTTGCTTAATATATACTAGTATAAGCTTGTGCAATATATTGCACATAATTATTAAAAAAAAGAGAAAATAACAAAATTATTTTTGAAAAAATTCTCTAATAATTAATATACAATATTGCACAATTTTTAAGATTTGATTAAGTGATAGGATTGCACATTAAAATTTGGATGGAGAAAGGGTGGGGGTAGCCTCCTACATTTGCTCTTATTTTTTTGTTTTAAAAAGAAAAAATTTGAAAAATCCTTTGTGTTTCTTTTTAAATTGATTTTATCAATCTAAATTCAAATTTCAAAATCATAATCTGAGTGACAACCCCTAATTTTCATCTTCTTTCTTGATTTCAAAACAGAGAAAATATAGAGGGGGTAGAATTTTTTGCTTAATATATAAGTATAACTAGTATAACCCTGTGCAATATATTGCACATCATGTTTTTAAAAAAAAGAGTAAATAGAAAACTAGAAAAATATATAATCACATCTATACAATATTGCATGATTTTTAAGATTTGATTAAGGAATATGATTGCACTTCAAAATTTGGATAGAGAAATAGTTGGAATTGCCTCTTACATTTGCTCTTTTTTATTTTAAAAGAAAAAAAATTAGAAAAATCATTGGACCAAAAGTGGTTTAGCATAATATATTGTATAGACTAGTATAATCATGTGTAATATTGCACTCTGATTTTTTTCTTTTCTTTGGAAATATATGATTTCTAATTTGATAGCACTTTTAGAAAAAGTTTACTAGAAATAATTCAAATACGCATACTTCGAAAAGCATATATACCTACCATGAACTTACACTTTGGGGGGGGGGGGGGGGGGGGGGGGGGGGGTATTTGGTACATGGAAAATGAGAGAACTCTCGGGAATGTGGGGGTGGTACGTGGAAAATGAGAGAATTCTCAGGAATGTGGGGGTAAGAATGAAGATTCTCGAGAATATTGCATTGCCGCGATTGGTATAAAGCATTGCAATTTCAGAAATCCTTTATTATTGTATTTTTTTGTTATTTTATTCTTTGTTATTGAAATCTGCAGGGAATCCTCAAATTCCATGATTTTAGGAGGGAATGGAAATCCTTCCCATCAAAATATTTATATTCACATAGAATCTATAATTTCTTTGAAAAATATGTTTGTCACTTACCAAACAAGGTAATCTATGAGGGAATCTGGGATTATTTGTCCATGATATATTGAGAGATGATCTAGCATGTGATACATTTGATAAGTAAAAATAAATGAACCTTGTTTTACCTATCTCCACTTCTCAAATGCATGATCCATAATATTTAAAATGATCAATATGTCTTAAAACATAAAATGATAAAATAACATAAAGTTTGAATATTATGAAATTCTTAATGCATGGACAAAACATGTTCAAACATTATAATATTTCATCCTCCTATATTTTAAAAAATGTAGAATAACTTTAAACAATGCGAAACATGTATTTTAGAAGTGAAGATGAGTGAAACCATGTCCATTTATTTTTACTTATACAGATCTGACTTACTATATATATATATATACTAGGTTTACTCGTGGATACGTGCCTACGGCACGTCTTACAAACGATGCAATATATGAAAAACAATGTAAACAGTAAAATATATGCAATCCTATTTAACTATCAAATCACTTAGGTCAACATTTATATGCAATACCATATAGTTAGTGACTACACGATAAGTTATAAAATATAATTAGAATATCGTAAAATAATTACATACTAAAACAATTATGGGTGGTTTGGTTGGTTGTAAAAAAAAATTGAAGAGAGGGAAAAGCACTTTAGCGAAAGCAATTCCTTGGATTTGATTTCTTGAAAGTAGCTTTGGTTGAATATAGATTTACTGTAGCAATAATTTAATGTTAGCTTTGTTTTGGTTGTAGTAATACTGTAGCGAAAGTAATTTAAATACTTTTTTATTTTTTGTTTTACATGAAATTAATCCAAAATTAGGGATTAATAAAAGAGTAATGCTACATCTACTACCAATTTCACTATATTTCTCTTCACTACCTTAGGTGGCACACTCCAATAGGTAGGAAAAGTTAGGGTACGTGGGAAAACTCTCTAATAGGAGTATGCCACATAGAGGCATTTGGTACAAGGATTTTTTTTTGCTCACAGGAATCATAAATCCTTGGATTTATGTTTCCCAAAATTTATGAATTCTAGGAATCATAAAATATGTTTGGCAGGTCTTAAACATCTCTGGGAATGTTAATTGAAAACTTAATTTTCTATATTTGGTTGAGCTACATATTTTTTGGAAATATTAATTTTATTATCCAAAAACACCCCTCCCGAGGGCGGCAGCAAGCACAGAAGAGTTGTGTAGGTGGCTGCGGTGGCTGAAGACGAGGAGGCAGCAACAATGGTGGGAGAGCTCGAGAGTCAGCAAAAATGGCGAGGGCTCTGATTTTGGAAGAAACAGAGGATGAGGTGGAAGGCGAGGGGATTCCGAAGGTGGAGTCGTAGTGGACGGTCGGTGGCGAGGAGGTCGACCGGAGGGGACGATAAGGAGGATGAGGATGATGAAGGTGAGCAGGAGTGGTCGCAGGTGCTGGCGATGAGTGGAAGGAGGAGCAAGGAGGCGAGGTTGTTGATGGCGGCTCTATTTTTGGGAGGAAAAATGTAGTACCCCGTATTTTTTAAATATAATTTTAAATATTTATAAATGAATTAAAATGATTTTCTGGAGATTTAATAAATATTTTTCTAAAAATTTATCTTTTTACACGTGCAAAACACGTGCAAATATTTTTTTGAAGAGTTCAAAAGCCAAAATTTATTTTGTGGAAAATCATTATTTATTATTTGAGATTATTTTTTATTTTTCTAGATTTTTCTGATATTTATTGGACCTATTTGCAAATATTACGAAAAGAATGATCTTTTTGCAAAATTGTCATTTTGAGGGATGAAAGTGCAAAATTGTTTTCTGGACTTTTTAATCAGTTCCGGCTGGAAATGAATGGTTTATTTTGATTTTAAAATCGCAATTTAATTGGTTTTATCATGTTTCCAGGTATAGGGATCTATTTATGTAAAGTTATATTTTAAAGGAATTATTTTGCAAATATGTTTAAAAAACCCTAATTCTCCTATTCCGGCTATTTAAAAGAAGTGGAGTGCAGCCGTCTTTCGCTGCACAACACAAAGGTTTTATTATTTTTATTTTCTTGAAGATTTAAAGAGGGGATCCTGGATTCTTTGCAAAGAAGGGATTCTTCATCTTCCTTTGTTACATTCGTTTGATCTCTCCATCGAGGTGAGTGATGTAAATTGTTTTGTTTTGTTTTATGTGTGTTGTATGTGTTATTACATCCGTTAGATAACATGTTGGGATTTGAGTATGAATATGTACATGATGGATTGGATGGATCGATGATAAATTGGATCTTTGAGAAGAACCCTAGTTAATTGTGAGTAGAATTGCATGTGGATGATTTTATATTGTTGGAAAACCTAATATAAATTGTGATTAGGCTATTTCTTTTGGATTATTGCAGATTTGATTGAGTATGATGGATGTTATGCATTATTGATTTAAGATGAATTTTTTGGACTATTGGTGAATTGGATGAACGCAACTTGGCAATGTTAATGATAAATTTGTTTATGAATCAACTATTGAGAATAGTTGGGATTGAGTTTGAGGAATTTTGAGAATGATTAATGGATTAAAAGACCATGTCTTGAGAATCTGAGTTGTAATGACTAAATTTGGGGATTTGTGATTTTGTGAAAGATTTCATTTGGATTTGGATTTACTCAAATACTAAGTTTGATATTTGAATATTCTGTTATTTTAGTTTATGGATTGGTGAAGCTTTCTTTGGTACACGAACATGCACGAACGTTTTTATGAATATAGTATTTTTGTTGTTTTAGAAGAAATGGAGTTTTATGTGTTTCGAAGGATTTGATTATATCTCAACTTATTTTGGTATTGATATGTTTGGAATATAAAACAAAGTTATTTTGATGTATGATTTATTCTTAAAAACTCTAATTTTGATATATGCACACATTCATGTTTTTATTTTGAAGAAGTTCATCTGAAAGCTATTTTATCAATTCAAGTGGTTTTTGATTGATTTTTATGAATCTTTGTATATCCTATAAGTTGTATTTGATCATATCAAAAATATACTTTTTATAGATTTCGTTTTTGTAAAGTAAATCTTTTTATCAGTTGAAATATGCACAACCCAAACTGCAGTCTGTAGGTGTGACAGTCCACTACTATGTTTCGACAGTCGACCGTCGCTACCTGGCTGATGTGTTTTCTTGTTTTTCTTGAAATCTCGTGTGGAACAGTCGACTGAACCATTTCTCCAGTCGACTGTCTCTGCTCTGTTTTGATATTTTCTCGAGGTGTTGGATTTTCGCTCTAGACAGTCTACCGGTGACTAATAGCAGTCGACCGTCAACACTTAGAATTATTTTCTTAAAAATGTTGGAATTTTGCTCTGGATAGTCGACGACTCTAGTTTGCAGTAGACTGTTACTGATGTTTCTTGAGTTTTCCAGATGTTCTTTAAATGATTGATTCTTTAAAAGTTTTTGGATTTATAACTTACGATTCTAAATATTATTCTTTCTACAGAATATATGTTTTCAAGATATTTTATTATTGGATTTGGATTCTAAAATTTTATAAAGATTTGGATTTTGTTGATTGGAGAGGTTTCTCCCTATGATTGTTTTGACGATGGATCGTGAATTTTGGTCTTGTTGAAATCTCTAGGAGTTTAGTGGGAGTCCTGGAACCGGCAGTTGAGGTTTATTAAGTTGGACCCGGGGGGTCTTGGTTTAGTTGTTGTTGAGTATTTAAGTCCGGCAGGATACACTAACTCTAGAGATAGGGATTCTGTGTTTTAATAATAACCAACTTAAGGACAGGCACTAGTGGGGATGTGATGGAACTTGGGAAACGTAAGTATAGGCTCATGGTTTTGTTAGTCCAACGGATGCGTTCCAGGACTATTTGTTGTTATGTCTCGAGAGGGTATTTGTGTGTTCGCGTGTCGAGGGTCTGCAAGCCTATTCACGGAGCATGCAGGGTGCATTTGCGTGTTGAGGGTCGGTAAGTCTATTCACAGAATGTACTTGGTGTATCTGCACGTCGAGGGCCTTGCAAGCCTATTCGTGGGGTACACGGGGTTTGGGAGATGAATCTCCTGTTGTTTTTAGCTATCTTACATGATGCTTGCGCGTCGAGGGCTGTGGTGCCTATTTGCGGAGTATTCTGGATCTTGTTTTCCATCACCGTAGTAGGATTAGTTGCATAACGAGGAGTTATCCCTATAAAGTGGAGATCGTTAAGGACTTGTACCGGACCTATATACTATGGAATGCATAGAATCTGACAAGTACGCATTAGAGAGTCAGCATATAGAGCTTGTGTTTTTCTCGACTTGGCTTTATGCTTGTGTTTTCCTGTTTTTCCTACACTTGACACTTAGTCTAGATTCACTTGATGTTTTCATGTTTTACTATTTACTATCTTATATTCCTTAATGTTTTCATGCTTTACTTAATTTCTCATTCATTTATTCTTGCTGATGATACATGTTGTGGATGACTCTATGTTTTCTGATTTAATTATGTTGCTTTGTTTTTATGTCACTCACACCGTTATGGCTGACCCCTTTAGTTTTGGGGATTAGGGTTATCTCTAGCATCGTGATTTTACAGGTGATTACTTGTAGCTTGGGATTTGAATGCATGAGTTAAAGTGGTGTAATGGGTAATGTATTGTTGTAAAAGAAAGTATTGTCAGAAAGAAATTTATAATTCAAGGTGTATTGTATTCCGCTGTGCTATGTAAAGATTAATGTAATGAAGGTTGAAAATTTTATTGGTGTTGACTGTGTTTAATATTACATTTGAAGTTGATGGTGGGAATTGTGCCACGTATTTTTAAGATATCATATTAGGAATTCGGGGCGCTACAAAAAAAGAGGAAGAGAGAACAGCCATGGCAGTGTGACGAGGGTGCAATGGTGGCTTCGGAGGTGGATGACATCGGCGGCGCGTGCAGCAATGGCGGAAGGCCAGGGCCAATGGTGGCGATGGTCACTGTCGAGGTCGCGACTGCGACGAGGAGAGGTGCAGCGGGCGGTCGACGAGGGCGAGGGACAGAGGGCGAGTGGGTTCGATAGTGGACTGGAGGACAAGTGGGATGGGTTCTGGCACAAGACAGAGGAGGGAGATGAAGCTTGACGGCTGAGGATTAAATGAGTCATTAGAGTTTAGGATTAACGTGGCCAGGAGAGGTGAGTTTTTGGGGGCATACTCGTATTTTTAAGGAACTAACATTTTCCCAAGTACTTGAAAATCTAAGAATCTCTCCCCCCCCCCCCCCCCCCCCCCCCCCCCCCCGGGAAAATTTTTGTGGGGATTGTGGCAAAAAATTTTCTAGGAATCTTAGATTCCTGGGAATCTGAATTTAAAAATTAACATACCAAACATGGAAAACTAAAATTTTAAGTTAAGATTCCAAAAATAATCCCCCTACTAAACGCCCATAAGGTAGTGGACAAAATAGTAGTGAAATTGGTAGTGGATGAAGCATTACTCTTAATAAAATTAAAGATTAATTAATTTTATTTAAGCTTAATCCCGAATATTTTGGATGAGTTAATTGAGCTTAATTAGATTGAAACTAATTAACTTTTAATCCCTAAATTTTAATTAATTAAGAAAAGACTAATTAAACTACAACAATTAAAGTTTTTCTTAATTAAGATTAGTGTGATTTTAATTAGTCTTTTCTTAATTAATTAAAAGTAGAGATTAAAGGTTAATTAATTTCAAAACCCAAACAAATATCAACTACTTCACACAACATAAAGTATAAATCTGAATGTTCCTACTGTAGGTATAGTAACGGGTACTGTAGTTACAGTAACGAGCGAAAAAATATCTTTTGTGAGCATAAATCTGGACCGTTGATATCCTTCCAATTGAACACTTGATAGCTTTCTTTTGAATTGCCTTGTATTTTATTTATATACTAGATTTGCCTGTGGGCTCGTGCCTATGGCACGTCTTCGGAATGATACAGTATATGAGAGTCTTGTAAACAGTAAAACAACAATTATGTAGCTCAAGTTTGAAAAGGTAAAACAATAATTAGTTGTAAATAGAAGTCCATTTTTTCATTAGCTTATGTTGAAAAATAATTATAAGTGGGGGGTGTAAAATCCAACTTTTTAGAACTTTGAGTGTGGAAAATGATGAAATTTAACTGTTGATGAGATATTTGCTATTTTCAATATAACATGAGAAATAAAAAAATGCATGAAAAAATAAAAATTTACAACCTGAAATCTGAAAATATAAATTTATGAGTAAATAGAGAGAGAGAGAGAAAGAGAGAGAGAGAGAGAGAGAAATAAATAAATAAAGGAGTTGTTTTGGGAGAATTTGAATTTGAGTTTTGGGGAAAAACTTTTGGGCGGGAAAATATGTTTTGCAAGGTTAGATCTGGGCCATTGATTTCAACCCTATTGAATGAGAGTCACTTGATAGCTTTCTTTGTGTTTTATTATACAGAATAGATTTGCCCGTGGCCACGTGCCTACGACACGTTTTCAGAACGATACAGCATATGAAAATTCTTGTAAACAGTAAATCAGCAATTATATAGCTGAAGTTTGAATAGTATGACAATAATTAGTTGTAAATAAAAGTCTATGTTTCCATTAGTATATGGTGAAAAATAATTATAAATTCAGGTATAAAAGTCCATGTTTCCATATATATATATATATATATATATATATATATATATATATATATATATATATATACGAGAGAGAGAGAGAGAAATAATTAAATAAATAAATGAATTGTTTTGGGGGGGATTTGAATTTGAGTTTTGGCGGGAAATGTGTTCTGTGAGGTTAAATCTTGGCCTTTGTATATATCTATATAATAAAACGCAAAGAAAGCTATCAAATGGTTCTCTTTCAATTCCCCCCAAAATCAAAAGCCCAGATTTAACCTCGCAAAACACATTTCTCTCCCAAAAGTTTTTCCCCAAAACTCAAATTCAAATCCCCCCAAAACTATATATATATGGAAACATGGAGTTTTTATTCACAGCTAATTATTGTCATACTATTTAAACTTGAGCTACATAATTATTGATTTACAGTTTACAAGGCTTTTTATATGCTGTATCGCTTTGAAGACGTATCGTAGGCACGTGTCCACGGACAAATCTAGTATACGGATAAGCAGCCAGAAAAATATATGTAGCAGTATATAGTGATAGATCTGAAAACTTGATAATAGATTGGTCTAGGAGGAGAATATGTCCCACACCTAGTGTGAAGAGATACTAGAATACTATGTCGTACACTTTTACTTAAACTATGTAAGGAAGCATATGATCTTCACCTTAACCTGAGTAGTCTGAAACACAAATAGGCTAATATCACAATAGCAGTTCAAGTGCAGTGCAGGTAGGTTACAGATAAAGTGTCGAATCAACTTAAAAACAACAAAATAGGATGCACAGTTCCCTAGAAAGCTGGAGTACTAGTTGCATAATTTCTTGTTTGCTTTGTGATGTAAGTCTCCCTCTACAGTCTGAGAAGTCAATCGTTTTGCCATATTTTCAAATTTTTCGAAATTTGGAAAAAAATTCTTGTAGTTGTTGGTCAAATATTCAAAAATTGGGTTCAATCGCTATAGTACCCGGCTATATTTGGCAATCGAAATGACAACTGCTAAAATATATCCGGACGATAGATTATCCACCGTCGTTTAAAATTTTTCGATCGAACGAAAGATTATCTTCCGTCGCTTTAAATTTTTTTTTGTATCGGACGATAGATAATGTCCCGTCCCAACCGATTTATTTTTTTTAAAAAAAATAAATAATTGTCGGATGGTTGATTATACACCATCATAACAAATTTGGCTAAAGACAAAAGTGTTGGGACGGTGTATAATCCACTGTCCCTCACTTTTGGAGAAATTTTTTTTCGTCCTTTAGTGCCAAATTTTTTTTAAAAAAAAAAAAAAAAATTGAGACGAAAGATTATCCTCTGTCTGGCCAAATTTTAACTTTCGACCACTACAGCACGCCGTCTAATTTTCTATTTCCATTTGCCAAATACCCAAAAAATTAGGGATGGCGAACGGGTCGAACGGACCGGACCGGGCTGGGCCGGGCCCAAACTTGATTTAGGTGGCCCGCCCAATCCGTGAACCCTTTTAGGGTTCAACCCGGGTCGGGTTCGGGTCGACCCGCGGGTTGGCCCGTTTATATAGGTAGGTTTTTTTTTTCTTTTTTTGTAGCTTAAAATAATAATAATAATAATACTAAGTAATAATACTAATAAACATTAAAAATCGTAATAATAATAATAAGATTGAAAGAGTGAAATTGGCAAAAAATTTTGAAATATTATTCATATGAATTTAAGTTATACAATTTTCACAATTTCTAATGAAATGAAAAATTCAATTCACAAATAAGTTTTATACAATAACATATTTCTTATATACAATTTTAATTGACTCCAATTTTTCTAATTTAACATAACAAGCAAATATATAATACAATTCCTAACGTGTCGGTCGAGTTGCTATTACAAGCAAAGTAGCTATTGTTGTTGTTGTTGTTCTTCTTCTTCCGGCGAGTTGCTCCCACTTGTGGACGTTGATAGTGTTTTCCCTTATGTCCTATCTTCAGCCTTCAGTCAGTCTTCTGTGCAAACGAGCATTTTTAACGAGTCGGGCTTCAAGCGATTCCTGTAATCAGTTAGAACCCTGCCACTTGAAGAAAATGCACTCTCAGATGCAACTGTAGAGACAGGAGGAGTTAGTAAATCTTTAGCCATAATTGACAGAATACTAAAAGTGTGTTCATGGTCTTTCCACCATTTTAAAATATCTAGTGGAGAAGTAGAAGGCTCAGAATCTTGTTGGTTATACCAATTTAATTCATTTGGTTGATTAGTCCTAGATTTTTTTGATTGAATTTGTTCAAGTAAATTAAATGTTCTATCATCAATTCTACTTTTACCCTTACCTTTAGAAGTACCAGAAAAAGAACTAACTACAGAAGTTGAACTACTAGAAGCAAAACGTCTATCATAATAATCATACAAGTTATTTAACGTAGATTCAAACTGAACTAAAAAAGTAGCGCAATCAATTACTAATTCTACATTTTCCCCAAGTAATGCAAAAAACATTTTTATCAAACTCTTTGTACCTTCTAATTTGATACGAGGATCCATAACGGTAGCAACACAAATCAACATAGGAGGAGGAAAATAATACTTCAAAAAAATTTTATATGCAGGTTTTACAATCTCACCAACATTGATATCATTTAACATTTCGTTAAATGTTTGCATCATGCTAACTAATTCAATAAAAATGCTACTAGAAGTAGATTCATATGTTTTTGAAAATTTTAAAGTTGCGGTTTTAAAATGTTCTAAAAATTTCAACAAAGATTCGGCAAAAAACCAATCGGGGGGAGTCATTTCAAAATTCTGCATATTTTTTGCGATACAAAAGTCATTTACAACTACTTTATATTTGGTAACAACATTTAGTAAATCAAAAGTAGAATTCCATCGGTGTCTAATATCCTTTGGAAATCTTCTAAAAGGTACATTTCTAACCCTACACCAAGCTTTCCATTCTTGTAATATGCTTGGACTTAATGCAATGAAATGTACACAATTTCTAATTTTAACTACATATGGATCGGCTATTTTTAATGCATCTTGAACACATAAATTTATGATATGACATGCACATCTAACATGAAAAATGTTGTCAGATGGAGGGTTTAATACGGATTATAAAGTAGTAATTGCTACATTGTTGTTAGATGCATTATCAAAACTAGTACACATAATTTTATCGCGAATATAAAAAACATCACAAATTTCTATAATACGATTTGCTATTTCAGCGCCACTATGGGGATACAGCAACGCCGCAAGTGATATGATTCTTTTTTGAAGAATCTAATCATTGTCGATCCAATGACAGGTTATTCCCATCGTTGGAATATTGTTGACAGCCGTCCAACAATCCGAAATTAAACTAACTCTACAAGTTAAACTCTATAAAATTGTAATCAAAGCGTTCTTCATTTCGATGTACATTTTAAAACAATCTGATTTGCAAGTATTTCTCGGAATTCTTCTAAAATGAGGGTTTAAGGCCGTTTGATTAAAATTTTTCAAGTCCCTACTCTCGGGATAGGAAAATGGTAATTCTTCCTTAATGACTAATCGGGTCATTTCCCGACGAATAAGATCGGGATCATAAGGGTGGCTATCAACTAGACCGGTCCTAGGATTGATTTTTTGTTGGCCCTGTAGGTCAGCAAGAAGGTCTTTATGGTTATGTTGGATGTGCCTACTAATTGTACCGGTGCCGTCACCCCTCTTGAATTTGTATGTTTTACCACATGTTTTACATACTTTCAAACCTATACCCGAAGTATGTTCGTCCGGGATATAATCGTAAAACTTATGCCAATCACTAGTTTCACCTCTACTTTTCCTACTACTACGGGGTTGTGTGGTTTCGGTTGGTTGTTGTTGTTGTTCTTCTTCTTCCAATTGTATGTCACCTACAACCTCGTCGTGTGTACCCCATTGTTGGGTAGGAGGATCATAGTACTCTTGGGCGGGCTCACTAATTTGGACAATTGGTGGTCTACGGAAAGAGGAGGAAGAATCTTGCCCGCTACGACCGCTACCGCGTGATCTAGACATAATGTAGTAATGTAGTAATGTATGTAAAAAAAAATACACAATGTAGGAATGGTGAATTATAAAAAAAAATCTAAAAAACAAGAGGGTTGAGATAGAGAATATCAAAAAACCAACAATAACTTTAACTACAACGCAAAAAAAAATATAACGAGAGAGGTATGAAATTTTGATACCGTTCATCGTGGAATACGCATATGTAAAATAAACCGTGAAAATAAGAATGAATAGAACTAGAAAGAAGCGCTTTACCGATTCCGCAATTGAAGAGTTGAGGAGAGCTTGAAGGAGATTTAACGAGGGTTGAAGAGAGTTGAAGACGTTGAAGACGTTGAATTTTGATTTCGATACGATCGAAAATTGATCGTGTATATGCCTCGTTGTAGATTTGCTTGTTGAATACTATAATTGTTGAAAAATTCCTTAGAAATGATGTATAATAGTAGAGAGAGTAAAAGAGTAAGGTGTGATTTTTTAAGAAAATTTTTGGGGGTATTTATAGGCTAAAAATGTGGAAAAAAAAAAAACCAAAAAAAACCAAAAAACGGCTAAAAGAGCCGTTAAGAACGGCTCTGTTGAACAGTGCGCCAACGGGGCGCTGACCCGCGGGTCAACGGCCGACCCGTAACGGGTCGAACGTTTGACACGTACGGGTCTAACGGGTCGTAACCCGCGGGTCGACCTGCGGGTTGGCGGTGGGTTGGACTGTTTTTAACGGGTTCGCGGGCCGGGTTAGGCGGGTTGGATTCGCATTTTCTTCGATCCGGGTCGACCCGTTACTGTACACGGGTTCGACCCGAACCAGCCAATCTCTTAACCGGGCCGGGTTCAACGGGTGGGTCGCGGGTGGGTCGCCAGTTGACCCGGCCCAGTTGCCATCCCTACAAAAAATGGAAAACAATGACTACAGATGCTCTTACTCAGACTGGATTTGCTATAGTGTCTGCAACGAGGAGGTCAAGAGTATCTGAGCTTGTAAATGCAGCCATCATCCCTGCTTTCTTCCTATTATCTCAATTTCGGCATGCATTTTGTCATGTGGAAATGCCCAAAATTTCTTTAAACCCCCTACATTAAGGGGAAACTAAAATATATAAATTGGTCACTCTTATCTATAAACTCGTAATTTACACGTGCATTGCACGTCTTTATAAATATATATTTTTAAAAATAAAAAATTTGGCATGCATTTTGTCATGTGGAATCTTCAAATTTTAAAAATTTCCGCTGTTTTTTATTAAATAAAAAAAATTTAGTAGCGAAAAAAAATAAATTAGCATGGACAGATCATGGACGTCCAAGGCCGATTTTTTTTATTTTTTCACTAAGATATTATTCCCCCTATTTCACGGACGGGTCTTCATGATCTGTCTAAGGCAAAAAAAAAAATTCCCACTAAAATATTCTTTTAAAAATATTTTTTATTCTGAATAGGTGTTATTTTTCAACAGACGAAACTTCGAGTTTCGTCTCAATAAAAAAATAATTAATTTTTATTTGGAACGGATCTTCATTTATAATATGCATATTTTCAAATCGCCTCTCTTGTATAGCAATGGACTATAGCGATTTTGCCAAAATATGAATAAAGAGCAAACGACTTCAGAAGCTCGATTGCTAAAAAATGGAAAATATGGAAATTTAGCAAATGATTGTGGATGCTCTAAGAGCATCTGTAGTCGTTAGGTAAATATGCATAATATGCATATTTGATCAAAAATAATACTGCAGTCATTGGCTAAATATGCATAATTTGCATATATCGCGATAGTAGCCAACTATATATGAGAATCGAAATAAGAATTATGCATATATGAAGGACGGAACTCGAAGTGCCGTCGCACAAATTTTTTTTTTTTAATCGTCGGACGGCACTTGAAGTGCCGTCCCTAAAAAAACGGAATTTTTCTACTTAAAAAACAAATAAAAAACAACTGAACTAGTATTAAATGCATATAACTATATGCTTTTATATGCTTTTTGGTTGGACGGCACTTCATGTGTCGTTGGACCCTTTTTTAAATTTTTTAATTTTTTTTTCTCCGACGGAACTCGAAGTTCCGTCCCACCTTTTAAATTGTTTTTTTTTCCCGAAGCAATGTGAAGCACTGTCCGTTCTCCGATTTAGATAATTTTAAATTAAAAGGGTAAAATATAGCTTTCGACGACTGCAGCGAAATGATAAATTGCTATATGCATTTATCCATTTCTGCATTTTTTAACTGTCACGACTGTGGATGCTCCAGCAACCCTAAGTGTAGTAAGGCCTTCAACCGCTCAATTACTTAAAGATTCGTATCCTTACCTAGGTCTAGACCACAGGAACATATCTCTATTATATGAAAGGATTCATTTATGTAGAGCGGTCATAAGTTTTTGACTGGCAAAAGGTAGGAAAGTCCTACCTCATAGATGATATATATGTATATATATATATATATATATATATATATATATATATATATATATATATATATATATATATATATATATATATATATAAACATATAACATAATAGTCTGTACAAAAGCTGCTGTAGGAAGTTGCTCGGATTATGGAAGAAGTCGAGTTCGAGATGGCATGCCTGTGGATCGTAGAGAGGGCAGCGGACATCTGTCGTACACCTCTACTAGAGCCACCAACATGATCTCATCCCTCTTCTCCTTCCTTACAACGATCCGAAGCATTCGAATCCCCTAACAGTCATAGAAAAACATGAAGCAGAGTTTAACAAAATAAAAGACTTCGGACTTGGCACAGTCCCAAAAAATACAGTTATAAAAAACAGCAGGTACTGTAAAGCAGAGTAGCCTGAGCAATTAAGTTGCATTTCCATCAGCCGCCCCTCCTTGATCGGGTCGCATTAAGTCAGTGTCACCTGTCCTTCCGAGCTCCTCCAAGATTCTGGTCTTTTTCTTCGATTCGCCACTTGAATCTAGCCATTGAGAAAACCAGAATTTAGTGTTAGAAATCAACTTAGCCACTGAAGATTGTTTGCTGGAAAAAATTCTATCATTTCTAGCAGTCCAAATAGTCCAACAGATAGCAATAGTTATGAGATGCCATGAGTGAGTGAATTTGTGTTTTGTGTGATCAAAACACCAAGTGGAGAAGCATTCCGAAATAGATTCCGGCAGGCTGTTGATATCAAACGCTCGTGTGAAGTGAAGCCATGTTTGAGTAGCCTTCGGGCACTCAAAGAAGATGTGATAGGTGGTTTCTGTATGATATGCACAGTCACTGCATGCTATATCCCCATTCCACCCTTTGGAATGAAGTCTTTCCCTGGAGTTGAGCTTCTCACCACACAACATCCAGGTGAAAATTTTGCATTTGAGGGGCGCACAATTCTTCCAACATGCTCGAAAGAAGGGGATAAGGCCAGAGTTGATAAAAAAGCAATAAGCCGATTTGACCGAGAAGCACCCAGAGATGTCATGGTTCTATATAGCTCGATCAGGTTGAAGTGGTGAGGGTTGAAGAGAGGAGATGGTTTGTAGTAGCAGTCTCTTTTCCGACAGGATGTTACTATTGGATGATGTGTGCAGACTAGGATGCCATGTCCACTGGCCTTGATACCAGAACCCTTGCGATCTAAGGGAAGCTTCTTTGTTCCAAGCGGCTTCAAAAAGGTGAGGATAAAGGGTAGCAATGCTGCACTTGTCAATCCACTTCGATGTTCAGAACTTAAGCAAAATCCCATTGCCAAGTTCCCATGAAATCCCTTGGTCGAATTGTTCTTTGAGTTTGCAAATATTTTTCCAAAAGTCAGAGGATTGGGCCTTATAGACAAAATTGCCACTGTCGTCATGGAAGTATAGTGATTTTAGAGTTTGGGTGCAAAGGGAGTTGTCGGTGTATAGCTTCCACCACCATTTCATCAAGAGGGCATGATTGAAGTGCTGAAGGTCAAGCACCCCAAGTCCTCCCTGTTTCTTGGGTTGGCAGATGCGCTTCCAACTAGTGCAAGAGACCCCCCTAGCCTGCTTGTCTCCTCCAACCCAGAATAATCTACTTCTCATTTGGTCAATACGGGCAATCACCCATCGCAACAACATGAAGAAAGAGGCAAAATAGGTCGGAAGTGCACTGAGAACTGAGTTGATCAGAATGAGTCGTCCCCCACGAGATAGCAGTCTGCCTTTCCATGTGGATAGCCTTCGCTCAATCTTGAGAAGCAAGGGTTGCCAGTCCCTTTTTTTAAGCCTGCCTTTTGCAAGTGGCATTCCAAGATTCTTGGTTGGCAAGGTATCTTGGCTACAGCCTAGAATATGAGAAAAGACGTTGAGCTTGGCTTGAGAGCGGCCAAAATAAGTAATGGCTGATTTGGAAAGATTAATGTGTAGCCCCGAAACATTTGCAAACAGATGCAAGAGCACTTTCAGATGCAAAACTTCCTGCTCATGCCCTTTACAGAACAGCAAAGTGTTATCGGCAAACTGCAAAATGGAGAGGTTGGCCAATGACCCTCTTAGGTCAAGCTGGGAGAAGGTGCCATTTTCTCTACCAACTCGTAGCATTTGTGCAAGGACGTCTACAGCCAGGATAAAAAGCATCGGAGAGAGAGGGTCCCCTTGCTTGAGGCCTCTCTTGGAGCTAATGGTCTTCCCCCCTATACCATTGACCAAGATATTAGACTTGGTGGAATGCAGCATTGCTTTAATCCAAGAGCACCATCGAGGCCCAAATCCTCTGGCAATCAGAGGCTGATCCAAGAAGTCCCAATTGAGCATGTCAAAGGCTTTGCAAAAGTCAATCTTTAGCATAATAGAATCAGACTTCTTCGAGCAGCACAAGTTGATGGCTTCGTGCGCAACCAGAAAGCAGTCTACCGTGGATTTGCCCCTGAGGAATGCGCTTTGCGATGAGGAAACAAGAGAGTGTAGGAGAGGACTCAGCCTATTGGCCAGGATCTTAGTGAAGATCTTCATTGAGCAGTTGAGCAAGCTTATGGGTCGATAGTCGGAAACAGTAGAAGCCCCATCACACTTAGGAATGAGCACAATTGTAGAATAGTTTAACCTATCCATAGAAGCATCACCATATTGGAGGGCTAGGAGCATATTGCAGAGATCATCTTGGATAGTTTCCCAGTGTTGTTGATAAAAATACATAGAAAAACCATCGGGGCCTGGTGCCTTATCGCCATTCATGCCGAAGACTGCTTTCTTGATTTCCTCCCTACTGAAATCAGCATCGAGTGCGGAGAGGTCAGTAATTGCTGAAGGGTAAAGGGTAGACCACTCTATTCTGAAATCTGGCTCTGTGTTGGAGCCACAGATGTCATGAAAATGAGCATCGAAGCAGGATCTAATAGTTGATTGATCAGTGATGAGACTTCCATTATGAAGCAGAGAGAAGATGAAATTTTTCCGACGTCTCCCGTTAGCTATTGAGTGGAAGAATTTGGTGTTGGCGTCCCCCTCCTGGAGCCAAGTGATGCGAGATCACTGTCTCCAATATGTGGTCTCAGCTTGGATAAGCTTGTGATATTCCATGCGAGCAGAGTTGAGCTCAGCCGATTGGGAGGAATCGAGAGTTTGAGAGTCAGCAATGATATCAAAATTATGGATAGCTTGGAGCAGAGATTCTTTACGCTTAGGAATGTGGCCAAAGACCTCGTTTCTCCACCTTCTGATTCTTCTCTTAAGTAGGGTAAGTTTGTTGGCAAGGATGTCAACTTTGGAGCCTGTACAAATAAAACTAGCCCACCAGCTTGTGATGTTCTGATTAAAATCCACATGAGATGCCCAGGCTTTTTCGAACCTGAAATAGTGAATTTTGTTTTGGATCGCCTGGGAATCAAGAATGAGAGGGTAGTGATCCGAAGCGATACGGGGTAGGGAGTGCTGAATGCAAGAGGGGAAGATCTGATCAAACTGGCTTGAAATCAGGAATCTGTCGAGCCTTGCACAAGAAGCAGTTTGTCGTAGATTGGACCATGTATATTTTCTTCCTGCAAGCGGCAGATCAATGAGTTGTAGCTGTTGTATCCAACTTCGGAAAATCTTCATGTCTCTGCTAGAGCCAGATCCTCGGTTTCGTTTTTGATTGGAGATGGTCACATTAAAATCTCCACAGATGACCCATGCATCGCTGAGAACTCTACGCCGCTGCACAATTTTATGGAAGCAGAGTTCCCGATCTTCAAGCTCAAAAGGAGCGTAAACTGAGGTTAGTGACCATTGGACCCCTGTGGATTTGGTGCAGAAAGAGATGGAGATAGAAAATACATCAATGGCACAATAAAGACAGTCAAAGAGGTTGTCGTTCCAGCCAACAAGGATGCCACCGCGACTATCATCCACATCAAGGGAGCGCCAGGAGTTAATATAGTTACCTCCAATTGAAGAGAGCTTTCTAGATGAGGGATTGGAGAGCTAGGACTCTTGAAGACATACCACATTTATACGAGCGTTCCGGAGTCCATCTTTAATTAAGGCACACTTATAGGGGTTACCCAGTCCCTGAACATTCCAGCTTCCTATCTTCATTGAAATTGATAACACACAGCAATATGCACAAAAAACAGTTAAGATGCAACAATCTCATGCATTAATTAAGTTGTTGCTGTTGATCAGGGGGCTCAACTGCAACTTCTGCAACCTGCTTGAGCTTGGTGAGTGAGTGTGGCCCTATAGCCGCCACTCCCACCGATTCCGCAACTTCGAGGAGATCATCATTGGAAAGTAAAGCGAAAGGATTTCGACATGCATAATTAAAGGTGTTCTTCGAAGATGAAGTACCTGCCGCTTTACGGAGAGATGCGCTCTTGGCTGAGGCGTGCAGATGATGTAGGAATGGTCTGGTGGTGGGCAACTTTGAAGCTGATCTGACGCGTTTGCGACGTTTGCTAGTTCCTTCTTCGAACCCAGGTGGAACAGAGCCAGTAGTGGAGGTGGAAGCTTGCAGACGGCGCCTAGGGATGACTGACTTGGTACGGAAGCTGGATGCTGTTGTTCCGACTGCACCAGACCTGAAGTGGAACTTCTGAGAAGTCTCAAACTTGGAGACCTGTTTGTCGACTTCAGCTTCAAGGGAAAGTTCGACTGTTGGTTTGATCTAAAGAAAGAGGGATTGGGGAATGCTGACAGACTTGCCCTTCCATTCCATTGGCAGAGCTCCTCTTCTGCAGCAATGTCATGGGAGCTTGCCGAGCTGTGAGGATGTGTTTGTGAAGCTGCGGAGGGAATATTCAAATTTTCCTTTGGCGAATCCGAGTCAACCACAATGATAGGGGGCGGAAGAGTTGGCATAGTCGGCTCCACAAGTTGCTCAGATTGAGGAACCACTTTTGGAATCTTTAGGCTCGAATCTGCAAGGCCAGAGATATTTAAAAATTGATTTGCAAAAAAGGAATGATTTGGTGGGGGCTGAAACTGCGCCGCCAAATCCTTAACTGAACCAACTGCCTCCGCATTTTGTGCTTTCCCTTTGGGGTCTCCAATCACACCCTGATCATGTTGCGAGATTTGTGGCGGTGGTGGAGCAAGATTGCCCACCGGCGGGGCTTCTCTCCGACGCCAGAAACTGGTTGAGGATTCTGGATGCTGGGAAAAGAGCTTGACCTTGCTGCTAGCTACATCGGCCGAGGGGATGGGGCTTCCATAGAGTAGAACAGGTACCTCATGGATCTGCAACTCCTTGGTCCAAGGAACTTGTAGTGGATCAACAAGTTCTTGGGGATGAGGCCAACGTCATCTACTTCAATCAAGATTAGAGCTTGGTCCCTTGTAGTGGCTGCCTTCATATCTCCGCTCATAGTAATGTACTTGCCGAAAGGCCGGACGATTTGCTCTATCGAACTCTGATTTCACATGTGAAATGGCAAAAGGGGGACATTTATCCAGGTGAAACAGGGCTTAGGCTTCATCTTCGTACCGAATTCCATCGACCATGGAGAGAAGGTCGCATTGAATCCTGAGAAATGAAAAATTCCCTCCGAGATGGCTCGTTTGGCGTCATTCTCAGTTGGAAACTGCACATGGAAGACCCCCTCAGAAACTCTTTTGACTTCCCACCAGCCACCTTGCCGTCTCCAGGCAAAGTTGAGAGCGCTCTCCACAGTCGCAGCATCTGGTTTGGATCTGGGGTTGATGAGGTGGAGGAAGGCGCTTGCATGCAGCGCTAGGAGAGCCGCGGCTATTTCGGAGTTGTGGGGGAGCTCGATAGCCATGGATTTCCTCCTGTTGAAGATCGGACATTCCCTAGCTCGATGACCCACCTTTTTGCAGTTGAAACAGTGAATGTCGCTCTTCCGGCAGTCCACCGCGAGATGTCCCATGTCGCCACATCGCATGCATCTGGCCTCCATCTTGCTTCGACGGTGGCTCGGTTGGATCTTGGGTTGTTGAGTGTAGTGGTGTTTTTTGGTGGAGAAGCGGTTTGGAAGAGAGATGGGCTTGTTTAGGATTTTTGGCAGAGAAGGAGAAGGGGCGGGGTGTAATGGGTTTAGGCATGGGATTCGAGGAGAGTAATGATGAGGGGGAGCCGCCATTAGCACCTGAGCATAGGATCTGCTCTTGCTCCATGCACTCTCCTCTCTCCTCTCTCTTCTCTCATTTTTTCCAAGCCTTTGCTAAGTTTAACAAGCTACGAGTGGTCATAAGTTTAACATGAAGTTCTTTAATTATTCTATATTCATATATAATATATAGATGTTATGAAACTAAAATTTCTATATGCCAAAAAACAGGTCCGACAAGTCGGCTACACCCCTCACTTAAATTTGAGCCGAAGTTTCCAAATCCCACAATTAGGTTGTATGGTAGTGATCAGCAAAAACAAAATGTTTGAATTAGGGTAGTGGAGGCAATTCCATCAATTCATCGAATCTTTTTCCTTAAACAAGCGAACAATTTAAAACAGTTGACACTGAAATACAAGAAAGCAGAGATGCAATCTCTCCCAATTTCCGCCTCAATTTTGGCAACTTCTTGGTCGGCCAATATTACCCTCACAAGTCACCATCCCCCAACATAATCACAAATCCCCATTTATATACTATTCTAGTATCCCTTGTCTTTAATATATATATATATATATATATATTTCCAAACGGTATTGCTTTACGACCCGTATTCTCAAATTTGTTTTCGCTTACTTCCTTTGACTCTCTTTTATATGTTTCAATCCCTCACCAATCTCTTTTATACGTCTTAATAATTTTTTTAAAAACAGTAAATACTAATATAATCTGATTTTGAACTTAAGACCTCATTTTGCTCATTACATATTTTTTACAAATTATGCATAGTGATACTAACTTCTATTTTATATATGAATAACATTTTTGTAAATAATTATATCGTAAATAAATTTGAACTTTGAGAGTATTATAGTAACTAACAATAGTTGAGTAAATGAATGGTTAATATAACTCTCACTTAAAAAAAAAAAAATTGAGATTAGATGGTTGATTGTCTACAAATTACAATTTGTATACAAATTACACAACTCTAACTTTTGTATTATAGTATTAGAGATTAGAGATTATTTTATTTAAATAGGGCTAAAACCTACCTTATTTTATTACAACGAGATTAGAGATTTTTTTTCATTTAAAGTGGGCTAACACCTAACCTTGTTTTATTACAACAATTCAAAAAAGCTCAACTAAAAAAGCAGTTAAACGTTTTGGTTCTTATTTTGGTTAGAAAAACTCCAAATTTAAATGTTATTTTAAGAAGTACTTTTTGGTTTTTTTGATGATACGGATAGAGTCAACTGACTCCAGCCATGCATTAATCAAACGAACAAATTACATCAAGGGTTTTACAAGTGGTAAAACAGGCAAAAGAACTAAGTTATTTACATACGAAACGTGAATAACAATGTTACAGGAGAATAAAATAGTAAGGCTGCTGAGACAATCTACGAAGCCGCAGTCGCTGACGCTGAGAGGAGAAGCCGACACTGCGGATCGCTGAAGCAGTTGCTCAAGCTGCAAACTACACCGAGCAAAGAGGCGGGGAGAAGGAGGTCAGTTCGGCCACCGGCCTTGATCAGCGAAGCCATAATCCGACGGCAACGCGGTCACCTGACTGAGCATAGGAAACAGACAGGGGGAGGGTGGCCGTAGCTAACCAAGTCAACAAAAGCGACCCCCAGGCCAGATGAAAATAATATAATTGATGCAAGAACTGCAACGCAATAACACAACAATGCGAGCAAAGTCCAGCTGATCGACCCCAACCGGCAAAAGTTCAGTGATCGACCCCAACCGAACTCACACAGTCGACCACCAAAAAGAATATCAGCAATAAATAGATAGAAATAATCCTCAACCACAAACGCTCAGAATCGAGCTATAGGAAAAGCATACTAGAAAAGAGGGGACAACTAAACAGCTAGAGCCGGCTGCACAGTAATAACCATATAGACATAATCCTCAACCATACATTATCAGAGCAGAACCAAAGAGGAAGCATACTGGAAAAGATGGAGCAACTAACAGCCAGTTCTTGCTGCACAGTAAGTTACAAAACAAACGAAGATACTACCAACAAAAGCCCCACATAGATAATTACACAACATTCAGAGACAACAGAGTGGAAAGGAGAGAAGGATGCAACGTAGCAGCTCAAAAAATAGCAAGGGCTGGGGCGGCATACCCACCAAAACAAAAAGCCCGCAGAACACCCCACCACTAGCTGCCTAATCCAGACACAAAATATAGCAATCCTATGCCTCAACCCTGCAATAAAATAAAGAGAGAGCAAGCGTCATAGCAACAAGAATCTCCATAGCATTGCTAAAAACTCGATAAAGAATACAGGAAAGCAGTAAACACGGGAAAAACAAGCTTCATAAGGCCAAGAACCAGAGTAAAACAAAAGAGAAAAGCTAGAACCATTAAATAGCATTGAGATTAAGAAGGCAATGGAAAGCCTTTTCCAGTTTCCCAAACATCAGAGCTTCCCTAGCTTCATTTTTTAAAGAAGAGGACCAGAAATTGAACAAAAACAAATACTCGTCAATAATTGACCGAGATGAAGAGGCTAACTGACGGAAAATTCTGTTATTCCTTTCCTTCCACAAGATCCAAACGATAATCTGAAAGGATAGATGCCACGATTTGTGGAAAGTAACATATGGGGGGCGCCTCGTCCAGCACTCGACCAGGCTGGTCGGAATGGCTGGCGCTTCCCAGGCTAGGACCGAGATCTTCCAAAGCGATCGCGAAAAGTCGCAACCCGCGAACAAGTGGTTCACATTCTCCGAGGCTGAACCGCAAAGTGGACACAATTGGCTCCATGCGATGTTCCTCTTATTGAGAATGTCAACGGTCAATAGTTTATTATTGAGGGCAAGCCAGGCAAGAATTTTCGCCTTTAATGGGGCACAGGAGTTCCAAACCAGGTCCGATAGAGGCCAAGAGATGCCTCTAAAGTTCAGGAAATGATAGAAAGAACGAACCGAGAAGGATCCTGAGGCGTTCCAGCGCCAAAATAACTCTTCTTTATCCTTCCAATACACGTTGTTGAGGGCAGTAAGGAGTTCATTAAGAACCGAGGATAGATGAGGGGGTAGAGATGTAGTGAGGGGAATCGACCAAAGCCTTTGATTATTGATGGTGTAATGGTAGTCAGCAACCAATGCACGAGGATCGGAAGCCAGGCGGAAGATAGTGGGGAAAGCGGTGGCTAACGTCGAGTTACCGAGCCAAAGGTCGGTCCAGAATCTCGTCATGGAGCCATCGGCGCAAGCGTGGCTTAAACCGCATTTGAACGCCGTTGATGCTTTCCACACTCCTTTCCAGAAGTGAGAGGCATTACGATGAGTATGGTCTGGGAAACTCCACCATTCATCGATCGCAAAATATCTGTCCTTGATACTAATGATCCAAGGTAAATCCTCTTTTTTCAGAAATCTCCAGAGCCATTTGCACAGTAAGGCGAGGTTCTGGTGTCTAAGATCTAACACTCCCAATCCGCCGGCTTTCTTAGAAGAGCAGATAAGTTTCCAGTTACACAGGTGTGAGTCGGGGTTGTAACGAGGAGACCCAGACCAGAAGAAATTACTTCTGATTTGATCAATCCTTTTAATAACCCAAGAGGGAATAAAGTAGAAGGACATCATGTACAGTGGGATAGAGGAGAGAACTGAGTTGAGCAGAATCAGTCTACCACCCCGGGAAAGAAGTTTCCCGGACCAGACTGATAGCCTAGACTCCACCTTATCGATCATGGGGGACCAATCTGACTTATGGAGTTTGCCCCATCTCAGCGGGATACCCAAATACGTTATAGGAAAAGAAGCATTTGGGCAGTTAAAGAATTGAGAAATTTCTGTCTGCCTGTTAGGTGATCCTCCCAGCCATAGGACAGAGGATTTTTGAAAATTGATCGAGAGCCCAGAGGCTAATTCGAAACAATAAAGAAGGAGTTTCAGGTTCCTCAGCGTCTGAGTATTAGGCTTGGCAAAAATGATAGTGTCGTCGGCGTACTGGAGGTTCAGCACGCCATTGAAGCTACGGGAGCTACCAAGACCTTCAATAACTTCAGCTTCTCAGGCATTGCGAAGGAGCTTGCTGAACACGTCGGCCACTAAAGAGAATAAAAGGGAAGACATCAGATCTCCTTGCCTGAGACCACATTTGATTTTAAATTTGTGGCCCTCTGAACCATTAATAAGAATAGATGTGGTCCCGGCAAAGAGGCTGGATTTAATTCAGGCAATCCATTTGGGGCCAAAACCTCGATGAAGCAAAATATCAAAGAGGAAATCCCAACTGACGTTGTAAGCTTTTTGAAAATCCAGTTTAAGCAAAATACCTTCTGATTTAGACTTATGAACAAGAGAAATGATTTCTTGGGCCGAGGCCACGCTATCAAGGATAAAGTGATCCTTGATGAACCCCGATTGGGCCGGATCGATCAGAGGGGAGATAACCATGCTCAGTCTAGTAGATAGAACCTTCTTGATGATTTTGAAGGTAGAGTTGATCAGACTAATAGGTCTAAAGTTAGCCACGGAATTCGCTCCTAACAATTTAGGGATAAGAACAATATGAGCGTAGTTGATACGGTCGAAGGAGAAAGAACCTAGGTGAAGTTCTGAGAACATTCGGAAAAGGTCGTCTTTCAACCAGTTCCAGAATTTTTGGAAGAAGAAGGCGGGGAAGCCGTCCGGGCCAGGTGCTGCATCACCTTTTAATGCAAACACCGCCGCTTTGATTTCTTCCAGGGCAAACGGTGCGTCCAGGGAGGAGAGATCAAGAGCTTCCTCGCCGTACAGTTGAGTCCAGTCGAGGCTAATGGCTCTTTGTTTGGAGGAACCAATAAGGTTTTTGTAGAAAGAGAGGAAAATTTGATGAATGTCATCATCAGTCGACAACTTGATCCCATCTTGGATAATAGACGAGATATGGTTACACCGTTGTCTATGGGAAGCAAAGTTATGGAAGAACGCCGTATTGCAGTCTCCCTCTTTGAGCCATCGGAATTTAGCTCTTTGAACCCATTTCAGATGGTCTTGGAGAAGAATATCGAAATATTCTCTTTTGCAAGAACACCGTTCTTCAAAAAGAGCTTCGGATATAGGACACTGCTCCTCCATCTTATCAATCGATTCAATGGAGGATAGGTAAAAAATTTTGAGGAAATTAGTGTTAAACTGCCTTTTATTGCGCCAAATTTTGCAACCAAATTTGATCGCGTGAAGTTTCAGAAGAATGGAGCCCAGTCCAGTGGAACCTGAGACCGCTGAAAGGCATTCGACAACCAGCTTAACAAAAGCTTGATCTTGCAGCCAAAACTTTTCAAATCTGAATGAGTGAGAATGAGGGAAGAGGAAGTTGGAGTGAAGTGCTATGGGGACATGGTCAGACGAAGGATTGGGTAAAGCTTGAGCAAAAGAGTTGTGAAATTGGTTGATCCACTTATGGGAGACCAAGAAACGATCGAGTTTAGCCATCGTAGGGTGATGACGGAGGTTCGACCAGGTGAATGATCTGCCTGACAGCGGGATGTCAGACAACTGAAGCGAACGGGTGCAATCGTTGAAATGAAAAGAACGGTTGCCAAGACTAGAGGAATTCGATCTTTCTGAAGCAAATCTAGTGACATTAAAGTCACCACACAAGAAGCAAAGCTCGTTAGTAAAGGGGCGCAGCGAGAGGAATTCGTTCCAAAACAATGGACGTCCCTCGGGAGCGGACGGACCATAAACAGAGATCACCGAAACTTGGGTATTAAGAGGCACCCAAAAGAGCTTTACTATGAGGAAGAAGTTGAGACGCTTGATCGCTATAAGCGAAAAAGACTGCCTCTTTGAAACCGAGTAGGATGCCTCCCCTAGATCCAATGGCATCGAGGGAGATCCATTTAGAAATAGTGGATCCTCCTATAGCCCTAAGAATCGCGGGAGAAGTAGATTCAAGTTTAGATTCTTGGATAGAGATGAGATCGCAATGAGATGTAGAAATGAGATGAATATTGCCCCTTGTTTGACAAGACAATTAAGCCCCCTAATGTTCCATGACAGACTAATCATAAAAACCTTTGTGCTCCAAGACTCTAAACCGTTCTTTCTCCCTGATAGAGAAAGCCACCGACGATGGGGAGGAGTGGGTTAAGAAACCCAACTCCAGAGATGTATTAATAAGCTCACGATCGGATAAATTGGCAAATTGAAGATGGTAAATCGACCCTAGTGGCGAAGGGTCAGGCTTAATAGGGGACGCAACCTGAACCAATTCTACCGCCAAAGTGGTCAGAGGACTGGATGTTTGAGAATCAGAAAATCGCAATGAGGCTTGAGACCTCAACCTCGCGCTAGATCTGATGAGTCTGGGGGCAGAATTAAGACCATAGGGAGAACGGTCCCTAGGGAACCCCTTGATCAAATTCTCTGAGTCGGAGGATTCAACGATAGCTTCAACACTATGTTCAACCTTGGGGACGCAGAGATCAGGAAGGGTAAAAGAAGATAGTTTATTAAAGTGCGAAGGAAACAATAGAGATTCCTTTGCAGGCAACGTCCCATCAGAGGGAACCGGACGACATTGAGTCGGAGAAGAACCCAGAGAAGCCTGCAGAGCGTTCTTAAGGTCGGGGGAGGCTAAAGTTCGCTCTCCCGACACGAGAAAGAAAGATATATGAGGACGAGGAGGGCGAAGGGAACAGTATAAAAAGTCAACCTGATAAACTAATTGCCGAACAAAAGAACAAACCAACGTATAATTGAAATTGTAAAAAATATGCTTATGACTTACCTTCGGGTTACAGTTACAGTTTTTTTTTTTTGGTTACAGTTACAGTTTTTTTTTTTGTTACAGTTACAGTTTTTTTTTTGGTTGGAAGTACACCATTTTTTGCTTAAATATACTAGTAATTTACACGTGCGATGCACGTTTTAACAATTTCAAAAAATAAAAACTCTGACGTAGGGAGGATTCGAACCAGAAATCTTCTTTATATTAGTTATGTACGTGCGTTGCACATGTTGGTAGAATGACAAAATGACAAATGACACTAAGGCCTTCTCCCATTATAAGATTAGAGATCATTCTGACTTTAACTGAATTATCTTATTTAAAGCTAGTACAACCCTGTGCAATATTGCACAAACTTTTTAAGAAAAATGATATATTCTATTAAATTATGTTAATTGACATACTTTATTTTCAATAAAATATATGCATTAAAGTTATCTTTAAAATAAAAATTGTAACCAAAAGTTGAAACGTACAATTCTCCGAAAATTTCGGTAGAATCTCACTTGTACATTTTTTTTCCATCTATATTGTAACACCCCATAATTTCAAAGGAATATATATAATATATATATAATGATAGGAGAGTGGCAGTTTGGTAAATAGTGGGATGAGAGGGAGGGGGGCCTACGAGATTTGAGAAACAACACAACGTGCTGTTGGTTGAGGTTGAGGGGTGACGTCATGATGACGTCACCCATGGGGGGGCCCACCCGGGATTGATTAGAAAGAGAACAGCGGGTTGTCTCTTGGATTGATGACGTGGCACTGGGGCCCACGGGTCTTAGTGTGCTCACGGGATTAGGAGGAGAGAGAATATTAAAAATAATCACATATCGAGAGTATACAAGGAATTAAATAATATAAATATAATTGTCTATGATCAAGAGTCACCTAATTGGTTAACCACCTTTTGAGAGGCAGCCTGTGGTGGGTAGTTATACTATAAGTATTAATTTATCTTCTAAAAATAATAAAAATTGTCTGATTATTGGGGAGGAGCGTTACAAAGGGTATTAGAGCCGACTTTCGACCCCGAATGTGGAGATGTATGCATGGCTGAGGTCAGTACGCTGATAAAAAATCCAGGAGTGCAGTATGCTAGCAGGATGGCTGAGATCAGTATGCTGGTAGAAAATCTAGGAGTGCAGTACGCTAGCGAGGATACTCCACTCCACATTGGTTAGAAAGAAGGATCCTGCACTGATTGTGCATGCCCCGTGCTCAGCGAGGACGCTGATTTTTAAGGGGGGGTATGTAACACCCCGTAATTTCAAAGGAATATATATATAATATATGTAATGATAGGAGAGTGGCAGTTTGGTAAATAGTGGGATGAGAGGGAGGGGGCCTACGAGATTTGAGAAACAGCACAACATGCTGTTGGTTGAGGTTGAAGGGTGACGCCATGGGGGCCCCACCCGGGATTGATTAGAAGGAGAACAAAGGGTTGTCTCTTGGATTGATGATGTGGCACTAGGGCCCACGGGTCTTAGTGTGCTCATGGGATTAGGGGGAGAGAGATTATTAAAAGTAATCCCATATCGGGAGTATACATGGAATTAAATAATATAAATATAATTGCCTATGATCAAGAGTTAACTAATTGGTTAACCACCTTTTGAGAGGCAGCCTGTGGTGGACAGTTGTACTATAAGTATTAATTTGTCTTCTAAAAATAATAAGAATTGTCTGAGTATTAGGGCGAGGCGTTACATATATACATCATGTAATATTCTAAGATATATAAATACCAAAAACATCAAACATTCCAACATTCAACAAATCCATAAATTGTTCAAATTATATAACTAAAACTAAATTATAAATATTGCATAGATATCCACTAATATAGCTAAACTAAATTATCTGACTATAATATGACTAATATAGATATAGAATTCAATATCTTCTTACTCAAATAATGAAAATATCTGACTAATTAGGTTCCAATTTTTATCTGGGTAGTCTAACAAACATAGTTTACTACAAAATATCGATGGTAAATATAAGAATTACTAATATCAACAATTAAGCATACATGTTCAATTCTGTTGTGTGTAGTTTATCAAACAATAAGTATATTGTTCTATTAGAATTTAAAGAATAACAACTGTATCATTGTCACCTGAAAATTTTGAAGACCTTAATAGTAATCACGACCATTACTAAATACCATGTTGTCGCTCTGGTGTACATAGTCTGTCAATCTCTTCACATGGACCAAGTCAACAAAACTCCAAGCATCATGCATTAGTCATCCACACCCAAAACTGCAGACCCATTAATTCAAAGCACTCAAGAAACCACATCTCATTGAGGCATTTCATTAAATACCTTCCAGAAACATAAATTCCATTTGGGGAATATCATCAAACACCTTTCAGTCCCCCTCTCAGTCTTTCTCTCGACTCTCGTCAGCTAATCCCTCAATTCTCTAATTGCATCATCAATCTCAAAGCAGCATCACTCCACCATCCCAATTCCTAACCCTAACCCCTGCCCCACCTGCCGCCTCTCCTCCCGCTACCACCTCTACCACAGCCGCGCCTGTAGCATCCAGAATTTCCAATATAATATCTCAGAAATACGTGGCACAATTTTCAGAATCAACTTTAATGTAACCATAAACATAGCAACCAAATACAGGGAAAATTAAAAACTTTTTATTACATCAATTATTTACAAAGCACAGCAGAAAATTAAACATCTTGAATTACAATTTTTTCTTTTACAATACATTCTTTTACAATTTTCTTAAGCTATATTATCATTCTACCACATGCATCCAATCCTAAGCTAATGGTACCTACCTGTAAAACATGAGGCTAGAGATAACCCTAACCCTCAAAACTACAGGGGTCAGCCATAACAGTGTGAGTGACATCAAAGAAATGCAACATAAATAAAATATGAAGGATAAAGTCATAATTAACACATATCAACGGTAGAAACAAATGGAATATGAAATAACAATAGTTAAAACATGAAAATATCAAGGAGTATGAAATATCAATAAGTAAAGCATGAAAACATCAAGTGGAACTAGACTAAGTGTTAAGTGTAGGAAAACAAAAAATAAACATGCATAAAACCAAGTCAAGAAAACACAAATGCAGTATGATGACTCTCTAATGTATACTTGTCGGATTCTATGCATTCCATAGTACATAGGTCCGGTGCAAGCCCTTATCGTTATCCACTTTATAAGGTTAGATCCCTCGTTATGCAACTAATCCTACTACGGTGATGGAAACAAGATCCAGAATACTCCGCGAATAGGCATCACAACCCTCGACGCGCAAACATCATGTAAGAATAGCTCCAAAACCGGAGAATCATCTCCCTGCCGAGTATCCTATGAATAGGTTTACGAGACCCTCGATATGCAGATACACAAGGTATATCCAGTGAATAGGCCCACCGAACCTCGACACATGAATGCACCCTGCATATTCCGTGAATAGGCCTACAGACCCTCGACACGCGAACATACAAATGTACTCTCGAGACAGAACAACACACAGTTCTGGAACGCATCCGTTGGACCAAAAACCCCAAAAGCATATACTTATGTTTCCCAAGTTCCATCACATCTCCACTAGTGCCTGTCCTTAAAACACAAATTTGCCCCTCTCTAGAGTTAGTGTATCTTGCCGGACTTAATTCCACAAAACAACCCCAATGACCCCAACTGGTAAAAATTCACATAATCTCATTTGCCGGTACACAGGAATCCCACTCAACTCTTAGAGACTCACAAAATAAATATCAACACCAAAACTTCCAATAAAACTCTTATGTTCATCAACAAAACGTTTATATTAATAAAAACCTCTGAGGTTAAAAAAGTCCACATTCATTCATTATGCTCGCAAAATTATAGAATTAAAATAAAGTATTAAATCTATTAAATAAATGAGAATCATATTTTAAAATCGTAGAATATCACAAAACATCAATTACTTCAAAAACCATATGTAGTTTACTTAATAAAGTCATAGGAATATAATTTAAATTCTATTATAATTAAAATACAGATCTCTGTAAAATACTGTAATCTATAGCAAAAACATCATCTAAAACATTAGATCAATAATCCATAAGTTCGGAGAATCAATCGTTAAAGAAAACAACAGAAAACTCACAAAAGACCATCAGCCAAGCACTGACAGTCAACTGTCGAAGCCAGTTCAAAAATGGCCGATCGACTGTCATGAGAAAATCCGAATTTTAAGAATTGACAGTCGACTGCCGTCTTCATTCAAAACAAAGCGGTCGACTGTAAATTCCAACAGGCTGCAGTTTTGAAATTTCGTGCATGTTTTACTGATACATGCATAGTTCTTTATAAAATCTTAAATTTGCACAACTAAAATCTTGAGATGGTTTTGTATGACTTGTATAACATGTAGGAGTATACAAAATAAATCAAAATCACATTGATTTCGCAAAAGAACATATTATCATGAAATTCTTCAAAGAATAGTAATGTATATATGTATATATGGGCATAGGGTGTTTGAGCATCAATTTGAGTATCAAAATACATCAATTAGGAGTAATATAGTATTTGGAGTCAACATCAGCACTAAAACAAACCAAAACTCAATCGAAACCTTCATAAAGAGTACAAAATCCAAATTTTGGTAATTCATCAAAACAGATCACATGGTTTATGTGTATATGTGTGTATATGCTGATATATGTATATATAGGTGTTTAAGAATCAGTGTATAAGAGTAGTTTTGAAGTTTTATTTCATCTTAATATCAAAGCCAATTCAAATCCAGTCAGAAACTTCATAAAGTACATAAAGATTGATCTCAAAAATTCTTCAAAATAGTGAATATAGAGATATATGTGTATAGGTGTGTATATATATGTATATATTAGTAGATCTAACAAGAAGCAGAGTATATCAGTGTTATATTGTCAAACTCAATCTCAGTACCAAATAACTCAAGATCCCATTGAAAAAAGTTCTCAAAATCACAAAAACACTTCGGCTGAACACATCATCAGACCCGAAATTAACCCCCTTTCTCATTACTTCAAAACTTGAACTCTTTTGAATCAACCTCCTCTCATAACTCAAAACTTGATCTTTTGATTTAACAACTACTTCTAAAATTTTGTTTTACATCTACACAATTACTCACAATTGTTTACCCATGAAATATATACAATTAAACCAAGTTTAACTTCATCAAGATTCAAAACATAGTATACTCACAACATACACAGTAAAGGAACTTGATTTATTCACTTTATGCAAATTTCCATCATACAATTCATAGTTTATGTTCAAATCAGCAAATACATGAATGGAATCATCCTACTCATGATTTCTATTAGGTTCTCAAGTCAATTATATAGGGTTCTAATCACTAAAAGCATAGTTTTCGTGAAAGATCAATTTTTTTTTTCTTTTTTAATTCATCCATCCATCAAAATTCATCATGTCAATCATACAATCCCCTAACATGCTTTCTATCAACAAATCATCACATACAACATGCTTAGAACAAAAGAAAATCAAACATATGTCACTCACCTTATTGAAGAAATCAACCGAATTACTAAAGAATGAGAAAAAACCCTTATTTTTGCAAAAATCCAAGATCATCGCATCGAAACTCCAAAAAAAATAATAGTAAAATAATTTTTTGTTTTTGCATAGGAGGGGGACGGCTATAGTGGCTATTTTATAGGCCGAAATCTGGAGTTTCTAGGGTTTTACAAGTTTATGAAAATATCCCTTAACAAATTATTCCTTTACATATATAAATCTCCTTTAATAAAGTAGTTAAATAAGTTAAACAAATTAAAATAAAACTAAATCCCTTTACCACTGAGTTATCCATCCATCAAGCATAGCCCAGAAATTAGAAAAAATCGGATTTGTACTCAAAGTGGTAATTTTGCATAAAAGTCACTCTCTTTGTAATATTTGCAAATATGTCATAAAATATTCGTAAAAATCAAGAAAATTCAAAAATTATATATGCTAATAAATATTAGATTTTCCAAATAAAATTTATGACTTTTACTATCGAATAAAAATATTTGCACAAGATCCACTTAAATTCCATATTTGCAAAAATACCATATTTGTTTAAATCTTTACCAAATAAACTCTAAATATATTTTAAATAAATTTTATCTTTAATAATGATCTTGGCCAGCCTAAAAATCAGTAAAAACCAATTTTCATTATTTGTTTGAGATCCAAACAGCTCTTTACATAAAAGTCCCTCTCATTCGAAGTAATTATAAAAATAGTTTCTTTATTCAGAAAAATTTCAAAATTTAGGATATACTCAATTATAAATAGAAGAATTTATTCAGAATTTAAAATTGGAGATTTACACCCAAAAAAAATATTTGCACGTGTTTTGTACGTGTAAAATCGATAAATTCATAAAATAGTCAAATTAATTCAAATAAATCTGAAAATTAAAATAACATAAATAAATGAGGAAAATCAATCATTAACCATAAAATTTCAAGAATTCAAAATTCCTAACTTTACACGTGTGTTGCACGCGCAAAATTGCAATTTCAATAAAATCAACAAAATAGTCAACTTTACCAATTTAATACTATTTAATAATGCAAAATAAATTATTTTATTTTGCGGGGTGTTACAGCGCCACCGCCTCCTCCTCAGCTGCCCTCTTCCTATCCTCCTTCACCTGACTCTTCCTCATCTCCTCGTAAAATTTCTTCATCTTCGAATCCCGTAAAATTGTCGCGATTCACTCCACCATCCTGCCTCTGTCAAAGCAGTCATCTCCTCTGTCGTCATACCTCTCCTTCCACCAAGTAATCTCAGCATCGCCGGATCCTCTCACCTCTGGCCCTACCGCTACCACTTCCTCTGTCTTTAGCAATGCCCTTCCCAAATGTGGTCATGGCTCGATAACTCCTTTCCCTCGTCAAGTGAGATGGATCTGTGAGAGCGACTGCGTGGTGTGGCGTACGTGCAGAGGCAGCATGCGACGTGGGGGGAGGGGGGTGAGGAGGAATGGAGGATTTGGATTTTGAAGGTGGGAGGGAAAGAAATCGTGGCTGGCTTGGAGGAGTTTGAGGCTTTTAATTAATTAATTAATTATTATTTTCATGAAAACGTGCGTACTTACCAATTTAAATGGGAATTTCTACTTTTTCTCTCCTTACTCTATTTCAAAATAGAGAAAGGACAGAGGGATAGACACTCTCCTATCAGTATAATAGTAATGTAACCCCTGTTTTCATTAATACGTATTTTTAAAAGTATTTTTCCGTATTTAAATTCTCAGTATCTTATAACTATTTTCTCTAATTAATTTTATTGTTTAAACTATTTTATGGAACACAGGGCTTGATAAGTAAATGTTGGCAATTATTCGATTGTTTAATATTTATTTCAAGCCAAATTGTTTAACTATTTTATGAACCCAATTTTGTATTTGTTATTCTGAAACCCAATTGTTTATTATAAGCCCAAGTTTGCATTTTGATTTTTATTAATTATTAATGTGAGCCCAGTTGTTATTATAAGCCCAATTCCATATTCTGATTTATTTTATTTCATATTTAATCTGCCCCAGAAATCTAGTCCAACAACCTAATTATTTTATTTAAATATTTTGAGCCCTTTTAAGCCCAAGCCGAAATCCAATAACCCAGTACCCATATTTGTACAGATTTATTATTCTATACCTACCCGTATACAAATTCTTTTCTCCCCCACTTTTCTGTCCTGTACCCCAACTGCTCACTTTTCTAATCCCGTACCTGCACATTCTCCCATACTCCTCGTAACTTCCCCACTCTCTCACCACATTCCCCACTTTCTCTCCCCTCTGTTTAAAACAGAGCACTCCCCCTATTCATTATTTTATATCATATTATATTAAACCCTTCTCCCGTTTCATTCTCTCTCCCAATCTCCCCCTCTCTGTTCCTCAACCAAGAACAGAGGACCCAACTCCCCATCCTCCTCCTTCCTCCTTTCACCTCCACCGCAGAGCCCCACCGCTGCTCTCCATCTTCAAGCCCGAAGCTCCGCCGCCAGACCCATCGTCCCCCTCGACCTTCCCCAGTCGCGAGCACTTCCCGCTGCTCATCGCCGTTCGCTCCTCAACTCCTCGTCGAAGTCGAAGCTATGCCTCCACTCCGCATCGTCTTCAACCTTCGACTCAGTCACCGCAGTCACCTTGACTTCGACCCCAAGCTTCTGCCGCTCGCCTTCTTCTTCCTCCCGTTCGAGCTCCTCAACGCCCTCGCCCTACCGCTTCCTCCACCGCTACGAGTCTCCGCTGCTCAAAGCTCCCTCCGCCATTGCTAACTCCACCAGTCGAGCTCTCCACCCTGTGCCTGCCTTCACTCCTGTCGTCTTCTCCACTGCAAGCCAACCGCAAGCCGTCGTCGCTCCTCTACCTCCCGTCGCACCACCCGGTCGCGACCGCTCCTACTCTCCTGTCGCCGCTCTCCCTTCGTTCGCGCGAACTCTCCTGCCATCCACCCTCGAGCTTCCTCCGCCCGTCGCCGCTGTCACCAACACACTCACTCCCTCTTCCGTCGCCGTCCAGCCATTTCCGAGCACCATCGCTCTCTCCCCCGAATCTTTCTCCCGCTCCCTCTCTCTCTGTGTTGAATAAGGTGAAGGAGAAGACAGGATTTGGAATTATTTGTTTTCTGTTTGGTGTGTTTTGTTGTTGTTTGGTGTTTGGGGAGTGGATTGGATTGTTGTTGCTGCCTTGTGGAGTTGCTGTTGCTGATTTGGCCGGGCTACCACATATCTTGCACGTGTCCTACTACCCGGGATTCTGATCCCGTTATTCTAGTGTTCAATTTCATCGTTGTCAACTAACAGGCAAGTATCTCTTGTACAAATTCGTTTGTTCTAGTACAAGCTCCTTTGCAAAATACCGCAAGTATATTTCTTGACTCTATTCGTATTATACATAACCTATTGATCCCGTATTCGTACAAGATCACGAATACTTTGTTGCTGATATGGCTAAAAATGGGGGTTAATCGGAACCTTCCTAATCGGGCACGAATCTTGAAGCCCAGGGGTAAAACGGTGATTTCACCCACAAATAGGGTCCGAGATGGGTACTGGGTCTCTCCGATAAAGACCAAATAACCCACAAACGGACCCGCTTCAATCGGGCGCGGGTTTCAACCAGCGATAAAGCCCGATCAGAGGGATAGAATTAGGGTCCCTGATTAGATCCTAATCAACGGTCCTGATTCATGCCTACCCCTCCACTGGGAATTAGGGATTACATTCCTAATCTATTTACAAGGAGAATATTCCTTATCAGATCACGGAGATTACATTCCTAATCCGTTCCCTAAGACGCCTATAAATACCCCCCATCCATCTCCATTAAGAGGTAATCAATCTTTCACCAGTTTTTGCGCTCTTTCATAGTCTTCCAGATTACTGACTTGAGCGTCGGAGGGTGCGTCGCCGGGAACAACCCCGGTGTCTCGCACTTTTTGCAGGTGTACGGCAGGAGCAACGATCATACCCCGACGGAACAGGTACGCAGGTTCACTATTCAGTTTCCCTAAGAATCCACAAATACTATCTGTTTGCCCCCACACCAAATTTAGCGGCAACAGATTGGCGCCGTCTGTGGGAAACTAACGAATAGAGACCTCTCCTCTTCCCGGTGAACAGATCTTCTCCAGCCATGCCACCTCGGAAAGTCAGGTCAAGGGGGTCCAACCGAGGACCCAACCCTGATCAGCAGCAAGAAGTCCCCCACAATCCTGCTCAACAACAAGGGCAGCTTCCCCCTACGGCGGAAGACCCGCTCCAACAGGGCCTCCCCCCTCCCGATCAGCATCCAAAGGGCCCTAACCCTCAGAAACAACCTCTTCATCAAGAGCATGTCTCCATCCACAACGCCTCCACGGACTCTATGGCCTCCCATCACCCCCAAGCCTCTGGTCGCCACAATACCACCCTCAATCGCCAGAAAGATGATGATCTCCGCCGCCATCTGGATGAAAAGCGGGCCCGAGAGGGAACCTCCCGCCAACACCATCCGGGCGAGCGGTTTCCTCGCCACCGGCACTACAGGTCCCCCGTCCGCAGAGGGAGGAAAGAGTCCCCCGAGCATTACCGAAGGAGGCCACACTCTCCCACGGGTCGGCAACAGCCTAGGAACAATGAGGCACCCATCACACGTGCCGAGTTCCAGCAGTTCCAAGCGACCGTCCTACAAGCTCTCAACCTCTGTCCCAACACCATCGCACCCAAGCCTCCATCTCCTTCCCCGGTCCGAAGCCCTCGCCGACGGTCTCCCTCTCCTCGTCCTGCTCCTAGCAACTCCCGGCGTACCCCAAGTCCTCGTCGCTCCCGAAGTTACCATTGCCGTAGCCCTCGCTCTCCCTCATACGAAGACGAGTCTAGGGGCTCGGCTGGTTACCGTCGGAGGGATGACACCATGTACCATCGTCTTCATGAAGTAGAGAGGCGCCTGAGCCAGATAGACCGAGAAGAGGAGCTTAGGGGGAGGACCCTACGTCCTAGCCGACCCCCTTTCTCCCGAACCATAGTGGATGCACCTGTGCCGTTCGGTTTCAAACCTCCCCGATTTGAGACTTACACCGGGGAGACCGATCCAGTTGATCACATCAAAAGCTTTAAGACTTTGATGCTCCTCCATCAAGCTTCCGATGCCCTCCTCTGCAAAACCTTTCCCGCAACTCTCAAGGGACCAGCTCGAGAGTGGTATTCTCGCCTTGCCCCCTCCTCAATATTCTCCTTCGAGCAGTTCGAAACCCTCTTCGTCACACATTTCTTAAGCAGCCGTAGAGCTGAGAAAACCAGCATCTCCCTATTGCACCTCCACCAAAAGAAAGGGGAGAAGCTGAGAGACTATGTGAAGAGGTTCACAGCTGAAGCCAGGTCCATAGCATCCCTCGATCAGTCGGTCTCTACGGCAGCATTTCAATCTAATGTCCTCAATTCCAACCTCCGCTCCTCCCTCGCCAAGAAGCCTCCACAGAACTTTTTCGATCTCCTCCTTCGCAGTGAAAAGTATATCCGGGCCGAAGAGGCCGAGCAGCGACCCAACTGGGAGGGGTCTTCCTCCGGGTTTAAGAGAAAGGGAACAGAGGAGGAAGGAGCCAAGAAGCTCCAAAAGGACAATGCCGGCCAGCGCCGAACTCCCCCCAGGTTCGAGAAGTTCACACCCCTCACCACTAACGTCGCGACTATTCTGATGGAAGTTGAGAAAGAAGGGGTATTACCCCCTGCTCCGAGGATGAACACCCCCGCCAAGAGAAGAGATAAAGAAAAATGGTGCCGCTATCACCGGGACCATGGGCATGACACCAACGATTGTCGTGCCCTAAAGAACGAGATCGAAGCCCTTATCCAGAGAGGGCAGCTGACCAGGTTTGTAAGAAAGGACCGAGCCGAACTTCCTCCCCCGCCTCGGGGAGCTAACAAGCGTCCGGAACGAGAAAAGACGCCTGACTTTGAGGAAGAACAAGTCCTCCACCTCATCCATGGGGGCCCAATGGGGGGCTCCTCCAACTCCTCTCGAAAGGCATTCATAAGGGAAGTCAATTCGGTCCGAACCACCCCTCCTCCTAAAGGCCTCGGAGTGCTCGTCACATTCTCCGACGAAGATCTTGAAGGTGTCCGCACCCCTCATTGTGACGCACTCGTCATCAGCCTTCACATGGCGAACTTCAAGGTGGAGAGGATCTTAGTGGACAACGGCAGCTCCGTCAATATCCTCTTCCTCGCCGCTTTTAAAGGCCTAAAGCTCTCCCGAGACAGACTCAAGCCCGCCGGCTACACGCTCCATGGGTTCACGGGAGTGCCAGTAACTATTGAAGGGGTAATTACCCTCGACGTAACCGCTGGCAAAACTCCTACTACCCAAACGGAGTCGATGGACTTCATGGTCGTAGATGTCCCAGCAGCCTACAATGTCATTTTGGGTCGGCCCGGTCTGGCCGCCCTTGAAGCCGTCCCTTCTGCCTATCATCTCAAAATGAAATTCCCCACTCGGGCCGGAGTAGGAGAAGTAAGGGGCAATCAGAAGCAGGCCCGCAAGTGTTATATGTCCTCTACCCTCGGACCCGTCCTCTCCTTAGACACACTGGAAATCCCCCAAGATGCCGCTCGGCCGACTTTCGAGCCGGTGGACGAATTGGAGGAGGTACTCTTCTCTGAGCAGGAGCCGACCCACAAGTTCTTTGTTAGCAAGACCCTCCCATCCGCCCTATACTCAGATATTGTAAAATGCATCCGAACCAATCAAGACCTCTTCGCATGGTCAGTAGCAGATATGCCCGGTATCTCCGAAGAACTCTTGGTCCACCGCCTGAGCGTTGATCCGGGGTCCAAACCGGTTCAGCAGAAGAGGCGCAAGTTTGCCCCCGAGCGTCAGCTCGCTATCAAAGAGGAGGTGGACAAACTCTTGAAGGCCCGGTTCATACAGGAAGTGAACTATCCGGAGTGGTTATCGAATGTAGTAATGGTGAAGAAGTCAAACGGGACTTGGAGGATTTGTATTGATTTCACCGACCTCAACAAGGCCTGCCCCAAAGATCCCTTCCCTCTGCCGAGCATTGACACTCTGATTGAAGCAACCTCGGGACATGAGCTCCTCAGCTTCATGGATGCTTTCTCGGGTTACAATTAGATAAGAATGTTCCCCTCGGATATCCCGAAGACCTCGTTCGTGACCGACCAGAGGCTCTATTGCTACAGAGTCATGCCATTCGGTCTAAAGAATGCGGGGGCAACATACCAGCGCCTCGTCAACAAGGTTTTCCAGGCTCAGATCGGCCGAAACATGGAGGTGTACGTTGATGACATGCTTGTGAAAAGCATCCGAGGCACTGATCATGTGGCTGACCTCCAAGAAGCATTTGACGTCTTAAGAAAGCACAATATGAGACTCAACCCGAACAAGTGTGCATTCGGCGTCTCATCAGGGAAGTTCCTCGGCTTCATGGTTAGCCAACGAGGAATTGAAGCAAATCCAGAGAAGATCAAGGCCATATTGGACATGGCCCCTCCTAGAAATGTTAAAGAAGTTCAGAGATTAACTGGTCGCCTAGCCGCCATAGGGTGCTTTCTGTCAAAGTTTGGGGAAAAGTGTCTCCCGTTCTTCAAAGCCCTCAGGGGGGCTAAAGGATTTGAGTGGGGGCAGCAGCAACAAGACTCCTTCGACCAGCTTAAAGCTTACCTCGTCAATCCACCTCTTCTCAGCAAACCAATACTTGGCGAACCGCTCTACCTCTACCTGGCCGCCTCCGAGCAGACCCTCAGTGCAGTCTTAGTAAGGGAAGAAGACCGAGCTCAGAAGCCTATCTACTACGTCAGCAAAGTGCTTCGGGACACCGAGCTCCGGTACCCGAAGATTGAGAAAATGGCCTATGCCCTGGTAATGGCCGCGAGAAAGCTTCGCCCGTACTTCCAGTCCCATTCGGTGGTCGTTCTTACCGACCAGCCGCTGAAACAGGTTCTTCACAAGCCCGAGACTTCGGGACGCCTTATGAAATGGTCAATCGAACTGAGCCAACATGACATATCATATCAGCCTCAAATCGCGATCAAGGCTCAGGCGCTGGCCGAATTCATAGTTGAGAGTACCATCCCCGAGCCCAGCCAGACAGTGAAGGGACCACCGGTCTGGTCGATTTATGTTGACGGATCCTCTTGCAATGAGGAAAGCGGGGCAGGAGTCATTCTGGCAGGCCCAGATGACTTCATCCTTCAATACTCCCTCCGTATAAATTTCAAAGCCTCGAACAACGAGGCCGAATACGATGCGCTAATAGCCGGTCTTCAAATGGCCCGAAATGCAGGGGCACAACGGCTGCAGATCTTCAGCGACTCTCAGTTGGTCGTCAATCAGGTCCTCGGCGAGTATGAAGCCCGTGATGATAGAATGGTTAAATACTTGGCCAAAGTAAAGAGCCTCATGGCATTGTTTGAAGAGGCCCTCATCCAAAGGATCCCCGAGAAGAAAATGCTCAGGCCGATGCCCTATCCAAATTAGCCTCCTCTTCCCTTCAAGGTCTGGAGCAGACCGTATTGATAGAAGTCCTCCTGAAGCCGAGCATAGAGGACGATGCACTTGACTCCGTTGAAGCATTGCCTGTCCTCCTCGAAGACAATTGGATGAAACCCCTCGTCGAATTTCTAAGAGACGGACTCCTCCCCCAGGATCCGAAGGAAGCACGAAGAATAAGAGTCCGAGCCGAGCGTTATACATTAATCGAAGGCATCCTATATAAACGCTCCTTCACCCAGGTAGACGGTCGGCCCTACCTAAGGTGCCTTTCCCCCGGGCAAGCCGACTACGCCCTGCAAGAACTTCATGAGGGCATCGGCGGGGCCCATTCCGGCTCCAGAGCCCTAGCGCGCAAAGTGTTGAACTACGGGTATTACTGACCCACTCTCCTACGGGACGCTGAGCGACACGTTCGACAATGCAGCTCCTGTCAGAAGTATTCAGACATCCGATGCCTTCCACAAGCACCGCTTACCTCCCTATCAAGTCCGATCCCCTTCGCCATGTGGGGGATGGATTTACTAGGGCCGTTTCCACCAGCCCCCGGACAGCTTAGGTTCCTTGTCGTGGCAGTCGACTATTTCTCGAAGTGGATAGAGGCCGAGTCCCTGGCCACAATCACCGAACATAAGGTCGTTCAGTTCTTTTGGAAAAGTGTGATCTGCCGATTTGGCGTTCCCAGGGTTCTGGTTACGGATAACGGAACGCAATTCACCGGGGCCGCCTTCCGAGCTTTATGTGAAGACCTCGCCATACAACACCGATTCTCCTCCGTCTCCCATCCTCAATCGAATGGCCAGGCCGAGAATGCCAACCGACAGATCCTTTCAGGCATCAAGAAGAGGTTAGACAAGTGTTCCAAAGGACTGTGGGTCGATCAGCTGCCTAACGTGCTCTGGAATCACCGCACCACCAAGCGGACCCCGACAGGCGAGAGCCCATTTAATCTCACCTATGGGGCCGAGGCCATCATCCCCCTAGAAGTCGGGATACCCTCTCCTCGTCTGATAGCTTATGAAGAAGAGCAGAACGCTAGAGAGCTCAGAGCAAGCCTAAATCTGATAGATGAAATTCGAGAAAGAGCTGCCATACGCCAGCAAGCTTAACGAAGGAGGATCGAGCTAGCATACAACAAAAGAGTCCGCCCGACGAACCTCAAAGAAGGGGACCTGGTCCTTCGAAAGTTGGCCATCTCGTTCTCGGGTCAGAAAAGCAAATTGGCCCCGAACTGGGAGGGACCTTACAAGATCTCAAAAGTAATCCGCCCTGGCACATTCCGACTAGAAGATCTCGAAGGCAGAGAGATTCCCAGGGCTTGGAATGCCGACCATCTCTTAAAATACCAAGAGAAAGCGGCAACGCCTCTCTAAGTAATCCGAGATGTCGAGCCATTTTTTTCCTGTCACTTGTAGTAATTTTCTTTTATTTTTCATTGAAATAACGGCTAGCAACTTTAGAAGCAGCCGATCATTGGATATAAATAAATAAAGTTTTTCATATTTTCGCTGCTATTACATCTCTCTGCTTTTAACTCTTTAATCTAACGATGGTTCGGAGTCCAACACTTGGCTCGATTCTACTTCACAAGTTCGCTCCTAAGCGAGCTAGAAGTAGCTCGCCATTCGGAATTGCTCCCACAGCCATTGAATGGTTCGGAGTCCAACACTTGGTTCGATTCTACTTCGCAAGTTCGCTTCTAAGCGAGCTAGGGGTAGTTCGCCATTCGGAAATGCTCCCACAACCCTTAAACTAATCTAACGATGGTTCGGAGTCCAACACTTGGCTCGATTCTACTTCACAAGTTTGCTCCTAAGCGAGCTAGAAATAGCTCGCCATTCGGAATTGCTCCCATAGCCGTTGAATGGTTCAGAGTCCAACACTTGGTTCGATTCTGCTTCGCAAGTTCGCTTCTAAGCGAGCTAGGGATAGTTCGCCATTTGGAAATGCTCCCACAACCCTTAAACTAATCTAACGATGGTTCGGAGTCCAACACTTGGCTCGATTCTACTTTCCAAGTTCGCTCCTAAGCGAGCTAGAAGTAGCTCGCCATTCGGAATTGCTCCCACAGCCGTTGAATGGTTCGGAATCCAACACTTGGTTCGATTCTACTTCGCAAGTTTGCTTCTAAGCGAGCTAGGGGTAGTTCGCCATTCGGAAATGCTCCCACAACCCTTAAACTAATCTAACGATGGTTCGGAGTCCAACACTTGGCTCGATTCTACTTCACAAGTTCGCTCCTAAGCGATCTAGAAGTAGCTCGCCATTCGGAATTGCTCCCACAGCCGTTGAATGGTTCGGAGTCCAACACTTGGTTCGATTCTACTTTGCAAGTTCGCTTCTAAGCGAGCTAGGGGTAGTTCGCCATTCAGAAATGCTCCCATAACCCTTAAACTAATCTAACGATGGTTCGGAGTCCAACACCTGGTTCGATTCTACTTCGCAAGTTCGCTACTAGGCGAGCATGAGGTAGTTCGCCAATGGTTCGGAGACTGACTCCTGGATCAATCATACATCACATGATCGCTCCCAAGTGGGCTAGGGGTAGTTCGCCATTCAGGATCGCGGTCATAGCTGCCGAACTACTCTAGCAATGATCCGAGGCCCAGCACTTGCGCTTTGACGCAGTTTGAGATGCAGCCGCCGAACTTGCCTCACAAGACGGCATGATTGGGCAGTAGAGACAAGGCTCGGCACCACTGGCCGAACATTCCCCTCACCGATCGACAGACAAGCATGCGGCCGACTTAGAAGCCTCGGCGCAGCAGACAACAGTCGCGAAAGTAAAAAACACACAAGTTCGGCAACAACACTTTTATTGATGAAACAAATGCGGTACAAAGACAGACACAGCAGGATTACAACTCGTCAAAGAAAAAGTTACAATGCCGACTTATTACACTTAGCAAAAAAAGAAAAATACACAAAAGCTCACGGAGTTGACGACTTCAGCGCTTTCTTGGAGCCGGAGCACTCCGCTTCAGAGACACTCGAGAGTGACGACGCTTGTCTCCGGAGCGCGACCCCAAGCCGACGAATTGAGACGTATCCTCGGCACCACTTCTAGTAGCTACTCCGACGGATGCTCCGCTCGACGAAATTGCCACCGAGCTCTGTGCGTCCCCCGGACTAGGTTGGCCGATCCGCTGACGGGTGGCCATCTCGTAGAAGGTAATGCCCTGATCGCTCTCCGCGCGAGTACACGAGGTGCTTCGAACGTTGATAGGCCCCGAATGCGGCTTGAGGCGAGCAACTTCCGCCTCCAACTCTGAGATCCGATCACGCAATGAGTCGTCTTTCACGTTAACTTCGAAATGAGGTGGTATCGCCGAGTCCGGAACTCCTGATCGGCTGGCAATGAGGCGCGGAAGATGGGTGACCTCGATGCTTTTATCCACCGTCGCTCTCTTCAGCGCTTCGACCTCGGCAGTCCAATGGACCCGTTCGGTCGTCAACTTGGCCACTTCGGCCGTCAGCCCCTCGCCCTCGCTCCGAAGCTTCGTCTCTACGGACTGCAGATGCTGTATCTCGGAAAGCAAGTCATCCCTCTCCGCTGTTATTTTGGACAAGTTATGACGGATGCACTGAATCCGAATCTCATTACTGAAAGCAGTTGGCGAATATTCACCTTCACCCACGGGGGTAAGCTCTTCGATCCTGCTTTCCAAACGGCGAATCTCGATATCTCGCCGGCCGAGGACGAGCTGGAGATGGTTCCTCTCGCTTTCAGCTCGGCACAATCCGAGCTCGACTTCGTAGAGCCGCTCTCGGCACCTCGCCAGACACAGCCTCGTCGCCCCTAGGCCAGCCTCGGCTCGAGTTTCTTCGTCCGAGTGCGAAGGCTCGACGTCTTGGGCAACCACTATAAGCTGCAAAGAGATCGAAGTAATCAGCAAAAAGATCGAACACTGCCGGAGCGCCACACTTGGAAAATTTCTTTAAAATCAAAAAAGAAACAAGAAAACTCTCGGGGCAAGAAGAGAATGTTTGGCGAAAAAAGGGAGATCCGAACACCAATACTTCAAAAGACTTTCTTTTCATTCATTTCAAAAAGGCAGCGGTGGCCAGTCCGCTATTAGGCGTTACAATGATTGAAAAGAAAAACAAACAAACAAACAAAATAAGAAAACGAGGAGCGGAGTCAAGGCTCGACCTCTTTCCCCGGGCGACGAGGTGGGGTAGGGGTTGACTTCGCCGAAGGGGACACCACCGACAGCGGAGTGACCACAGTGCTAGGGACCTCGCCAGTGACCCCGTCCCCAGCATCAGCTTCGTCGTCCCCTTCATCCTCCTCCCCCTCGGATTCAGGGTCGAAACCCTCGACGTGGCCGGGGAACAGCCTCCACCCCGAGACGTCCACGTCGGGGTACTCCTTCGACACCCGTTCGAGGGCTGCGGCGAAGGCCTTCACCATGTTCTGGGCGAGGAACCCCTGCGCCTTCTCCAGGGTTGCGTCCTCTGCCGCCTTCACAGCCGCAGCGTTGGCAGCCTCGACCTCGGCCAGCTGCTTGGCCGACCCCTCCTTCTGACGAAGGAGCTCACCCTCCAGTCTCGTCACCTCGGCCTCGAGGTGCTGGATCCTCGCCGACCTGCCCTCATGCTCGACGCAGAGTTTGTCCAGCTCGTTCGACATCCGAGCTTTTTCGTTCCGAGCTTGGTCGGACTCCTGCTTCAACTCCTTCTCCAGAGCTGTCAACCTCTCGGTGAGGTGGCCGAAGTGGACGATGATCTGCAGCAAAGAAGAACAAAGGGAGTTAGAAAAACTTGGGCTATGGGAGTACAATTAATAAAGAAAGCTCGAGGCTTACCGACACCGCCGAACGAGCAATCTCGATCATGTCGTCGCCCTCTCTCCCGGCCTCCATGGCGGCTCGGTCTTTCGGAGTGGCGAGATGCTTGACAGCTTGCATGCTCGCCAGCGAGTTCCCGAGGAACCCATCGTGCCTCCGGACCTGCCAGTCCGGAATGTGAATCCGCTTGTGCTCCTCCGTCAGGAGCTCCTCGCCTGCCACCGTCAGCGGCGGCGTTGGCATGGCGAGGGCAGCGGCAATGGGGAACTCGCCCACAGGCGCTGGAGCCGAAGTCCCCGCCACAGTGACGGCCGGACTGTCGAGGACCTCCACCTCCTCGACAGAGGCCCCAATCCTCGGCGCCTTCGAGGACGAGGGCAGCTTGGATGCAACCCTCTTGCGCTTCTTAGGTGCCTTGCTCACGAGTCCTGCCCTGAGTGCTAATACTGCGTCGTAGTCCATGGTTTCTGCATCAAAAGCGAAAATTGGTTAGCACATAGAAAACAACAAGGAAGAAGGTACGGGAAAAAAAGAACTTGACGAGAGCCGCGTACTAGGATCTATGCAGCAGAGCCCTCCCTTGTAGAGGACGTCCTCCGTCAGCTCCCTCCAATCGTACTTCGGCCGATCAAGGAGAATCCGGACCGCCTCTTCTTCTTCCACTGAGAGCTTCGGCATCGCCTTCGCCCTCTTCGGCACCCCTTCTACCCAGTCAGAAGGGATCGGCCATGCCTCTCGACTCCGCACAACCAACCACTTCTCTCGCCAGTGCTTAATGGAGTCGGGGCATATGACGAGTCTGCCGCCGTGCCTCGGAGTCAAGTAATACCGGTACTCCGACTTATTCCCTTGGTGGAGCCGGTATAGCGTCCGAAGCACATTCAGCTGTGGCTCGATTCCTGCGGCCTGGCAGTGGAGAACAAAACCATTTATCACTCGCCACGCGTTCGGCATGAGTTGGATGGGGCTGACCCCGAACGAACTCACCACGGTAACGGCGAACGCGTGGAGAGGTAGCCGAGCACCGGCGATAAAGGCGTCGACCGGCCAGCAACACATGGTCACTGGCAGCGGCGAGTTGGCCCTAACTCCGGGGCCCGGCAGCATAATTTCGTACTCCTCCGGGATGAGAAAAGAATCTCGGATCACTGCCAGATCCTCCTCGCGCAGGATCGACGCCGCATCGTCCGCCTCCATCGTCTCCCTCGCGGCATTCTCCTCGAAGGACCTCCCCCTCCTATGAACAATCCGCTCGGCCTGATCCTCCGGGAGCTGCCTGACTCTGTGGAGCCCCGTCAACGGCCCTGGCAGTTGTCTGAACTCCCCCATCCTCTTCGGATCCATAACGATCGAATCCTTGCCGAACACCTTCTTACCTTTGGTCGGGGTCGGAGTCGAATCCTCGACGACTTCAAGGGAGGGCTCGGACTAAGAGACTTCTTCGGAGACAGAAGCTACAGACATAATTGATGATAAATTACCTTAAGAGAGATAGCCGCCGGAAAACTTCGCCTGAATCAAACGCCGACCACCGGAAGAATTCGCCTGAGCACAAGAAACCGTCTGAGCAAAAGAGAGGAGAAATGAGAAATGAGAGAGGGGGTGAGGATTTATAGAGAGGGGCGCTCCAAACGAGGTTAATGGGCTCGTACGACCGGCCCATTTAAACGAAACGAAGGAGCGACCCCAATCGTCGCCTTGCTAACCATGCCAAATCATGAGTCGAATTTAATGCGCGTCCACCTGATGGAAGCCCAGAGGTCACTGCAATTAATAAACGTCCCATCTGTCAGAGTTGTCAGAGTTGTCAGAAGCTTTCAGAAGCTGTCAGAAGTTCAGAAGGCGCACAGTAGATACAAACTCCTATGATGAAAAACGACAAGTTTGGGTGCTCGGCACCCACTGCCGAGCGTTCTTGACACCGACCTCGTTACGGGAGAAAAATCAAGGTCGGCACCCACTGCCGAGCGTTCTTGACACCGACCTCGTTACGGGGAAAAAATCAAGTTCGGCACCCACTGCCGAGCGTTCGTGACACCGACCTCGTTACGGGGAAAAATCAAGGTCGGCACCCACTGCCGAGCGTTCTTGACACCGACCTCGTTACGGAGAAAAAATCAAGTTCGGTACCCACTGCCGAGCGTTCGTGGAACCGACCTCGTTACGGGGGAAAAATCAAGTTCGGCACCCACTGCCGAGCATTCTTGACACCGACCTCGTTACGGGGGAAAAATCAAGGTCGGCACCCACTGCCGAGCGTTCTTGACACCGACCTCGTTACGGGGAAAAAATCAAGCTCGGCACCCACTGCCGAGCGTTCGTGACACCGACCTCGTTACGGGGGGAAAAAATCAAGTTCGGCACCCACTACCGAGCGTTCGTGGAACCGACCTCGTTACGGAGGAAAAATCAAGTTCGGCACCCACTGCCGAGCGTTCTTGACACCGACCTCGTTACGGGGGAAAAATCAAGGTCGGCACCTACTGCCGAGCGTTCTTGACACCGACTTCGTTACGGAGAAAAAATCAAGGTCGGCACCCACTGCCGAACGTTCTTGACACCGACCTCGTTACGGGGGAAAAATCAAGGTCGGCACCCACTGCCGAGCGTTCGTGACACCGACCTCGTTACGGGGAAAAATCAAGTTCGGCACCCACTGCCGAGCGTTCGTGGAACCGACCTCGTTACGGAGAAAAAATCAAGTTCGGCACCCACTGCCGAGCATTCTTGACACCGACCTCCTTACGGGGGAAAAATCAAGGTCGGCACCCACTGCCGAACGTTCTTGACACCGACCTCGTTATGGGGGAAAAATCAAGGTCGACACCCACTGCCGAGCATTCGTGACACCGACCTCGTTACGGGGAAAAAATCAAGTTCGGCACCCACTGCCGAGCGTTCGTGGAACCGACCTCGTTACAGGGAAAAAATCAAGTTCGGCACCCACTGCCGAGCGTTCGTGGAACCGACCTCATTACGGGGAAGAAATCAAGCTCGGCACCCACTGTCGAGCGTTCTTGGCACCGGCCTCCTTACGGGGAAGAATTGGACCTCGCGCTATGCCGAACTCCCTCCTAGTACTCGCAGCTACGCCGAACTCGTTTTCCTCTTCGGAAAAATGTGCCGAACCGCATACGGACCTCGGTCCCCTAGCCAGCGAGCCCTAGAGGGAGTCGGAGGCATAATACAAATGTAAATACCCCTCAACAAAGGATAACGGCCAAGCCATTGCGCCAAAAAGCAATTAAAAAAATTCGGAAAGATAAGGGAGAATTCCTGGGGAGCAGTTATAAAGTGGGGGAGTACCTTCTCACCCCCAAACAGACAATTGTTACCCAAAAACTATCTTCCAAAACCCCAGGACGACGAATCGACACTTTCTTAAGTCAGAAGGATATCTCTGCAAGAACACCACATGATCATAAGAGCTCAGGAGCGACTCAGAGTTCAATCCACTTGAAAAATCACCAAACTACCTCCTTCAAGATTCAAAACCTTCCAGTTGGGCTCCGATACAACCCCGTTAGCCATTAAAACAGTTAAACTACTCCTCAAAGGCCGATCAAGCTCAGCCTTTAGGAGTGGGGGGCTCGTGATATGGCTAAAAATGGGAGTTAATCAGAACCTTCCAAATCGGGCACGAATCTTGAAGCCCACGGGTAAAACGGTGATTTCACCCACAAATAGGGTCCGAGATGGGTACTGGGTCTCTCCGATAAAGACCCAATAACCCACAAACGGACTCGCTTCAATCGGGCGCGGGTTTCAACCAGCGATAAAGCCCGATCAGAGGGATAGAATTAGGGTCCCTGATTAGATCCTAATCAACGGCCCTGATTCATGCCTATCCCTCCACTGGGAATTAGGGATTACATTCCTAATCTGTTTACAAGGAGAATATTCCTTATCAGATCACGGGAATTACATTCCTAATCCGTTCTCTAAGACACCTATAAATACCCCCCATCCATCTCCATTAAGAGGTAATCAATCTTTCACCAGTTTTTGCGCTCTTTCATAGTCTTCCAGATTACTGACTTGAGCGTCGGAGGGTGCGTCACCGGGAACAACCCCGGTGTCTCGCACTTTTTGCAGGTGTACGGCAGGAGCAACGATCATACCCCGACGAAACTGGTACGCAGGTTCACTATTCAGTTTCCCTAAGAATCCACACATACTATCTGTTTGCCCCCACACCAAATTTAGCGGCAACAGTTGCCATATACATTGCATGAACACGATACACATATATACTCTTATAACTATATAGAATGTTGTGCATGAATTGCTTGTTACTAGGTTGCATGTTATTATAATATCTTCTATTCTTGATTAAGTATTATGCATGCCATTAGTCGCATCAACATATTTTATAAACCCTTAAATATGTTCTTCTTCATTGCATAAGTCTTGATACTTGATCCTGCTATGTTACCCGTCCTTGTTGTTGCATGTAGTTATTGTTCATGTTTGATTGTAATAAAAAGATAACAAGCCGGGGTATAAAGGAAAAAGATTTAGTAGTGGGCAATATAGAAGAGCGTACTCGGACGGGGGCTCGTGGTTCCTCGATGCAAATTGCAAGTTACAAGTTGCAAGTTTGCTAAATTACAGGGTTACATGTGCACATTACAGGTTACACTACATGTTCCACATTGCACGTATCTCGATACAAGATACAATTGACATGACATGACATGATATGATTCTCGAGTACGTGACCTATAGAATCCACTACCAGTCTAAACTTTCACTTGATTGCGAGTAGCAACCATGTGGTGTGGGACGCATAAAGTGCTACCTAGTTAGGTTAATAAAAGACATGACATTAACACGTACACTTTCATGATCCAATTACAAGTTACATGTTCATGATGACTTGTTTACTTGTTTACATGTTACATGTTCATGTTGACACGTTGCTTGCTTACTCGTTTACATGTTACATATTTCTATTGGATTTATTTACTTGTTTCCATGCATGCCACTTGTTCCATGATGACTTGTTTTCCTGTTTGCATATTGTAATTCTACTATTATATGATTCTTGATTCCTTGCTCTTTCCCTGCTTTTGTTTTGTTTCATAATTGTCCCGTTAGCTTGTACCACTTGCGGCCCGTGACTTGCATTAACGGGTACCCCTTGTTTCTTCTTCTTGTAATAATATACTTGCAGGCCCAGATGGAGAATTGCCCGAAGGTGTTGCTGAGCAAAGATTTTAGTCTTGTTTAATTTCATGCTACTTTAGTTCTTGTTTTATTTATGTAATCTTTATTGTAATCCGGGCGTGTTTAACCCGTAACTATGTTTCTTTTCTAGTTGTTGGTTATGTCCTGTATTATGTCATGTAATATGTCATGTACTTTGTTATCCTGTTGTGATTTTACATGCTTGCGTGGTTAATATTGTTATCTTGTTGTTGAGTTAAATATACAGTTTATGAATGATGTACTCGCATCATTCGCTGGGCCTCAGTTACATGGCTGTATTCCCGTATTCTGGGAAGCAGGGCGTGGCAATTAATTTACACGTGCGATGCACGTCTTAATAAATATTGTTTTTTAAAGTAAAAATTTAGACGCAGTCTGGGTTTGAACCTAAGACCTCCTTTATAATAGTTATGCACGTGCATTGTATGCATTGACAGATTGACAAATGACACTAAGACCTTCTCCCCTTATAATATTAGAGATATATATATAATGTTGTCTTTGATTTTATTTTATTTTAACTTTGAAATCTTTTTGAATGTAATAAAGGAAAGAAAATCTATATGTATAAGAATAAAGAAGACAAATAATAACAAAAGAAAACATGCATAAGAACGGACATTTTCAACAAAAAAATATGAAAATCCTATTAATTATATCAGCAAAAATAGCTTTTCCTTTATCATATGAGAGGGGTGAGGAGAGAGAGCGTCTTCCTTCCTCGGGCACCGAGCAAATCATATGCTCAGGCGCTTTGACTTCCACCTCCCTTCCGTCTTCATGACCTACTCCCCTGCCGCTTCGAATCCCATGCCCTCCTCGTTTCCCCCCCACCGTCCCTTCACATTCCACCCCCAAAACCCCCTCCTTCTTCTAACCCCAAACCCTATATTCAGCCAAAACCCTCTGCTTTTCCCCCAAAAAAGCTGCTCCTCCACCGAAATAGCCACCGACCAAAGAAAAAGATGGAACTGAGGTGCTTCAAGTGTGGCGATGGCGACCACCCTACGACAGACTGTCGTAAGTTGGGTTTCCACTGCTTCAACTATAGAAAATTTGGACATAAAGTTTGAGACTGCCCAATTTACAACCACGTGAGGTCTTGGAGGTTGACCTCCCCCACAACGCCGCTATCTCGCAGGCCCTCCCGGCGCTGCATGCAAGTGCATTCCTCCACCTCATTAATCCTCACGGTGTGCCCCTCACGAAAGATTTAGAATGTGCTTTTAACTTTGCGTAGGGGAGGCAGGGACGTTGGTAAACCCTTAAGCGTGTAAGTGATGGGATCTACCACGTCCAATTCCCAACCACCACAGAGGCGAAGCAAGCAATTGTGGAGGGCATCTTCAAATTTTCAGGTTTCAGCGCCACCTTCTCCCCCTGGTCTCTTGATTTTGGCGCCAGGCTTCACCCCAAACGAAGCTTTATTTGGATCAACCTCCCCCTCCTGCCTTTCCATCTGTGGAACCAGTCGTCACTAGAACTTCTCATCAAGCCTTTCGGGAGGCTCATTACTATGAGCAGGGAGATGAAGGAGGCTGAGACGAGAGATCAAGCACTTTTCCTTATTGAAGTTGATGACCTGACCCTTCTTCCTAAATACCTCACCATTAAGTACACTGCCCAGTGGAGCCTGGAAAAGCACATTCATGATGTCTCGGTTCTTCTTCTTGGGGAACCTATTCTGGTGGCACACAGTGGAAAGATTCAGTTTTTCGCTACTGCGAGCTCCTCCGGTGAGAGGGGTAGTGGGAGTTTTCAGTGTGCGAAGGCCCCTGAACAACCAAAACCAACTGATGCTAGCGACACCCGCCCTCAGTCGCAGATGCAAGATCTGTAGATTTTTTATTTTGATGACTACAACACAATACACAGTTGTTCTATCTGACAGATCTCTTGCATTGTGTACTTAAGGCTTTCAAGGCCAAAATACAAGGAAAGCTTTCAAAAGCTCCAGATCAAGCCACAAAGACAAGAAAGATTTCAAGACCCAAGATCAAGATACAAGACAAAGATTTTTCAAAGCTACAAAGTTTCAAAAGTGATCATCTAAAGAACAAGTGATCAGAACAAGTGTCTTGTAATTTCATTGTAATATTTGTTGTTTCTTAGAAACTTTGTAAAAGCCTTGATACACACACTCACACATCCCGTAGGAATGAAAATAAAGTTTATTAAAATCAAATTGTCAAAATAAAGCTTGTATAAGTTCAGCTGTCAAAGTACCAGTCGACGTAGTTCGGAAAGCAGTTGACTTTTCTAGTACGAAATAGACTAAACTCACTCAAGTTCTGACCAGTCGACTCATATGGCAATCCAGCTGACTGTTCAAGCAGTTTTGACAGTTTTTCTATAGTTTAAAATTTGTTTTTCAAAATCAAATCTTTGCTGCCATTTAATGGCAGTTGAGGAACCGTTTTCCAACGTCTTGGAGATTCTCACTCTATAAATAGAGTTAAGAATCAACTTGGAAAAGGTTACCCTATTATTTTATCAAGTCTTGGCTTATTTGTGTGATAAAGAACAAAGATTTCAAAGCACTTTCTTTCTCTAGACTTGATTCTCTAATTTCAATCTTGCACAACAAAGATTAAGTTCTAGACTAAAGTTAGAAGGTGACCTATAGCCTCTATACAAAAAAACACACCTAAAAAACAAGGCTTTAGGTTGTTGTAATCTTCAATTTTGTTGTTCACTCTCGGGTTGTGAGAGTGGTCCTCTCAGTTGGAAAGAATGACTCTTGGTGTAGAGTCAGTGTCACTGTAGGTTGTAGAGTGGGGTCTTGCTCTCTCTAGTGGTGAGAGAGGTCTACAGATTTGGCATAGTTGTTGTCAAATGTCGTAGAGTATTCTTGTACGTTTTCAAGAATAGTAGAAAATCTCAAGTGGGTTGCTTGGGGACTGGATGTTGGTCGGGAGGACCGAACCAAGATATATCGTCATGTTAGTATTGTGGATTCTCTGTGGTTTGAATTCTGTAACTTGCAATTTTATTTTCGTTGCATTTTATTGTAAATTGTGTCTGTTCACTACAAAACAAACTCGATTTCCCGGCGTTTTTTTACGTCTTTGCCGGCATTTTTTTTACGCCGGTGAAACCTTCACCGGCATTTATAATTGCGCCGGTCCAAATGCCGCCGAAGCGAGCGTCGCGGAAAGGTAGGGGTCTACACCGGCGGTTTTACTGGACGCCGGTAAATATTACAACTACACCGGCGGTCAACGAACGCCGGTGTATGGGGGTCTCTGAGTGCCGTTCTTTTACCCCAATATATATTCACCGACGGCCATAAACCGCCGGTACTTATCCATTCACCGGCGTTTATAGAAACGCCGGTGTAGATTGAAAGTATACCGGCGATCGTACATTGTCGGTGTATGTGCGTTTATGAGTGCCCGGTTTTCCCTACTTACAAGCACTGGCGTGACCAAAAAATGTCGGTGTAGTTAGGTTCACCGGCATTTTATAAAACGCCGGTATTCCTTGGTGCCGTTACAGCTGGCTGCATACACCGGCGTGTGTGGGAACGCCTCTCTATCGCACACTGCAACTAATTCATTAGATAGACCGGCGTTTTATAAAACGCCGGTCTATCTATGCCAGTTTGTTTTTCGTGCTCCAGTTTTTCGTTCGATTTCAATTCACAGTTTCATTTATAAAACCTGTAAACTAATTCACAACTGATTCAACCAATTTCGTTGCATATTAATGCGCAAATCGCAACCAAACACAAGAATAATTAAAGATAATAAAGTTTCACACGTGTCATATCATCGTCCAAATTCAACAGTAACAGTGTCATAATTAACAAATTAATATAGTGACGAACATCCCAAATATCCCAACAAACCAGTTTGACAACAATACAAGACATAACAACAGCAAGGAGGACATAAGAACAACAACCAGACTAGGCCGACCATAGATTCATACCCCTCGAGTAGCTTCAGTTCTGATCATCCCAATATTTCCTTCAACTGGGCGACCGCTCTGTGAAAAAAAAAACAATAATTTAATTCAACAGTAGACCACAATATAGAATATACATATTTTTTGAACTTATAAAAAGATCTACCTGTATCTTAAATTATAAGATCAAAGTGCCAATTGCAAATGGAATTGTTAATGATATATAGAGAGGTAAAATAATTACATTGCAATGCTAAAAATCTAGTACTTAATTTTGTTTTTAAATATATCTAAAACAACCAAACAAATGAAAATTCAGTATCTAACTTGAAACCTTTATATTCTCCTCTGATTGGGAATATCCACTATCTAAAATAGTAAAACAAATGAAAATTCAGTATCTAAGCACGTCTTTTATGGATTGTTCAGACAATCCATGAAACTGTCATCGTGGAAGGAAACCAAATATAAGAAAAATAAGAAAAATAAGAAAGGGCTCATATCAAGTGTATTTTTAGGGAACTGTCATCGTGGAAGGAAACCAAATATAGAAGCCAGAAATGGAAACAGAAAGAGGAATGGTAGAGACTTTGGATACACCAGGCTAATATAGTGGCATTTTCCTCATCTCTCTCTCATCCCTTCTTTCCCTTCAGCACACGAACACAAAGAGACATCAGCAACAACAGCAAGAGCGACAAGAACAACAATAATAATAAATTATTATAAACGAGATGTCTCTATATGGGTTTCCAGATCTCCACTCGAGCCCTCTCTTTCTAATCACAGCCCAATTAAGAACATAGACAACAGCCACTAAACAATCCAATCACAGCCCAATCAAAATTTGCCATCCTGGATCTTAAATCTTCAGATGCATGAATTCAGCTTCTTTAACAGTAAAAGAAAAATGATAACATAGCGGCATCTAAGCATATATGTTTCTCTATTAATTCTTCATCCCAACTAAATCATTGATGTTTGTGGCTCCAAAAGAAACCCCCACAAGGTTTGCTCAGCCCAATTCTTATACAGATTTGGAGGATTTTGGTATACGTACAGCTAGCATCCTTAGTTCAAAGTGAACCCATTTTGGTAAAAAAAAACCCAGTTTTGGAGGATTTTGGTATACATACAGCATACTTAGTTTGGAAGTGAACCCATTTTTTGTTAAAAAATCATGCCAAAGATGGCAATCATGTTCTTTAACAGTATCTGAAAATGAAAATTTCCATTATCTGAGCATATATGTTTCTCTACTAATTCTTCAGCCCAACTAAATCATGACCCAATTGTTGTACAGATCCGGAGGATTTTGGCATACAGCTAGCATCCTCAGTTCACAGTGAACCCATTTTGGTCAAAAAAAATGCCAAGATGACAATCAGATGCATGAAATAAGCTTCTTTAACAGTAAAAGAAAATGAAAATTCATACAGCATCCTTAGTTTGGAAGTGAACCCATTTTTTGTTAAAAAATCATGCCAAAGATGGCAATCAGGTTCTTTAACAGTATCTGAAAATGAAAATTTCCATTATCTGAGCATATATGTTTCTTTACTAATTCTTCAGCCCAACTAAATCATGACCCAATTGTTGTACAGATCCGGAGGATTTTGGCATACAGCTAGCATCCTCAGTTCACAGTGAACCCATTTTGGTCAAAAAAACATGCCAAGATGACAATCATATGCATGAAATAAGCTTCTTTAACAGTAAAAGAAAATGAAAATTCATACAGCATCCTTAGTTTGGAAGTGAACCCATTTTTTGTTAAAAAATCATGCCAAAGATGGCAATCAGGTTCTTTAACAGTATCTGAAAATGAAAATTTTCATTATCTGAGCATATATGTTTCTCTACTAATTCTTCAGCCCAACTAAATCATGACCCAATTGTTTTATAGATCTGGAGGATTTTGGCATACAGCTAGCATCCTCAGTTCACAGTGAACCCATTTTGGTCAAAAAAACATGCCAAGATGACAATCAGATGCATGAAATAAGCTTCTTTAATAGTAAAAGAAAATGAAAATTCATACAGCATCCTTAGTTTGGAAGTGAACCCATTTTTTGTTAAAAAATCATGCCAAAGATGGCAATCAGGTTCTTTAACAGTATCTGAAAATGAAAATTTCCATTATCTGAGCATATATGTTTCTCTACTAATTCTTCAGCCCAACTAAATCATGACCCAATTGTTGTATAGATCCGGAGGATTTTGGCATACAGCTAGCATCCTCAGTTCACAGTGAACCCATTTTGGTCAAAAAAACATGCCAAGATGACAATCATATGCATGAAATAAGCTTCTTTAACAGTAAAAGAAAATGAAAATTCATACAGCATCCTTAAGTTCCAGTAGTACTTTGCAAAACAATTCCAACTCCGATTTTGACATTGAATAGATTGCAGGAGGTAGGAGTACTTTCCCGTTTGGTAATTCTTCTGGGTGCAACTCATGTGGATGCCCATTGACTTCAAATCAAGTCGGCTCTTGAGATTGTCCATTGTCTTCCGGTCATCTCCCATAACTGTTCTTATACAATTTTCACCAATATTTTTTTCGATATGCATCACATCTAAATTATGTCGCAATAAGTTGAATTCCCAATACGACAACTTGAAGAAAATACTCTTCTTCTTCCATGCACCTAAACTCGTCATGTTCTGATCCTCATCTTCACCACATAGATCGGTCTCCTCACCTTGCTCCGGCCTTGCTCTTTTCTTGCCCTTTTTGCTGACTTGTGGTTCTTTTCCATATTTGAACTGATGACCATCTACCCGCCTCAAAATATCTGAACCAGAAGAAGATCCAGGAGCATGTTCCCACTCCTCGGTACCATCAAATGTCGCTGTCTCTGCCCGAAATATATGTGTGTCAGGCAACCATCTCCTATGACCCATATAGCAAAACTTTCTGTCATTGTACAACCACCTTGAACTAGTTTGGTCAGCACAACATGGACATGCATAACGTCCTTTAGTACTATATCCAGATAAATTTGCATATGCTGGAAAATCATTGATTGTCCAAGACAACACGTCCCGAAGAGAAAATGTTTCTTTAGCCACAGCATCATAGGTTGGAACACCCACCCACAATTTCTGAAGTTCATCTATTGACGGTTGTAGGTACACATCTATATCATTTCCAGGACCTTTCGGTCCAGGAACTATCATGGACAAAATAAATGAGGACTGCTTCATGCATTTCCAAGGCGGCAAATTGTATGGTATTAACACAACCGGCCATATGCTGTATGTACTACTCATTTGCCTGAAAGGGTTGAAACCATCACTAGCTAGTCCAAGTCTCACATTACGAGGATCTTCCGCAAAATCAGGATATCTTTCATCAATTTTTTTCCAAGATTGAGAATCAGCAGGATGTCTAAGAATCCCATCATTAGTGCGACCTTCAGCATGCCATTTCATATCAGAAGAAGTTTTCGTCGACATAAACAACCTTTGTAGCCTAGGAATCAGAGGAAAGTAACGCAGTATTTTGGCAGGCTTCTTTTTCCTACTTCGCTTAGTAGATCCACTGGCTCCCTCGTCTTGATTTGGTCTTTCTATCCATTTCGAAGAACCACACACTTCGCAATTCTCCAGACTTTCCTTACCTCTCATGAAAAGTATACAGTCATTTGGACATGCTGCTATCTTCTCATACCCTAGATCGAAAGAACTTAGGAATTTTTTGATTTTATAGGCTGAGTTTGGAATACAGATTTCAGGAAATGCTTCATTCAACAATTCAAGTAGCATAGTGAAGGACTTAGCAGACCACCCGTTTAAACATTTAATCTGAAATAGTCTGACAATGAATGAGAATTTAGAGAATTTGGTGCAATCGGGGTACAATGGAGTACTAGCATCTTCAAGTAACTTAGCGAAGGATTCTTGCTGCTTATTATTTTCAGGGGCGGGACCAGGCATTTCCTCGTCCACCCCACCACCAATGTGTGATGTTTCTGTTGACTCATTGTGAACTTGGGTTGTTGGGTTATTGGTGTGGAAAGGAACATTATGAATCCCCATGGCATCTTGCAACAAAGCATGCATCTCATCGGGAACGCTAAAGTCTTCATTCACTAAGGGCTCATCTTCATTTTCTAATACAACCGGACGAACAGGAGCTGACGTATGATCCTCTCCATGACAAAACCACCTTGTGTACCCTTGAAGAAAACCGTTGACAACCAAGTGTGTATGTACTACGTCACATGTCCTCAAATTACAATTTGTACACCGGAGGCATGGACAAAGGATTAGGTTGGGATCACGGGAATATCATTTGTCAAAGATAATAAAATCTTTAATACCATCACGGTACTCCTTGGATAATCGTGGTTTACTAATCTAACTCTATCCATTATAACAATAGCACACAATCTGAAATTAAAATTTAATATATTAAATAGTAATAACAGTAAAAGGCATTTTGTATATTTAATTTCACCTTTTTGAAAACCATCCCTAGCTGCAAATAAATAAACGATATAAGAATTAACTATAAAATAAAGAAATTGTGGTTCCAAAAAAAGTACAAAAAAAAATTAAATCTTAACACAATCTACTCTATTCACATAACCATAAACTACCTTTTGTGGAAATTATCACAACCACCTTAGTGGTATTTTATTGCACATCCTGTGTTCGAGTGTAATATCAATTCGACTATAGTCTCCCCTGTATTTGGCTTTCCGTTCAAGGAGATGATGATGATAAAGGGTATTTGCTGAGGAAGAGGAATCGGACGAATAATGAGGGCATCGTGTTGTAAATACGGTAACAAGAAGATATGATGACTCATGAACTATTCTGTTCATGGCTACTAATAATCACTTACTTATCTCATAATAATAATAATAATAATAATAATAATAATAATAATAATAATACTAAACAAAAGAAACTAATATGGCTACTAATATGTTTCTCTATTAATTCTTCATCCCAACTAAATCATTGATGTTTGTAGCGCCAAAAGAAACCTGCACAAGGTTTGTTTAGCCCAATTCTTGTACAGATTTAGAGGATTTTGGTAAAAAACATGCCAAGATGACAATCAGATGCATGAAATCAGCTTCTTGAACAGTAAAAGAAAAATGATAATTTCTAGTATCTAAGCATATATTTTTCTCTATTAATTCTTCATCCCAACTAAATCGTGATGTTTGTGGCTCCAAAAGAAACCTCCACAAGGTTTGTTCAACCCAATTCTTGTACAGATTTGGACGATTTTGGTAGACATACAGCATCCTTAGTTCACAGTGAACCCATTTTGTTAAAAAAACATGCCAAGATGGCAATCAGATGCATGAAATCAGCTTCTTTAACAGTAAAAGAAAATGAAAATTTTCCGTATCTAAGCATATATTTTTCTCTATTAATTCTTCATCCCAACTAAACCATTCATGTTTGTGGCTCCAAAACAAACCTCCACAAGGTTTGTTCAGCCTAATTCTTGTACAGATTTGGAGGATTTTGGTATACATACAGCATCCTTAGTTCACAGTGAACCCATTTTGGTTAAAAAAACATGCCAAGATGACAATCAGATGCATGTAATCAACTACTTTAACAGTAAAAGAAAATGAAAATTTTGACTATCTAAGCATATATTTTTCTATTAATTCTTCATCCCAACTAAACCATTCATGTTTGTGGCTCCAAAAGAAACCTGCACAAGGTGCGTTCGGCCCAATTCTTGTACAGATTTGGAGGATTTTGGTATACAGCTAGCATCCTTAGTTCACAGTTAACCCATTTTGGTTAAAAAAACATGCTAAGATGACAATCAGATGCATGATTTCAGCATCTTTGAGTTTGAAAAAGAAGGGAAATCAAGAGATGTTACCGAAGAGAGAGAGAGAGAGAGAGCGGGGCGACGAGCGGGGCGACGACGCGGGGGCGTAGAAGATAGAGAGAGAGCGGGGCGACGAGCCTCCAAATAGAGAGAGAGCGGGTTTCCGATCGCAAATTCACCTCCAAATAGAGAGAGGGAGGAGGGAAAACGAATATGACGAAGGGACGAAGGGACGATAACGAAGGGTCGGGTGCTGTCGAAGATGACGAAGGGGCAGAGGCAAAGCGTGCGAAGTAGAGCGAGGAAGGAGGGAAAACGAAGGCGCCCCTTTTTTTTGGGGTTTGGGAAATTGGCGAGCGAAAGATTAGGGTTCGCGGGATTTATCTCAGCTAATTCACCGGCATTTTAATAAGAAACTCCAGTGAATGTATCAGTATATTCACCGGCGTTTCTTATTAAAACGCCGGTGAATGATACACTTCACCGGCGTTGTTAAATAAAATGCCGGTGAATACGCAGATTGCCCGGCGGTTTAAAGCGATCGCCGGTGTATAACCATCCCATCTGCCGCCCCATTCCTAGTCGCTCCCTACCCCGGTGCTACTGGTAAAACGCCGGGGAATATACGCCGGTAAATCGAGTCTGTTTTGTAGTGAGTCGACTGGTTTCCTCTTTAAGTCGACTTAATAGACTCGCAGTTCTTCAGTTGACTTACTCTCTTTTATCTGGCATTGCAGTCTGTAAATTCTTGATTTTGATTACTACAACACAATACACAATTGTATTATCTTACATATCTTTTGCAGTGTATACCAAAAGTGTTCAAGGCAACAATACAATGAAGGCTTCTAAAAGTTCCATATCATGCCACAAATTCAAGATCAAGACACAAGTCAAAGACTTCTCAAGAGCTTCAAAAGTGTTTATTAAATGAATATGTGTCTTGTAATTGTGTTTGTAATATTTATGTCTTAGAATTCTTGTAAAAGCACATTCACACACACACTCACACATCTCCTAAATAAAAATAAATTTTTCCAAAATCAAAATGTCAAAATGAAGCTTGTATAAGTTCAGCTGTTGAGTACCAGTTGACTTACTCTTGAGAACAGTCGGGTGTTCTAGTACGAAACTGACTGAACTCACTCAAGCTCTGACCAGTCAACTCATATGGCAACCCAGTCGACTATTCAAGCAATTTTTGACAGTTTTTTCTGATATTTAAATTTTTTTTTTAAAATTTAAATTCTTACTACTGTTGTATGGTAGTTGGGAAACTGTTTCTCAACGTCCAAGAGAATCTAACTCTATAAATAGAGTATAGAATTCATTTGGGAAAGGTTCCTTAACTTTTTATCAAGTCTTTTTGCTTTTGAGAGAAAAAGAATAAGTTTACAAAGCACTTACTTCTTTAAGACTTGGTTCTCTGATTTCAATCTTGTATAACAAAGAATTCGTTCTAGACTGAAGTTAGAAGTTGACCTTTAGCCACTAAACAAAAAGCATAATCAAAACAAGGCTTTAGGTCATTATAATCTTCACTTTTACTGTTGTTTCACTCTCGGGTTGTGAGAGTGGTCCTCTTGGTTGGAGAGTAGGACTCTTGGTGTAGAGTCGGTTTCACTCTAGGTTGTATGGTAGGTTTTTGCTCTCTCTAATGGTGAGAGTGGTCTACGGATTTGACATAGTTATTTTCAAAGGCCGTAGAGTATTCTTGTAATTTTTTTTCAAGAATAGTGGAAAATCTCAAGTGGGTTGCTTGGAGACTGGATGTAGGTCGGGAGGACTGAACCTGGATATATCGTGGTGTTTGCTGTGTTGAATCTCTGTGGTTTGATTTCTCCATCTTGAAATTTCATTTTCGCTGAGTTATATTGAAAATCGAGTGTGTGCAGTCGACTGGTTTTCGTCGACTTAACAGATTGGTTGCTATTCAGTTCATCTACTCTTATATTTGCGCTGACAGTCGACTGATTTCTCCAATACGGTCGACTTAATAGTTGTGAAAAATTCAATTTATTGTTTAATTTTTATACAACACTATTCACCCCCCTCTAGTGTTCTTTACCTTGCATACAGGATCCAACACAGTCGGCTGGTATTTCGTGTCCGGTCGATTTAACAGTTGATTCAACTTTAAATTATTATTTATTTTTATATAACACTATTCACCCCCTCTAGTGTTATTTGCCTTGTATATAGGATCCAACACTTGCTATCAGAGCCTGGTTAAGTGCAATAACATCTACTTCAAATGCAAGTCAATAACATGAAGGTCAATCCACTCAAAGGCTGCGTCTCTTTGATGGAACAAACTACAGCTACTGGAAATGTAGAATGGAGATTTACTTACAATCCATCAACTATGAGATTTGGAACATGACCGAGACGGAGTATACCATGCCTACTCTTCCCTATGCTCAATGGAATGATGATATGAAGAATAACACCATGAACAATGCAAAGGCGATGAATGCTCTCTTTTGTGCACTTACCAAAGAAGAATCAACCGTATGTCAAACGCGACAACGGCATTCCAAATATGCCTACTCTTGAGATAACACATGAAGGTACAAATAAGGTCAAAGAATCTAACATTTCTGTTCTTGTTCACAGGTTCGAAATATTCTGAATGAAGGAGAATGAAAATGTATCGGATATGATTACAAGATTCACCGACATCACAAACTCTCTTGTGGCTCTTGGCAAAACATATACGCAAGCAGTTCGTGCTCTTACCCCCGAATGGGAAAAGAAGACCACCGCAATTCAAGAAGCCAATGATTTAATACCACTCTCGCTTGAGAATCTTGTGGGAAATCTAATGGCGTATGAAGTACAATAAGAGGAGCGTAAGAAGGACTTAGAACCACAACAAGCCAAAAGAAAAACTCTTGCTTTTAAGGCCATGTCTGAATCAGAAGATGATGAAGATGATGAAGAAGAAATGGCTATGTTCAAAATGAAATTTAAGAAATTTCTTCGCAAAGGTAAATTTAATTCTAAATTAAAGGATACTAATGAACCTCCTACTTATTTCAAATGCAATAAAATAGGTCACATGAAGGACTGTCCATTAGAGAATGCAAAATCTAAAGGCAAAGTCTCTAACTTCAAGGAGGATAAATTCACAAAGAACAAGTACATGAAGAATAAGAAGGCCTACCAAGCAACGTGGGAATATAGTGATTCATCATCAGAAGAAGAAAATGAAGAATCGAATGAAGTCGCAAACGCGTGTTTCATGGAGATTCAAAGCAATGTAAGTGATATAGATTCTAGTGATTTATTAGAAGCTTTTAATGAAGTTTTTCAAGAACTAAAAAATGAGAAAATAAAAGGTAAAAATTTAGAGAAAGTTAATCAAACTCTTTCTCAAGAAAATCTTGATTTACAAGTTGAAGTCAAGTATTTAAATTCTCATATTTTCAACTTGGATACAGATCTTATATCTCTAAAAAAGAATTATGAAGAGATATCTAAGAATGTATCTAAGTTCAATAAGGGAAAAGAGAATTTAAATGAAGTTCTCGAGAATCAAGTTCAATCTAATAAAAGATTTGGACTTGGTTTTCAAAAAATTCTTGAAAAAGGTCAATCTTCTAATAACACTAGTAATAATAAGATTTATTCTGTTTCTAGTGTAAAGAATAAGTTGTATGATTTTTTTTGAAAAACCAAAAATTCCTTTTAATCATGAAAATAGAAATCCTTCCAACAATACCAGTCGACTGGCCCCTCAATTTAGTCGCTTGTCCAGAGGTATAGAGTCTTATTCAAAAAGACAACAACCTCATATAAGTCGACTAGGTTCACCTCCCAGTCGACTGCCTCCACATAACAGTTGACTGATGGGTAAAAAGAAGTCGACTGGACAGTGCAAAAGTATTTGGGTTCCAGTCAATCTGAGTCTTAAAGATAAGGTTTCTTATATAAATTCTTTTGTTAATAATGTTTGTAATTCTGTTAATTATAAACCTGCATATGGTGGTAAATCAAACTCACTTTGGGTTTCGTTTCCCAAACAGTAATCTCTTTCGGACCCAAAGAAAAGGGTACCATATTCACAAACAATATCTTGTAGGTACCTAAAAGGGAACAATGGATACTTGACAGTGGATGTTCTAAACACATGACTGGCCATGCAAACTTGCTCTCTTCCATACAAGATATAGATGGAGGAACTGTTACATTTGGTGACAATAAAAAAGGAAAAGTAATCGGAATAGACATGGTCGGTAAGAATACTACTCCTATCATTGAAAATGTATTCTTTGTTAGTGGTTTAAAGCATAATTTGTTAAGTATTAGTCAATTATGTGATAAGGATTATAAGATAGTGTTTGAAAAAGATGCATGCTTGATTTATGATTCGACTTTGAAAAATATGATTTTTCAAGGTATTAGAAAGAATAACATATATGAACTATGTTTAAAAACAAACGAGTTTTCGAATGATTTTTGTTTAGTTGTTTCAAACAACGATTCTTGGCTTTGGCATAAAAGATTTGGACATGTAAATATGAAAAATATTGCTAAACCTTTTAAGAACAACCTAGTTAAAGGACTGACAAAATTATCTTTGAAGAAAGATAAAATGTGTAATGCATGTCAACTAGGAAAACAAGTAAAATCCACTTTTAAAACAAAGGAAATGATTTCTACTAGTAGGTCTCTCAAATTGATTTATATGAATTTATTTGGTCCTGCTAGAGTCGCTTCCTTAAATAAAAATAGATATGTATTTGTTTTAGTAGATGATTTTTTAAGATTTACATGAGTAATCATTTTAAGACATAAAAATGAAGTTTTTGAAGAATTTGCAAATTTCTGCAAACGTATTCAAAATAAAAAATCTCTAACCATAGCCACTATTAAAAGTGATCATGGTGGGTAATTTGAGAATGAAACTTTTTCAGAATATTGCAACAAGAATGGTATAACACATACTTTTGCATTTCCTAGAGCTTCACCACAAAATAAAGTGGTTGAACGAAAGAATAGGACATTGCAAGAATGTGCACATACCATGCTTGTTGAAAATAATTTGCCTAAATACTTCTGGGCTGAAGCTGTTTCTACAGAATGCTATATTTTAAATAGAATATTAATTAGGCCAAATCTTAAGAAGACTTGTTTTGAGTGATTTTATGAACGAATTCCTAAAGTTTCTTATTTTAAAGTATTTGGTTGTAAGTGTTTCATATTAAACACAAAAGGTAATCTAGATAAGTTTGATGCTAGATCTAATGAAGGTATCTTCATTGGATACTCAAATAGGAGTAAGGCTTATAGAATTTTCAATAAGTCATCTTTAACTATTGAAGAATCTATACATGTTTCATTTGATGAATCTTCTTCATCTAATGTTATTGAAGATGATGAAATTGAATCATCACCACTAGATAACATTGTTAAATCACTTGAGCAAATTACCCTAGGTAAGTCGACTAATGGACTTCATAAGTCGACTGATGTGTTGAGTCAGTCGGCTGATGGGTATATTAAGTTGACTGATCCTGTAGAGATAACTCCAACTTTACCAAAGTCATTTGTTGAAGTTCGAGATCATCCTCATGACTTCATTATTGGTGACATCTCACACAGATTTCAAACAAGATCACATTTTAATATGATTTCTCATATTGCTTTCTTATCGAATTTTGAACCAAAAAATATTCAAGAAGTATGTGAGAATGAATTTTGGTTGAATGCTATGCAACATGAACATAACCAATTTGTAAGGAATGATGTATGGGATTTAGTTCCACAACCACCTGATCATACTATTATTGGTAGCAAATGGGTATTTAAAAATAAGTTAGATGAATCACGATAAGTTGTTAGGAACAAGGCTAGATTAGTTGCCCAAGGATATAACCAAGAAGAAGGAATTGATTTTGATGAAATATATGCTCCTGTTGCTAGACTAGAATCAATTAAAATTCTGTTATCTTTTGCGTGTTTTATGAATTTCACACTTTTCCAAATGGATGTTAAAAGTGCTTTCTTAAATTGTTTCATTTAGGAGGATGTTTATGTTAAGCAACCACCCGGTTTCGAACATGAACAATTTCCAAACCATGTTTTTAATTGAAAAAAGGCTTTATATGGTCTTAAACAAGCACCCCGTGCTTGGTATGATCATTTAAAAACTTTTCTTTTAGATACAGGTTTTGAAATTGGTAAAGTAGACACTCCATTGTTTAATAGGAAAATAAAACCAGACATATTAATCATACAAATTTATGTCAATGACATAATTTATGGATCAACTAATAGTAATCTATGTCAAGAGTTTGCTACTACCATGAAAAATGAGTTTGAGATGAGTCACATGGGTGAACTCAATTATTTCCTTGGACTACAAATAAAACAGTCTCAAAATGGCATAATTATTAATCAAGGAAAATATGCTAAGGAATTACTCAAATGATTTGGCATGGATGACACTAGTAGTAAAACCACACCTATGGCTACTACCACTACACTTGACAAAGATGAATTAGGTAAGAATGTCGATCAAAAGCTCTATCGAGATATGATTGGCTCACTCTTATATGTAACTGCTAGTAGACCAGATATTATGTTTAGCGTATGTTTGTGTGCTAGATATCAGTCTGATCCAAAAGAATCTCACTTATAAGCAGTGAAACGAATTTTAAGATATATTAAAGGCACATCTGAATATGGTTTATTTTATCCTCGCACCAATAATTTTCAGTTATTGTCGTATAGTGACACTGATTTTGCTGGAAGTAAAACTGACCGTAAAAGTACTAGTGGAACTTGTCACTTTTTGGGACATTTCCTAGTATCTTGGTGCAGTAAAAAGCAAAATTAGGTATCTTTATCAACCACAGAGGCTGAATATATTGCTACAAGTTTGGTTTGTGGTCAAATTTTATGGATGAAACAAACTCTATTAGATTATGGTATTTCTTTTTCACATACCTCTATAATGTGTGATAATACCAGTGCCACTAATTTATCTAAAAATTCTATTCAACATTCACATACGAAATATATTGATATTTGACATCATTTTCTACGTGATCATGTCTTAAAAGGAGATATACTATTGGACTTTATTTCAACTGATAAAAAAATAGCAGATATCTTTACCAAACCACTGATAGAAGATATTTTTATCAAATTTAGAAGAGAACTTGGAATTTTCTCATTTCATGATATTTTCTAAAAATTTTAGTGTCTAAGTCGACTTATATTTGTGTTTCGGTCGACTTATACAACGTTTTTTTTTGTTTTTTTTTGTTTTTTTGTGATTGTGTTTTTTCTTAATTTTGTCTCCTGACCAGTCAACTGTCTTGATTTAAACAGTCGACTGATGATAACTTTATTAAGCTGTTTATTGTTTGGTTTTATTTTGCTTTCGACTTAGTCGACTGCTCTCAAATCCAGTCGACTGTCGCGACTGTGTTACGTTTTTTTATTCTGAATCGTCACATATTGAGGCTTCTTTTACTTTTCTGAGATCCGACCCAATTTCTACTCTTACCTTCTTACTGATCCACACCCTCTATTCAATCTTTATTGTAAATCTCAACCCTCCATTCCTTGTAAAAACCCTAGCCTCTTTTCACTTCCCCTTTTCACTTTTACTCTTCTTCAAGCTCCAGTCGGCTGCTGCTCTTTGGGTTTCTCTTGCTCTCAGAGTTGCTGCTTAGATTTCACGTTTCAATCCGCTACCTTGGTCGTCGATTCCGAAGTACTTTATCTTTGGAGTCTTGTGTTCACTTATTCCGTATTCCTTGTCATCTTGTTGTTGGGTAGTCTCTTCTTTATCCTATCTTTTAGGTGTTTTAGGTTGTTGGATTTCCATAATGCCCAAGTCTAAGAGAGCTAGATCTTTAAATGTTGAGGATGAACAATCTCAGCCCAACTATCTTCAATATTTGAGGAACCTCTCTCTTGTAGAAAAATACTTTATTATTTGTCAAATTCTTATCTTTCCGGGTAGATTTATAAATTTTTCTGACTTGGATAAATATCCTATTGCCCCACTGTTTCAACAATGTGGGTTATTTGATCTCTTATCCCTAGTTATTCAACCCTACTACTACCCGCAACTGATTTATTTGATTTATACAAATATGAAAGTTGCTATTACTGAGGATGGTAGTGAGATATTTTTCACAACTTCTGTGAAAAATGTGAGAATGAAATTGACTGTTTAGAAATTAGGGCAAATTCTGAACATTCCTTATGAAAGGTTGGATATTGGAGAAATTGAACTTGATGATCACTCTATTTTGTCCAAAATCTTTCTTCCCAATCGTGGTCCTCCAATGACCAATAAAAATATTACCTCGCTTGCCAAACTAGTTGCACGAATTTTGTCGTACAATATTATCCCTAAAATGGGAAGTTACGATCAATTTTCGTATGAATTATAACAGGCGGTGTATGCTATTTTTGGGAACATTCAAATTAATTAGAGTCAAGTGATCTTTAGTCGTCTCCATAAAGCTCACTCTTCTTTTCTACCTTATGGTGCACTTCTCACTCATGTCTTTACCACTAAAAACCTGTCACGCTCCGCTTCCCAAAATACGGGAATACGAGTCCATGACGACGGCCCAGCGAATGATTTTAGCATCATCCATAAGCCGTACCAGTCTTAACTCAACAATATGAAAAAGGAATAATCACAACCACGTAGAAAAACATAATCATATAAACAATTACTGAGATAAAACATACAGTAGTCCTACATAATAAATAACAACTGGAAATAAGCAACAATTACGAGTCACCAAAGCCCGGATACAGAGTACAGAAGTAATACCATGCTGGAAATAAAATAACATGAATAAAATAACTATGACTATCAATTCCACTCCAATCTTTAGTACATCAGTTCTCCAAGTCCTTCAATTTCTCCCTCCATGATATCTGTAATCTCATCATCTAGAGATGGGAAAAAATATGCCCGTTAGAGCAAGCTATGGGCGACAAGTAGTAGGAAGCAGTAAAATAGGAAATAAATGACTATATAATGAGAATAGAAATTGGAACGATATCGGAGTCAATAAATGATAAACGATAAAAAAATCAAAAGTTGATAATCAAAAATTCAGAAATCAGGAATCAATGTTTAATGACTAGTATTCAGTATTAGTGTCAATGTTCAATGTTCATTTATGTCTATAAGTCTTTTATCAATCCTAACTAATGCACGCTATCATTTAATGCAGGTTCGGGTGCATACAATCAAGTGAATGTTTGACTATAGTGGTGAATTCTACAGGGTTCTGTACTCGGGTCTTGCAATATAAATGACCAATGGTCGATGACCGATGACCGATGAACGATGACCAATATACGATAAATCGGGATACTGTAGTTAGTAATCACAATCAATCGATGACCAATAACATGTCAATACGGGAAACACAACCCCCCTTCCGAGTACACTCTCCTATATTGTCCACTACTAAGTCAACCCTTATTACCCCGGCTTGTTATCATTTTATTAACAATCATTTATAAACATGCATTCAATCAATGTGGACGATGGTATCAATACTCATGCAACAGGTACAATCGATGAGACCGGTAGCACTAGTACAATTCCAAGATGACATGAAATATTCATGGTCCAATTTATTAAATATGGAAAACACAGTTTATATGCAAAACATGACAATATATGAACTCAGGGTACTACAATTTCCATGTGTAAGGCTTTAAGTTTCTGTGTTAGGAACCGGGTCGAAACCTCAGTACAAACTCGGGCAAATAACATGGCTGTATATTTGAATGTTCAATAGTACAATAAATTTACGGTTCAGGTTTTATTTTAATAGCAATGGCACGATAAGACGACTATGAATCAATAGTATGGTATAATAATTAAAATAACGGAGTTCAGTTAGATGTTATATTCAAGTCGATTACTACTTGCCAGATTTCAAGGAGTGTTTTCTTGAACTAGAACAATAAAAATGAGTTCAAGAGATATTTTCCTGTTAGAAGACGATTCTGAATATCAAAAGAATAACGGGATAAGAATCCCGATGACGACACCTGCACTCCACGTACACCGTAATACGTGCAACACACGTGTAACAAATCCACAGCAGAAAGAGCGCACAAAGAGACAGCAACACAGTAAAAGGGCAAAACAGCAACAACACTCTCGGCCAAAACACCAAACAGAAAACTCCGCCAATCACATAGCAACAACAAGGCAAGCAGCAACTAGCAATTTTTTCCTCTACAACAGCAGATAGCAAGCTGCTGTAATTTCGTGCCCTTTGGTGAAGGTCGACCCTCCCCCCATTAAGCGGAAATACAATAAGAAGTTCTATAATAATTTTCAGATTCGTGTGAGTGCTCGTATTCTAGCTAGGAAAGCTGCTTCTGTCTCGGTTCATCATCTTCTGCACAGTTGATTTTTGGATTCTCTCTGTCTTCCTTGGAGTAGGCTGTCTGGCTAGTCCTTTTTGTGCTGCTAATACTCTCTTGGGCTGTTGGTTCTGTTCTTACTCAGTTAGCCATGACTTTAGATTATTTGTGGCGCGCCTGGTCTCTGCCTAGCTTCTCAGTGTTTCTTCTTATTCTGTGGTTTTTTCTTCTTCTTCTTCGTCGAGTCGTCCTGAGAGAGTGCCTTCTCTCCTTCCATCTTCTAATTATTTGTATCGTTCTTTTAGATGTTTGGTTGTTATCCTATCAGCTTTTATCGTGGTTGTTGCCCTTGTTTTGCACACGCTTTATTTGCTAATTTTATTTCGTCTTTTTCTTGCGTTTTTCTCTTTTTTCTTTTCTGTGCAGGTTGTGATTGGTGTCTTTGTGTGGGGTTGTTTCGCCTACTGTATCATGGCTCTGGATCATGGTTCTGATCCACATTTTTTGCCCTTGTCTTCGAGTCGTCAGTGCTCCTGGTGCTCACTTCATGCTTGTTGCAGTTCCTTTTGCATCGCGGAAGTGATCCTTAGTGAGAGTATGCACTCCTCTTTAGTGCGGCAATGTGGGTTGATCCTTTAGACGCATTGTTATCTGGTCTAATGGCTCCGTCACCATTTTCGATGTTGTTCTCCTTTTGTAACGCAGATCTCTTATTTTCGTGCTATTCACCTATTTGTTGTATACTTTTTTTGTATTCTTCTTTCTGTTTTACAGCTTGTAAACTCCTTGTATTTTTGTCTATAAATACTCTGTTTTTATTGATTTATATATTTTTTAATGGCTAGAGCCGTTTGGCTTTATCCGATATATCCAAAAAAAAACAGCAGATAGCAAGCCCCGGGAGAGAGAGAGATGGTAGCGGGGACAACGGAGACTACGGCTTAACGTTGTCGGTGGCTGGCAGCATTGGGCAAGACGTCGACGGAAGGGTGGTTCTGATGGCGGAGGTGGTAAGGAGAGGCAGGGGCTCTGCTTTGGGGCTATGGCGATGGACGACAAGAGAGTTGGAGAGCGGGAGCAGCGGGGGTTAAAGACGATGGACTGTAGAGGATGCGGTGAGGGGCAGTGGGCGAAGGACGATGGTTGCTGACGGTGGAGTCAAGCCAGAGTTGCGGTGATATAACTCTGTTTTTGGAAGAAATAGAGGAAAATTAGGAATGGCAGCGAGTGGGAAGTCGAGCGGTGATGAAGACGAGGCGATGGCAGAGGAGAGGGAGGTAGTCAAAGGTTGAAGGTGGAGCTTCGGTGATAATGGCATCTCGATGAGGAGGAGGTCTGCGATGGGTTGGAGGTGATCGAGGCAGCAGTGGCAGGGTGACTGGTGATGGAGGGGAGTGCAGTCGGTGATGAGTAGGGCTCGAAAATGGCGGGAAGGTGATGACGAGGGTGTTGGCTCGAGTGCATGAGGTTGTTCGGGGCTTGAGGGTGTTGGTGGCCAGCAGATTGATCTCGATTCGGAGTCTAGTATTGTGACTCGTTGATTCGTTTGATCGTGCGAGTCTTGCTCGTATGAAATTACTTCATACACCCCCTTATTCACCTCCTCGTAATACTCCACCTATACCTTTAGCCATTTCCATTCCACATCGTTCTTCTGTGTCTAGTTCGTCTTCTGGTCCTCATCCTAGAGCTAGTTTTTTCCATCCTGAGAGTCTATATACCTCTGTCAACTATCTCATGGATCGTCAGGATCTTATTTTGGGCCGACAGGACTCTCTTGAGGCTAGCATTGCTAACCTCACCCAGATGTTTGCTAGGCAGTTTCCTCAACCTACTCCTGCCTTAAACAGTGACGATGAAGATGAAGATTGATGTTCTTTTTAAATTTGACTTTGTAATTTTGAATTATGATGTTTTATGATTGTATGATGTTATCTTTAAACTTTGCTTTATGCACAACATTTGGATATTTATGTCTAAATCTTATGTTTCTCTCTGTGGATTGCTTTTTATGATCCATTTTTTATATATGATGTTGGTTTTCCTATATTTTTGTTGATGACAAAGGGGGAGAAATATATTTTTAAGTTGTGTATCTAATTATTACGCATCTTATTGTGCATTTTAAAGTTGTGTGCATGTTTTATTTTATTCAGGGGGAGCATGTTCAAATTGTATGTATCTTATTATTATACATCTTATTGTGCATCTTAAAGTTGTGTGCATATTTTATTTTATTCAGGGGGAGCATGTTCAAATTGTATATCTATGTGTTTTGAGAAGCATGTTGTTTAAATTTGCATTCTATATTGTTTAGCTATTGTGTTGTTATCATCAAAAAGGGAGATAATGTAGATTCTTGATTTTGATGACTACAACACAATATACAGTTGTTCTATCTTACATATCTCTTGCAGTGTGTACTTGATGCTTTCAAGGCCACAATACAAGGAAAGCTTTCAAAAGCTCCAGATCAAGCCACAAAGACAAGAAAGATTTGAAGACTCATGATCAAGATACAAGACAAAGATTTTTCAGAGCTACAAAGTTTCAAAAGTGATCAGCTAAAGAACAAGTGATCAGAACAAGTGTCTTGTAATTTCATTGTAATATTTGCTGTTTCTTAGAAACTTTGTAAAAGCCTTGATACACACACTCACACATCCCCTAGGAATGAAAATAAAGTTTATTAAAATCAAAATGTCAAAATAAAGCTTGTATAAGTTCAGCTGTCAAAGTACCAGTCGACTTACTTTGGAAAGCAGTCGACTGTTCTAGTACGAAACAGACCAAACTCACTCAAGCTCTGACCAGTCGACTCATATGGCAACCCAGTCAACTGTTCAAGCAGTTTTGACAGTTTTTTTGTAGTTTAAAATTTGTTTTTCAAAATCAAGTCTTTGCTACCGTTTAATGGCAATTGAGGAACCGTTTTCCAACATCTTGGAGATTCTCGCTCTATAAATATAGTTAAGAATCAACTTGGAAAAAGGTTACCCTATTGTTTTATCAAGTCTTTGCTTATTTGTGTGATAAAGAACAAAAGTTTTCAAAGCACTTTATTTGTCTAGACTTGGTTCTCTAATTTCAGTCTTGCATAACAAAGATTAAGTTCTAGACTGAAGTTAGAAGGTGACCTATAGCCTCTATACAAAAAGCACACTAAAAAACAAGGCTTTAGGTTTGTAATATTCAATTTTGTTGTTCACTCTCGGGTTGTGAGAGTGGTCCTCTCGGTTGGAGAGAAGGACTCTTGGTGTAGAGTCAGTGTCACTCTAGGTTGTAGAGTGGGGTCTTGCTCTCTCTAGTGGTGAGAGAGGTCTATGGATTTGACATAGTTGTTATCAAAGGTCGTAGAGTATTCTTGTACTTTTTTAAGAATAGTGAAAAATCTTAAGTGGGTTGCTTGGGAACTGGATGTAGGTCGGAAGGACCGAACCAGAATATATCGCCGTGTTAGCACTGTTGATTCTTTGTGGTTTGAATTCTCTAACTTGCAATTTTATTTTCGCTGCATTTTATTGTAAATTGTGTCTGTTCAGTCGACTGGTTTCCTCTTTAAGTCGAATTAACAGACTCGCAGTTCTTCAGTTAACTTGCTCTCTTTTATCTAGCATTGCAGTCGACTGGTATTTCGTGTCCAGTCGACTTAACAATTGATTCAACTTTAAATTATTATTTATTTTTATATAACACTATTCACCCCCCCTCCCCCCTCTAGTTTTATTTTCCTTGCATACAGGATCTAACAAGATCCTCATGGTTATTCTCCAAAATCTCGAAAATCCTGTGGAGGGAAAACAACCCGCCGATGAATTCGCTCTTGAAAGCAACAAACTGGGCATGTTTTTAAATATTCCGGAATTGGCAGATTCTAGTATGAAAAAGAGAATTTCTTCAAATTCCCTATCTGCCCCTCAGATCAAGGAGAGGTCCAATTTGAAATCGAATCCTGTGGAGGTAGATATTCCTTTCAATGGCTGCAAGCAAGAAAGACTCCCCATTAACTATCTTGGAATGCCGCTGGCTAAAGGTAAGCTTAGAAAATGAGATTGGCTGCCACTTATTCTCAATATTGAAAGAAGACTCTTGGTGTGGAAAGGCAAGATGCTGTCCATAGGAGGGACAACGCTCTACCGGTGTACTTTGCCTTCTTCTTTAAACTCCCACTTTGGGTGATTAAAAGAATTGATCAAATTAGAAGCAAATTCTTTTGGAGTGGAACTAATTCTGATGCACGAGGAGTGGCATGCATACAGTGGAGGAAAATTTGCCAACCTAAGCATCAGGGAGGACTTGGTATTCTTGACCTAAAAGTCTTCAATAAGGCTCTTCTCCTCAAATGGTTGTGGAAGATTGTGTCATCTAACTCTCTTGTTAGCCAAACCCTTAGATCCTTATACTACAATGTCAACTCAAGCAGCTTCGGGTGCCCCGCTTAAGCCTCAAACTTTTGGAAGGGTATCTTTCAACTAAAGGATCAGTTCATGCAAAATATAAACTGAAAGCTTGGGAATGGTGACCTGATTAACTTCTGGAAATCTCGGTGGATAGATGGTAACAATATCTCCTCCCTATGCCCTGACCTAGCAGCTGCCGCATGGAACCCCGCAGCATCTATTATATCTTAAGGAGCGTGGATCAACAACACCTGGCATTGGAGGCCACGTGTACACTGTATCTTAAACCCCTTACTTAGAGAAGAAAGAGCGAGAGTGCTTGAGCTCATAGCTGACAGCCATCCTACAGACTCCAGAGATATTTCTACATGGAGGCACACTGCATCAGGCATTTTCACCGTCAAGTCAGCCTACAACCTATTCACCATCTTTATTATCCAATCCCCATTCCTGAAAGTAGCTTGGATGTCCATCGCCCCTCTGAAATGCAAAATCTTTATTTGGCAACTGAGTGAAGAGAGGATCAACTCCAAAGCTTTTCTGCGTTCCAAGGGATGGACGAAAGATCTGACATGCACAGCTTGTGCATGTCCGGTTGAAACAAGCTTTCATATTTTCTTCGACTGTCCTAAGGCTACTACCACCTGGAACTTCTTCACCACCCTTTTTCACATTCATAATATGCCCATTGACATATACGATTGCTTCTCATCATGGTGTTTTGGCCCACACCCGCATAGACACGCTTGACAATTGCTATTTGTTGGAGCTCACAATTGCTATTTGTTGGAGTATATGGCTAGCTTGAAATGAATGCATTTTTTCTTTAATTTTTTTTTCCAGCAGGGGCAGTGATTTCTAATGCAATCTTTTGGTTTCGCACTTGGATAGATGGTTGCGAAAGTGTAAAGAACAAGGAGCAGTTGCTACGGGATCTAGAGATTGCAGGAGCTACAGAAGTTCATATCAGAGGAGCTCTACCAGGATCGGCTCCGGCAGGCAGTGGGGAAGATAGAAACTCTGGATGAATCATGGCTTCACGCTAACAGATTGCTATGATGTTGGAGATTTCTTTTGGGTTGTAAATTTTGGCAACAATGGCTGCTGTCTTTCCTTTCCTTTAGTTTGTATCCAGACTGTTTTTTTGTGTGGTTTCTTAGGCTTGAGCACCCTATGGCTTGTTTTTTATTTTTGATATAATCCAATCTGCGGCCAACAAACCAAGAGTTCAAGGCAAGTTGAGGTGTACAACAAACGTCTGCTGCCTTCTCTTCGACTTAAGCTCAAGGTATGGAAGTTGCCAATTTGATTATAGCTTTTCTTCTTTTGCAGCCGTATTTAGCATTATCCTTTTTGTATATATGTACTTTGGTTCCCTCTATATATATATATGATCCTCTGAGGTAGGACTTTATCCTACCTTTTACCAGTCAAAAAAAAAAAAGAAACTCCTATTGATTATTACCAGTTTATCTCTTCTATGCCTCTCAGTTTATCTTTTATATATCTTGTAGTTTTTTCCCCGTTATATTCATAGGTGTATACATCCATTCCTCAAATAATATACAATATTTTTTAACTCCACAAGTATCGACCCCACAACATTAATTTTTTATGCTCTAAACCCCTATTACTATGTTAACTTGGTTGCTATAGTTATCTTCTAATTATTCTTTTGCACTTAGTCCTTTAGCCCATTTTTGCCATCTTCCTCCTCACTCTTTCAGATCTAACCCTCTCCAGCCTACACTCCTTTTTCTCTCCAATTTGCATTGGTTTCTCCCACATTTCTTTAATATTATAATGGAAGAAGGCCTTAGTGTCATTTGTAAACTATCAATGCATGCATTGCACGTGCATAACTAATATGAAGGAAGCCTCAAATTCGAGTCATCACTACGTCAGATTTTTTACTTTAATTTTTTAAAATATATTAAATGTGCATCACATGTGTAAATACTATCTATTTATCTATTTATCAATCTGCCGACCCCAACTAGTTAGGAAAAGGCTTTGTTGTTGTAACCCCTGTTTTCCATTTTCTGTATTTTTGGATGTATTTTCTCTTTGTGTATTTTTCAGCTTGTATCTCTCTTTTTTTGGACCATGTATTGGATCTTCATTTCAATATATTCATTTATTTGTTCTGTCGTCTTTTATTTGATCTCCTTGTTTTGATTGTCTGCCATTGTTCGTCTCTGTTGATCAAGCCATCATTTTGATTCCCTTATTTTATACTGTTCAACCCCTATTTTATTTATCCATTTTGTGCCCAACTCATTTTCTTGGATCACTATATTTCTTTACATTTTGAGTTATTCATAGCCAACTCTATTTGAAACCCTTTATTCTATTAATAAACCCTATAACCCTGTTTAAATCCCCTAAATCCAATAAATCCAAAACCCATTACTTTGCACCCATACCCGTTACCCATTATCTCTACCTACTCAAACCCGTTTGTCCCAAAACTTTATCATCTGTCACCCAACTCTAACCCTAATATATTTCTCCTCCCAAACTATATATATGCCATGCCCTGTTCACCCTCTAAACCCATTAGACGCTTCAAAACCCTAGCCTGCTGGTGTGACTATTTGCAAGTGTACAAAATCACAACAAGTAATATAGTAGTGAATAGAGTGTCAAACCCACAGAGACTAAATATTTTATTGAGTACCGATATTACTAGATTAGCTACTATTTGGAAGATCGAAATTTGACAAATAAAGAAAACAACTAAGTTTAAAAATCTAACTAACTAAATTAATGGAGAGGGAGCGGAGTACGAAAATTGTAATTTGTTAATGGCAAAATTAATTCTAGGATTTTTGACTTCACCTGGTTTATCCCACACAATTTATAATTCCTAAAAATATTATTTTTCCAAGTTGTAGACCAAAATCCCCAAATTATTTAATGCTTTCTCTCGAACAACACCAAAAATATCTCCAACTAACAGTTTGTCATATCTCTATGCAAATTTAATTAATCGAAGACTCATTAAGTTCTGTGGATTTCTTAACGGCCACATCAATCGCAGTAAATTATCTCTAATTTCGCTCAATTAATGATGTTCAATTTTTATTGTTCTAAATCACAAATTACCTCTCGGTCTCTCCATGATCCAATAATCATACAAAAATTGGCCAAATAATTGTACGCATTAAGCACAAAAATTAAACACACAACCATAGAAAAATATGAAATTGTGTTCTCAAAACTAGACTACATCTAAACCCTAGAAAAATAAATTTAGTTCATAATAAAATTGCAATTAACAAAATTGGTCATGGATTGCATAATTAAAAATTAGAGAGAGAAAAGAGATACAAAAATAGACTGTTTTGTAATAAAAAATGCAAACCGAACGGTCTTAAAAATTGTGCCCAAACATTAAGCGTAGTCTTCTCTCTTTCTATCTTGGAGTCGTCTCGGAGAACGTGCCAGAACCACGTCACCTGTCACGTCAGCTTCGCTGACGTCGTCTTGAATCGCGAGCCGCCAGAACCACGCGTCGCACGCCACTGGAGAGCTTGGTCTGCTTGGATCCGCTGTTTTTGCTTTCGGTGTTCGGTGTTCTGCTATTTTGTCCTGTAGTGCGCACGTGCTCCAATCCTTCTGATCTTTTCCTTCTAATCTTCTCTCTTTTCTTTCAATTCTTTTTTTTTCTTTTCGGATGTCCACGCCGCCCAAGGCAAGGCAGCCCCCTTCTTCTCTGTTGTTTTTTCTTGTTTTTTTTCCTCTCCGGTTCCCATCTTTTAATTCCCTGTAGTGTATATAGGATTATATGTTAGGATTAGATTAGTATAAAAATTAGGTTTAGTTTTAAATTTAAAATAATTAGGATAATTGTTAACATTAAATAGATAACTATTTAGAATTTTAAGATTATTATTAATCCTAAGTTATCAATTTAAACAAAACCTATGAATATTTTATTATTAAATTTTTTTTTAATACAAAATTTTATTCTAATCCTTACTTGATAATAATATTTCTATTTTGCTCTTCACGTGGCCGAATTGTAAAATTCAAACTTCAACAAAATAATAAAAATTAATAAATCAATAGTTTTGCTTTGTTTGTTGATTTTCTCCAAAAATAATCACTTTTTGCATTAAAAATCTTATTTCTTCATAAATAAATAATTAATTGAAATCTTATAGAAATAAGGCAAATTATAAACTATAAAAATGAAAACAAGCAATTTTTAATGGGTAATTGAATACAAATATTTATATAAAAATTAGACACATCAAATACCCCCAAACTTAAGATTTTGCTTGTCCTCAAGCAAAAAGTAGAATCATGAACAAGGGAAAAATAATAGTAGACTCAACCCATCACACCAAGAGATCTCATCATGCAAGCATTAAAATTGCAATTAAAAATATAAACAATAGCGAATAAAGTAAAAACAAGCATACCCACTTTCTCTAGTGCAATTATCTATTCATACTCCAAACCCAATCACATTTGTCATGCCATTAATGTAATTATAGTATGTAACAACTCCATCTGTGATTATCCCTTCTCACTACTGCAAACCGAGTAGCAAACTAGAGGGGTTTTTTTTTTTTTTTTGTCTCTTCTCTAAGTTGTCACTTGCCTTTTGACGCGAATGCAAAATATTTGTGATGAATTCACCCGGTTACTCAACAAGTCACAAACTTAGAGTGCTTTGCATACTCATATTTCAAGTTGCTGTTTGACGTAAAAGTAAATATTTGTGATGAATACCCCTAGTAACTAAGCAACTTAAAAAATTGGAGTAGGCTGACTTTATTCATAATTATTATTATTATTATTATTATTATTACTCTATTTACTTAAACTCTGTTTAGGACTAGATCAAAGGAGATAATCACAAGAAAAAGCATCACATTTGTTTTTTTACGTATAATAGCATGACCCACACAATTTTGTAAGGAATTTTAAAACTCAATAATTCTAAAGTAAATAAGTATGCTTACTCTTGCCTTATAAGCAATTGTTTATCCCAAAAAAAAAAAAAATATTTCGACGCTTATCACAATAAAGAACTCAGAAGTGTAAAGATGAATCAAATTGAAATCCTTTTAAATTTTTGTTTTTCTTTTCTAAAAAATAATAATAATTTGTAAACATTCCCCCCAAACTTGAATATCACATTGTTCTCAATGGGAAAGGAAACAAAAAAGAAAAACAAAAAGAATGCAAAAAGTTCAGAATTTCTCCTCTGATTCGTCTTGAAAATTCTACACGCGCGATGTTCAATATTTTTGCGATATCTGGAGCTGTAGATGTCCAAATGGGCTAAAAAAATTTTGCTGGAAAGCTAAGAAGATAGGTTACAATTGCTCTTTGCATCAGTTTTCCAGATTCTGACTCCATACTGCTCAAAAACAGCCATCAATGAAAGTGTACAAAATAGCTCCGCCCTGGCGACTTCCAAATTATGCAATCCTACAAAATAAAATCAAAAATTAAAAATAAACTAAACTAAAAGAAAAATCTAACCTAAATGCATTAAAAGAAAAACATGGGTTGCCTCCCAAGAAGCGCTAAGTTTTAAGTTTTCAGCCAGATGTGGGGGTGAGATGGTTATGTAACGCCATGATCCAACAGCATTAGCACATCTTTTCTAATTTTTCTCTTCAGATGTGGATCAGGTTTAAGCTCAAGTTTGAGGCATTTTCTTTGTGATGATGATGTCTTTAATTCCCCCGCCTCTTTGAATTTATGCTGCAAAAATGAGTAAATAGAGGGTACAGCATCCAAATACATAACTTTTTCAAAAATATTTTCTTTCTCCGTTTCAAAAGTTGCTGTATTTGTTGGACATACTTTGTTTGGCAGCTTTTCAATTTCGACACTATGTTTCTCGCCCATAATTACATCAATTTTACTTACTTGAAAAGATGACTGTTCTTCAGGAGAAAGCTTTATGGAATTAAAAATATCATACGTTACTTGCTCGTGCTGAATTTGTTCCTCCACAATTTGTTCAATCTCACTTTGCTTTTCAACCACATTCTGTTCGCTATTTTCTTCTTGTGGTTGCTCAATTGTCTTCCCACTACTTAGTGTTATTGCTTTGACATCCTCTGTGGGGTTGACAACTGTATTGTTTGGTAATATTCCTGAAGTTCTTTCATTTAAAATATTTAAAATTTGACCAATATGTACCTCAAGATTGTGAATAGAAGCCGTATTATTTTGAATCGCCACATCTGTCTTCTGCATATACTGATCTGTCTTTTGTATGTATTGCATGAACACCTCTTCGAATGTCGGCTTCTTTTCTTGCTGTGGAAAATTTTGAGGTGGTATAACTGCTCCTTGATTGTTGTTCCAAAAAAAATTGGAGGTGTTTCTCCATTCTTGATTGTATGTGTTTGCATAATGATTATTTTGCATTTGAAAATTTGACACAAAATTTTCATGTTCGGAATTTGATGGAGCAAAGGGTTCCCCACTTGACAAATCTATACTTGAATGGTTTCCTGCACAAAGATTACAAATGACATTAGATTGGATAGAATTAAAATTTGTATTTTCTACTTCTTTATATAAAATATCATTTTTTGCATTTAAAGTAGAAAAATGATCAAGTTCAAAAACTCCAGCCACATTTCTTGGCATTGCTCTCTCTGAAGACCACTGGTAATCATTTGATGCCATCTCCTCTAAAATCTCATAGGCTGCTTCGTAAGTTCTGCTCATGAGTGCACCACCAGCTGCTACGTCAACCATAGATCTATGTATAACTCCCAAACCATTATAGAATGTTTGTATTTGCAGCCATTTCGGTAGTTCATGATTAGGACACTTTCTCAATAACTCTTTAAACCTTTCCCATGCATCATACAAAGACTCAGTCTCAAATTGAGTAAATGTGCAAATATCATTTCTTAGCTTTGCGGTCTTTGCTGGTGGAAAATACTTGGCTAGAAACTTTTGTGCAAGTCCCTCCCAAGTAGTAATACTACTGGGTGGTAGATAATGTAGCCAAGCCTTCACCTTATCTCGTAGGAAAAAGAAAAGAGTCTCAGTCTAATTGCATCGTCTGATACACCGTTGTGCTTGAAAGTGTCACAAATTTTTAAAAAATTTGCAATGTGAGCATAAGGATCCTCGTGCGGTAATCCCCAAAATTGAACAGTCTGTTGAACCAATATAATCATCTCCGGTTCAATCTCAAAATCGTCAACTTCAATAACCGGCTTCTTTATGCTTGATTCATAAATCGAGGGCATAGCATAGTCTCTCAAAGGCCTGTTTTCATCGTTTGCCATGATAATGTGCTTGTATGTCCTGAAATGTGAGTATTAAAAAAAATAGGAAAACTAAAAAAATAAAAGTAAAAGTAAGTCAAAAAAAAAAAGATGTAAAATAAAAAATAAATACAAAAAATCCAAATTAGTAATAATCTAGTAATTTTCAATATCAATAAAAGAATAACTAGTCCTCGGCAGCGGCGCCAAAAACTTGGTGTGACTATTTGCAAGTGTACAAAATCGCAACAAGTAATATAGTAGTGAATAGAGTGTCGAACCCACAGAGACTAAATATTTTATTGAGTACCGATATTACTAGATTAGCTACTATTTGGAAGATCGAAATTTGACAAATAAAGAAAACAACTAAATTTAAAAATCTAACTAACTAAATTAATGGAGAGGGAGCGGAGTATGAAAATTGTAATTTGTTAATGGCAAAATTAATTCTAGGATTTTTGACTTCACCTGGTTTATCCCACACAATTTATAATTCCTAAAAATATTATTTTTCCAAGTTGTAGACCAAAATCCCCAAATTATTTAATGCTTTCTCTCGAACAACACCAAAAATATCTCCAACTAACAGTTTGTCATATCTTTATGCAAATTTAATTAGTCGAAGACTCATTAAGTTCTGTGGATTTCTTAACGGCCACATCAATCGCGGTAAATTATCTCTAATTTCGCTCAATTAATGATGTTCAATTTTTATTGTTCTAAATCACAAATTACCTCTCGGTCTCTCCATGATCCAATAATCATACAAAAATTGGCCAAATAATTGTACGCATTAAGCACAACAATTAAACACACAACCATAGAAAAAAATGAAATTGTGTTCTCAAAACTAGACTACATCTAAACATTAGAAAAATAAATTTAGTTCATAATAAAATTGCAATTAACAAAATTGTTCATGGATTGCATAATTAAAAATTAGAGAGAGAAAAGAGATACAAAAATAGACTGTTTTGTAATAAAAAATGCAAACCGAACGGTCTTAAAAATTGTGCCCAAACATTAAGCGTAGTCTTCTCTCTTTCTATCTTGGAGTCGTCTCGGAGAACGTGCCAGAACCACGTCACCTGTCACGTCAGCGAAGCTGACGTCGTCTTGAATCGCGAGCCGCCAGAACCACGCGTCGCACGCCACTGGAGAGCTTGGTCTGCTTGGATCCGCTGTTTTTGCTTTCGGTGTTCGGTGTTCTGCTATTTTGTCCTGTAGTGCGCACGTGCTCCAATCCTTCTGATCTTTTCCTTCTAATCTTCTCTCTTTTCTTTCAATTCTTTTTTTTTCTTTTCGGATGTCCACGCCGCCCAAGGCAAGGCAGCCCCCTTCTTCTCTGTTTTTTTTCTTGTTTTTTTTCCTCTCCGGTTCCCATCTTTTAATTCCCTGTAGTGTATATAGGATTATATGTTAGGATTAGATTAGTATAAAAATTAGGTTTAGTTTTAAATTTAAAATAATTAGGATAATTGTTAACATTAAATAGATAACTATTTAGAATTTTAAGATTATTATTAATCCTAAGTTATCAATTTAAACAAAACCTATGAATATTTTATTATTAATTTTTTTTTAATACAAAATTTTATTCTAATCCTTACTTGATAATAATATTTCTATTTTGCTCTTCACGTGGCCGAATTGTAAAATTCAAACTTCAACAAAACAATAAAAATTAATAAATCAATAGTTTTGCTTTGTTTGTTGATTTTCTCCAAAAATAATCACTTTTTGCATTAAAAATCTTATTTCTTCATAAATAAATAATTAATTGAAATCTTATAGAAATAAGGCAAATTATAAACAATAAAAATGAAAACAAGCAATTTTTAAGGGGTAATTGAATACAAATATTTATATAAAAATTAGACACATCACCTGCTTCCAATAATCTCTCTTTCCCGCTCTTCTCCACCTCAGCCGGTGCAGCCCCTGTGCCTCTCGATCCTTCTCCCGGTGCTGCCTCGCGATCCGCCACCTTGACGCCCCTGTGACCTAGCGAGCCCCCCCACCATCCACCAACTGTGCTCATCTCGACGACGCATTCGATGACACCCCCTCCACAGCGAAGCTCCGGTGCCGTGCTACTTCTCTATCGCCCTGCCACTCAATGACCCACAGCTAGAACTTTCGAAAGCACCCTGGTCCTCTCCTTTCTCCACCCTGCCGGCGACCTCCCTACCTTCGACACCCCGATGCTCCCCTCATTTGCTGCTCCTCCCGAACGCCAGCCGCAGCACACCCCGGTGCTGCCTCTTCCGTTTTCAACCGGCAACTTCGACGGTAGCGTTCCCTCGCCGTCGTCTTCTCATCCACCGTCTCTCTTTCTTTGTGTGCGTGTGTTGGTTCGTGGATTATGTGTGGGTTCTTACGTTTAGTGTTCGTGGTTCGTGTTCGATCCGTTCACGGGTTCGTTCGTTCGTGAGTTCGTTGCCCGGGAATCCGTTCCCGTTATTCTTGCTTTTGTGCCATACCCGTCGTCTCTCAGGAAAGTAACTTATATTCTTTTCTTTGTGTAATATAAATACTAAATACCACCTGTAGTATAGTTGTGTTCTAGAGACAATTCTTGTGCAAAACTCCTGTTATATATTGCATCTATTATGTTGACCTGCCCGTAGTTTCCTCATTACAAACATGATATGAAATAACTTAGGGATGACCACTTCTTGATGTATACATGCATGTTGTTCGTATGATATCATATGCTTGGTTGTGTTAGTTGTAGTATAACTCGTTGTGGACTTGTGAAATACCCCATGCCATGTTTCTTGGGCATCTGGTACACCATATTTCACGTTTGGGTATGTTTTGGATGAGTTTCATATGAACTAGTTGATTTTGTTCATGAAGAAGATTTTCAGTTTTTGTTGTGCCCCATTTTTTATCAGTAATTTAGACCCTATTAAGGTCAGTATATGAAAATATTTTGTGAATATGAATTATAGATAATTCTGTCTACTTTCCATATTTTTTGACAGATCTCAGTTTCGATTTATGAGTTGCGATTTATGACTATTTTACTACAGATTTGTTTGAAATTTCAGATCCAGTTTTATGTGAATTCTGTATGACTATTTATTTTTCTACTTATGTTAAATATAATATTTTGATCCAATATTTTGCTGGTTACAACTAGACTTGATTGGAATTAACCCCTACTTTTTGTGGATTTAATTGATGACTTTTATACACTATTCTATACTTGCAGAATTTTCGTACTGTTCAGTAAAGAAACATAATTTCAACATGATTCTATTTGCTTTCTATAAAACCTTTGTGAATATGAATTGTATCCTACTGTATCTATTTTATCACCCTTTTGACGGATCTGGATTTCGATATATATTTTTTGAGATATCGCTGTTTTAGTACTGCAGTATTTATGATTCCAGATTTACAAAACTACTATATCTTGCTGCTTTCTGATTGTACTTGAATATTCTATCTATGTTGGAAAATTATGAAACTTTATTTTCTGTTACCAAACATACTAGGGAATACCCCAGATTTTTTTTGGATTTAATCAATACGTTTTTATGCTGTTTTCCTGTTTATGAATACAAATTTCTGATTTCTGGCTGAACACATTTTCTGAATACAATATGTTTTGAGTCATGTTGTTGTGAAATACCATATGACTTATATATATTTTCTGGATTCGGCCGGGAGTCTATTTTTCACATTTTCTGACAGATACAGATTTGCACGTTTGTAGCAACGAGAATTTCAGATTTAGTGCATTACTGTCTTGCTGTCCTGAACTAGAATTATCATTGTTCTATTCTTTTATGAGTTGTCTTTCATCCGTAACTGTTTATCTTCCAACCTGAACGTGTTACTTGTTTATACCATGTTATTCTTGCTCTGTTTTGTGACACATACATGCCTGTCTGATAATAATAACAAAATAACCAAGCTGGGATTAAGGGAAAGATCTAGTAGTGGATGATATAGAAATGTGTACTTAGAAGGAGGCCCATGTTTCCCACAGGATTATCTGCTACGTGTTCATGAATACATGATAAACGACTCTGTCTGTCTGATTACCCTGACTGTACACCTTCCTATAGGAAGGTGTACCTTCCTATAGGAAGGTGTACTCAGAAGAGAACCCGTAGGTTCTATCTGTATGTCTAGAACTGTATCTGATATCTGTTTGTTTGATACCTGAGTACACGGCCCTATAGAATCCCCTACGAAATCTAAACGTAACTTGTTTGAATGTAGCAACCATATGGTAAAAGTTTGGGATGCATGAAGTGCTACCTAAATAGTAATAAACACAAGATCTGTAATAACATGACATATGTTACCTGTTTACCTGTATCTGTTATCTGACATCTGTTATCTGTTTGACTGTTACATGCTACTTGACATTTGTTGCCTGTTTATCTGTCTGTATAACACTTGACATCTGTTACATATCACCTATACCTATTAGCATACCATGTTACTTAATTCTGTTTTTCTGATTCATGTTAGACATTTCGTTTTGTTCTGTTATATCTATTCCATGCTATGTTTGTTTTTGTTATTATTATATTTGTTTATCCTTTCCCTATACTTGTGCCTACACTACAAGCAGCCCGTAACTTGCATTAACGGGAGTTTTGTATTCTTTTTCCTCTTCCTACAATTTATTAAATTGCAGATTATGGAGATCCGCAGCCCGACGGAGTAGGTGATATGAGATTCTAGAGGCTGGAGTTTTGCTATTATTATTTCCTGCTATTATTATTATTATTTCCGGTTGCTTCTGAATAATTGTATCTATTACTTGGATTATTTTGTATTGGGCAATGTGACCCAGGATTATTGACTTGTTCAGATCTAGTTTATTTGAGAATATTATATTTTGGTTTCAAGTAAATTCTGTTGGTATTGGTTCATATATGCATGCGTGGTTTGACTTTCATTGCTTCTGACTCTGATTATTCTTGTGAAATGTTGTAAAGATCCTAACAGCTTATGGATGATGAAAATCATTCGCTAGGCTTAGTCACGTATCCGTATTCCGTATTCTCTTTTTGGAAAGCGGGGTGTGACAATTGTTGTTTTTGTTGTTGTTGTTATCTATCTATCTATCTATCTATCTATGATATAATATATAATAACTATTATATAACTATTATAATGGAAGAGTTGCAGTAGTAAATCTACCTACTTACGTGCAACACACCTGCAACTCCAACTTTCTCATTATAGTCTTCACATTTACTTTTAAAAATATATAATCCTATTTATTAAGACATGCATTGGACGTGAAAATCAGAGTTCTTACTTTAATTTTTTTTAAAATTAATACGTGCATCACATGTGTATATTACTAGTTATTATTAATTATAATGTAGCGGTTGATATATAAGAACGAAATTTTTTTTCCTCTGATTAGGGCCAAAAAACAATTAGTTAATATCAGAAAAGGATATAGATGTGATTAACTTAGTAACGATGAGGTGGAATTCAATTAGGGATATAAAAAAAACCCAATAGCCCAAGCCCACACAAAAGTCCATGCCTCGGCTTTGATTCGAATCACGGGCCTGGTCTTTAAGGCCGCACCTTTAGAACAATGTAAAGTTATATATTTCTGTACATATACATAAATATGTAATTTAAAAATAATAATTTTGAAAAAAAGCTGTTGTTCTATTAAGAAACATACAACAGCAAAGCACCTTTTCAACTAACTGGGGTCGACTATATGAATGCTGATTTTCCATTCTGCTCGGTTTATTAGGATTCATGTTCATAGTATTTGAAAAAGTTTTATGATGGCTGTCAACAGCCTAACAAAACAATCCTCCTTATCTGGTTTGTGGCTTGATTCCTGACTTGGGACAGCATTGGCGGAATTCTGTTAAGAAACATAAGTACTATTATATTTATGGATGATATATAGCTATAGAAGTATATAATTTAATATATTTCTAAAAGAAAATATAGTCTGTGTTTCTTATATATTAGAAAAATGTTATGCAGGGAGTATATGATAGCCCAGATTATGGTCCGGGCCTTAGGCCCTCCAAAAGCCCAGACATATGCATATGTCTAAGGCCTAGTTTTTCTAAAGTTGACGGGCCTAGGCTCGAGTCTTATCCTTTGGGATGTCTAGCGGGCTTGGACCGCATCCATTCGGGTCAGCCTATTTGACATCCCTAAATTCAACGATGAAAGCAAAACAAATGAGATGGTGCTTATCTGTATGTTTGGGCCAAAGCTTAGAGGGTTTAGAGAAATTTAGCGCTTCCAGTGTTCACTACTAAAAGAATGAGAATCAAGATGGGGTACTTCAACTAAATTTCCTTTTCCAGAAAATCTCCACAACTAGATCTTTTAGAGCATCTGTAGTCGTTGTGTAAATATGGAAAATTTGGAAAATTTAGGGGAAAAACGTTGTAGTCGTTCTCTATATTTGGAAAAAAAGGAGATTTGGGGGAACAGTAAAGCCCTATATTTAAGAAGTGATATGAGAAATCTCCAAATATACCAATCGAAATATCTTTCTTCCTCTGTTATAAAAATTTACTATTTTAAGAGTTCGGACATTAGATCTTGCATTGTCTTAAAATTTTTTTTTGTTTGTTTTTGTTTTTGTTTTTGTTTTTGATTTGGGATGCAAGAAGAAAGATTGTCTTCAAAAAATATTTTGTAATGACAGACGAAAAATCTTTTAATGCCCCATTTTTTTTTATAAAAGAAATCGGACGGTGAATGATCCATCATTGGCAAAAGATTCCTCCACAATTTGGTAGTAAGATATTTAATCTTCCGTCCCTTACCAATTTTTTTTTTAAAAAAATCATTATTGAATTAAGCTATTACCCTCCTTCAATCCAACGGCCAGTCCAATTTCTCCAATGGTAAAAAACGGCTAGAAATTTCATTCCTCCCTATTTATATTCACTGTGTTCTTCGTGAAGATCATACAAAAAAAAATTCAATACGATTTCCGTCAAATTTTCTTTTGTATCTTTCTTTCTCATTTAATTTTTTTTAAATAGAGGCAGGGCATACACTGCTATTGAAGATGTTACTATATCCCAGAAATTGAAGATGTGACTATATTCCAGAACTGGGTTGCTATAATTCAAGATCCGTTGATCGGTAGCGATCAATCCGCACACAATCTTGGGATCACATTGTTCTTACATTTTTGAGTCTCTTAGGCACTACAACCGACATAACGACCGACTCTCTTTCAAGTAGATTCTCGGTAATTTCAAAAGAGGTAGATTTGTACATTGCAAAGTTGGGTAGCGTAACAAGTAGAGAAGCAAGCGGTACTACTGAGGCGGATAAGGTATGTATAGTTTATGTGGTTTATGTGAATTTAATATTTTAAAACTTTATAAAGAGACGCAGTTATAACTAGTGCTTTTGTAAAATTATGTAATTCGGATAGGTACGCAAAGTAAGAAAGGAATACATGCAAACGGTTGGAAAGCTTTCAAATTAGAGGAATGTTACGAAATAATCAAAGATCAACCAAATTTTTTTGCGTACAACCCAAGTTTTCGACTTTGCCCCAAGTTCTCAATCCGGTGAAGGTGGTAATACAACCCGTTCGCCTACAACCGTCGACTAGGATTCAGATATACCCATTGACATCGATGCGCCTACCCCCCTCTCCCGAACACATGGTCGCAAAGCAGAGAGGAAAAAAGGAAAATGGATGGCCGAATCATCTGATTTTGATACAATGGTTTAAGAGACAAAAAATTTCAACAACTTTTATAAAGGGATGCAGGAAAGGAGGTCGACGATGAAACGAAAAGACTACGAACTGAAGGAACGAATGGAAGAAGACCGCATAATGGGTATGGATCTCACTAGTTTACCTGATACGTAACGCTTTTATATTGGGTGTAGAAAAAATGAAATAATGCAAAATAGGGTTACCATCCAGGGTAAAGTAGCATCAATTTGTATGGTTTATGTTGCATTATCTTTTGTACCATGCTTTTGTATCCGAATGTTGCAATATACTCGCATTTGCTAATTCTCATCATCTCCATATTGATTCCAAATGTGCTCGACCAAATCTTGACGAAGTACATGATGTCTTTGTTGGTCATGTAGTTGTATCATGCATGCATTTCGCGCTGCAAGCTCAGTTGGACCAGCTCTATCAGGTACAATGAATGTAGAGTGAGCTTGTTGGTCGTCCTCATCGTCCCTAATTCCTTCTCCACGTTCATCCTCAACAATCATATTGCGCAGAATGATACATGTCTTCATAATATATGAAAGATTGTCGGCATCCCATAGTCTGGCTGGACCTCTTACAATCGCAAATCGCGCCTGTAAGATCCCGAATGCGCGTTTAACATCTTTTCTTGCGGCTTCTTGTATTTGAGCAAATTTTCTTTTTTTGGTGTATCTGGTACCGAGTAAGTTTTAACAATAGTAGCCAATGGCGGTATATACCATCCACTAAATAGTATCTTATATCATAATTATGATTGTTAATCAGAAAATCGCCCTTTGGTGCACAACCCGCAAGAATGTTATTGAATAATGGAGAACGGTTAAGTACGTTTAGATCATTATTGCATCCTGACATTCCAAAGAATGAATTCCAGAACCAAAGATCATAAGATCCCACTGCTTCGAGGATTATTGTGGGTAACGTGTCCTATATACTGGCCAGAAAATTTTTCCATTGGTAATGCATGCATCTACACTTTCCAACATTCCGAGAAATCCCCAAGAGTTGTTTTCTTCCAGTATTTTTTGGACATCATCGATTGTTGGATGTCTCATATACTATGGCCCAAATGCATTAACAATTGCCACACAAAATCTACGGAGTGTTTTAAGAACCATAGCTTCTCCAATTCGTACGTACTCATCAATTGCATCTGCAGATGATCCGTATGCCAAACACCATACCGCAGCAGTAATTTTTTGATGTGGAGATAAATCATAAGCTTTTATGGAATCTTGTCGTTGAAGAAAGTATTCCTTATAACTTACAATAGCTTCAAATATCTGATTGAAAATGTCCCGACGCATTCGAAATCTTCGATGAAATAGATAGTCACCATAAATGGGATTATCTAAAAAATAATTCCTTCGAAGTCGCCTATCACCATCTTCTCTTTCGCGTTGAATATATCGGCGGTGATTTGTATGTTGGCTTTGTTGAACGGCAATCGAAAATAATTGCATACGGCTATTAAAAATTCTTGTTAGATTCTCGTTCTCTTCATCTGATGAAGTTGAGTTAGAAGAAGAGCTGAAATTAGCCATCACAAAAACAAAGCACGAGAAGAAGATAAGTTTTTGGTCTTATGATTATGTTCTATATTTCAAACTAGATGGTGATAGTTAAATAGACTGGTTCAATATCATACTATGTTGGAACGAGAGATAATTGTTAGATTCTTATAGTCAAAAAAGTTAATCTAGGATAAATGCTTGAGTTGGAATAACATGGTACGTTGGAGGTTTGTGTTGAAAGATTCTCATATGGATGAAAGTGAGAGATAGGATTGACATGCTACTTTTTTTTCATTCAATGTAGACATGCTATTTTGTTTCTGAGTGAATGGTGTAGGAATTGATAGAGATGATTTAATTGTTAACTTCTTCAAGTAGACACATGGTATAATTACAATGCAAATCAATATTCAACACATGATATAAATACAGAACCCACTATTCTTCTTCATCGAACTGTGTACACGGTACAAATTCCGGTAGTTGAAAATTAGAAGTCTCGGTATTTAAGTTGTAGATATTCCGCTGCAACCCCCATTGTCGTGATGAGGATGTTCGGTCGCCATATATAGATCTTCTATGAGAAATTGCTTGAGTGGGAATATAATCTTTCAACACTGTTTCTGACAGAATGATACACCGTAGCCGAGCCTCAATATTCGAAGCTTCCTGACAGCGTTGGTATAATTCCTCCTATAACAATCAGTTTTCAATAGAAAATACAGTGTTATATTATTCCAATAATTTATTCTAACAATAAATATATATTTAACATGTGCTTACATAAGATAGTGCGCCTCGTGGCTGAAACTCGAAAGATTCATGTGGGAAACTTCTCGTAACTGTACCACCGCCATAAAGTGGCAATTCCTCTACACACTCACCGTACCTGACAGACCTTTCAAGGGAGGTTTGTGTTGTATACTCTGCCGGGGCCCAACATAGGGGAGTAACTGAGAATTAAAACTCCCCAAAGAAGAACATAAAGAATACACGTGCAACCGAAAATAGGTACTTTATTATCAACTTTTGCTTTCTCGATTATACTGCTATGAAAATACTTCTTCATAAATGAACAACGTATTCCTTGAGATTTCCAATCAGATTCAGTTATTTTAGTAAAGAAACAGGTCTTTACTGTTTCGAAAGGGTCTTCATCGTTGCACAGAGGCTTTTTACTGACTCCGATGGATATTCCCGTTAGCATCGCCCAATCCAATGGGGTGAATCCCAACTCGCCGCACGGCAGGTGAAATATGTGGGTAGTATTCCACCATCTCTCAACTAAGGCCTCGACTAGTCATTGAGATGATTTTTGGGTATCAATTGTAAAAAAGGGTGTCACCCCGCACTATCAATTATTTGCTTCACTAGTAGGGAACGAAAGCACACCCTGTATGATTTAATTAGACCATTCCAATTTTCCCTAAAGTTAAAAAACCACTAGAAGAGTGCTCGGTAATATGCTTACAAATATGAGTGTTGGGATTGGGGCGTCAACAAACGCCTCTGGTCGCAGCGGAACTAATTAGAGCAATGAGGAAGTCAAAGAGATGATACGAATAATTTGAGCAAGTAAGTAGATCCACCAATCCAAACACAAACCGAACGAAAATTTATCCTGGTTTGCTTTTGCTTAATCCGGGGGGGAATATAGGGAGATCTGATATTCAACTAGAAGAGATTATAAGGAGTTACTGATTCACTCAATACAAGGAATTAAACACACCCACCGAGAACTATCTCTCTTGAGCCTCTCTTTGCAATGGAGAAAAGAATCTATGAAGTACTACACTCTCATATTGGAGATGTTTACAATATATATAGAAGAATAGAGAGAAACCTAGGTCTAATCTTGATTCACTGTCGTCCGATATAACCTGGAAAAGAAGTAACTGAATAGGAGCCACACGATTTAACTTGGAGTTGACGATTGGGCTGAAATGACCTAACAAATTGAGGCAAAAAAAAACACAGTACCGTGGTTGGTCGACCGTCCAAAAAGATCGGTCACCGTCCACCTCTTGGCCAAACTCAGTGCAACTGCGGTCGGGTGTTCGGTCGGGGGTGCGGTCGACCGCAACTTGGGACAGTCGACCGTAACTATGCCTGCACCTTGCTGCTGTTGTTTTCTTCTACTCTCTTCGATGCTTCGACCTCCGTACTTCATCCTACCTTCTTCTAATCTGAACCACGAGTATTCAAGACACATTCCTAACAAACTCCACATTGGATTGCATACGAGTGCTATCACATGATGTGTTATTCATCTACAAACATTAATGAATTCCACTTGTAAATAACTTAGAACAATAGCTTCTTTTTCTAGTTGAACTAATCTCTACCCAATCTCACATAATCCAGTGTAGCCCCTCAAAGGCACACCTCCATAGATGTACTCACGAAGTTGCCAAACTCCGCATGAACTCCACCTACCCTTAGGCTTTCTCCACCTCTCAACGATATTCGAACGTCGTGGTCTCGTCTCGATGATTCTAGTTGCGGCAAGCTAGCTAAGCTTGTAGGAATAACGGGAAAATAATTAACAACCCTTGTGCAGGATTTTTGGATTCTCCAAAGCTTGTAGAGATTGTGTTGGCTTGACCCAACCACTCTCATACCTCTAATTACTTCACGACGACCTTGAAAAACAGACAGAACTCCACCTCGTGCTGTGTACCTACAACCCCGTGCATCTAGAGTTCCCAAGAAAATCAGATTCTGTTTCAATATAGGAACATGCAAAGAATCCCTTAAAGTGAATAAATTTAGACCTGGCATCATCAACTCGACTGTCCTCTCACCTGCTACTTCATAAATCTCTCCAGTTTTTGTTGTCATATAACTCCCTGTAGTAGACTTATTAGTTGTTTTAGGAGAAAATATGAGAAGAACTCCCCGAGTCAAGAAAACAACTAGAATCCACTTCTAAAGAATTTGAAATAAGAAGACACAAATCACCTGAATCAATGCACTAACCACACTAGCGGCTGAACTCCCGTTCTTTGCGCTCTCCTGATTCTGCAACTTCCAACAATCTTTCTTGGTATGCCTTGGCCTCTTGCAATAATGGGAACGGATCGAATCCTTTTGCAAAACACTTTGTCTTCCCCCAGAAGGACCTTCCACTGCTAGACAACTTGTAGGAATATACGGTGAATTCTGAGTGTCCTTTCTAAGTTGATTTTCCTTCAATGCTTTGATTACACCATCTACCGAATTACTTTCCTTGGCAAATCTACCGTGTAACATGGTTGTCACGTTCCGCTTCCCAAAAATACGGAATACGAGCACATAACATTGGTCCAGCGAATGACTAACGTCACCCATAAACTGTTTAATCGATCAACTCAACAATATAATTAATACAGAATAATTGCGCAGGTAATAATAATAACCTCATGAACAATAATACTTGGAATGAAACAATATAAAATATCCAAATACAATAATAATCCAACATCTGGAAACAAATAGCAATATTCGGGTCAAAAGCCCAATACAATAATAATCCAATTCAAATAATAATAAATCTCAATACATTAAGTTTGATAAAATAATAAGCAACTAGAAAGCATTAAATCTTCAGAATGTTTGTTCTCCAATCCCAGCAGGCAATTCTCTTTCCTTACCTATGAACACTTCATCTAAAAAAAAGAGAAAAATTGTCCTCAGAGCAAGTCATGGACAACAAGTAGAGAAAGCAAGGAAATGGTTAATGCAATGGTTATAAATAATGATTCAATATCTATACCATTTAGCCAATAATCAATATCAATGGAAACAATGACGAACAATATACATTGTCAATGTGATGCAAACCCTTAAGTCTATTTTTCATATTTTAAATCCTAACTAATGCACGTACTACTGCATCTCATACTACATGTTCGATGTATACAATCAATTTCATTTAGACTAAGTAGTGAATTCTATAAATCATGTGTCGGTACGATAATCATTGATACGATACATTATTGTTGCTTGATACATTACGATGATTTACTGATTCATTGAAACATTGATACATTAATACATTGATACGATTCATTGATGCAATAAATGAAAGATTAGGGTGCCGTAGTCAGCGCTCCAGAATCAATCGATAAATACTGGCCAACACAGTCACTATATTATTCACTACTCAAGTCATTTTCTTAAACCTCGGCTTGTTAATTATTTATCAATGCAACAATATAATATACAATTATGAAATATTTGGTGAACAATAGTATCAATAGGGGAACAATAGAATGATAATATGGATAGGCCAATTATAAAGGTGACAATAACTCATTGGGAACATGCAATGCAACATACATACATTAATTCGTGCAATAGTATGAAACAAGAATAATTAAACCATTAAAAACTGAAATATAAAATTTTGGACAACAAGAGTAGTCTGTACAAAAATGTAGTTTTCCGTTGTTTCAGAACTCAAAAACTGAATCCGTCAAAAGTTCTAGAAACTAGACTTCCATACGGTTCCAACGCACATTTAAAGTTCAAATTTCGACAATAGTAGTTAGGTCAAACACATGGTTCTTTAAAGATTTCATGTTCAGGCAGAATATCTAGAATCAGCGAAAACTCAAGATAAAATTCATTAAAAATATTTATTATACTCCTAAACATGTAAACTAATAATCTGGAAATTATCAGAGTAAGGTTTTATCAATTGATCAGCCTTTTTACTTGTTAAACATGAAAGATACAAGAATCTGGAAATCTGGAATTAAAAACGCAGTTGTAGTAAAACGACCATAACTTTTGCTACAAAACTCGGAATTCAAAAATTCAAGATTTTCTAAAACTAAAAGGATGAGGCTACAATTCTTGTTCAGAAAGTAATTTAATTTGAGGTCAAATACTGGGTCGAAAATAGCAACCAATATTCAGCCAGCAAGCAAGATACAGGTTTTAGGGTATTTTCATTAAAATAAATTAATTAAACATGATGGGTGTCGATTCTTTAGTCAATAAATTATATAATCAGCATGATGAGTATCAACACATGATAAATAAAATTTAGAAATGCATACATACACTAATTTATCATCAATCAATCAAACAACATACAACTTAACAATTATTTCTATAATAATTAATCGTGTTATGAGATGCATAAAAATTTTCTATCATCAATACTATATGATGTATGCAAGATTCAATATTTTTGTAGTCAAATTGACACGATGTCAAGAATATTGGGGTTGGCTCGTGCAAACCCTTAATAGACCGAACGAAGGAAGATGAACAATGTATAATACGATAACAAAGGATCTACTTGCAAAAAATTCAATAAAACTTGAATTTGATACAATTAACAATTCAAGAGGAAGTGACTTGCCTTATAATCGGTGAAAACGAATACCAGGAATAACGGGATAAGGATCCCGAAGCAACGAACCCATGAACCAACACGATTTAACACGTACAATATACGTGCAATAAAACCCAAACAACAGAGAGCACAAAGAGACAACAGCGGAACAGCAAGGGCTAGCAGCAATGTCAGCGAGGCTGACATCGACGGCAGAATGGCGGGTGGCAGCGTCGCGGTCGGGCAGTGTCGGGGTTGGCACTGGTAGTCGGCGATCGAAACTGGGACGGAGCAGGAGGGGGTTTGGCTGTCTGTCGACGAGTGCGGAAGGGAGGGAGAAGCAGTAATGGAGCAGGGGGTTTCGGGGGTGGCACTAGGAGGCAGCGCCGGGAGGGGTGACGAGGGGTGGTCGCCGGAATATTAGGGGGGGGGGGAGGGAGGGTCGGAGAAGACGGCCGAGAGGAGAAGCAGTAATGGAGGAGATGATATACAGTAACTTTAAGCGGGAAAACAATGGGGAGAGAAAGAGAGAGAGATGAAGAGGAGAGAGAATAAGCGGCTAGGGTTTTAAAATTGTATAATTTTTAGGGTTTGCATTAGGGATGTATTTATAAGGTACAATTAGGGTACTGGGTTAGTGAATTAGAGTCCAATAATAGCGATTTTGGGTCAAGAACAATTCAAATTGGGTTTTAGGATTCAAGTAAGAGATAAATCTAAATCAATAGGGTCCAAATAAAATACTCACAATAAAATAAAAGAAAATAAGATCAACAAGAAAATAGTTCCTCAAGAAGAACAAAGAATTTCATGAACGAAAATTTAAATCCAAATAAATAATACACATGGGGAGAATATAAATTGGCTTGAAAATAAATTTGAATTCGCCAAGAAAATTAGATCAAGTACAAAAATAAAATAATTCAATAAATAAATTTTAATTGAATAATGAAGAAATAACAGTTAATTATTATAATCCTAATAATAATAAAATCGTACAACAAAATAGTATTCGGGTTTAACAATTTTTATTAAAATAATCCAATAGTAATAATATATTTGTTTTGGGCTCAAGTACAAACAGTCGATCCAAAAGATGTAGAAAGTAAGATTAAAACACACCGTTATTCAAAATGATTAAATTTTCGATTACTAAATACTACAATTAAAATCCGAAATGAATTTAGCACAAAATAACATTATAAAATCAAGTTATAGCAAATACACGGAAAATACTTATTGTCGGGAATGAGTGTTACAATGGTAGTTATCAAAAGCTCGTACGAATCCGGCAGTAAATATATCAGGTTGAAAGCTTTATCTTCTGCACACACAACCGCGTTAATCGCTTAAGTTCAGATGATATATTATTGAACTCAGTAATGTGGTCTTGGAGATCGGTACCTTCCTTCATAGATAAACAGAATAATTTTCTCTTCCAATGCATCCGATCTAATAACTTCTTCCAGAAATCTGCACTTGACCTCGTCGGCCAAGGATAGTCGGATCAGACTTATGACACTTTCACGAATATTTTTCCAAATATCTTCCTTCATGTCAGATGGCCTTTCTATCTTCTTAACGGCTAACTGCAAATGTTTTTGAATAAGGACATCATACATGTCAACCTTCCAAAGATTAAAATTGATCTTTCCATCGAACTGCTTGATCTTCAAAAGACCGTGACCTGTCATCTTAACCAAGGGACTCGACAACCTGAAGCTCTGATACCAGTTGTTGGGATTGGGGCGTCAACAAACGCTTCTGATCGCAGCGGAACTAATTAGAGCAATGAGAAGGCCGAAGAGATGAGACGAATCAATTAAGCAAGCAAGTTGATCCACCAATCCAAACACAAACGCAACGAGGATTTATCCCAGTTAGCTTTTGCTTAATCTGGGAGAAAATATAGGGAGATCTGATATTCAACTAGAAGAGATTACAAGGAGTTACTGATTCACTCAATACAAGGAATTAAACTTACCCACCAAAAACTATCTCTTTCGAGTATCTCTTTGGAATGGAGAAAAGAATCTATGAAGTACTACACTCTCATATTGGAGGAGTTTATAATATATATAGAAGAATAAAGAGAAACTGAGGTCTAATCTTGATTCTCAGTCGTCCGATATAGTCTAGAAAAGAAGTAACTGTATAGGAGCCGTACGATCTAACTTGGAGTTGACAATTGGGCTGAAACGACCTAATAAATTAAGGCCCAAAAACGAACACAGCGCTGCGATCGGTCGACCGTCCACCTCTTGGCCAAACTCAGTGCAATTGCGGTCGGGTGTGCGGTCGACAGCAACTTGGGAAAGTCGACCGCAACTATGCCTGCACCTTGCTGCTGTTGTTTTTTTCTACTTTTTTCGATGCTTCGACCTTCGTGCTTCATCTTAATTACCTTCTTCTAATATGAACCATGAGAATTCAAGACACATTCCTAATAATGAGGGTATTTTTTGGACTGAGAAGCGAAGTGAGAGATGAGTTGGTATGAAGGTTGTAAAATAATGTGAATATATAAAGTTGAGGCCCAAATGAACTGCGAAAGGTAGTATATAAATAGCCAAAAAAAAATAAAAAAAATTGTGGGACGATACATGATTTTTCGTCCTTCCAAAGTTTAAATTTTTTTTCTTTTTTAACCAATGTTGGACGAAGCTTTATATCGCGTCCGAGGTGAAAGTTTTCCCTACCCGTGTCGGACGTGCGATAATGTCCTGTCGCTGCATTTAAAAAAAAATAATTTTTGTTAATCGGACGGGATTACATATCCCGTCCGTGCCTTTAAAAATTAAAAAAAAAATCTTTCTCGGACGCAAGATCTTCTTGCGTCCGTTTATATATATATATATATATATATATATATATATATATAATGGGACCGGATTTCATCTATCGGCCGTGCCTTTAAAAAAAATAACAACAAAATAATTCTAAGACGCTTCATGTTCTACTGTCCGTTCAGAAATTTTTTTCTTCTTTTACATGGGACGATTTTAGATGCATCGTCCCTTATCGATAAACTAAGCAAAAAAGTTAAAATTTTATTAGAACGAAAGATGATTAAGTGTCCGTCCATTTTAAAAAAAGATATTTTCAAATTTTGATTCTGCATGACTATAGAAAAAGTCAAAATTTCCATTTCTAAAATTCATATATGGAAATTTTGAATATGAACGACTAAAAATGCTCTTAGGCCCCCGTCCCATATTGATCACGTTTGCGTCCACGTCCCTTTCATAAGTTTCAATACTAACCCCCTCTTCTCATTATAAAAAATCAACATGATCTCATTATAAAAAATCAACATGATCTCATATACATATCACAACTACATCATAAAAATAAAAACCTATCCCTACAATAATTTTTCTTTTCCAAATTAATGGATTTGCTCCAAGACTGGCCCGAACCAATCGTCCCCGTTCAGTCCATAGCTGACAGTGGGCTCACCCTAATCCCCGACCGCTACGTCAAGCCATCCTCTGAACGTCCGTCCCTCAACTCCATAACGGGTTCGGTCAGTCAGGAGCTGAGCATACCCGTAGTGGACTTAAACGGGCTAAATGGGGGGGAAATGGAATGCCGTGCAACAATGAGGTCAGTGTCCGATGCGTGCAGGGACTGGGGCTTCTTCCAGGTGGTGAACCATGGGGTGAGCATGGCGTTGATATCGAAGATGAGGGTAGTTTGGAGAAATTTTTTTGAGATGCCCATGGAGGAGAAGAAGCAGCTTGCGAATTCGCCGATGACTTATGAAGGGTATGGGAGTAGGCTTGGGGTGGAGAAAGGAGCTTGTTTGGATTGGGGAGACTACTTCTTTTTGCATGTTCTTCCAGAGTCTATTAAGAATTATGACAAGTGGCCAGCTCAGCCAACTTGTTGCAGGTATATGTATCTTTTCTCTAATGAAATACGATAACTATCTTTACTGAAAAATAGTAAATATATACACTACCAACTTCTTGCTGCAAATAAAATACTAGAGATGATCACTATCCTTCACCTGTCTCCATACATGTAACTATTAATTTTTTCAAGTGAAAGTAGAGATACTTATAGTACAGGTCAATCTTAATACTACCAATGAATGACAAACCTTAATCTATTAACTCTAATATGATTGTGATATAACTTTGTTTGGAATTTTCGTTGACCAGGGAGATAACTGATGAGTACGGGCGCGCGCTAGCAAAGTTATGCAAGACACTAATGAAGGTGATGTCGATAAGCCTAGGGTTGGATGCAAGATTTTTGCATAGGGCATTCGGGGAAGAGGAAGTTGGTGCATGCTTGAGGGTGAACTACTATCCTAAATGCCCACAGCCTGACCTTGCCCTCGGCCTCTCAGCCCACTCTGATCCTGGTGGGTTGACAGTTTTGCTCGCGGATGATCATGTCAAGGGTCTTCAAGTCCGCAAGGGCAGCGAATGGGTTACAATTCAGCCCATCCCCAATGCATTCATTGTGAACGTCGGCGATCAAATTCAGGTATTATTCTTTCTTTTTAATGTGTATGTCTGTGCATGATGGACTAGATCTCTCTTGCTTACCTATTCTTACAAAACAAAGCAAGTAACATAGAAAAAGCTAACACAGAGTTTTAGCTCAAATGGTACAGATTTGGGGTGGATAAAGGGAGGTATGAGGTTTTACCTCGTAGCCATTTCTTAAAAAAGAAAGAACATAGGAAAAGCATAAGACGATCATAAATTTGGTATGTAATCCACTTACACTGTTCTATTTTTTAGATAATTCTTTCCACTTCATAATTTTTTAAATCTTAGATAAGTTTTTCACTTTGCATATGGGGAGGCAACATTTTAGTGGATAAGTTAATGGAGGTGAGGCATGCTTACAGTCAAAAGACACCTAATTATTAAACACGTGCTCTTAGGATTAAGATCCCCAGACAATTATTAAGAAGCCCTCCAATACTATTAGGAAACTATCTCTGGCACAGGAGGAAATTCTCTCATATTAATGCTAAACTCACTACTAATTTTACTACATTTTTTTTCACTATTTTAGATGGCAGACTCTAATAGGTAGGAAAAGATAGAGTAGATGGGAAAATTCTCTAATAGGAGTATGTCACCTAAAATATAGTGAACAAAATGGTAGTAAATTTTGTAGCGGATGAAGTATTACTCAAAAATTAAATATTCGCTATCGAAATTCATGATCTACATCATTTAAGTTGATCATCATATTCTAAAATATACAATGATATAAAATCATTGTATTTGAACATATCTTTCCCATTCATCAATGAGGTGACAAAATGAACGTTTTTCAATAACAGAATTATTGAGACCACTTAATATATGGACAAAACTTATCCAATTTTGATAATATTTATCTATATAATAAAACACAAAGAAAGCTATCAAGTTACTCTTCTTCAATCCTCCCAAAATCAAAGGCCCAGATCTAATATCACAAAACACATTTTTTTCCCAAAAGTTTTCCCCCAAAATTTAAATTCAAATCCCCCAAAACAACTCCTTTATTTATTTAATTATCTCTCTCTCTCTCTCTCTCTCTCTCTCTCTCTCTCTCTAAATATATAAATATACTAGATTTTCCTGTGGGCACGTGCCTACGGCACGTCTTCGGAACGATACAAAACACGAAAATCCCTATAAACAGTAAAACAACAATTATGTAGCTCAAGTTTGAATAGTATGACAATAATTAGTTGTAAATAAAAGTCAATGTTTCCATTAGTATATGTTAAAAAATAATTATAAATGGGAGTGTAAAATCTAACTTCTTAGAACTTTAAGTGTGGAAAATGATGAAATTTAACTGTTTAAGAGATATTTGCTATTTTCAATATAACATGTGCAATAAAAAAAAACAAAAAAATTCTGAAAATTTACGAATCTGAAATCTTAAAAATCTAAATTTCTAAGTAAATAAAGAAGGAATGGGAGAGAGAAAGAGAGAAATATGAAAAAGTGAAGGGGATTTTGATTTTGGGGTTTGAAATTTGGGGGGGGGGGGGATTTTTTTTTTTTTTTTTTTGAGGTTAGATCTGAGCCTTTGATTTTGGCGAAATTGAAGTTGAGCCACTTGATAGCTTTCTTTGTGTTTTATTTTATATATATATATATATATATATATATATATATATATATATATGGAAAGCTTCGGTTGTGCACTATCTCTAGTGGCCTTCGGGCGTTCATATCGAAGATCCGAACCGTTCACATTAATCTACACATCTAAATTAGTCTAAATATATAAAATCAAATTATTTAAAATGCATTTACCCATCCATTGAAGTGTTACAAAATTGTATGACTGAAAATCATTGTTTTTTATAGTCACATGATGGATGGGCAAATAAATTTCAAATGATTTGATTTTACATATTTAGACTAATTTAGATGTGTAGATCAATGTGAACGGTTCGGATCGTCGATATGAACGCCCGAAGGCCTAGTGCACACGTCGTGTGCACTAGAGGAGTGCACAACCGAAGCTTTCCATATATATATATATATATATATATATATATATATATATATATATATACTAGATTTGCCCGTGGGCACGTGCCTACGACACGTATTCGGAACGATACAACATACGAAAAGCCCTTTAAACAATAAAGCAACAATTATGTAGTTCAAGTTTGAATAGTATGACAATAATTAGTTGTAAATAAAAGTCCATATTTCTATTAGTATATGCTGAAAAATAATTATAAATGAGGGTATAAAATCCAATTTCTTAGAACTTTAAGGATGGAAAATGATCAAATTTAATTGTGGAAGAGATTTTTGCTATTTTCAATATAACATGTGCAATAAAAAAAAGATAAAAATTCTGAAAATTTTACAAACCTGAAATCTTAAAATCTAAATTTCTAAGTAAATAAAGAAAGAATGTGAGAGAGAGGGGGGAGAGAGAGAAAGAGAGAAATATGAAAAAGTGAAGAGAGAAAAGAGAGATAATAATAAAATAATGAGTTTTTTAGTTTTGGGGGAAAAATTTTAATTTTGGCGTTTGAAATTTTGGGCAGAAAAATATGTTTTGTGAGAATCAATCTAAGCCATTTGTTTTAAGGGAGATTGAATGAGAGCCACTTGATAGCTTTCTTTGTAATTTATTATATAGATATATGTATATGAGTAATGCTTTAGCCACTACCAATTTCAATACCATTTCCTTCACTACCTTAGGTGACATATTCCTATTGGAGAGTTCTCCCACATACTCTATCATCTCCTACCTATTGGAGTGTGCCACCTAAGGTAGTGAAGAGAAATGTAGTGAAATTGGTAGTGACTCTAGCATTACTCTATGTATATAGAAACATGGATTTTTATTTACAACTAATTATTATCTTACTATTCAAACTTGAGCTACATAATTGTTGATTTACTGTTTACAAGGTTTTTCATATGCTGTATCGTTCTGAAGACATGCCGTAGGCACGTGCCTACGGGCAAATCTAGTCTTCTTATATTTTATGATATGTTCAACACTTTCAATCGATGTGGATCATGCATTTGGGAGGAAGGGGTAGAATTTTAGAGTGTCATAGAAGTAAATTTCCTCCTATGCCACATTTTCTTCCATTTTTTTATATATAAAGAGGATATATTAGTTAGGTAAATAAGGTTAACACTAGGTATATATCTGTAGAAGAAATATTCTTTTCTGCTCGACATATTTTGACATTTCCACTTAAAAAGTTTTAATATGAAAAAAAGTCAGTATATATAGAATCAAGTTTTCCTTGTCCACTCACGATTATGAGATTGGATCAAACACGTTTGTTTTCATTTTCTTGGGATTGTTTCGTCAGGTACTTTTTAAAAGGAAAGCCGGAGGGTTTTTGACGTCATGGTTTTTTTTTTTGATCATATTTTTGACGTCATGGTTAAATCTCAAATAAAAAATATTTTCTGATATTCATTTTGTAATAGTAACTCGTGGTACTGCTGGTTGAATATCAGGTTCTAAGCAACGCAGTGTACAAGAGCGTGGAGCATCGGGTGGTGTCAAATGCGGCTCAAGAGCGTTACTCATTTGCCTTCTTCTACAACCCAAGGAGCGACCTGCCATTATGTCCAGCTGCCGAACTGATTGCACCAGAACGGCCTCAGCTCTACCAACCGATGACCTTCAATGAATACAGGTTCTACATTAGGAAGAAAGGCCTTAAAGGAAAAGCTCAAGTCGAGTCTTTGAAATCTATGTAACCTTTTATTTCATTTTTTGCATGTCTAATATTATCAAGCTGGAAGGCATAAAGAGATCGAGGGTCGAGAGAAGTTGTGTAGACGTTCAATAAAGGAAAAGAAGGGCTAATGATTTCTCAAATACAGTCAATATCCTAGACATCTTGTTAGCCAGAATTATGTTTTTGGTCAGTTTTTGTGCAACTTGAACAAGTAACATATATTCTTGCAGATTTAACAAACTAAGAAGACGTTTTTTTAACAACTATATGATCAGTCTTGTTTAACATAAGAATCATGCATTCAAACATAGGATCCTTTTTGGATGGATGTTGTTTACTCCCTTAATTTGTAAGGGTTAATTTCCTCCACAATATATATCATGAGTTGAGGCTATCTGAGCTAATGCACTGTTCAGTTTTTACCATCTTCTGTGTAATGAAAATAGATCTATGTAATGATACATGTCGTAGTTCTATTTCCGGTTTTTGGCGAAGAATATACTCTGCTCTTGATGAAAGATAAGAAAGAAAAGAAGACTCTTTATGGGGAAAATACCCCCCAAGCAATGAAGAAAACGTCTGATGAAGATCATTACTGACCACGCACCATATCTCATGCAAGATTTGACGGACCAACACTAAGCACTGACGGTGAAGTTATAATGATTAGAACCATGAATATAAACCAAGCTCACTTATGCGGTTAAAGATCTCTTCACAACTTGTTGCTGCTTATTTCGGTGTGGGAGCAAAGAGATAGTGAGTTAATAATTGAAAGAAACTACTAAAAGTCAAACCTGTGACCCTGACCGTTAAAAACGGTTAGAGCTTCTGAGAATGAATCTGGATCTTTGATTAACCACCGTGATCTGAATCCGACGGTTGCTGATGCGGCCAATGGACCTACAAAAAGCCTGAAATACCCGACACTCAAGTTAGAACCAAAAAGAGAGAGAGAGTTAGACAGTGAAAACTGGCAAATTGTTGATTACCTTCTGACTGTAGAAGGGGAGGGGTATTTATAGGTCTGAGAGACATTTCAAGAGATTGATTTGTGTCCGTTGGATCGATTTAACTGCCTTATCTCTTTCATGTCTCTCCCCCTCAAGAGATAAGATATCCTTGTTAGGGAATAAATGATTTGACTCCTAGCTTGCATGGGCTAGATGTTTCTCCTATTGGGCCTAATCAGTCACTTTTTATGGACTTGGGAGAAGCCTATGTCATGAAGTGGGCCCAGACCTGTAAAAGAGGCCTGTGATAACTAATCTGCCTGTAGATGCTTTGAGATCTGTGCAGGAACCGTATGGCTCTGATCTGCTACGATTTTGACCATCATCATAAGCCCCCTCCCCCACACTCCCGGAAGGCAATTTTCTTGGCTTTCGAGGAGTAGTACGTTTTATTTTTGGAATCTGGCGTATAATCTTAGCAGTCGGAGTATTCGGAGATACTTGGAACTGATTTGTGGCTTCCGAAGGCAGTGATTATTTTTCTAGATTTTTCCATATTTCTTCAGATTTTTCTGAATTTTCTGGAAATTTTCCATATTTCTTTGGATATTTCCATTTTTTTTGAAATTTTTTCCAATTTTAAACCACCTTTTTGAATTTTATAATTAATAAATTCAATTTTAATTATTTTTTCCAGATTTTTAAATTAATTTTCAGAATTAACATAATTATTTTCCAATTTTTTAATTACTATTTTGAATTAAAAGATAAATTAGGGGTTTTTTTGTAAAAAAGTTACCATTGCAAGGATCATGACGTGATCTGGATCGCTGATTATGGAGATCTCGCGCGTTGAGGAGATCGAGCAGTGGAGATTCGCCTGCTTTGATTCTGCTGATCTGGCACGCATTATGGAGCGATCTGGATCACTGATCAAGCGGAGCTCGCGCGCTGAGGGAGATCAGACGGCGAAGGAGCAAACGAGGTGCTGGGGAAGACGATGGAGCGATGTGGATGAATCCGAGCCGTCCCTAGCGCTCGAACTCGAATTTTGGAGAAATCCAACGGTCGACAACGGCTGTGAGCGACCTCTTAGCTCGGCCGACCATTTCGCCGAGTTATGGGCGATATATTCGACAAATTGATCCAAGAATGGCCGCATGAAAAGAACTACCCTACCCATGATCTAGAACTTGCAGCGGAGATATTTGCTCTAAAGTTATGGAGGCACTATTTGCTCGGAGATAGAGTCGAAATTTTCACAGATCACAAGAGTCTCAAATATGTGTTCACGCAGAAGGAGCTGAACATGAGACAGAGGAGATGGTTAGAACTGATGGCCGATTTCGACATCGATTTCCAGTACCACCCGGGCAAGGTAAATCTGGTACCCGATGCTTTGAGTAGGAGGCCTACTGCAATGTTTCTGACCAAGCAGAGGGAGATATTAGAAGATATGAGGAGGCTGGAATTGGAAGTGGTTCTCCCAGGTACAGCATCGCAGTTTATGATGTTGCAGTTGCAGTCTTCATTAGTGGAGCAGATCAAGGCAGCTCAGGCAGATGATTAGGAACTGCAGGAGTTCCGTAGTGAAGTGGAGGCAGGTCTGAGATCTGACTTAGTCATCCATTCAGACGGGTCACTCCGTTTTGGATCCAGGTTATGTGTTCCTAGAGGTGAAGTCAGGCACAGATTACTCGAGGAAGCACATCAGTCTCAATACTCTATCCATCCAGGAGGTACCAAAATGTACAGAGATTTGAAGCAGCATTTTTGGTGGCATGGAATGAAAAGGGCTGTGGCAAGGTTTGTGTCACAATGCCTGATTTGTCAGCAAGTGAAGGCGGAGCATCAGAGGACCGCTGGATTATTGCAACCTCTTCCGATTTCAGAATGGAAATGGGAGAATATCACTATGGACTTCGTGACAGCATTGCCCAGGAGTCCTAAAGGTCATAACGCTATCTGGGTGATAGTGGACCGGTTGTCGAAGAGTGCCCACTTCATCCCATTCAGGGTGGGGCAGTCTACTGAGAGCCTAGCGGAACGGTATATTCAGGAGATAGTGAGACTGCACGGTGTTCCCGTCAGCATCGTATCCGACAGGGATACGAGGTTCAGGTCGCATTTCTGGGAGAGTCTTCAGCAGAGTCTGAGGAGCAGGTTGAACTATAGCACAGCATTCCACCCCCAGACGGACGGGCAGTCCGAAAGGACGATTCAGACACTGGAGGATATGTTGCGATCCTGTGTTCTGCAATTTGGTGGTTCTTGGGAGGATCACTTGCACCTGGTCGAGTTTTCATACAACAACAGTTATTAGGCAAGCATCAATGCGGCTCCATTTGAAGCACTCTATGGTCGTAAATGTAGGTCCCCAGTCTGTTGGGACGGTATTGGAGAGAGGAAACTTTTGAGACCAGAGTTGATTACGAAGACAGTTGATGCAGTAGCTCAGATCCGGAAGCATCTGCAAGCCGCTCAGGACCGACAGAAGAAATGGGCTGACTGTCGTCGCAGACCTTTGGAGTTTGAGGCAGGTGATCACGTGTTTCTGAAGGTGTCACCTTGGAAAGGCGTCATCCGATTTGGTGGAGGGGGTAAACTGAGTCCCCGATTCATTGGCCCTTTTGATATTGTGGAGCGCGTGGGCAAGGTAGCCTACCGACTCGCACTACCACCAGCTTTGTCCGTAGTTCATGACGTATTCCACATCTCTCAGCTCAGGAAATATGTTAGAGACGACAGCCATGTGATTGACTACTCGGAGTTGTCCATGAGACCAGACTTGTCTTGCGAAGTCCAGCCAGTTGCTATTGTGGACAGACGCGAGAAAGTGTTGAAGAACAAAGTGATCAAACTCGTTCGTGTCTCCTGGAATCCTCACTCGCCCGGTGAGTCGACTTGGGAATTGGAGGAAGAAATTCAGAAGAAATTCCCTCATCTCTTTGAGTAGTTATATGTCGTCTTGGTTATTTGGTTCTCTTTTCTTTTCGGGGTACCTACGATCCACCGATTTGAATTTCGAGAACGAAATTCTTCTTGTATGGTGGGTAGGATTTGTAACCCCTGTTCCCGATTGTACGGGTTATTTTTCTTTGTATCTTTTTTGATGTGTTTTCTCCCTAATTTATTATATTCGGGCCTTTGTCGTGTTATGGGCTCACTAAATTCAATTAATTATTGTATTGTTGCTTATTGGCCCAACTACACTCAAGCCCAACTCCTAATCTTATTGGATATTGGATCCTAGTCTAAAGCTACCCACAACCCAATTCCCCTAACTAACCAGACTAATTCTCTCTCAATCCCTCAAATCTCCAACCCCCCACGATCTCCTCTTCATTTTTTTATTATATTTAAAATACCCCACTTCTCCCACAATCAGAATCACCCCTTAACAAACTTACACTCTCTCCCGTTCTCTCTCCCTCTCCTGTTCTCAAAACAAACCCAAACAAACCTAACAAAAACCCATTCTCTTCTTCCCCGACCTCGCTCCATTGCCGAACCACACTCATCCCCTTCTTTATCACTCGCCGTTCGCCACCACCACCACAGAACCCATCGCCTTCACAAACTTCGAAACCCATCCAACTCGCCTGCACCCAACTCAGCGCCTCCTTCACCCTTGCTCTCGACCTCCGACCCTATCCCCATCGCCTCGCCGCCTCCAACACCATCCCCTCCGTTCACCAGCAACCGCCCAGCTCCGCCCTCTGTTCGAACCCAACGACAGAGTCGTCACCGCACGTCGTCGCTTCTCGACGTCGCACCATCGCCTCTGCCGTGCCTCAGTCACCACGTCGCTTCCCGACGTAGTGTCACCTTCAAAGCACCGCCGTTTGTCGCCGTCCCATCTCTCCCTCTCGCATTTGTTTTCGATCGAAAGAACGAAGAAGAAGAAGAAAGGGAAAAGGGCGGGGACGATTTTGGACCGCCGGATCGCGTCAAGATCCATGCGATCGAGATCGCTGTTCGGTGTTCTCTCATAGCGGATCCCAGACTGCTGTCCCGTGTTCGGTGCAGATCCGCTGCGTGGACGAAATCCCATTTCCTGCTGCCGCTGTTTGCTGTTCTACCCGCACTGAATCCTCTCGCTGCCTTGCTGTTTTGGCTGATCGTGTGTGGGGATTAAATCACTGTTGCTGTTGTTGCTGTTGGAGTTTTTCGCGCGCATTTCGCCCGTACTCTTGGGATTGTTCCTCGGGATTCTGATCCCGTTATTCTTACTTTATTGAATTGACTACTACGAAAAAGGCAAGTCCACTTGAACTCTTTTAATTTTCTAGTTCAAGCTTATTGATCTCCTGCAAGTAGTTATATTTCAGTTATCTCAATTTGCCTTGTGTCCTGTCCGTTAGGAGTATCGAGGGTTTACACGAGCTAACCCGACGTACTCTTGACTTCTTTATTATCTATTGACTCAAACTCAAGCCTAGATACACATTGACATGAATAAAATAAATAAATTTGTACATGAGGAAAACACGCCGTGATTAAATGCATATTATTTATATGAAATCTTGTGACTTGAACTTGATAAATTCACTTGACTTGCTATTTAGAAAATTCACAATGCCTGTCTTACATTAACCTTGATATATGTGTGATTCATTAGTTCGATAACTACCCACTTGATGAATATGAACATGATAGTTTTATAAAATTCTTGTTGCATGTATTGTTTAGCACAGAGGTTTCGACCCTGTAAATATGAGAATTAGCACACAAGATATAAAAGAGAGTTTTTACCTATTGGACCTAGTTTCCAACCCAAGTGACAAATCTTAATTTGAAGTCACGATCTGTAAGATATAACATTTTTAGTCCCCGCTAGCCTACATTTTCAGACTGCAGAAATTACTATAACCTCGACATATTCGATGGTGTAATACTATGTAAAAGTGTTAGAATGCTATAAAATTTTCCAGGAACCTTATAGACATGCTTAGGGTTCACCTCAAATTTCTGTAGATTTTTATAACATATTTATACCATGTTTTCACCCCTTAGAAGTTGACACCTAGCTGCTGCCAGAACAGCTGATCTGCAAAGAATGGAGTTTTTAGCCTAGATACAGTTAGAACTAGCAGAAAGTCCCTGAATATAACTCGTAGCCCTATCTGTCTAGATGTCCATAGCCTACTAGAAGTCCGAATTTGGAGTTTAAATCTAGGAGTTATACCTGTTTTAGTGTGTCTGTGTCAGCCATTTCAGATTTACTGTTTCTTGCTTATTATTGTGTAATATACCATGTTGCTGCATTATCATCATTCACTTGACATTTTTATGACTACCCGCATGTGAATATATGACTTAGTAACAAAATACTAAATAAGCCGGGGTTTCTAAAGGTTGACCTAGTAGTGGACCGTCTCAGAAAATGTACTCGGTAGGGCCCTCTTGTTACATGGACTTGTTACATGGAAGGTGGAGAATACTTGTGGAGACGTGAACTTGTTATCTTGTTATCTTGTTATGGTGATATACCCGAGTACACGCTCTGTTGACCCCACCACGAAGTCTAAAACGAACACTACTGTGCGTGCATCGAACCTGTAGTATGGGATGCAGTAGTACGTGCACTAGTTAGGAGAAACAACTTGATAATAGACCTAGTTGACATGTATACATACTTGATAAAGACCATTGCTATTAATACCATTATTTTCCTTGCAAATTTGATCTTGATTCATATTTCCTACACGTACCTTACTCCTTTACTCTCTGTTTTCACTACTTGCTGTCCGTACTTGCTCTAAGGACATTTATTTTTCTTCTTTAGTTAACCCAGCCACAGGTGAATCTGAGGATCTACCAGAAGGAGTTGGCGAGCAGTACTTTTAGATTGGAGCAACTGCACGATAATAAATTATTTCTTTTCATGTCCTTCTTCATTCATTGTAATTCATTTGTTTATTTAGACTTGTATCCCGGGCTTTTGACCCGTGGTTGCTACTTATTTCTCAAGTCTTATTATCATGTTGGAATATTTAATTTCTTGAATTCAATTATTGTTCTGTGATGTTATTAATTGCGTGGCTGTGATTTAATTTCCCGAGTATTGTTGAGTTGAGACTGGTACAGCTGATGAATGATATAAAAATCATTCGCTGGGCCTACGTCACGGGCTCATATTTCCGTATTTTGGGAAGCGGGGCGTGACAAAGAGCTTGCAATCGAGCTTTGTTTTGGCGCTCAACTCTTCGAAGAAGAAGTAAGATAAGAGGAGAATGGAGCGAGCTTTCAGGTCTGCAGATTCAAGTCCAACCCATTAATACCCCTTCGCTTTAACTCCTTTGAATTCCCCTTGCGGGTTTGGGTTGCAACCCGACCTGATCCGCAGTTTCCTTTACCCTACTTCCTCCTACGAAACAGTTAAGTTCATTTGCTTTGGAAAATTTTCATTTTTGCAACTCTTTGGAGCTTTTGTGGAGATTTCTGAAGATTTTTTGAAGTCTTCATCTCGCTAGAAGCTCACCCTGTTTGGAGTTGAGTTGTCTTCAGTGGAGTTCTTTCTGACATTGAGGTAGGAGCACTAGTGTGCTTGGATTTTTTGGAGTTGATCATCTCCTAGAAATCTTGGCTGATTTTGGTGGAGAGAGTTTGAACGGGCTTGGAGACTCTGTGGGGTTAGTAGGCTTTGTCATGAGGAAGCTTGATTAGTGATGGGTTCTTTTATATTGGTGGTGAATATGGCGCCCACCAAGTGTTTGTGAAATTTCTCACCCCATCACGTTCATCAAGTGTTTGTGAAATTGCCCATCCCACGACATCCACCAAGTGTTTGTGAGATTGTTCACTCCTTCGTGTTGCTTCTTCTGTTGACCGAACGTTATGACGAACGTTCGTGTTATCGACTAACTCTCCTGTTGTCGAGTTACTACTACTATTGGACCCGGGATCTAACCGTTCATTCTTGAGGAGGGCTTAGATCTTGCCACGTGGCGATTTAACCCCTAGGGTCCTATAAATAGGGATTAATCCCACCTCCCCTCCCTCATTTACTACCTTCACTTTCTCTCTCCAGAATTTTTTTGGAGAGCTTCTCTCTCTAGAAATCGCGGTGTTTCACCTGGTGGTGCTTGGTGGCTTGCCTGGTATTTTGACGGGGGTGCTAGCTTCAGCTGTCGGTTCGGAGTTTCTTCCACTTTGGCTAGGTACTCATTCTTGCGACCGCTATTTGTCATGTCTAGTTATCCATCGGTCTGTACCTCTACTAGATCAGCTGGTCTAGATGGAGAAGAGGGTGTTATGCTTGATCACTTTCCTGGAGAGAAGAGTGTGTTGGTAAGGCTGATCGTTCCACCGTTGTGGAAACGATCGTCGAACCTGAGAGAGATAGGGGTTTATGCTCAAGACCCCGTTGTTCCTTGTTCCAGAGTTGATTAGAGAGTACTCAGTAGTAGATCAACAGTTCCATAGGAGCAGCATGGAATACGATGAGCTGGAGCTCGTCCATACTACTGAGGCTAATCATACCGCCACCATTATTACACGCGATCAGTTGGCCATGATAATAACCGGTTTTGGCATTCCTTGCGAGTACAACCCACTCTTTCCAGGGCCAAGGGTCTAGGCGTGTTATGCCATGTCAGAGGAGTACTGTTTCTTTCCTTGCGATGCTTTCTTTGCGGGGCTTCGTCTGCCCCTCCACCCCTTCGTTAAAGGTGCTTAACTGGTATCGAATGTGTTCGGAGTACGGTTTATTTTTCTACTTATTTTTGTATTTTCTATTTTTATGTAGCCTTTTGAACAATGTAGACTGTACCAGTAACTATGTTTAACTGGTATCTATGTTTTTATGGCACCAGTCGACTGTACCAGTACGAAACTGACTGAACTCTTTAAACTCTGACCAGTCGACTCATCATGGCAACCCAGTTGTTGTTCAAGTCGTTTCGACAGATTTCAGAATACAAAACTCGTTTTTTGAATTTCAAAAGATTATATCCATTTTAAATCAGTTTTATAAACTGATTTACAACGTTCAAGGGATTCCTCTCTTTATAAATAGAGCCTAGGAATCACCATTGAAAAGTTCCAAGCATTTGCTAAAAAGTTTAAGCTTATTGCTTTCAAAAGAACAAGTATTCAAACTTGCACTCTAATCTTCTAAGTCTTGGTTCTCTGATTTTCTGTCCAATATAACATTGAATTCGTTTTGGACTGAATTCAGAAGTTGACCGAATAGCCACTTACAAAAATCACAATCACAAAACAAGGCTATAGGTTGATTGTAACTCTTTTGTTGTTGTTCTCCACTCTCGGGTTGTGAAAGTGGTCCTCTCAGTTGGAGAGTAGGGCTCTAGGTTGTAGAGTCAGTTTTTCACTCTTGGTGGAAGAGTGGGGTTGCTCTCTCTAGTGGTGAGAGAGGTCTACGGGTTGGACAAGGTTGTTGTCTAACGTCGTAGAGTATTCTTGTATTTCTTTTCAAGAATAGTGGAAAATCTCAAGTGGGTTGCTTGGGGACTGGATGTAGGTCGGGAGAACCGAACCAGGATACATCGTGTGTACTCTGTGGTTGTATTTCTCTGAACTTGCATTTTTTCTTTACTTGCATTTAATTTTATTCGAAAACTTGCCTGGACAGTCGACTGTGTCTCCTTTTTAAGTCGACTGGTTAGACTGGTATAATATACTCTTCGAAAACTTGCCTGGCAAGTCGACTATTTTCTGCTATAAGTCGACTGATCAGACGTGTCTAAAATACTCTTCTAATCTGACGCCTCAGTCGACTTATTTCTCTTTTCAAGTCGACTGAATAGAAGAAAAAGTTCAATTTCGTTTTTAATCTTTATACAACACTATTCACTCCCCCCCTCTAGTGTTTCTTGCCTTGCCTACAGGATCCAACATTTGGTATCAGAGCCTGGTTGAGTGCAATGGCAACTACTTCTAATGCAAATCAATACCATAAAGGCCAATCCACACAAAGGCCACCCCTCTTCGATGGAACCAATTACAACTATTAAAAGTGTAGAATGAAGATCTACTATCAGTCAACTATGAGATGTGGAACATGACAGAGACCGAGTACACCGCTCCTACTTTTCCATATGCACAATGGAACGATGACATGAAGAGCCAAACAATGAACAATGCAAAGGTGATGAACACGCTATTTTGTGTCCTTACAAAGGAGTAGTTCAACCATGTGTCCAATGCAACAACCGCACATCAAATTTGGCACACACTCGAGATAACTCATGAAGGAACAAATAAAGTAAAAGAAACTAAAATATCTATTCTTGTTCACAGGTTCGAGATGTTCCGCATAAAGGAGAACGAGAATGTGTCTGAGATGATTACAAGATTAACGGACATTGCAAATTCACTTGTGGCGCTTGGAACGACATATACTCAAGCCAAAATGGTGAGGAAGGTTCTTCGTGCACTAACCCCCGAATGGAAGAAGAAGACCACCGCCATAGAAAAGGCCAACGATTTAACAAATTTCTTTTGAGAATCTTGTGGGAAATCTTATGGCGTATGAGGTACAACTTGAAGAACGCAAGAAGGATCTAAAACCTCAATAATCAAAGAAGAAGACACTAGTATTCAAGGCCATGTCGGACTCCAAGGATGAAGAAGAAGATAAGGAAGAGATTGCCATGTTCACGAGAAAGTTCACAAAGTTCCTAAGGAAAGGTAAGTTTAATTCAAAATCTAAGGATACTAATGAACTTCCAGCTTATTTTAGGTATAACAAAACAGGTCATATGAAGAAGGATTGCCCATTTGAGAACGCTAAATCTAAAGGATAGGCTTCCAACTTCAAGAAGGACAGGTACACAAAGAACAAGTTCATGAAGAACAAAAAGGCATATCAAGCAACTTGGAATGATAGCGACTCTTCATCGGAAGAAGAAAATGAAGAAACAAACGAGGTTGCTAACATTTGCTTTATGGCGTCTCAAAATCAAGTAAGTGATGATTATGATTCTAATGATTTACTTGATGCTTTCAACGAGATTTTTGAAGAGCTTAAGAAAGAAAGAATTAGAGTTAAGAACTTGGAGAAAGCAAATCAAACACTTTCCCAAGAGAATTTTGACCTTGATAAAGAAGTGAAATCTTTAAATTCTCGTCTTTCTAGTTTAGAAATAGATCTTGTATCTTTAAAGAAAAATTATGAAGAGATATCCAAGAATGTATCTAAATTTAATAAAGAAAATGAGAATTTAAATGATAGTCTCCAAAATTAAGTACAAACTAATAAAAGATTTGGACTTGGTTTTCAAAAGTCTCTTGAGAAACCTCATGCTTCTAATAACACTAGTGTAAATAAACCTATATCTATTTCTAGTGTTAAGAATAAACTGTATGAGTTTTTTGAAAAGCCTAAAACTGTAAGTTTTAATGATAAAAGGTAAATCTATAGTTCAGACCAGTCGACTGAACCCAAGTATCAGTCGCATGTCCAGAGGTTCTGAGTCTCATTCAAAGGGACGAAAACCTCAGATAAGTCGACCTATTCTACCTCCCAGTCGACTGGATTTGAGTAACAGTCGACTGAAAGGTTCGATAAAGTCGACTGGACAGAGCAAAAATATATGGGTTCCAGTCAATCTGAGTCCAAAAGATAGAATTACTTACATTAATTCATACATTCTTTCTGTATGTAATTCTATTAATTATATTTCTGCAATTGGTGGAAAATCAAACTCTCTTTGGGTTTGGTTTCCCATAAACTAATCTCTTCTGGACCCAATGAAAAGGGTACCATATTCACATTGAAAATTTTATAGGTACCTAAAAGAGATCGGTGGATACTTGACAGCGGATGCTCAAAGCACATGATTGTTCATGCAAATCTCCTATCTTCCATACAAGAAATTGATGGAGGAACAGTCACATTCGGCGACAACAAAAAAAGGGAAGGTGATTGGAATAGGCATGGTCGGTAAGCACACTAACCCTTCAATAGAAGTTGTTTTTCTAGTTAGTGGACTTAAGCATAACTTGTTAAGTATTAGCCAACTATGTGATAAGGGATATAAAATCATGTTTGAAAAAGATGCATGTTTAATTTATGACTCTACCATGCAAAATAAAATTTTCCAAGGATTTAGGAAGAATAACATTTATGAATTGTGTTTAAAGTCATATGATTTTTCGAATGATTTCTGCTTAGTATATTCTAATAATGATTCTTGGCTATGACATAAGCGTTTTGGCCATATGAATATGAAAACTCTTGCTAAATTGTCTAAGTACAACATAGTTAAAGGGCTGCCAAGACTATCCTATAAAAAGGATAAGTTATGTGATGCATGTCAACTAGGTAAACAAATTAAATCTACTTTTAAAACAAAAGAAATAATTTCTACTAGTAGGCCTCTCGAATTAATCCACATGAATTTATTTGGCCCTACTAGAGTTGCTTCTTTAAATAAAACTAGGTATGTATTTGTTTTAGTAGATGATTTTTCACGATTCACTTGGACTTTCTTTTTAAAACATAAGAATGATGCTTTTGTTGAATTTGCTAATTTTTGTAAACGAATTCAAAATCAAAAGTTTCTAACCATAGTCACTATTAGAAGTGATTATGGTGGAGAATTTGAGAATGAAACGTTTGCAGAATATTGCAACAAGAATGATATAACTCATTCATTTGCATTTCCTAGAGCTTCACCACAAAATGGAGTGGTCGAAAGAAAGAATAGGACTTTGCAAGAGTGTGCACGTACCATGCTTGTTGAAAGCAATTTACCTAAGTATTTTTGGGCTGAAGCCATTGCTACAGCTTGTTATGTTTTAAATAGAATATTAATTAGGTCTAAGCCTAAGAAAACATATTATAAGCTATTTTTGATAGAATTCCTAAAGTATCTTACTTCAAAATATTTGGATGTAAGTGTTTTATTCTGAACACTAAAGATAATTTAGATAAGTTTGATCCTAGATCTAATGAGGGTATCTTTATAGGATACTCAAATAGGAGTCAGGCATATAGGATCTTCAACAAGTCAACATTGACTATTGAAGAATCCATGCATGTTGCATTTGATGAATCTCTGCCTTCATCAACTTTAATTGAAGATGATGAAACTGATTCATCACCTTTAAATAAGGTCATTACATCTTTAGAGCAAACTACCCTTGCGGATAGGTCGACTGATAAGGAAGTCAAGGCAACTGATGTGAATTAGTCGACTGATGGACTAATCAAGTCGACTGATCCTGTTGTGATGTCTCCAACTTTACCAAAATCTTTTGTTGAAGTTAGAGATCATCCTCATGACTTAATAATTGGTGACATTTCACGTGGTATTCAGACAAGATCTCATGTTAACATGATTTCTCACACGGCTTTCTTGTCGGATTTTGAACCGAAGAATATACAAGAAGCTTGTGAGAATGAGTTTTGGATGAATGCCATGCAAGATGAGTTAAACCAATTTATATGGAATGATGTATGAGATTTAGTTCCACGACCTCCTGATCATACTATAATTGGTACCAAATGGGTATTCAAGAATAAGTTAGATGAATCAGGACAAGTCGTTAGGAACAAAGCTAGACTAGTTGCTCAAGGGTATAATCAAGAAGAAGACATAGATTTTGATGAAACATATACTCCTGTTGCTAGACTAGAATCAATTCGTATTTTATTATCTTTTGCTTATTTGATGAATTTTACACTTTTCCAAATGGACGTGAAAAGTGTTTTCCTTAATGGGTTTATAAAGAAAGATGTTTATGGTAAGCAACCACCTGGTTTCGAACATGAACAATTTCCAAACCATGTTTTTAAATTGAAAAAGGTTTTATATGGTCTTAAACAAGTACCTCGTGCTTGGTATGATCGATTGAAGACTTTTCTTTTAGAAACGAGTTTTGAAATAGGTAAAGTAGATACTACTTTGTTTATTAGGAGAATTGAGATCGATATTTTGATCATACAAATTTATGTAGATGACATAATTTTTTGTTCTACTAATAGTAATCTATGTCAAGAGTTTGCTAATACCATGAAAAAAGAGTTTGAGATGAGTCACATGGGTGAACTCAATTATTTCCTTGGACTGCAAATTAAACAGTCACCAAATGGCATATTTTTTAATCAAGGAAAATATGCTAAGGAATTACTCAAACGATTTAGCATGGATAGCACGAGTAGTAAGACCACACCTATGGCTACTACCACTACCCTTGACAAAGATGAATTAGGTAAGAGTGTCGATCAAAAACTCTATCGAGGTATGATTTGCCCACTATTATATATAACTGCTAGTAGACCAGACATTATGTTTAGTGTATGTTTGTATGCTAGATATCAGTCATGTCCTAAAAATCTCACTTAAAAGCTGTGAAACGTATTTTAAGATATATTAAAGGCATGTCTGAGTATGGTTTATTTTATCCACACACTGATAATTTTAACTTTTGTCATATAGCGATGCGGATTTTGCCGATAGTAAAACTGATCACAAGGGCATTAGTGGAACATGTCACTTTTTGGGACACTCCCTAGTATCTTGGTGCAGTAAGAAGCAAAATTCGGTATCCCTATCTACAACAGAAGCTGAATATATAGCTGCAAGTTTGGCTTGTGCCCAAATTTTATGAATGAAACAAAACCTATTAGACTATGGTCTTTCATTTTCAAAACCTGTTATAATGTGTGATAATACCAGTGCCATTAACTTATCTAAAAATCCGGTTCAACATTCACATACGAAACACATTGATATTAGACATCATTTTCAACGGGATCATGTTTTAAAGGGAGATATTTCTTCAGACTTTATTTATACTGATAAACAAGTAGCAGATATCTTTACTAAACCACTTAAGGAAGACACTTTTATCACTTTAAGAAGAGAACTAGGAATTTGTAGTTTTCATGATGTTTCTTGAAAGTTTAACTTTGGTAAGTCAACTTAACACTTTATTTCAGTCGACTGATCACGTATTTTTCGTTATATCTATTTTCCTGAGTTTTTTATAGTCTGGAAAGTCGACTGTGAGCAGTAATCCAGTCGACTGCCAGTTGTATTTTGCTATTTTCGTTTATCTATTTTTGCTCTCGACTAAGTTGACTGCCCTAACCATACAGTCGACTGTCGCGAATCAGTTTTCTTCAGATTCGAAATTTGGCACTTCTTTTGAGGCGACTCTTTTACTCTGTTTTCACCTTTGACCAATCTCGTCCCTTGATGTTCTCCAGATATGATCCTAGCCCTTTACCCTTGAGTAAAAACCCTAACTTCTCACCTCTCCACCTCATATTAATACACCTCCTATCTCCTTAGCCACTTCAGCTCGATGGTCTTCTGCTTCTAGTTCATCTCGTCCTCGTGCTGATTTTGATGATTCTAGGACACTTTACACTTCTGTCAACTATATCATGGATCGTCAAGACGCTCTTGAAACCAGTCTTTCCCATCTCACTCACTTGTTCTCCTTTCAGTTTCCTCCTCCCTCTCAAGGTGCCCAAGATGAAGATGAAGAAGACTGATTAGCTGCATTTTGTTTTTCTACTTATTTTCGTATTTTCTGTTTTTATGTAGTTGTTTGAACAATGTATTTCAAATTTCTATGTATACATTTGCTTCTGCTATGTGTTTATTATATTGCAAATGCTCCTTTGTGTTTACTATTTTTTCCTCCTATTTTTTTGTTGATGACAACGGAGGAGAAAACTAGCTATATGTGTATGTTTGTGTCTGTGTCTTTGGGCATGTTTTTCAACCTATGCTTATTGTACATTAGTTAGGGGGAGCATTGAGCATGTGTAATATTTCTATTATTGTAAGCTATTGTGTTGTCATCATCAAAAGGGGGGAGAATGTTGATTCTTGATTTTGATGATTACAACACAATGCAAAGTTGTTGTGCTACCTCTTATATATTGCAGGCAAAGTGTTCAAACGAAGCTCTCAAAGCAAATTGATCAAGAAAGCTACAAGGTTTTAAAGCTCAAGATTGACCAAGCAAGTTTCAATGACAAAGACAAAGGCTAAAGCTTCATCTCAAGACTCAAGACAAGACCTATGCTCCAATGTGTTATATTACATGTCTTGTAAAACAATTGTAATTTTCCTTTTTTGAGTGTTAGATTGATGTACAGCCTTGTCACACATACACACACTCACACATCTTTATAATTGAGTGTTTTTCAAAATATTAAAGGTCGAAACAGTTTGAATTAGATCAGCTGTTGAGTACCAGTCGACTGCCTTATAGCACTAGTCGACTGTACCAGTATGAAACTGACGGAACTCTTTCAAACTCTGACCAGTCGACTCATCATGGCAACCCAGTCGACTGTTCAAGTCGTTTCGACATATTTCAGAATTCAAAACTTGTTTTTCGAATTTCAAAAGATTATATCCATTTTAAATCAGTTTTATAAATTGATTTATAACGTTCAAGAGATTCCTCTCTCTATAAATAGAGCCTAGGAATCACCATTGAAAAATTCCAAGCATTATAAAAAGTTTAAGTTTATTGCTTTCAAAACAACAAGTATTCAAACTTGCACTCTAATCTTCTAAGTCTTGGTTCTCTGATTTTCTGTCCAATATAACATTGAATTCGTTTTGGACTGAATTTAGAAGTTGACCGAATAACCACTTACAAAAATCACAATCACAAAACAAGGCTATAGGTTGATTGTAACTCTTTTTTGTTGTTCTTTACTCTCGGGTTATGAGAGTGGTCCTCTCGGTTGGAGAGTAGGGCTCTAGGTTGTAGAGTCAGTTTTTCACTCTTGGTGGAAGATTGGGGTTGCTCTCTCCAGTGGTGAGAGAGGTCTACGGGTTGGACAAGGTTGTTGTCTAACGTCGTAGAGTATTCTTGTATTTCTTTTCAAGAATAGTGGAAAATCTCAAGTAGGTTGCTGGAGGACTGGATGTAGGTCGGGAGGACCGAACCAAGATACATCATGTGTACTCTGTGGTTGTATTTCTCTGAACTTGCATTTTTTCTTTACTTGCATTTAATTCTCTTCGAAAACTTGCCTGGACAGTCGACTGCGTCTCCTTTTTAAGTCGACTGGTCAGACTGGTATAATATACTCTTCAAAAACGTGCCTGGCAAGTCGACTATTTTCCGCTATAAGTCGACTGGTCAGACGTGTCTAAAATACTCTTCTAATCTGACGTCTCAGTCGACTTATTTCTCTTTTCAAGTCGACTGAACAGAAGAAAAAGTTCAATTTCTTTTTTAATCTTTATACAACACTATTCACCCCCCTTCTAGTGTTTCTTGCCTTGCCTACAGGATCCAACGCACAAACAATGCTAAAGAGGGACTATCCTATTGATGTCGTGTGTGCTTGTGCACTTAACCTTAATGTAGTTATTTATATTTAATGACACAAATGCACACTTGTTCGAACCTATGCATCCTATTCTACATAGATCCGAGGGCAAGCCCTTAACCGTGCTTCATCTTGTAGGGTTGAATCCCTCGTTATGAGTTAAACTACTATGGTAACTATGGTAAGTACTTAGATGTTTTATGAGTTACGAGCCCATGTCTAGATAGCCTGGAGGGGACTCCCACGTCATGACATGACGCATCATGTTGACAGCCTATGGACAATTCGCCTCCGTCTTGGGACGATGGCAATACGTAGTTACCAAGCACCCCACAAGTGTCGCCATGATCCCGATAATTCTGGAGATGGATTCACATCATGACATGACACATCATGTAGACAGCCTGTGAAAACTCTCACACCGTGAATTCGAGGCCTTCATACTTGTGTTTTTCTCTTACTTTCATCACATCTTCACTATGGTGTTGTCCTTAAGTTTTTAGAAGATAATCATCACAACCTAGATCTAGCTTACCCTACCGGACTTAAACCAAACAAAAGAGACGGTCAGCCCACACTGGCTACTTCTTAAGAGATGCTCAACCCACACTGGTTAGCTCTCAAATTCATATTAATAACAACCTCTGGTTTCTAAGGGTCTCGCCTAGCCTTTAGATTTCAATAACTATCATGTTCTAGAGATCAACAATATGTTATATTCAATCTCAAAATAATAGTTCAATTTCTTTATTCACAATCTCTATCCCAAAGAGAAACATTTCTTTATATTCTTACAACAAGAAGTAATTCCTTTCACTTTCATTATCAATTTAATCATTTATAGCATTGTGTGCAAATTCAAATGTTCTTAATCAATTACTATAACATCTCGTCAAGGGGATTCTAATTGCATTTCAAATTTTCATCTTTCATTAATTATACAAGAGCCACACTTTAAGAAAAATTATCAAGTTCTTCATCCCATAGTTTTAATATATAAAATTCACTTTCAATTCTCACAAAATATATCAAAATATTGTAGAAATATATTTTATAAAGTCTAAATAATTTTAGAGGAATAATATAATTTTTTCCCATTTTTTTATGCTCTTTAAAACTCTTAATAACCAAAAATCGAAAAGAAATAAAAGTGGTGCTGCCGGGTTTCGAACCCAAGACTTCCGCTATGCTATAGTGACCAACTCATAACGCATCCGAAGACCAGAAAGTCCAAAGGTAGTTAGCAATAGAAGTTTACTAAAGCATATTTGGCTAGTGATTGTGAGGCCCCAATTCTTGACTGGAAGGGACACCAAAGGCTCTGCCCTTCCCTAATTTATGTATGCATTGTATTGCATTTCGGGAAAATCAAAATTCAATAAAATAGAGCCTCTTCATGACTCGAACCCAAGACCACCCGCCTGGCTACAGCTCTCTAAACCCACGCCGATAAACAATAATCTCAAACCCATTCTCTGTTATGATGAGGTATTGAAATAACCTTATACGTACTATCTGTTTGTAAATTTCCCTTTACAAAATTTCGATTTCTCAATTAGTTTATATTGTTCAAATCAAATTTTCCTCCAGAATATTTTCTTTAAACATACAGTATAGCAGCATATAATTAAACCTTATAAAACTCTTATTTTTGACAATGTAATAAATTATTCTCCCAAATTGCATTAAAGAACTCGCATGATCAAATTTTCAAATAAAAAGTTGTCTCACAACAGAACTTCTTTATAAAAATTCCTTATACTCATAAAATATATACTAGTGAGACTATTTTTTCTCCTATAGTTCCGAATGCAACATATTTCGACAATAAGATGGATATAAAACTATTCACACAATGTAACAAAATTCGACATATATATTGCAACTTTCTATACTAATCATTCGATTCAACACTTCATGCGGTCATTTTACAATCAATACAATTCTTTACACAAGCCATTTACGAAGCAAAATTATCATATTAGCATGGTTCATAAAAATAGATCTTCTTTCATGGCACAATTAAAATAAGATCATGAAATCTACATTCATTCTACCAATCAAAATTTAACAACTAAACCATATATCAACTAGCATGCATCATACTCCTAAAATTAGAAAGGATTTAAGATACACCCACCTAATTGACAAAATCCTTGGCCAAATGAACTCCTAAATCTCTCAAATAGCACCTCAAAATTCGTGCCCAAGGAAAAAACTCCAACTCCATTTCGGCAGCAAAGAGGGACAGCACCTTCATTTTCATACATGCATATATATATCTACATATGTATATGTATATACATATTGATATATATGTGTATAATAGAATGGTGAAATGAGTGGAGAAAGCAACCAAAGCATGCTGGAGGTTTCGGAAATGGGCAGAGCAAGAAAGAAGGGAGAGATGAGGAGATAGTGAAGATTAGGAGTATATATAAAGTAATTATAGGGGTAGTTAATATAACTAAATTTCCATTGCCTCCACCACTAACCTACACCGCTACACTACATGTTTTACCCAGTCAAGGCAAAGACATCCGGCCAATATACTTTGGGGTGTGCATATTGCACGTGTACACGTGCACATGCTTTGTGTACACCTCACAAATTTAATTGTTTTATTATATTAAAACATATGTTTATATATATAGTAAAATTAGTTTATTTAAAAATTATAGTTTTCATGCATGAATAAAATAGACACACTCACATACTTCACGAAATTTTATTTTAAAAGATAATGCAACTAACACGTGCATTGCACGTACAATAAATATTCAAGTACTAAAATAGATTTGATCGACGAGAAATGTTTATAAATAATCGAAATGTAACATACGAAAATATATTTCATTATACATATAAAGTCGTGTAACCAATACGTACACAGAAAAACACGTGCACCACACGTATAAAATATTTTAATAAAAATAAGAGAAAAATAAATTTCTATTTATAAAATGAATTCGAATACGTCATAAAATAAATAAATGTAATACATAGAAAATATTACACGTAGTGGTGGAAAATACGTAATCATACGTGCATCGATAACATGTATAAAGTACGTAAAAATAGAGAGATTTGAATTTTATATCTGAGTTAACTCAAATAGGATAAAATAATTTTTTAAAAATACGGGAAATGCATAAAAAATCGGAATCTAAAAATACATAGTGAAATACGTTACGGATATTACCAGTAATGGTACAAAATACACGTGCGTAACACACGAGGAGAAAATTGTCATTTCCAATTTTGCGGGGTGTTACACTCTCCCCCCCTTAGAATAGTTTTGTCCTCAGAATTCACTAGGGTAAAAGTTTTATTTTGTACACGCCAAAGAAAAATATCATTATTGTATATAGAAAAGTGCAAATATTAAGAAAATAAATGTAGTATAAAAATAAGAAATATGGAAGAACAAAATAAACTCTGTATAAGGGAACTATAAGTATCAAAATTTAATAAGAACGGAACAAGAAAACTAGGAAAATAGCATAAGAAAATAAATGTGACAAAAGATAGGATAGATTGAGAGAAATTTTCATACAAAAATAATGTTAGAAAAAGTGTTAGATGGAAAGGAAAAATTAATTAAGTCATTAATTGTGGAATAGTTTGGAAAACAACGCAATAAAGAGAAACATAGTGAATAGATAATTTATAAATAGATTTAGTAATCAAAATTTATCAAAGGAATAAGCGGTAGAAAATCGCAAATTGAATTGGTACTGTATGACAAAAAATTGAATTAGCAATTTAAAAGAAGACTAATGGATAACAGTTTGAAAAATAAACGGGAATGAAATTTAGTTAAAAGTATAGACAACATAAAATAATTCTGTAGACCAATTAATATCATAAAATTATTTGTAAGGTAACTATAATAATTATACATACGATTTGAAAATTAAAGTTATAGATAGCATATATCGAAATACTTTCGAATTGTCAAGTAGAGCAAGAAAAACCAACATACAAAATTTTGTACATACATAGGTGAAAATTTTAGAGGGTGAAACAAACAATATTATGAGACATGAAAATTATAAATGGTTTGTAGAAGTAAAACAAGACATTATAGTTGTAAAAGTAGTAACAAATTATTGAAACAATGTCAAAACTAATCATATAGAAATAACTTACGAATCGAAGGAAAAGTATAAATACTAATTTTATTTTTTGTTAGGTGAGTAGCCACAAAATCTAATTTTGGTAGTTTCCGCAATTATATGGATTATACCTATTTGCACAAATACCCCGTCGATTCGATAATTTAATAGAAAAATAAAATACGATGAAGTGGTATGAAATGCTAACTTATATAAAGACACAAAATAATAAGAAAAAGACGGCAAGATAGTTGAGATTAAGTAGTAAATACACAAGTAGGATAGATATAGAAATCAGTATAAATAATTGATATGGCTAAAAATGGGATTAAATCGGGACCGTTCCAATCGTACACGAATCTTAAAGCTCTCAGGGGTAGAACGATAATTTCAACCTACAAACGGGTCTGAAATGGAAACTAGGTCTTTCTTCAAAGCCCACTAACCCATAAACGGATCTGTCCTACTGGGTACGAGTCCCAACCTGTTAAAAACCAGTTCAGAAGGATAAAGAATAATTCAGATTCATAACTATCCCTAAGAGGTGGTTTTAACCACTTCTATCCATCCACACGGGGAAGTAGAGATTTGTTCTTAATTATCTCGAAATGGATCCCTAAGGCGACTATAAAAATCCCTCTCCCCCACCATAAGAAGGTAATCAATATTTTTCTACAAAAAGCTCTTTCATAATCTTCCTAGTTACTGACAAGAGTGTCGGAGGATGCGTCGCCGGGATCCATCCCAGTGTTTCGCACTTTTTGCAAGTTCGCAGCAGCAGCAGGAAACCAAGTCAACATATTGGTCAAGGTCAACAGGTTTGCCTTATTCGTTTTCTCAAGAATCCACAAATTCATCTGTTTGCTCCCACACAAAAATCAGCAGCAACAGATTGGCACCGTCTGTGGGAAACGAAAAAGCAATCCAACCTAACTTCATCAGCGAGATTAGTTTCAAGCCATTCATCCAAAAGAGAAGGAGAAGGCAGCGGTCTCCAGCCGAAGAACCACTCCTCTTCCTCCTCCCCCTCCTCTAGCTCAAGGTGCTCCTCATTAACAGGCCCTTCCAGGGTCTCGGGGGGCTGCCCAGGGGGCTCTCGTAGGAGTCGTCCAAAGCAACATCATCCTCAGGACCATGTCGCGGTCCACAATCCTCCAGTTGACTCTATGGCTTCTCAAAGCCCTCCCGAGCGGGATCTCCGTCAAGTGATTGTCAACAGCCAGAAGGGGGTCGACTTTCGAAATCACCTAAATGGATGACGAGCCCTTGGGGGATCCATTGGGGGAGAAGTCATTCTCCAGTAAGCCGAGCCACATATAGGGACCGCCAAGCTGAAGGGGCACCAGTCACAAGGGCGGAGTTCCCAGATTTTCAAGAGGTCGTTCTTAGGGGCCTCAACGTCGCTCCCAACTATGAGCAATGGGCACCTAGTCCTCAACTTGCCCCAAGCCGTCACCACCGGACTCCTAGTCCCCTTTCGCATGGGACAGAGTCTAGGGGCTCGGCAGGATATGACCGAAGGGAAGACTCGGTATACCGCCATCTCCACGAGATGGAGAGGCGCCTTGGCCGACTTGACAGAGAAGAGGAACAACGGGCGAGGAATTTCCGCCCGAGTAGGCTCCCGTTCTCTTGAGCCATCATGGAAGCCCTGGTCCTACAAAATTTCAAGCCCCCTAACTTTGAGTCATACAATGGGGAGTCAGACCCCGCCGACCACATCGAGAGTTCTAAAACTCTCATGATGATCCACTAGGCGTCGGACGCGCTCCTTTGCAAAACCTTCCTTGCCATGCTGAAGGGGCCTGTGAGAGAATGGTACTCTCGACTCGCCCCAGCCTCCATCTTCTCATTCGATCAGTTCGAAGGGCTCTTCCATACTCATTTTGTGAGTAGCCGCCGGGCCGAGAAAACAAGCTTATCTTTGGTGACCCTTGGCCAAAGAAAAGGTGAACGCCTAAGAGATTACGTTCGGCACTTCACCACTGAAGCCCGATCTATTGCCTCCATCAACCAATCAGTAGCCTCTACGGTATTCGGGCACAACGTCACCAATGCCGACCTCAAGGCATCCCTTGCAAAGAAGCCTCCTCGGGACTTCTCAGAACTCCTGCTTAGGAGTGAGAAGTACATCCGAGTGGAAGAGGCTCTCAACCCCCCACTCTCGAGGAACCATCTTCCGGGAACAAACGGAAGAATACGGTCGAAGAAGGGTCCCAAAAATTTCAGAGGGACGGCAATGGCCAACGACACCCAGCTCCTCATTTTGAGAAGTTCACCCCCCTCACTGCTAGTATATCATCAATTCTTATGGAGGTGGACAAGGAAGGGCTACTCCGTGCTCCCCCTAGAATGAATACCCCTGGCAAGAAAAGAAACAGGGATAAGTGGTACCGCTTTCACAGGGACCACGGCCACGACACGGATGATTTTCGGGCTGTTAAAGAGGAGATTGAAGAACTCATACAGCGGGGACACCTGGCCAAGTTCGTCCGAAGAGATGGGGCCGATCTTCCACCCCGAGGAGCCTAGAAGCGAACGGAGAGGTCCGCCAAGTTCCAAGATTCCGAACCTGGGCCTGTCCTCCACCTTATCCATGGAGGTCCAATGGGGGGAGAACCAAACTCCTCCCAAGAGGCCCTCGCCCTATTATAGAAGTAGGTTTTCAGTTTTTCTATAAGGCCGATGCTTGTAACACGGCCAAGAAGCATGTAATAATGGCTCGCCCAATTTAAGCGGCCACTTAGTTCATCTCAATAAAATCTGGCTTTTTTCTATAGAAAATTATTGCCTCACTTCTATCTCTCTGAGTCACGTCTACGACTCGTCTAACGGTAAGTTCGGAGCCCAGCTTGTCCCACAGAGCTGCTCCCACAACTTACTAAGCTCAAAAGAGGAGTTTGGAGTCCAACCCTTGGTTCGACGTTGCCTTAGCCGCTTGCGAACAAGCAAGTGCGAGGCAGCTCACCATTCGGAATTGCTCCTACAACTCGTTAACTCTCTTAACAATAAGTTCAGAGTCTAACACTTGGTTTGACGTTGCCTTAGCTACTTGCAAGCAAGCAAGTGCGGGGCAAGCTCACCATTCGGAATTGCTCCTACAACTCGTTAACTCTCTTAACAACAAGTTCGGAGTCCAACATTTGGTTCGATGTTACTTTAGCCGCTTGCAAACAAGCAAGTGCAGAGCAGCTCACCATTCGGAATTGCTCCCAGAACTGTTGAATCTCTTCTCAAAAAGTTTAGAGCTAAAACTCTCCCCTAGAGTTGCTCCTCAAACTTGTCCCCAAAACGGCAATCTCCTAGAGCCAAGCTGTCCACTCCGCTCGCCTCCAGAGCGGACCCCTTCTCAACAAGTTCAGAGCTAAAACTCCCCGTTAGAGTTTCTCCTCAAACTTGTCCCCCAAGCGGCTCTCCTAGGGCCAAGCTCTTCGCTCCACTCGCCTCCAGGGCGGATCTTTTCTCAACAAGTTCAGAGCTAAAACTTTATGGTACCCCATATTTTTAAAATACTATTTTTGAGATCTGAAAATGGATTAAAATGATTTTTGGAGATTTAATAAATATTTTTTTGAAAATTTATCTTTTTTCACGTGCAAAACACGTGCAAATATTTTCTTGAAAAGATCAAAAGACAAAATTATTTTCTGGAAAATCATTATTTATTATTTGATATTATTTGTGATTTTTCTGGATTTTTTTGATATTTATTGGACCTATTTGCAAATATTACGAAAAGAATGATCTTTTTGCAAAATTGTCATTTTGAGAGATAAAAGTGCAAAACTATTTTTCTGGACTGTTCAAACAGTGCCGGTTGGAAATAAATTGTTCATTTTGTTTTTAAATCCCAATCAAATTGGTTTTATTAAGTTTCCAAGTATAGGGATCTATTTATGTAAAGATATATTTTAAAAGGATTATTTTGCAAATGTGTTCAAAACCCTAATTCTTCTAATTCCGGCCTATTTAAAAGGTGAAGTGCAGCCGTCTTTCGCTGTACAATACAAGATTTTATTATTTTTTTATTTTCTTGGATATTCAAAGAGGAGATCTTGGATTCTTTGCAAAGGAGGAATTTTTCGTCTTGCTTTGTTATATTCGTTTGATCTCTTCGACAAGGTGAGTGACTTGTTTTGTTTTATTTTGTTTTGTGCATGCTGTAAGTTGTTTTGTTTTGTTCTTGGAATGTTGTATGTGGTGTTTCATCTACTAGAAAGCATGCTAGGGTTTTTGATATGAATACATGTGGTGGATTGAATGAATGAATGAGTTAAAATTGGATCTTTTAAGAAGAACCCTAGCTATTTGTGAGTAGAGTTGCATGTGGATGATTTTAGATTGTAGGAGAACCTAATATAAATTGTGAGTAGACTATTTCTTTTGGGTATTTACTGATTCGATTGAGTATGGTGAAAGTTATGCATTAATTGACTTAAAATGAGATTTTTTGGACTATTGGTGAGTTGGATGAAAGCAACTTGGCCATGTTAATGATAAATTTATTTATGAGTCAACTATTGAGAATAGTTGAGATTGAGTTTAAGAAATTTTGAGAATGAGTAATAGATTAAAAGACCATGTCTTGAGGATTTCAGTTGTGATGACTAGATTTGAGTTTGATACATTTTTGATTAAATTTGGGGATTTGTGAAAGATTTAATTTGAATTTGGATTTACTCAAATACTAAGTTTTTAAATATGAATATTATGTTATTTTAGTTTATGGATTTGTGAAGTTCTTTTGGTGCACAAGTATGCACAAACGTTTTTCATAAATATCGTACTTTGTTGTTTTAGAAGAAATTGAGTTTTATGCGTTTTCGAAGGATTTGACTATATCTCAACTTATTTTGGTATTGATATGTTTTGGAATATAAAACAGAGTTATTTTGATGTATGATTGATTCTTAAAAACTCTTCTAATTTTGATATATGCATACATTCATGTTTTTATTTTGAAGAAGTTCATCAAAAAGCTATTTTATCAATTCAAGTGGTTTTTGATTGGTTTTTATGGATCTTTGTATATCCTATAAGTTGTATTTGATCATATCAGAAATATACTTTTTATAGATTTCGTTTTTTGTAAAGTAAATCTTCGTATCGGTTGAAATATGCACAACCCAAACTGCAGTCTGTAGGTGTGACAGTCGACTAGTATGTTTCGACAGTCGATCGTCGCTACCTGGCTGCTGTGTTTTTCTCGTTTCTTGAAATCTCGTGCGGAACAGTTGACTGAACCATTTCTCCAGTCGACTGTCTCTGCTCTGTTTTTGATATTTTCTCGAGGTGTTGGATTTTTGCTCTGGATAGTCGACTGTCAACACTTAGAATTATTTTCTTTAAAATGTTGGATTTCCGCTCTGGACAGTCGACCGACTCTGGTTTGCAGTCGACTGTTACTGATGTTACTTGAGTTTTCCAGATGTTCTTTAAATGATTGATTCTTTAAAAGTTTTTGGATTTATAACTTACTATTCTAAATATTATTCTTTCTACAGAACATATGTTTTCAAGGATATTTTATTATTGGATTTGGATTCTGAAATTTTATAAAGATTTGGATTTTGTTGATTGGAGAGGTTTCTCCCTTTGATTGTTTTGACGATGGATTAGTGAGTTTTGGTCTTGCTGATATCTCTAGAAGTTGAGTGGGAGTCCTGGAACCCGCAGTTGAGATTTGTTGAGTTAGACCTGGGGGGTCTTGGTTTGGTTGTTGTTGAGTATTTAAGTCCGGCAGGATACACTAACTCTAGAGATGGAGATTTTGTGTTTTAATAATAACCAACTTAAGGACAGGCACTTGTGGGGATGTGATGGAACTTGGGAAACGTAAGTATAGGCTCATGGTTTTGTTAGTCCAACGGATGCGTTCCAGGACTGTTTGTTGTTATGTCCCGAGAGGACAATTGTATGTTCGCGTGTCGAGGGTCTGCAGGCCTATTCACGGAGCATGCAGGGTGCATTCACGTGTCGAGGGTCGACAGGCCTATTCAAGGAATGTACCTGGTGTATCTGCACGTCGAGGGCCTTGCAAGCCTATTCGTGGGGTACACAGGTTTGGGAGATGAATCGCCGGTTGTTTTTTGAGCTATCTTACATGATGCTTGCGCGCCGAGGGCTATAGTGCCTATTCGCGAAATATTCTGGATCTTGTTTTCCATCACCGTAGTAGGATTAGTTGCATAACGAGGGGTTATCCCTATAAAGTGGAGATCGTTAAGGGCTTGCACCGGACCTATGTACTATGGAATGCATAGAATCCGACAAGTACGCATTAGAGAGTCAGCATATAGAAATGTGTTTTCTTGACTTGGTTTTATGCTTGTGTTTTCCTGTTTTTCTACACCTGACACTTAGTCTAGATTCACTTGATGTTTTTATGTTTTACTATTTACTATCTTATATTCCTTGATCTTTCCATGCTTTGCTTAATGGTATTTCTCATTTCGTTTATTCTTGCGATTAATACATGTTGTTGATGCTCCATGCTTAATGTTTTATTTATGTTGTTTTATTTTTATGTCACTCACACCATTATGGCTGACCGCTTTAGTTTTGGGGGTTAGGGATCATCTCTAGCCTCATATTTTACAGGTTGTTGCTTAGGGCTTGGGGTTTGGATGCTTGAGATAGATTGAGATAATAGAGCTTGTGTTAAATGTAATAGAAAGTGTTGTAAAAGAAAAAGTTTGTAATTCAAGGTGTTTTGTATTCCGCTGTGTTATGTAAATGATTATTGTAATATAAAGTTTGGAATAAAAATTATCTGTTTTTGGAATGTGTTTAATATTGCAATTGAAGTTGATGCTCGGAATTGTGCCACGTATTTCTAAGATATCATATTGGAAATTCGGGGCGCTACAAACTCTCCCCTAGAGTTGTTCCTCAAACTTATCCCCCAAGCGGCTCTCCTAGGGCCAAGCTCTCCGCTCTACTCACCTCCAGGGGGGGCTCCTCAAACTTGTCTCCCGAACGGCTCTCTCCTAGAGCCAAGCTGTCCGCTCTGCTCACCTCTAGGGCGGACCTCTTCTCAACAAGTTCAGAGCTAAAACTCTCCCCTAGAGTGGCTCCTCAAACTTGTCTCCCGAGTGGCTCTCTTCTAGAGCCAAGCTGTCCGCTCCGCTCGCCTCTAGGGTGGACCTCTTCTCTACAAGTTCAGAGCTAAAACTCTCCCCTAGAGTTGCTCCTCAAACTTGTCTCCCAAATGGCTCTCTCCTAGAGCCAAGCTCTCCGCTCCGCTCGCCTCCAAAGCGACCCTCTTCTCAATGAGTTTGAAGCTCAACTCTCCCCTAGAGTTTCTCCTCAAACTTGTCCCCAAAACGGCTCTCTCCTAGAGCCAAGCTCTCCGCTCTGCTCGCCTCCAGGGCGGACCTCTCCTCAACAAGTTCTGAGCTAAAACTCTCACCTAGAGTTGCTCCTCAAACTTGTCTCCCAAATGGCTCTCTCCTAGAGCCAAGCTCTTCGCTCCGCTCGCCTCCCGAGTGGCCTTCTTCTCGATGGGTTCAAAGCTCAACTCTCCCTAGAGTTGCTCCTTGAACCCGCTTCCAAGAACGGATCTTCCCAAGAGTCATACAAAGCTCAACTCAACGGTTCACCAAATAGTGCCTATCATTCGTCACGTTTGCCAGCCCGCGCCGAACAGACGTGATTCCGAATGTAAAAGGAGCAAAACGTGTTGACCAGTCAACACCGCCTGTGCCATGTGTCGTTCCCCAGTCGTTCGCAATGTTCGACAACTCATTCGACACGTTCGCCACTGGTTGTCGAACAGACGTGATTCCGAACGTAAAGTGAGCAAAATACGTTGACCAGTCAACGCTGCCAGTGCCACGTGTCGCTCTCCAGCCGTTCGCCGCGTTCGACGGCTCGTTCGACACGTTCACCGCTATTCGTCGAACAGACATGTTCCCGAATGTATTGTGAACAAAAGACGTTGACCAGTCAACGGCCCCTATGACACGTGTCACTCCCCTGTTGTTCGCCACGTTCGACATCTCATTCGACGCATTCCCCGCCGCTTGTCGAACAAACGTGGTCCCGAACAAAAAATGAGAGGAAATTATACCTCAAAATCCGTGCTCAAATCAAGATCGACGGATGAGATTTGCCAAACAAACAAACAATTAAAGAGAGAAAGAATCAACGGGTAACGGGTCAGACCCGTTATGGACCCAAACCTGTTACCTCTCTTCTTCTCCTCTGAGTTTCCTGCCAAAACCGAAGCAGAGCAAGAACCCATGCTCCTCTCCTCATCTTCGTTCGCCAAACGCCGAACCCATCACCTCCAAAACTGACCTGAGCTCCTCTCCATCACAAGTTCGCCATGGACGAACTCCTGAAGCTCCAAGCCCCCTCTCCATCGACGAGCTTTCCACCTCCAAAATTGAGCTCGCCCTAATTCTTCGTCTCCGAGCTCCCCCTCCATCCACTCGTTCGCTAAGACCCTTGCCTCGTTCGCCAAGACTCCATGGCCAAGCTTCGAGCTCCCTCCTTCGCCGAACCCATCAGCAACGCCTCTCGTTCACCAAGATCACTGAACGAGCTTCACTTCGTTCGCCAAAGCTCCACCTCTTTCTCGCCTCGTCAAGCCTGGCCGTTTGCCGACCATCTCTTCGCCACGCCTCGTTCACCGAGCTCTCCCTGTTCGCCAAGCCACTTTCCAACCTCCAATGTCGAGCTTGGACGTTCGCCGACCACCTCCGAGCCAAAGCTCCAAGCTTGCCGAACTCCCTCCTCGACGAAGCCGCTCGACGAGTCCACTATCGAGCTCTCCTTCACGAGCCCCCTCGTTCGACGAGCTTGGCAAATGTCGAAGGGCGAAGGCGTCGAACGGGGGAGAAGATGAAGGAAGGCGAAGGAAAGAAAGCAAGGGGAAAGCCAGAGGCGAGAAGATGAGAAAGGAAAAAAAAATTGCCACATGGTGGTCAACGTTGACAGACCACGTGGCGCGTTTTGGTTGGTTGTCGAACGTTTTGTTCGTACGGTGTCGAACAGAGTGAAATCCGAACGAAAAATGGGGAGAAATGTCCTGCTTTGCGATGCATGCTCCCTGATCTCTATCAACGTGCAGGATCGCGCCACGTCATTAGGTATTAATTTATTTAATTATTTAATCGAATTAATCATTTAAAAAATCCGAAAAATTATTTAAAAATCGAAAATAATAATTAAAAATTCTAAAAGTAATTATTAATTCGGAAAATTAATTTTAAATTCTGAAAATAATAATTATAAATTAGAATTATTAATTAAATTTTTTGATAATTAATTATTTAATTCGGAAATTGAATAAAAAATTCGAAAAAATTCAGAAAAAATCTGGAAAAATAACAAAAAATCCAGAAAAATCTGAAAATAATTTTGGGTATTTTACAAGCTCAGAATAACACCATTACATCCCGAGCTAGATCCAACTCCCCCGAGAACTCCGATAAAATCCCGTACGCCATTAGAACAACAAACTACCCCTCAAAGGCTGTTAAACTCAGTCTTCAGGAGTAGGGGGCTCGTGATATGGCTAAAAATGGGATTAAATTTGGACCTTTCAAATCGGACACGAATCTTAAAGCTCTCAGGGGTAAAACGTTAATTTCACCTACAAACGGGTCTGAAATGGGAATTGGGTCTTTCTTCAAAGCCCACTAACCCATAAACGGATCTTTCCTACTAGGCACGAGTCCCAACCCATTACAAACTAGTTCAGAAGGATAAAGAAGAATTCAGATTCATAACTATCCATAAGAGGTGGTTTTAACCACTTATATCCATCCACACTGGAAAGTAGAGATTTGTTTTTATCTCGAAACGGATCCCTAAGGTGACTATAAAAACCCCTCTCCCCCTACCATAAAAAGGTAATCAATATTTTTCTACAAAAAGCTCTTTCATAATTTTCCTGGTTACGGAAAAGAGCATCGAAGGGTGCGTCATTGGATCCATCCCGATGTTTTGCACTTTTTGCAGGTTCGCAGCAGCAGCAAGAAACCAAGTCAACACGTTGGTGAAGGTCAACAGGTCAACAGGTCAACAGGTTTGCCTTATTCATTTTCTCAAGAATCCACAAATTCATCGGTTTGCTCCCACACCAAAATTAGAAGCAACAATAATATAGTGTTAATTAGGTTGTAAAATATTATAAGATAGTATGAGCTAGTACAAAAATGGGATAGTGGTAAGTAAATATCATAGAAAACAAAGTAGGGGTTATCAAAGTAGAAATTTTCCTTCTCGTGTAGGTTTGCCTCGTTGTTGCCCAATTGCAGGCTCGCCTCCTCGACCTTAAGTTGCATAATTGCCTCTACAACATCCGATTGCAGTTTGCCTTTTGGACATTCGGTTGCAGACTTTGCCTCCCCGACGTCTAGTTGCAGTTTGCCTCCATTGACGTCTAGTTGCAGATTTTTCCTCTTGACATCAGGTTGCACTAAAACGGTAGATGGAAAGATGTTATCGTCCATGTATACTTGATTGTTGGATGTTTAATAAAGTAAGATGTTATGTTTGAAATATGTGATATAAAAATAGGAGTAAAAGAAAGTTACATGATGAAATATCAAAATAGATGTATAGGATATATCAAACATAAATGGTACTAATTAGTAGTAACGATAAACATTAAGACAAAAATAGCGTAAAGTATATTCACGAGCTGAAAAAGCAAAAAGACAATAATTATGTAGTGTAGCAAATTAGGACAATAGACATAAATAATTACACATAAAAATAGAAATGTATTAATTGGATGAGGGTGAAATGATATGTATAGTAAGTATGTTGAAATATATGGCATATATAGAAATCAGTGGAAAAATGTATGTAGTAACTAAGAATGTAAAGACAATTAGAATTCGAGAATAATGGTAAAGTATAAATAGTGAGTGCATGCATCATATTAGAGAACTGTAAAACTATAAAATTAATGAGTAGCGATTGACAGTAAAAGTGAATATCTATATAATAAAACACAAAGAAAGCTATCAAGTGACTCTCCTTCCTCAGTAGGGTTGAAATCAATGGTCCAGATCTAACCTCACAAAACATATTTTCCAGCCCAAAAGTTCCTCCCCAAAACTCAATTTCAAACCCCCCCGCCAAAACAACTCATTAATTTATTTATTTTCTCTCTCACATTCTCTCTCTATTTACTCAGAAATTTATATTTTCATATTTCAGTTTTGTAAAGTTTCAGATTTTGTATGCATTTTTTTATTACTCATGTTACATTGAAAATAACAAATATCTCATCAACATTTAAATTTCATCATTTTCCACACTCAAAGTTCTAAGAAATTGGATTTTACACCCACATTTATAACTATTTTTCAACATATACTAATGGAAACATGGACTTTTATTTACAACTAATTATTGTTTTACTATTTAAACTTGAGCAACATAATTGTTGTTTTACTATTTACAAGACTTTCATATGCTGTATCGTTCCGAAGACGTGCCGTAGGCACGTGCCCACGGGAAAATCTAGTAACAAAACAAATTAGCAAATAATATGTAGTATCGAATGTAGGCAATGAAACAAAATGGTATGTCATATTTATTTGAGTAGAATATTTCAATCTTGTTAAAAATATACTGAAATATATAAGACAATATAAGGAAATGAAAAAATGTAGTATCACAAAATCATATCATATAAAATGAATGTACATAAGCAAAATTCAAAATTTAAAAATATATAATAGAAATAATAAATGAAGAAAATAATAGTTGTAATATTAATTTAATAAGAGGCAATAAAACACGTAAAGTAATAGCAATATAAACGGGTAAACAAAAAGTGACATAAAAATATGAAGGACAAAATTTTAAGACTGAAAGACAGATAAAACAAGTTCAAAAGATCAAGACTAAGGAAGATAGAGAAAATAATAGGTATCCAAGTGATTTAATAGTATAAGGAAATATTTATTTGAAAAATATTAAATGTTGAAAAATTACTATGATAAAAATTCATGAAGAAAAATTTAAAGAGGGAAGTGTGTCTACATGTAAGGTATCATGAATGACGGTTCAAACCTACCACACTTCCACGCGCCACTCTGATACCAAGGAAAAATGAACTCGCATATAATCTCACATTAATGTATACGAGGAGAAGATCAAGAATGAAGTAATTATTGAACTTACATTCATGACTCCAGCCATCCAATAGGGAAAGGGAAGAAAAAAAGTCAATGTATAGAACAACACAAATGTAAATCACTTACATTTAAATCTCTATAAACTGAACTCACACTTCTATTGTCCACCCTAATGTGTCGTCCTTGTAAATTTGTACTACTTATTGAAGCGTGGCTCTGATACCACTCTGTAACACCCCGAATTCCAAATAAGTCTGAATTCGAAGTTCCACAGGATCTTTACACGTCACTTCGTACAATTTTATAAGGAATTTTTAAACTTTTATTACAACATATTCTTTTACAACAACATGCAGCGGCAAGCAAATGAAATACAATAATAAAAAATATACAATTGTAAGAACTTTAGCATTTAAGTAATCATCAACATCAAATTCAGCTTTTTATCTCCTTGCCAATTCCTAGTCCTGCATATGAAACTGGGGGCACGTCAGTTGCTTAAAACCGATGCAATATTATACACGGTCATCCTCGCTATGCCAAAAATATAACAATTCTTTAATACTTTAACAATCACAAACTTGAATGCATCACAAACAAAGCTAAAAAGGAACTATCCTATTGATGTCATGTGTGCTTATGCACCTAACCTTAATGCAGTTATTTATATTTAATGACACTAATGCACACTTGTTCGAACCTATGCATCCCATTCTACATAGATCCGAGGGTAAGCCCTTAATTGTGCTTCATCTTGTAGGGTTGAATCCCTCGTTATGAGTTAAACTATTATGGTAACTACGGTAAGTTCTTAAATGTTTTATGAGTCACGAGCCCATGTCCTGACAGCCTGGCGGGGAATCCCACGTCATGACATGATGCATCATGTAGACAGCCTACGGACAATTCGCCTCTGTCATGGGACGATGGCATAACGTAGTCACCAAGCACCCCACAAGAGTTTCCACGATCCGGATAATTCCGGAGATGGATTTACGTATTGACATGACGCATCATGTAGACAGCCTGTGAAAACTTTCACACTGTGAATTCGAGGCCCTCATACTTGTGTTTTACTCTTACTTTCATCACATCTTCACTATAATGTTGTCCTTAAGTTTTTAGTTTGGTTTAGAAGATAATCATCACAACCTAGAGCTAGCTTACCCTACCGAACATAAACCAAACAAAAGAGACAGTCATCCCACACTGGCTACTTCTCAAGAGATGCTTCACCCACACTGGTTAGCTCCCAAATTCATATTAATAACAACTGCCGATTTCTGAGGGTCTCGCCTAGCCTCTAAATTCCAAAAACTATCTCGTTCTAGAGATCAACAATATGTTATATTCAATCTCAAAATAATAGTTCAATTTCTTTATTCACAATCACTATCCCAAAGAGAAACATTTCTTTATGTTCTTACAAAAAAAAGTAATTCCTTTCACTTTCATTATTAATTTAATCATTTACAGCATTGTGTGCAAATTCAAATGTTCTCAATCAATTACTATAACATCTCTTCAAGGGGATTCTAATTGCATTTCAAATTTTCATCTTTCTTTAATTATAGAAGAGCCATACTTTAAGAAAAATTATCAAATTCTTCATCCCAAAGTTTTAATATATAAAAATCACTTTCAATTCTCACAAAATATATCAAAATATTGTAGAAATATATTTTATAAATTCTAAATAATTTTAGAGGAATAATAGAATTTTTCCCCATTTTTTATGCTCTTTAAAACTCTTAATTACCAAAAATCAAAAAGAAATAAAAGTGGCGCTGCCGGGTTTCGAACCCGACTTCCGCTATGCTACAGTGACCAACTCAGAACGCACCCGAAGACCAGAAAGTCCAAAGGCAGTTAGCGATAGAAGTTTACTTAAATAATTTGTGCATGCACTGTACTGCATATCGGGAAAATCAAAATTCAATAAAACAGAGCCTCTTCAAGACTCGAACCCAAGACCAACCGCCTGGCTATAGCGCTCTAAACCCACGTCGATAACCAATAATCCCAAACCCATTCTCTGTTATGAAGAGGGATTGAAATAACTTTATACGTACTGTCTATTTGTAAATTTTCCTTTACAAAATTTTGATTTCTCAATTAGTTGGTATTGTTCAAATCAAATTTTCTGTAAACATACAGTATAGCAGCATATAATTAAACCTTATAAAACTCTTATTTTTGACAATGTAATAAATTATTCTCCCAAATTGCATTAAAGAACTCACATTATCAAATTTTCAAATAAAAAGTTGTTTCACATCAAAACTTCTTTATAAAAATACCTTATACTCATAAAATATATTCTAGTGAGACTATTTTTTATCTTATAGTTCCGAATTCAACATATTTCGATAATAAGATGGATATAGAACTATTCACACAATGTAACAAAATTCGACATATATATTGCAACTTTCTATACTAATCATTTGATTCAACACTTCATGGGGTCATTTTACAATCTATACAATTATTTATACAAGCCATTTACGAAGCAAAATTATCATATTAGCATGGTTCATAAAAATAGATATTCTTTCATGGCACAATTAAAATAAGATCATGAAATCGAAATTCGTTCTACCAATCAAAATTTAACAACTAAACCATATATCAACTAGCATGCATCATACTCCTAAAATTAGAAAGGATTTAAGATACACCCACCTAATTGACAAAATCCTTAGCCAAATGAACTCCTAAATCTCTCAAATAGCACCTCGAAATCCATGCCCAAGGAAAAACCTCCAACTCCATTTCGGCAGCAAAGAGGGATAGCACCTTCATTTTCGTACATGCATATATATATATCTACATGTGTGTATATATATATATATATATATATATATATATATATATATATATATATATATATATATATATATATATATATATATAAAACTAAATTTCCAGTACCTCCACCACTAACCTACACCGCTACACTACATGTTTTACCCATTCAAGGCAAAGACATCCGGCCAATATACTTTAGGGTGTGCACACTGCACGTGTGCACGTGCACGTGCTTTGTGTACACCTCACAAAATTAATTATTTTATTAAATTAAAACATACACTACAACACAGAAGTTATTCGCCGGCGTTTTTTTAGGCCTACACTGGCGGTTTTTTACGCCGGTGAAACATTCACCGGCGCTTTTTTAAATGCCGTTACAAATGCCGCCGAATCGAGCATCGCGGAAAGATAGGTACATTCACCGGTGTTTCTAATGGACGCCGGTATATCTTGAAAATATACCGGCGGCCAGACAAACGCCGGTATATGCGAATTTCTGAGTGTCGTTCTTTCCCCCAATATACATTCACCGGCAGTCACATACCGCCGGTATATATCTTTCACCGGCATTTGTAGAAACGCGGTGTATCTCCAATATTTACCGGAGGTCATTGAACGCCGGTGTATGCTTGTTTCTGAGCGCCGTATTTCCCTAATTACAATCAACGACGTGTTATAAAATGCCGGTATATAGATATTCACCGGTGTTTTGTGACGCGCCGCTATAGATATATGGGTACACCGGCGTGCGTGGAAACACCTCCCTAACGAAATTTTCAACTAAACAATTAGATACACTGGCGTTCTATGAAACGCCGGTGTATGTCCGTTGGTTTTTCCTGCTCCAATTTTTCATTCGATTTCAATTCACAATTTCATTTAAAAAACCTGTAAACTAATTCACAACTGATTCAACCAATTTCAGGCATATTAATGCGCAAATCACAACCAAACACAAGAATTAATTAAGATAATAAAGTTTCACACATAGTCCATTAATCGTCCAAATTCACCGCATAATTAAAAGTGTCATAATTAACAAATACAGTAATTAACATCCCAAATATCTCAATAATTACTTAAAACAACAATCCAGAACATAACAACAACAAGGACAACATAACAGCAACAACTAGAGTAGGCCGACCATAGATCCATACCCCTCGAGTAGCTTCAGTGCTGATCATCAGAATTTCCTTCATCTGGGTGACCGCTCTATGAAAAAAAACAATAATTTAGTTCAACAGCAAAACCAAATATAAGAAAAATAAGAAAAATAAGAGGCTCATATCAAGTGTAGTTTTAAGGAACTGTCATCATGGAAGGAAATCAAATATAGAAGCCAGAAATGGAAACAGAGAATGGTAGAGAATGAGGATACACCAGGCTAACATAGCGGCATTTTCCACATCTCTTTCTCATCCCTTCTTTCCCTTCAGCACACGCACACAAAGAGACATCAGCAACAACAGCAAGAGCGACAAGAACAACAACAATAATAAATTATTATAAACGAGATGTCTCTATATGGGTTTCCAGATCTCCACTCGAGCCATCTCTTTCTAATCACAGCCCAATTAAGAACATAGACGACAGCCACTAAACAATCCAATCACAGCCCAATCAAAATTTGCCATCTTGAATCTTAAATCTTCAGATGCATGAATTTAGCTTCTTTAACAGTAAAAGAAAATGAAAATTTCCACTATCTAAGCATATATGTTTCTCTATTAATTCTTCATCCCAACTAAATCATGATGTTTGTGGCTCCAAAATAAACCTGCACAAGGTTTGTTCGGCCCAATTCTTGTACAGATTTGGAGGATTTTGGTATACAACCAGCATCCTTAGTTGACAGTTAACCCATTTTGGTAAAAAAATCATGCTAAGATGACAATCAGATGCATGAATTCAGCTTCTTTAACAGTAAAAGAAAATGTAAACTTGCCAATAGTATCTAAGCATATATGTTTCTCCATTAATTCTTCATCCCAACTAAACCATGATGTTTGTGGCTCCAAAAGAAACCTGCACTAGGTTAGTTCCGCCCAATTCTTGTACAGATTTGGAGGATTTTGGTATACATACAGCATCCTTAGTTGACAGTGAACCCATTTTGGTAAAAAAATCATGCTAAGATGGCAATTAGATGCATGCGATCAGTTTCTTTAACAGTAAAAGGAAATGAAAATTTTTAGTATTTAAGCATATATGTTTCTCTATTAATTCTTCATCCCAACTAAATCATGATGTTTGTGGCTCCAAAATAAACCTGCACAAGGTTTGTTCAGCCCAATTCATGTACAGATTTGGAGAATTTTGGTATACAGCCAGCATCCTTAGTTGACAGTGAACCCATTTTGGTTAAAAAATCATGCTAAGATGACAATCAGATGCATGAATTCAGCTTCTTTAACAGTAAAAGAAAATGAAAATTTCAAGTATATAAGCATATATGTTTCTCCATTAATTCTTCATCCCAACTAAATCATGATGTTTGTGGCTCCAAAAGAAACCTGCACAAGGTTTGTTCAGCCCAATTCTTGTATAGATTTGGAGGATTTTGGTATACAGCCAGCATCCTTAGTTGACAGTTAACCCATTTTGGTAAAATAATCATGCTAAGATGACAATCAGATGCATGTGATTAGTTTCTTTAACAGTAAAAGGAAATGAAAATTTCCAGTATCTAAGCATATATGTTTCTCTATTAATTCTTCATCCCAACTAAATCATGATGTTTGTGGCTCCAAAAGAAACCTGCACAAGGTTTGTTCAGCCCAATTCTTGTACAGATTTGAAGGATTTTGGTATACATACAGCATCCTTAGTTGACAGTGAACCTATTTTGGTAAAAAATCATGCTAAGATGGCAATCAGATGTAGATATTCAGCGTCTTTAACAATAAAAGGAAATGAAAATTTCCAGTATCTAAGCATATATGTTTGTCTATTAATTCTTCATCCCAACTAAATCATGATGTTTGTGGCTCCAAAAGAAACCTGCACAAGGTTTGTTCCGCCCAATTCTTGTACAGATTTGGAGGATTTTGGTATACAGCTAGCATACTTAGATGACAGTCAACCCATTTTGGTAAAAAAATCATGCTAAGATGGCAATCAGATGCATGAATTCAGCTTCTTTAACAGTAAAAGAAAATGAAAATTTTCAGTATCTAAGCATATATTTTTCTCCAATAATTCTTCATCCCAACTAAATCATGATGTTTGTGGCTCCAAAATAAACCTGCACAAGGTTTTTTCAACCCAATTCTTGTACAGATTTGGAGGATTTTGGTATACATACAGCATCCTTAGTTGACAGTGAACCCATTTTGGTAAAAAAAATCATGCTAAGATGGCAATCAGATACAAGAATTTAGTTTCTTTAACAATAAAAGAAAATGAAAATTTCCAGTATCTAAGCGTATATGTTTCTCTATTAATTCTTCATCCCAACTAAATCATGATGTTTATGGCTCCAAAATAAACCTGCACAAGGTTTGTTCA